>LN483408.1:0-735072 GCA_900002565.1 Culicoides sonorensis
TTATATATCAGAAAAACCTCGTGAGCCATTGAAAACTGTTGAGTTTCTTCTAGAACTCCTTGAAATTTATTTTAAACCAGTAGTAGGAGACTATTTCTCATTTAATTGGACCTGGAAATGGAATCTGAAATTTTTTCAAATTATATTTTTCACTTTATTAACTACGATTTGTTACGTTTTTGATGGCTACCAGAATCGTCACAATTTAAGTGATTGTATCTTCAGCCTCTGTCTCATAATGGTGGATGTTCTCGGGATTCAAAGACTCTTTTCATGGACAAAAAATCATGATGCCATTTTTAAAGCAATGAGAGATCTTAAGGAATTCACAAAAAAATGGGAACAAGAACCAGAAGGATTTGATGTTTTGCTTTGGTACAGTCGCATTTTACGTAAATTGATTATTTTTATAACCACAACGTTCAAAGTCGGAGGAATGTTGCTTTCGATTGCTGCTGTTTTGTACTTTTTAGTATTTGGTGAAATGGTTTTATTTATTCAATGTTTTATACCTGGTGTTGATTACAAGGCACATCCTGGCTTTGAATTGCATGTTATAGTTCATGGTGTGTGCGCTTATATCGTTGTTTTTGGTTTATCAGCCGTTATTTGTAGCGTTATTCTAATTTTGGTTCAAAACTGTATCAAAATTGATGTTTTAAGAGAAACTTTACAGTCACTCAGCAAGATTATACTGAGATCAGAAGAAGAGGAATCAAAGATCACAATGATGCTCAAGGACATTTTTCAGAATCACCAGTCAATAATTGAATATGTTGATACATGTGAGGATTTGTTTTGCCTTCAAAATTTGAGTGATCTCTTTGTTGTTGGAGTTCAAACGTGTCTCGGGCTTTACATTTGCATGACTCAGTTTTGGTTGCCAGGATATGTCGTTATAAGTTTTGGATTGATTGTAATTTTTTTTATCAATTGCATTGGAACTCTCATTGAAATTAAATTTGAAACGTTGTCCAGGGATGTATATGAAGTGCCTTGGTATTTGCTTTCAATCAAGAATCAGAAGATGTTTCTTTTTTTCTTGCAAAACACTCAAAAAACTGACAGATTATCGATTGGTGGAAGATTCCCATTGTGCTTGGGTACATTTGTCCAATTTTACAAAGGAATTTACTCATTTTTAATGGTTTTAAGGGAAATGCAAATCTAGTTCTGTTAATTATAAAAATAAAACTTAACAAAAAAAAACTGAAATTCAAAATTAGGTTACTTCAAGGCAATACGATAATCGTGAGAAGAAAATTATACAACCCATTATAATTTCATAAATAATTTGTTAAAATCAGGTATAAGAAGGAAGTCAATTTAAATTATTAATATGGTTCGTTATTATTATTATTTTGATGTCAATAAACAAAATAAATTAATTATTTATCAATCACATTCAATGTATTTCATGAATGAAACATATCAATGAAATAGTTCCAAATTTTGTCAACATACAGCCCAATAGATGTGTGTAAACATGTTTAAATATTAAAAGTAATATTGTTTCATTCAAAAATTAAACAAGAAAAAAAAATGAAATATGTAGCTAAATATTCACATACAACACAAATAAATTCATTCATTAAAATAGTCTCACACACTTTAATATACACCTAAAACCACATTTTGTATACAAGCCAGGCTTCAATTGCAATTCAAAACTAAAGAGATACTATGCCATGAATTGGGTTGTGCGCGCAATATCTTCCCTACATAACTTAATACAATTTTGTACCTTATCGTATTGTGTTGTGAGGTACTAAATAATTTTAACACTAATAATGTGTAGTACAGAGACACACACAAAAAATATGTGCAAAGTGTTTTAGAGTTTGGGTGAATCATGTTCAGTTGTTGTTGAGTCGTCAGTTTGAACAGTCGATCGGCTTGAGATAAAATCTTGTTAAGCTTGAAAGCAAAAGTGCATTAAATTTGTGATGAGAAAAAAAATTTAAATAATAATTAATAATAATTAAAAAAAATTTCTCTGAAATCTAATCATAAGCTGAAATTTAAAAGTGAAACAGTGAAAAATTGAAGTCATGTGAAAAATGTCACAGAAACAATAAAAAAAAGTAACTTATTCAGGCATAAATTAGCCTAAAAAGTATGACGGTTAAGGTTGGATGAGCCATAATACATGCAACAAATAAATATAAAGAAAAATATTGAAAAATATATAAATAAAATAAAAAATAAAAAAAAAACAGAGGTACATAAATTAAAAACAATAAATAAATATAGACACGAAAACTATTATTATACATGTATTTTCCCATGTTTGATCAATGAATGACTCTATTTTTATATTTTATTTCGATTTCGAACAAACAAAAACTATAACACACGTGAAATATTTTTTTTTTCATTATTTATATTCATTCAATTTGCATATTATCATTTGTTTATTAACAAAATTAGACTCGAGCGATCGTCATTTTAGTTTTTTTTTTTATTTTGAGTCTATTTTAAATAAATAAATTTAAGCGCAGGCAATTAATTGATACCAATATTCATTCAATATTATTAGCCTGCATTAATTCATATATATTCCATTCATCAAATCAAATCAATGAATGAATGAATTTTTTTTAATGACATTTAAATCTATGACGACACTGTTCATATTATTTTAATTTTTTTAAAGGATGATGTATTCATAGAAATTGCATCATCACATGTCATGACGTTACTAAAATTATAATGAAAAGGAGACTCATTTAAAACGACACAGATTTTATCGTAATCTTAGGATTAAATGTTATTTATGACTATTGAAAGTGATTTTTTTTTTGTTTTTTTTTATTGAATCGTCTTCTAATTTGAAATCATTTGAATTTTTTGTATTGGAACCCACTGAAAAGCAATCAATTATTAATTGTATCAAAAAAAATGTAATAAAATAAAATTAAGGCTAGTTTGAATTAAAATAAGAGTGATGACACCCTCGCGATGCTCGTTTTTTTATGTTAAAAGTGATTTTTAATTTCCTTTCTCTTTATTGTCTTCTATTTTTATTATCATTATTATTGTTATTTATTTTTTTTATTATATGATGGGTTTAATTCTTTAATTTATTACGAATAATAGTAATTATTCCAGATTTGGAATTGGATCATCTATGAAATTGAGTTTTTTTTAAATGAATTTTTTTTATGTCTAAATTTGCTTAGTTGAAGACAAGGTTTACATACCTTGGTGAGACATTTAAATAAGATTTGATCATGGCATGTGTTTCAAGTCATAAGTGGGCAATTTCAATGAGTTTAAATTAAAAGTAAAATTCATTCATAGTTTTTATTGTTTCTGGTGCGCCTGGGTCAAATTCGATTTCCATACAAGAACGAAGCGAGGAGCCCAAAGTAAAAAATGTTCCAATCACAAAAACAGTTAAAATTCATGAAGTTTGGGTAATAAAAAGATTTCTTCAATTCAAAAATTTTTAATAATGTAAAAAATTTCTGACCCTTGTGCCAAAACACATAACCTGAGGCCCTTGATCCAATAGAAATATCCAATTCCTTATCTGACTCCTAGAATAGAAATATTTCAGAAATTTTTTCGCAATATTCTTCCGATTAAGGGTATCTATGACTTTTTTTGTCGCGAAATTTATGTATAAGTGCTTAAATGGATTGATCTTCACTGACCTAATTTTTTCATCAGCCTCTCACTCATACCTATCGAGAAATAGAGACGAGTTATGGTTACCAAGATGTCACAACGAGCTCACAAGGAACCGTAAGCTGATTACTGGACCAACTATTTTTAATTCAATTTGACTGAACTGTAAAAATTCAATCAATTTAAAAAAAAAATCGTTGGAGAGCTCAGATTTTATTCGCAAGTCTAACTTATTTGACCTTTATTTATATGTTTGACTCACCTCTAACTTTAATTACTTTTTCTATTCTATTACTATGCTTGTTGGTGGGATGTCCGTGAAAGCCAGCGCTCTGCTCTTATCAACGTCTATCTATTCATTTTTCTTATTCACATTTAGGCAGCTGGTAGGTTGCCTTGAAATTCGGCGATTGCCTCTTATAAACTTTATCCTTAAAATCTATTCTTCTTGCTATCTCTTTCTATACGCGATCTTCTTGTTTGTATGGGTAAAGGGGAGTCACTTCGCAGCGCAACAAATATTTGAAAATAAAAATCAAGATTAATTCTCATAGCGATAGTATTCATAGTTTTTTGATTATTTTTAAGTTTTTAAGCTAAAATTTCAAGACCAAAGTCAAAATTAATAAATTCATCACACCTCTTTCTAATTCATTGGACCAAGGTTTGGCCATATGCATGCCATGGGTCATATCACTGTGTCACCCGTTAATATGCTTCAGTGGTCCATCTGAGCTTAATCGGGGTTTGTTGTGATCAATTGAGGAGTTCATAACTATCAACATTAAATTACAGTTTAGAGATTGGCCTCCAGAGCCTGAAAATGGTCAAAAAACCGTTAAATTTTGATTTTTTATCTCTAATTAATAAAATCTGTCTTAAAAGCAAATCATGTATGAACCGTCAGAATCGCTAATGACAGGTCTAATAAAAATTCTAATCCACTCCTAACAAACCTCGCACGAATCGACCATCGAGAAATTGTCACCTCAAACAAACATCGTGTTTTGAAAATGAGTTAGCTCACTTAAGATCAAAAAACACTGATTTTTTTCCTTGAAACTCATTTAAAAAATCATTTTTTAACATTTTTTTGCCTCATTTTATCCTTGAAACACTTTTGGCTGAATTTTTTTCTAAATCAAGATTATCAGGAGATAAACCCTCCAATAATAATTTTCACTTGGTCAATATCAAAAGATATAATCGAAAAAAAATCAAAATGATAATCCTCATTTAAATGATGAAAAAAAAAATCCCTCCTTTTATGTACAATTTCATTGAATACACATCCATATAACATGCAAATCACTTTATTTTCTATATGTTTTTACATACAATTTTTCCTCCTTTTATTTGTGTGGGTGTTTTACAACTTTTCATATTTTTTTTTTTTGCTATTTCATACACAAAACATTTTCAGTGTCAAGTTCTTTTTGATTGGATCAAGAACGTGTTTCACCTTCTTGACATGTCAAAGTTAAACTGCAAAGCGAAGTACAATCATAATAATTAAAATTTTAATTGAATTATTTCATTACAGTTAAAAAAAACATTGAAAAAGGACCAAAAATCAATCAACCAATCAAAAAAAAATATTATTCGAAAAACTGTGAAAAAAAAACAAAACATAACTTTTTATGAATGAATTTGAAGGTCTTTTGTAGAGTAAATGATAACACACAATATTTATTTAACGATAAAAAGGTGTTCAGTGGAAAATGACTTTTAAAGATAAGAGAGATTGAAATTCAATTCAATTCAAAACGTGCTACAAAATAATTAAAATCAGAATATTACAAATTCAAATGAAAACAATTAATTAAAATAAAAATTTGAGAATGAAAGTAAAATTGTAGCATACACATGCAAGCAAGTATAGAAGTGTATATAAAACATTCAATTCATTGAAAAAAAATTTGAAGGTATATCGTTGAATGAAATAGAAAATTATAGTTCTCTCACTCATACACTCATATTTATGAATGAATTGCGACTGAAAGAGTGAGACAGGGAATTGGAAAAAAATGGATTTGTTCAATGACCAAAAAGATGTAAGTTTAATTGAAATAACACTAAAATTTATGAATGAAATTTTAGTTTTTCATATGAAATTTAATGGAAATTGATGTTAAGAAGGATTTTTGGTGTTAAATTTCATTGAAAATGATTTTTCCTTGAATTGTTTTGATTTTGAATTGAAATTTTCTCGTTTTATTTCAAATTATTGGTTTTAAGACCGTTTTTATTTCATTGACTCAATTAATTGCAGTTGTGAATCAAAAAATGATGATTTAATAAAATTCTGTTCAAAAAATTTCAATTTTAGCTTTAAATTGATAAAAATTACAATTTCAATGATTAAATTTCATTAAATTGATATCAAAAATTCAATATGACAAAATTTTAACGGTTTTAAATTCAAATTTCAAATATCTTTTTACCAGATCATCTATCGAACAAAGCAGTAAAAATAATAACATCATTCATACATATAAAGCAAAGTAAAACAACATACACAACAAAATACAAAAAAAAAACATGAAACATACATGCCTTCGTATCTTGTACGACGACAATGAGACCAGTAATGGATTGAAAATGGCAGCGGACGCAAGAATTAGACTATGCGAGCAATTACGAATAAAAATTGGTAATATTTCCTTTTAACAACTCAACTTTACAATTATAAAAAGATCAAGTTTAAAGTGTGCTCTTTGTATTTAAATTATGTGAACAAGAAAATATTTGTGTTAAATAAATGAAATTTAAGAAAGAAATGATGACAGGAAGTTATCAACATACAAAAAAAGTGGCAGAAACAGAACAAATGTTACAAAAATATACAAAATACTGCTTAAAAATCAAATTAAATTCAAATTAAATATGAAATTGTGTTAGATTATTCCTAAATCTACATGAAAATTATGATTAAAACATGGAATTGTGCGTGAAAATGTCAAAATAATCGAGAAATTATTAAATATTGTTGTATGTTGTATACACACAATTTCATTCATATTTCTATCATCATACACACAGCATATGAATGTATAAAAATTTCATTCAACTAGAAGAAGAAATAAAAAAAAAATGAAATGTGTGCACTTATATAGGAAAAGGACTTGTATACATATAAAAAATAAATTCTCCTAATAATAATTATTATAATTTTTTCATATTAATAAACAGGAAGTACTGATAAGATAATCCTTTAAAAAAAAAAAAATCTTATAATTACACTTCAAATCATAATAATTATAATCAAGTACATGTTAAAATAATCAAATCAAGTGTCTCTTCGTATCAATTGGTTTTTCTCTTCTTATGAATGAATGAATTTCATTACATATTTGTATAGAAAAAAAATATATCGTATAACAACAACAACAACAACAACTAAAATATTTATAGTACAATATGAATGAAAATTTACAAAAAATTTACAGAAAATAAAATTTAAATTCTTGTGAATCAATGAAATATCAAAAGAACTGTTAAAATTAAAATAAAATTTACAATTCCATTACAAGGAAAAAAAACGTGAATAATTGTGTTGAACAATCTATGAAATTAAAATAAAAATAATGATGATGGTTATTTTTTTTTTTCTTCAATCAATTTTATTATTATTTTAAGTGATCTAATGTAAGAAAAAAAAAGTTAAATAAAAGTATAACAAAAAATTACTTTGATGTTAATTAGGGGATTGAGGTGACTAAACTTTGATTTGTCTCAATTTTCGATTTCAATGGCAAAAAATTTTATTAAACTTTTTGGTGAAGTGTAACAATGAATGGTGAATGAAAGCGCATTTTAGGGACATAAAATTATTTTTTTTCTAAGGTTTTTTGGGTGCTTGGATCATTTTCTTCGGTATGAGTTTATTTTTCTTTTAAATGTAGTCTGAATTGTTTATTTACTCTTCTTCTTATGTATTTTGAAGAATTTACCTCCCCTCAACCCCCCTCATAGGAAGCACTAAGGTTATTTTGAAACATTCATTTTTGATGAGAAAGATTACAAAATTGCCATCCTATGGCTGTGGAGATTGATTTCCTAACACAGGAACTCAAATTAGGATTTTTGTGGGCTATGTTAACAGAACTGAATCTGACAGTGCTAACTTATTCAATCATTAAATAGACTTGATAAGGGTTAACAGGACCTTTTCCGTCTCGAATTTTCAGTGCACTTTTTCTCAATTTTAAACTAATGTGGAACTCTGAGGTCACTCGTAAATAGTGGTAATCATGTAATTTAACTTAGACTCTTAATTAACTTTGCAAACCCCTTTTCCCTCCCCTTTAACTTTATCTCTGGATCAGCCCTTGTATGCTTGTAACACTCCGGGAGGTTTGCAGGACTTTTTAAACTTATAGTTCTCATTAAAAATGCATCTTGATTTTAAGACCCCTGTCAAAAATAACAGCCACCGATAAAATGGTCTCAAAAGCGTATTTTTCCTCATTAAAACAAAATTTTCGATCTTGAACGATATTGACGCTCATTTAACAGTATCTTTACCGTACTGTAAACAAATTTCATTCACAGAAATGTAAAAACCCACAAAATAGTTCAAGTTGATCACTCATTTCCGAGAAATTCCAAGTTACGCCTTCATTTACAATCAAGATTATAATTAAAAACATCATCGATCATTCAAGCAAATCATAAAATTATCTCCCTTCATTTTTCATCATCATATTAGTTGATCAGAAAAAAACTTATATTCAATGATAACAATTTTATAACATTGGAAAAAAAATATTCTATTTAAAGTCATCACCAGAATTTTCTTCATTTCCAATTACATCTTAAATTGGCACATGAACAACAATAATAGTAATTTTTTCTTCTAATAAAAAAAAATGAAATAAAAATAACTAAACTAATGTTACAATGATAATTCTGTGTATTTTTTTAAAAGAAATTCGAGAAATTGCGACAGATATTAAAATAAAAAAAAACTTTCTATTTCCGTTTCCTCGTTAAATATGATTTTTTTATTTTATTTTGTTGTACAGTAATCTGATTTATTATTAGCACTTAAAAATTTTAAACAAAAAAAATAATAGAGGAAAGAAGTAATGTTAAATGTTTTTTATTCAAATAAATTAAAAAAGTTACATGATTTACTTAAAATAAAAAAAAAATAACCATCAATCAAATCCAACGAATATGTTAAATTAAATATGTGATTTTTTTTTTGTTTAATGTTTAATAAATTGTATCAGTGAGTCATTAAATTAAAATTAAAAAAAAAAAATCATAACTATTTTAGACAGAACACACTTTATAATCTTGACACAACATGACACCGTAAAAAGTAGCCGATTAAATATGTGTCGGCCTCTTTAAACTTGATGTTTTTATTAGTTTACTATTAAATTATTATTATTGAATTACGAGAAATTTTGAATAATATGCATTTTGACGAGAGTGATAAGCTTGTTATTTTTAGTAATTAAATTTATTTTTATTATGCTACTACTTTTGAAGCTCCGGTTGTCTGTCTGTCTAGAAAATAAATTAATTTTTTTATTGTAACATTGATAATTCATTGAAATGCATTTATTCATCCATGCAATGTGGTTGTAAAATGAAAGAAAAAAAAATTGTTTTAAATCAATCAACCATGTTTTTTGTTGTTTACAGTCCATTAAAAGAATTCTTATTACTTGTCATTTTTATTTATATGCAAAACAATTTTAGGTGAAGCAAAAAACTTACTCGGTCGTACTAATTCATGTGGAACAGTTGGGAATCGGGATGTTTATTGCACAGTTGCATTGGACCAGGAAGAAATTTGTCGCACACCAACAATAGAACGCACATTATCGCCATTTTTCGGTGAAGAATATCAATTTGAAATTCCGCGAAAATTTCGTTTTTTATCTGTTTACATATGGGATCGGGATAAACATCTGAAACAGGATAAGGCAATTGGTAAAATTGCAATTAAACGTGAAGAATTGCACAGATACAATCATAAAGATCACTGGTTTAGTTTGATTCCGGTCGATGAGGATTCGGAAGTTCAAGGAATGGCACATTTGGAAATCGGCATTGATGATGGCTCGAGTTTGAGTAAACGTGATGATTCGAGTTTTGGTTGTGGATCAGATGCGACAAAGGAAAATGCATTGGGGACAAATGGAAAAGGACAAGGGACAAGTCCCACTCCCAAAAGTATACTTAAAACAAATAGTGAATTTAGTAAAAAGGCGAATATTCTTGAGAGTTTATCGGCATTGAGGATTGAACAAAAACCTCGAATAATCCTTAAATTAACAGAATGCATTGATTTGGCCCGGAAAAATGGATCTTGTGATCCATATGCTGTTGTTACAGCTTTTTATTCGAATAAACGTAAAATTGTGAAACGTACTAAAGTGAAAAAGAAGACTGTCAATCCTCAATTTAATGACATAATGTGTTTTGATTTGAATGTAGATTGTAATGAGAGTAAACATGATAGCAATTCAGCATATACTGTAGCCCCCTTAGGTGGTGCTGATTTGTGTGAAATTACGATAACATTGTGGCACGATTCGCCAGTTATGGGAGACGATGTATTTTTGGGTGAAATTAAGTTACAAGTACGAGGAAAACAGCAACAGAATGCCTTACAACCAAATGCTTGGTATTTCCTACAACCTCGATCTACGCATTCCAAACCAGCACGATCTTGTGCTACACCACCTGGTACTCGTCTAAGTAGTGACTCATCTATGGGCTCATTACGACTTAAATTACATTATACCGCCGATCATGTCTTTCCTCTTGCCACTTATGATAATTTGCTTAACTTGCTTATACAAAGCATGGATCAACGTCCAATTACTGCTAGTGCAGTATACATTTTGGGCGAAATAATTTCAAATAAGACTGAAGTAGCTCAACCACTTGTACGATTATTCACCTATAAAAATCTCATAGCACCTATGATAAAGGCATTAGCTGATCACGAAATCTCCAAATTAACAGATCCCACAACAATATTCCGTGGTAATACGCTAGTATCTAAGATGATGGATGAAGCAATGCGATTATCTGGCTTACATTATCTCCATAGTACACTTAGACCGATAGTTGAGGAGATAATTGCCGAACGGAAACCCTGTGAAATTGATCCAATGCGAGTTAAAGACGAAGCCCTGATAAGTACAAACTTAGTTAATTTACATAATTACGTAGAAAAAGTATTTGCTGCAATTACACAATCAGCTACCAAATGTCCAGCAGTACTGTGTCAAATATTTCATGATCTCAGAGAAAGTGCAGCCAAACATTTTCCCGCCAACAAAGAAGTTCGATTCTCAGTTGTTTCTGGTTTCATTTTTTTGCGCTTCTTTGCACCAGCAATTTTGGGACCAAAATTATTTGATTTAACAAATGAACCATTGGTAAGTGAAACACTTTTTTGGTTTCTTTTCTCATGAATTTAATATCCTATCATATTTTAATGTATATAAAATATTTTAACAGGATGCACAAACCTCACGTACACTTACACTCATTTCAAAGACAATTCAATCATTGGGCAATTTAGTGAGTAGTCGGTCGGCCCAACAACCATGCAAAGAACAGTACACAGGACAATTGTATAAACAATTTTGCACAGAAAAACACGTGGATGCGGTTAAACATTTCCTGGAAGTTATTTCCACCTTTGGTGCACAAACGGAAGGAGATATTATTAAAGAACCAGTGTTACTTAAAGAGGGGTAAGTTAAAAAATTGAAAACAAAAATTTCACATCAAAATACTAATAAATTTAAATATAAATTTTTCTCAAAAACTAACATTAATTGGATTAGTGATGGGTAAATTAATACTAAGCCTGATGAAATCAAGGTCATATTTTAAAAATATTCTTTTTTTTTCATTTTTCATTGAAGTATGATGACAAAACGAGCTCAAGGCCGTAAGAGATTCGGGCGAAGGAACTTCAAAACACGCTTCTTCAAATTGACAACTCAATCCCTAAGTTATTCAAAGTCTAAAGGAAAGAGACTTCTCTGTGATATTCCCTTATCCGATATTTTGACAGTAAGACGAGTCGACGAACGTAGTTTTAAGATGCAGAATATTTTTGAGGTGAGTTAAACCAACAAATTTTTTTTTGATCTTGAAAATGAAACAAAATTAACGTGATATGTTCTAATTAAAATTGCCTTTTAACAACGCGATGATTGATTGTGTATGGTTAACATACAATTTATAAGTTTTGTTGACTCATCTCTATCATCATCATCATCAGTCACCTTGGAATTCGACGAAAAAAAAAAATTAAATGCTTGAGTGCATTTTCAAAGCAAATCTTTTTAGAAAAATACTTTTATGAGACTCGAAACCATTCATGATACAAAAAAAAAATGTTTTTTTCGTTTAAATTTAAATTTAATATGAGAAACAATTAATAATTAAATTATGAGACATGCGACGACATGACAACTTGTTAATTCAATCTTTTTTTTCATGATCTGCTATAATAATTCATAACAAAACTGTGCACAACCCATTAAATATTTTTTTTCTATGTGTTCTTGATACTCATAAAAAAAAATAATTTTTTATTAAGTTCATACGTAAATGTTGATACTTAAAATAAAAAAATTGACTTAAATCTATTAAATTTGTTTTGAAAGATGTGTGGTTAGTCTCAATTGTGTTGTCTATCGCCCACCCATCACCATAAAATATTTTGTTGTCTACAAAATCCAATCAAATACTAAACTTGTTTCATCCATAAAATTATTACTTTTAATGCAAACAATTTAATATTGGATTAAATGAGATATTTAAATAGAAAAATGTGCTTTTAAGCTGTTTTCTGGTCATCAGCCACTAGAAATGATCGATTTTCCTGGAATTTCACTTTTTGGACATGAAATTGTTTGAATTTCAAATAATAAGAGCATTTTTGATCAAAAAATTTAAACTTTAGTAATTGATTTCAACGCTCACGTCCACGTTCATTATTTAACTGAATTGATTTTTTTTCAAGTCATGATGTTTTGAAATAAAACCCCCACATTTAAGTAAAATGATTCTTGCTAATAAAGTCAAGAGCAAAACAAAAAAAAATAATGAACAAGATAATTTTTTTTTTTTTTTTGAGAAATGAATCTATTTTTATTATGTTTGTATTATAAGAACACTTTTTCACCCCTTTTTGATCCAATTCATTGAAGAAAAAAAAATAATGGGCTATAAATAGCTTTAAAAGCAATTGAAATTAGATTTCCGTTCTATTTTCATCACAAGAGTTTTTCTTGATCATTCATATTCATATAAAACATTTTTTTTGTCAATGAAATGTTTTTTTTTAAACTTCAACACCATTCATTTTCAATTTCATAATCAAATCCCGTTTATTTCTAAAAATAGATGTCCCACTTTTCTATTTATATACCTTTTATCCTCTGAAACGGTGACGTCATTTAATGTACGATATGTGTGATTTGACCTAAATTCCTAGTTAAGTTTCATTCATCCCTTTTTTCAAAAAAAAAAATGAAATTCCCTACAATTTTACAAGGTAAAATGAAAATAAATCAACTCACTGGGAATGAGATACCTTTGAATTGATTTTACTACGCAAACTCAGAGTCGCTGACCTCTTTTATGAATGAAAAGTTTAGTGACTTAACTTTAATAATACAATTTCTTTGCACTTTCCATATGTGTGTGGTGTGTGTATGTGTGTGTGTGAAAATACAATTTCAATGAATGAAATGTTGCATTGGGACTCAGGAAAAACAGTTTTTTGTGTGTCAGGTCGATTCAGGTCATTTCATGTACATGTATTGATTCATTGTCATAGAGATGGTAATCAGGTCAAAAGTTTATTTGATACATGTATGGAAAATTTCATTGATAAAATGGAAAAAAACATATAAAAATAGGAGAATTTCCTTAGAATCGATTTAAATGGAAAGGTAAACATTAAATTGGACCATTTAACGTGCTTCCCATCATTGCTATAAATATTTATGGAAAAAAACATCCAATTTTGATACGATTTGAGGATAAATGATCCATGGATTTGGGTTTTTTCCGGTATTTTATATCCAAGCTTAATTTGAATGTTAAACTGACCTATTTTGCAATCAAATCCCCTTATCACAATTCAAATATCAAGTATCTCTTAGTACTTTGATGACAATTCCTTATCAATTTACATGCTTTTAACATCATTCGATTCACACGATTCACTTCAATTTTCATTCTAATCCAATTTATTAAGATAAGGAATCACCTTACTTACATCCTCTTGTTTATTTTATTTGAATTTTAATAAAAAAATTTTCCACAAATCTCTTAATGAATCTAGGTCACATTCGCACGTAATATCAGAAGAAAACATATTAATGTGAATTTTATTACCTAATACATATACATTAAAAATTTTATTATGTTTTAGCGAATTTCCATTCATAATAAAAAAGACTCCGCCATGTCTACGAAACATAAAGAATAAAATTTTTCATTGTGAATCGTCTTTGAGTATTTCACTGTTTTTCTACTTAATTTACATAATCATTATATATAATAATAAAAATAAAAAAAACACACACATATATCGCAATAATAATAAAAAGCGCGCGCATATCTATCAGTATCTTAATATGTATAGTTTTCATTCAAGAAAACACATATTTTTTTATGTTTAATTTTTTTTTTAGTGAACATACAACTTCATTCAATTGTATGATTGTAAATGTAGAAAAAAAATATAAAAAAATAAGTGTGGCAAATTATCCAAACTAATTATTTTTATTTTATACATAGTTTTGTGTACACACACACACACACACACAAATTCACTCTCATTCTCATTCATTCATTAATATTTTTGTTTTAATTTTATTTCATATTTTTTTTTTATTTTTATCATTGTCTGTAATTTTTTTATTGTTTTATTTATTATGTGGTATTATGATGAATGAAATATTTACTCCAGTTAACTACGTATCTGTTGTTATCTTGATATAAAATTAAAATTAAAAAAAAAATACAATATAATACATAATTTTTTCCCACAATTAACAATTTTTTTATGAATTAAAGTAAAGCACGCACTTCTATGGTTTTTTTTATTTTTTCATTTTTTATTGTAATAAAAGTTGTTGGTCTTTGTATGGTTTATCATTTTTTGTGATGATTTCTCTAACTTTTAACTTAAATTGTGCCAATGTCGTTCAAGTACTCTCTCTCTCTCTTGTGAACGGCTTTTCAATACAAATTTGATGATGGATGGAAAATTTTCGACACTTTTAATGGTGAATAAAATGAATTGAATTAAGAGTGTGATTAACTGACGTCAAATAAAAATTTTTAATAGAAAAAATTTAACAATTAGAGATTTTTATGAAAGATTTTAATATTATTCAAATATGATATCAGGTGAAATTATAATTTTATTTCAATTTCATTCAAAAATTTAAGAACTTTCGGTTAAGTTTGGTATAGCACAAAATTTTTCAAAGAAATCCAAAATCGGTTGATTGCGTCTCATCATGTAGACCTCAAACCATTTTGAACCACTTGGACCCCACCTAGAATATTTTTAAATAAGCCAAAAATATGAATTTTGAAATTTGAAGAAAGGTTTTACCATGACCGATTTTTTGCATATTTTCATGCTTCAACTTCCGAGTACCAAAATTTCAAAATTTTTCGAAGATATCCAAAATCGGTTGATTGCATCTCATCAGGTAGACTTCAAACCGTCTCGAACCACTTCGACCCAACCTAGAATATTTTTAAATCAGCCAAAAATATGAATTTTGAAATTTGAAGAAAGGCCTTACCTTTACCGTAGAATTGAAGTACGAGTCAAATAAAAAAATTAAGGGCTAAAAGTTCATTTTATTAAGTTACAAGGACAAACAAGTCCCTAGCCTTGATGAAGGCTAAAAAAGTCCAAAAATTCATTTTTATTTAAAATTTCAGTTGAACTCAAATTAAAAGTAACTTATAAAATTCAGAAAAAATGTACATGTTACATGTCTCAGAGTTAACGACTTTGTCACATTTTTTTTGAAGGTTAATCTTCATTTTAAAGATGAGCAAATTTGACATTCAAAAACTATTAAAAAAAAATAAAACAATTGAAATTAAGCAAAAAAACACACAATAATAAGACTAAATTGGTCGTAAAAGTTGTGCTCAAGTACGATTAAATTATTATTACCATTATTTTGATTTGCTTGAATTGTAAAACAAAAGACACAAACTCTATTTTTTTTTCTTATATTTAAGTGTCTTTTAATTGTATTGTGTTTGCTTTTGTGATTTATTGTTTTTTTTTGTATTTTATTTTTTTTAACAATGATTTTTTGTTTCAAATGAATGTGTGAATTGTAACCTAGAATTTCGATGTCAATCATGGCCCTTATGGTAATCATTTGAAATTAAAATGCATCAGGATTTGAGTTCAATTCAATTAAATTCAATTTCCTTACAATTTCAATTTTATGAAAAACCAAAAAGAAAACCATAAAAGTTCTTTGTCGGTTTCAATTCAAAATAAAAAAATTGTAATCGGAACAACAAAAAGCGAAATTTTAACCTTATATAGTAGCAATGTCATCACGGTATAGTTGTCTGCACAATTACATTGTTTTGTGTCTCAAACTACGGAAATGAAGACGTGTAGAAACAATAAAAAAAAATTATTTATTATGATGAAATACTTTAATGAAAGAAAAAAATATGAAATGAAGAAAGAGAAATAATAACAATAACAAAAGAAAACAATAAAGTGCTGCTGATGCTACTTCTTCTTCTTCTTGTTCATCGTATATGCATATTTTTTATTTACCTATCTGCTAATAATACAATATTCAACACCATATCTGATGATGATGATGATTAACTTCAACTACATCTGTCAGTTTTTGTGCAGTAAATACATGAAGTTATGCAAAAAAAATGAATTATGAAGCAGATAATTAGTTGAAAAAAATTTAAGGGAAAGTTAATCTATGAATGTTGAACGTAAGCGTATTTGAGTTTTAATCCAAATTAGGTGAACAGGTATCACCCCTGCTTGAAAATTCCATAAATTCCTGTCCAAAGTCGTAGCTTAAAATTTTGATTGTTCTACACTTAGGTATCAGAAAAACTTTTCCAAGCGCGTTTTCTGGCGTTTTTCAACAAAACTGTGGGTATTTTGGCCATTTGTCTGTGTTAGTCTGTGTTTGTAGGAAGAGTCCGGAAGACACGGACGATTAAGACTCCTCAATATCGCATTTTATCCAAAAATTGACATTAATATGTAATAAAACAATAAAATAATTTCATAAGAAAAAAAATATTAAATTGAAATTCTTGAGTAAAAGGGAAACAATGTGGTTGTTTCCGGTGTGTGTCACAATCACACATTCAAAATTAGCAGTAAAATGACAGAATTAATGTAAAATGGAAAAAAGAGGAATTTCACATCTATAATTTCAATTAACATTAAGCGTCAAATTTTATTAATGGAATAATTAGTTGAAAGTGATCAAATTATTCGAATTTCTTTTTTTAATTATTATAATTTCATTTATTTCAGATTTCTCGTAAAGAAAGACCTTTGTACGTGCAGGCCGCGAATTGTGTTGAGGAAAAGGAATGGATTGACTTGTTGACCAAGGTACATTCACATTTCAAAAATTTTCATTTTAATCTCGTTTTTTTTTAATTACAATAATTTCAATTTCACTTTTAGTTAATTCAAAACAATGTGTCGCGACTTGAATTTATTCACAAGTCAAATTACATTAATGGACAATGGACGTGGTGAGTAATTAAAACTCAAATTTTACGTTAAAATAATGATTTTTTTTTTTAATTCATTAAATTTCAATTTAGTTGTGAGCAAAATGATGAGCAAGCAAAAGGTTGTACAACTGTCCCGCCAACACCACTTCAAATGGAGCTCGCGACAGCCCTTGATCCGGCACGTGACTTGCAACGAATACATTCTCTCATTATGTCACATATTGCTAAATTACAAGTGATTACCGATAGTGATCCATCAAATTCGTATGTAACTGCAGTTGTTGGCCCACCTGTTTCAAGTGATATTGATGAATTTGCCGAATGTCGGAGGACGTTAACTTCGTTAGAGAAAATTGCGACGAGCTTGGAGAGGATTCATAAAAATTATAAGACTAGGCTTGCACGAGATATTCGTATTGGAAGTGTACAAGCACCAATAGGTAAAATTTATATTGAAAAAAATGTAGCACATGATCGTGAACGATATACACGATATACACGAAATGCGCTAAAAACCTGCATTATTTTAAAATAATTAATCATGATTTTTTTTCCTAAAGGTGATGACAACTACCTTCACATGAATCGAACAAATTTGCCTGGACAAGCAGCACAAACCATTGCACAGATGCAACAACTTGACAATTCTCCAAACTTTTTTCATCGGAATCATCTGTTACGCGGTTCAGACAATGAAAAATATTCTAAATAATTTTTGTTTTTACTTCCTGTTTTTATTTAAACATATGATTGAGTCCTTTTAATATTTAAATTAATAATTATTAAAGCAAACTGACAGAAAAAAGCAATTTAATTAATATTTTAAAATTCCCATTTAACATATCCAATAATTTTTGAATCCTTCAATAATGCAATAATTTATAAAATTTATTCTAAAACTTAACATTAAATCACTCAAATTTATGTGATTTCAAATTTTTAATTTAATAAATAAAATAAATTACAAACAATCTCATACACCTGACTCACTACAGTTCTAAAATAAATTTAAAGTAAAAAATGAAAATTAAATGTCAAAAATAAAAATATAATTGTTTGCTCATTTAATGTATAAATTCTGTATGTAATTGATATGAAATAAAAAAAAAAATCTCAATGTTTTGATGTTGTGAATGAAAATTACCTTTATAATGTTAAAAAAAAATCTGTTTCTATGCAAAAAATTCCTGTTTATACAAAAAAAATTAATGATAAATAAAATAACAAACAATACAAATAAATTTTTCAAAGACTAATACAAATGTAAGCTCTTAACTAAGTAATTATTAAATATTTTATTAAATAAAAAAATTAAATTAAATTTAAAATAAAATAAACTTAAATGTAAAATAATAAAAATTAAAATAAAATAAGAGTAATAAGTTATTATTTGTATAAAAACTTGAAAATGAATATTTAAAATGAATCTTAAATTTTGTACAATATTTAATTATTAAGTTTGTTTTTTTTTTATTATTTTAAACTATATTTAATTTAATAACAATAATTTTAATTTAAATTAAATTTACGAGAACTTTTGACTTTAAGAATTAAATTTAAATTAAAGAAATTACAAATTCTAACAATTTAAGGATTTTCTTATGAAATAAGTACTAAAAAAACAAATATTTTTGCATTCTTCTTAATAAAATAACTAAATTAATGCTAACTTTTAAAATAAAATGTTAAAAAATGTTACTTGTAAGGTACAGTTGACATTAAATTACATAGAATAGGGAAAAAAGTACCTTTTGGCTTTAAAATACTGAAAAAAAACGTCCTTTTTGCTATAAAAAAAATTGAAATTGAATTCAAAATCAAATTTTACTTAAACACATTTTTAAATTGAATCATAACTTATCATTCCGAACAATTTTCTTTTAAATTTCAAACCTGGGGTGGGTGAAGGCAAGTGAGCGGTGGCTGATTTTTGCCGATTATGACCAATCATAGCTGTTTTTGGCCAAAATCCACTGGCCATCCATAAACTACACTTGTTTTAAGCCTCAATGGTGTCTTACACATATAAAATTTACTCGAAGAAACATTTTTTTAAAATAAATTTTATTAATTTTGTCTGATCATTCTCATTCAAAATACTCGTTTGTAATTTCATTGAAAATAATTTGTTTTTGATATTTTTTCTTAATTTTTTTGATAATGTTTTTTTTAAATTAAATTAAAAAAAAAGGAAAATAAACTGAATATAAATGAAAAAAACACAAATAAATAGAAAGAGTCTGTTAAATTGGATGTGAAATTTTAGAACATTTAAAATACATTTTAAAATAAAATTAATGATAATAATAATAATAATCAAATGTACTGATCGATGTTAGAAAAAAATAAAATTTTATCTTCAATTTATTATGAAATGCAATCAAATATTTAATTTCTAAATTTAAAAAAAAAATGATTTTATGAATAATGAGAAGACTGAAATGAACAAAATTTAAATATAAATGAAGGTTGATATTGATGGTTTTTTGTTAGTTTTGATCCCTTTCATAATAAATCATTGATAAATTTAAAGAATTTAGAATAAAAACTGAAAAATTTACCTGCCCATGTTCAAAAAAAATATGAAATGAAAATAAAATAAATTAAACACTCATAAATTGAAAAAATAAAAAAAATAATCAGAAACTCTCTTATGATTAAAATACTTAAAAAAAATAATTATAATGAATTGGAAAAGTGTATTAGAAATCTCATTAAAAAAAAAAAATATGATAAATGTTATTCGTTCTACATTTTGAATTCAATTTTACACAATTTCTTTAATTTTTTTTCAAAAATGTGAAATATTCATTTTATTTCCTTAGTTAATCTCCTTTTTTGATTCAATTTAAAATATGTTGATCATATTTTTTTCTTTTTCCTTATAGTTTTGTTTAAATTTGTCTCATTTTTTGTTCACAATTGTTGATTTTAAATTAATTGAATAGTTAAGTTAATGTTTAATTAAATTTCATTTGTTTTTTTTTTAAATGAATTCAATTTAATTTGATTATTTTTGTTTTAAATAAATCTGTAATTAAGTTTTTTTTTTGTAAATTTATAAAAAAAAAGAATTTTCGGTATTAATTTTTATTATTATTAAATTAGTTATAGCTAAGGAATAAATAATGATAATAAAGAAAACATTTAAGTGGATAAAAATTATGAAAGAAAATTGTTTTTGATTGAATGTTTACCAATTCAAACCGTTTTTGAAAAAATTGCCATTTAAAAATTTTAGCTTTTGCATTGAACTGAAATACATCGAAATCTACTAAAATTCATTTGAAATGACTTTTGATTTTTTTCATAAAGAGATGAGGAGTCAAAACGGAATCAGATTGTTTTTTGGTCCAATTTTTATATCGTAACAAAATGTGTGTTGGACTTCAAACATTGATGTTTGCTAATATCAAATCATCATTTTCCGTTGTTGAACCTAAATTAAATTCAAAATAAAATTTTGTGTAACAAATATTCATACAATGTGCGTTATTGAAATATAAGAGCGCAAGGCCATTGAAAGTTGAAGAGAAGTTTCAAGCCAAATTTGATTATGTGTAAGGGAAAAAATTATTTGACCAAATGAAAATTTAGGAAAATCTGGAAAACGTTTGAAATTTAATTTTCATTTCATGAAATCGAATTTTATTTGCATCGACCTTTTTTTTATGTTGTAAGGTTCATAATGCATGGGCAGTAAAGTGAACATTACAATTTATTTGAATAAAATTGTGATGGTAAGCATAAATATTTTTTTTTATTCTTTGATCACTCTCTCTTCCTTTACTTCCCTCTCTCCATATCTCTCACTCTCTCTCTTCCTAGATTTTCCTTTCACTTTCTTTTAAATTTAATTTTCCTTTCAGCACACGTTATATCAGTTGAATTTCTTGTAAAGTCTTACCATGTACCAATCAGGTCAATTGAAACGTTTTTTCATAATAAAATTTTGAACAGAAATTTCACATCCAATGCGCATGCTCCAAATTTACCTTCAATGAACTGCAATTCCCGGTCAATATTTTCTCAATTTTAATTGAAAATCTTCGAATTTCATCTAAATTATGAATTAAAACTCATTTCATATTCTCTTAAGATCAACTTAATTCGATCGTCATCACACTTCAAGTCATACTTTTTTTAAAAAGTCATCATGAAACCGGTATTTTTTGTCGTAACAACACACAAATTTTTTTCACCAAATTCAACAAAATCACCTTAGAATACTTGAATAACAATCCGAAGAATTCAAATGTTTGGTTTAGTTCTTTAGCATCTCTTGTCCTATTAAGACGTCTCTCGTAGGAAGAAGTGTAAGCCGACTGATTAATTTAATATCAGTAATTTTTATTATATTGTGTAAATAAAGTTTCAAATGAAATAAAAAAAAAGTTGAAAAGTGATTATGATTCATTGACTTAGATAACGTTGAATATAAATAAATAGGAAGTACATAAAAAAAAAAATTATCTTACAAGTTTATTTTTAAATTGAATTAAAAGTTAAATTAAATAAGGATAATGATACGGATTATAAATGTAAAAGTTAATTTGTAATTCAAAACTCGTGTTTGAATATTATCAAGTTAATATTTATTGTTTTTTCTAATAATTAAATTTAATAATCTTTTTTTTTATAAAATATAAAAAAAAAACAATAAAAGCAGTATCACAAGAGATTATGAACGTCATTAAATAAACGTCCCAAATTATTGTCTGATAAAGTGAGTCACATAATACAAACATTAAATTCATAAGTAAATAAAATGTCTAAGTTTTAAAACTTATGTTTGTGTAATGGAAGTAAACTAGTTTTATTTTAAAAGTTTTATTTTTAATTTTATCGATAAATTTAAATTTTATTGCTGCTGCTTCTCCTCGTTTTCCTGCTGTTATATGAAAAAAAAATATAATAATAATAAAACATATGATTTCCAAGCACATACACACTCATAATAACTCACATATCCTGTCTGAATAAGTTGTGGATAAAAAAAATTATAATATATTTCAAGTGAATCATAAAATAAAAATAAAATAAAAATACACACACAAAACTTTCTTGTTCCTTTAAAGTGGTATGGTCTCTAGATCATCATTATCATCATCAGTATATTTAATGGGAAAACGGAAATAAAGAAAACTATTCATTGTTTTGTATGTGTATGTTTTTCAAGTGGTTTATGATGACACTGTTAAACAAATAAGTGGAAATAGATTGATTCAAAATTATTTCAAATGACTTTTTTTTCCTTGTAGTGCGAGAATTTGAAGAAAAAAAAAATTCAATGTCTAAAAAAGGCATCTGATGTCTAATTTTAATGTTTGGAAGGCCATTTTAACATCTATGTGAAGTTTTTTCCGATTTTTTTACACTGTCAAAAAATTATCGAGAAAATTAAGGTGTCCAACTACGTAAAACGTTAAGGATAGTGAAAAATCGAAAAATCATCTGAAAAACAGAAAATCATGAAGAAAAAATTTGAAAAAAATAAAAAAGACTGGAATATGGGAAACTAAAGCTGCCCCATGTATAAAAAATCACAAATATTCTGTTTTTGAACATTTTACCTTTGAGTCGTTGAGATTGACAAAATTAACGACAAATGACAATTTTCCGAATTTTTTGTGATTTTTTAATTTTTCGGTCAGTTTTGTAAACACTGTAAAAAAATTAAGAAAAATCGGAAACACATCACAGAGGCCTCTTTACTGAGCTGTCTCGTATAATCAATCAATTTTACCCAGGGATGTATTTTAACTCATTCGACGCCGCTCCAAGAAATATTGAGTTTTGAACAAAAAGTTCTTCTGCGATTTATTTTTTTGGTAAAAGTGAATAAATTTCTCTTCGATGAAAATTTCAGGTTTCATACAAAAATTTTACTGGAGAGCCGGTTGAAAATTTCGTAGAAAGTACGAGAAAGAAAAAAAACGTGACTTTCTTTAAAAGTTTAGCTCATTATTTTTAAGTGTAAATTCAAAAACCATTCAACTGTACGATACAAAATATTTTAAATTAAGATTCTATAAAAGATTGAAAAATAATTTTTTTAATTTGAACGAGAAAAAAATTCATCTGATTTTAACGGATAATTGAACCTTCATTTAAAATTTTTTGTTGAACAGTGTTGTCTCAATACCATTATTTTATTGTGTAATGTAATAAATTTAGCATCACTTAGAAAAGGAAATCATAGTAAAAAATTGGTTTATTATGAAAAATATAATATAAAAAAATAATAATAAACTCTGTGAATATCATAAAAGGAATCTTGAAGCTGGTTGTGAGAGTCAATGAAAAGTAATAACAATATAAATAAATGAATACTCAATTATTCATTTTATTGTATATTTTTTATTACTTTTGAAATGAAAATAAATTGAAAATTAAATTTAATTTAATTAAAAGAAAAAATCATGCCAATTTCAGAATTTAATGAAAATTGATAAAAAAAAATTAAAGGAATAAATAAAAAAAATGGGACTAAAACTGAAAAACATTCAACACAAAATTAAATATTAATTAAAAATAAGAAAAAAATTGAATAATGATACGCAAAATAAAAGTTTTACCATACAATTCTTAATTAAGATCGATGAGAAATAAATGAGGTGCTGTTAAAAATTAAAAGCCATTGGCAACGAAAAATAATTTGAAAAAGTGTAATAACGGTTTTATTCGAAATTTCACAGGTCAACAGTTTCAAAGTAAAAGTAAGTACAATAAAACGCGAAAATTATCATAAAATGAAATGAAAGGATCGCATATTTAGATTAAAAAAAATAATAATAATAATTTTCCATTTAATTTAAAGCCATCTCGCATTACATCATCACAAGAACTTAACAACATCATGTAACTTTTTTTATGTAATTAAATACATTTTTTTTTAATTATCACATCTACGGTTGTAATTTCCATGAGTATCTTGTCTCAGATAATTTTCTTAATTGAAATAATTTTTTTCTCTATTCTCCTGTAATATGTTGGTAAACAAAATCATTTCTATGTATATGAATAATATTTTTACTTTTTATTATTATTTTTACTTAGACTGGAAATTATATTCATAGAGCACAATTTAATGTTGTCACTCCTCTGTTTATCTACACCATGTATAATTAAATTATCATTTACTGTGAAACAACGTTTTTACATTATAATCATCATAAAAAAAAAAATAAATTGAATAGAAAAAAAAATTCTTCTTCGTTCACACACTTATGGCTACTTATTCATTTATTATCATGAACATACTAAACATTTACTAGTTCATTGCCAAAGCAGGATTTATTAAGAAATGTTATTATTAATAAACACTCAATATTTGAATAAATCATAAGAGAAACATGTTTCTAATGTGATTGTATTGATTTTGATGATTATTATTATTATTTGTTAGTTACTTTGTGATCTTACATTGTTTTATGCCTTGATCTTAGAATCAGAATTCAATTTAATTTGGCATCAAAGGACGTTATGGAAATATCAGGGTATGTGGCCCGAAAAATCGGGATTTTAATCAGAGAATCGCGACTCAGATCAAGTTTTATGAACACCATCAAAAAAATGAATCAAAATGAGCCTACACTCTAAATACATACAATACCAAATTGTTTATTTTGCCATTTTTGGCCTCTTAATACGTGAAATATTGACTTGGTCATTTAAGCAAAATTGTAGCCCAAAATATTCTCTACAACTTTGCTTCAGGTCACTTTTACCTAAAACATACGAAAACATGATTTTTTTACTCGGAAACGCAAAAATTTGTTTTCAATTTTAATTTTTTTTCTGCAAATAGTATTTTCGGTGTAGGTAGAAGTAATCTGAAAAAAAGTGGTAGAGACTTTTTCGGGCTCCATCTTTGCTTAACTGAATTTTAAAGGTGGCCGAATATATAATTTGCAGCTTATAAAACGGTTTTTGAATTGAAAAAAAATCATATTTTAATCGATTAGAGTTAATTCAGAAGCAAGGTCTCCTTTTTTGTCTGAGAAATCTAAGTTGGCAAGATCGTTTTCACCTGCCTCCTTATAAACATCGTCTTAACTGAACATGCTCACCATCAGAGATTGTCAACAGATTGTTTGCTGCTCATTCATTTTTGACGTTTTAATCAATAAAGTCAACTCACAACCTATCAAGGATAAAGTCAGAATTTGAAATGGACCATACAATTTGAGAGCTCAGCGTTCACTGGAAGAAGTCAAGGCAAACTCATGATATGAGGCAAACAATCCCATTAATCGTTGTTTGACTTTTTAGAATAGGTTGTGTCAAGACATGTCATTAGTTAGTTTTGAAAGAAATTTTAAGATTAATTTAAGTATAATAACAAGACAAAATTATAAATGGGTATCAAATGAACCTTTGGGTGCCCCTTTCGGGGGGTTATTATTCTCACTTTAGTCAATATTTGATGAAAAGAAATAATAAAAAAAAGGATTAAAATAATCAAAAATCGATGTTGTCCCACCCAAAAGTGCGCAAATGGTAACCCTTTCAATAAATCGCCTCTTTTCAAGTATTGAATACACAAACATCGAATTAAAGGCATAAAGGCATTAAAGGAATTTCATCCTATTCTCCAGATGTCTTCAAATATCCAAACAAGTAAAATCAAGTGATAATTGCAACAAAAATTTCCCCTTTAATTTATAATCTGAATCAAAATTACTGCAGTAATTTGCCATGGTGATACCACTAATGACAGAATGATATATTTGATTTCCTGTTAATTATGGTTTTGTAATTGATTCTATTTGAAAATATTTTGATTATAGTAATTACTGTTAATTACATCATATGCAGTTCAATAATAATGAATAATATTCGCTGAATTGCCATAAATGAGTGGTTAAATGATTAAACTAACAATCAAAGGATATTTCATTAATTTAATGTTTTCATAGATTCATAGTTGAATCTCAATCCAGTGGAAATGCAGTTAAATATTAAATTAAGATTGAATTTGATTCAAAATAACAATAAAAAAAGAGAAAATGCATTTAAATTTAATATAATCCGAAATTGTAGCCCTTTAATAAGTGGAAAACTCATTCAAATTGACATGAAAACGAAAATAATCTACTTTTAATCAATTACCACCGAAACTTCAAACAAAGGCCTTTAATAATTCAAATACAAATTAAGTTTGCCTGTCTACATATCATTGAATGAATTTACAAGGAATTGTATGCCTTTATGTTGTATTTGATTAGAAATCGATGAATTTGAAATTTTTTTTCTTAATGTCTTATACTGGTGAAACCTCTCTAATTTCACACCTCTATACTTGCAAAACCTCTATAATTAATACATGTTTGGATCAGATTTGTATGAAAACTTCTCTCTTTACTTGCACACCCTCTTTATTTGCTACAATTTTTTGGTCCCTTGAGCCGTGCAATTATAGAGGTTTAACCTGTAGTGAATATGGTTTAAGGTAAATTCATTTTATTTCATTGAAAATTGTTCACATGGAACAAAATTTTCTTTTATGGGTGTGGAATATTTTTAGTCTTTCCCTAAAATTTGTATAAATATTTGTGGTTTACATATTTTATTATTGACTAATTAGCGTGAAAGTGCTTGAAATATAAAGTGATTTTCTTTTATTATTTTGTCTGTTTGATGTTTAACATGAAAAATGAGATATTTACCATGTGATGTAATTGAAAAATATCATGTTTTGAGAGATATTGAAATTGATGAGATTTAAAAAATTCTGAGAAACGTTTTAAATGTTAAATGGAATCCTGTGACAGTCGATAACCTACAATGACGTGAATTGATTTTATTGATATTTTGGTGTTAGTGAAAAACTTTGAAATCAGACAAAATTTTACGATCTTGCACCATTCAATGCAAATAAAACTGCACGATTCATAATTTTATAAAGGTATTTGAAAAAATTGTAAAGAAATGCTTCACATAAGTTCATTAAAAGATAATAATTAATTCATTTAAAAGGATTTTCTCTTTCATAATTTTAACACACATTATCTTTATACTTTTCAAGGGAATCTTAACGATCTTCTTAGTTTACAACATTTTCATACATGAATTTTTTGTCATTTAATTTTATTTTTACTGAAGCTTCAAAACGTGATGAACAGGTATGAGGAGATAAGTCTTCACTTTATAAAGGGGATAAGAAAAAGTAATTTTAAACGATAAATCTTTGTGACGCAAAAATTTAAAGCGGATTAGAATCATAAATGAGGATTATTTATATCTCTGTGTATTTTACTGTAAAAAGAACATTTTTTTGTTAATATACTCCAAAAAATAATAAAATTCCCTTGTGTAAGACTTATTTTCATTTTTTTAACCTGAATTCTTCTTGACACGTAACAAGAATTGATAATAGTAAAAGATGTTTTTCTTTTTTTATTTTATTTTATTATTATTTTTCAATGAAATTTATTTCAAGTTCAAATCATAAGCGAAGATGTTTTCATTAGGTATTCAGATATCTATCACAGAAAAGCAGAATTTAATTCATTTTCAAATGAAAAAGATATGAAAGAAATATACTCAAAAAAAAAACAAAACAAAAAAACATACAATAAATGAAATATGCGATCAAAGAGAAACAAGGGAAATTCCACATATGTCCTGTTGTTTTTACATTATTATTCAATTTGATATTCAACATACAAAGTACAAAGAAATAAAAATTGATTGGAATATGCTCATACATGGTTTTGTATGATTTTGACTTCAAAGAAAGTAGTTCCTTTTTTTGTCAAAGGAAATGAAATGAATTTAATTTCGTTTGTTGAAGCTACTGGGATTTGTAATTAAGATTTGACTATAATATGGTCAAAAATCAGTTGAAAAATATTTCTACTTGCTACATCTTGAAGCTACAACGCTTGCAGAACAAAATTTAAAAAATGGTTTAGAATTTGTTTTTCTACTTACCCAGCTTGCAAGTCACTTAACTGGAAAGAGGATTAGATCTCATGCAACGGCTAAGAGATCGGTTTATGAGACGACTTAAAAAAGACAACACATGATTTTCTCAACAGTCTGAACAAGATGAGAGCAAGTACGTTTTAAACAAAATGCAGTTGCCCGACCGAAGAGTCTTGTTCTAATAGTTTCAGCATTTCGCGCTCTTACCTTGCGATGGATAGATAAATATGAAAAAGGCTCCAGCGCGGATCCTGTGGGTCCTATTGTGGACCTACTCTTAAAGAAATGAAATTCCTACAAAGCGCTTATAACCGTGAGACCTTTTTATTAAATTTTAAAAAAATCTCAGTTTACAAAATATGGTGTAGACTTTGCGCCACATAGGCATTATTGGTTTGGACCTTGTTATTTTGTTTGAGGAGTGCAGAGAGGGTCTTATTTGCTTTAAAATTCCTGGTCCCAAGAATATTGAAGTGCTCTCGCAGAAGTTTATTTGCGCTTAATCCTGAGTTAAGTTTCCTCTTATAATAAGTGGACATTGCCAGATGGTATGATTGATTGTCTCATAATTCTGTCTGCAATCACATAGAGCTGAAGTTACGATTTCAATCCGATTAAGATGATCTTTATGCTCATATGGTTTGTGATGAGACGATTTCCAGTCACAATGATCTCTCTACTGTGTTATCTTCTGTAGAACCACACTTTCAAACTGACCTACGACCAAACTGTTGGACTTGACCTGCTAAATCCCGCTTATTTCTCAAAAGTTCTCAAATTTTCATCAATTAAAAATCAATTTTAGTCGACAACCTTCAAAATCTTAAGGATCTGGGTATGGCTTTCCAGAACGCATAAGCCTTTTAAACTTAAGGTATTCGTTATCACATAAAAGGAGTTCTACAGTTTCAAAGTTCTCTTCGCAAAATCTACATTAACCATTTTCTATCAATTTCATTTTTTCAGTTGATATCTAAGTTTGCCGTGTCTCTTTTTAGGATAATTTAAGTTATAATAATAAGTCTTGCCATTAGTTAAGTACCACACAAGTTTAAAGCCAACTGTGCAGTAGCTTCGCTCTATTCTAGTAGCTCAATAGGACTCATTAAGGCCTTAGTGCAATTTTTTGTTTTAAATTTTTTACTAAAATTTGAAGCTTTGAGAAGAGTTTTCCTTGAAAAAATTTCCATTACCGAGTCGGTTTGTATTCAATTTCAAATAAACCACAAAGCATAAACTGAATTAAAACTAATGCTTTGACTTTTTTTTCATACTAAGAGATAAAAGCAAAACCACTAAACTTTACAAATTAAAAAGTTCCGAGAAATAGCAGAGAAAACGTTAAAATGATGAAAACAACACTATTATAATAAAAATAAAATAAAAGTCGGAAAAAAATTTTAACCTTTTTGCATTATAATGACAAAAAGAAAATCACAAAAGGAAACACCATGCAGCACAACAAATAACTAAAGAGAATAAAGAAAATAAAATTACTGAAGAAAAGAAAAATGACGACAATTAATTATCCTCTTTATGATCCGATTAAAGTATTTTGTGTAGTTGGTGTTTTGTCTTTTTATTTTAAACACGTACACAAAATTGTGGCTTTATTATTATTAAAAGTTTCAGTTGTATGTGATGCATGAATTAAATTAACCACTTATTTTGTCCTTTTTTTCTTTTCTATTATTCTCTTAAAATTTTTCATTTTAAGCCAAAGGCTATTCAATGTAATTATTTAATTATCTGTGCACTGAGTAAAATGAGAATGAAAATTTCACTGAGTTGAATGATTTCTTTTTTAATTGACATTAATTTGATTTCAACCGACTTTAACTATGACGACACACACACAGTAAAAGTTAACATAGGATTATTTTGTTTGAATAATAATTACAATTTCTACCTTTGTTTCATTGATACAGTGAAGTTTGTTTCAATTAAACTCAGTGAATTCAATGAAATTTTTATACCTTTTACAGAGGTTCTACTGTAGTTTAATTTTTTTTTTAATTTAATAGTGAATTCATTTGAAATGTAACATTAATTCAACCAAGAATGTTATTTGCTGTTACATTTGAAACCACAAATGCCAATGAACTTTGTACGTTTCAGTTTTGACATGAAAATTTATTTTTACATGCATTGCACATTAAAATGCATGCATGTGTTACGTTTAAGGTCAAAATGGGTTTGAATGCAAAAAATTGAATTGATGTACGTCACTTTGTTACTTTTCAATTGTGGTTTCTTTGTAATTTGAGTCAAAATGTTGTTCGGAGGAGGTGCCTGGTACTTTTCATGCATTTTCGTTTCATTTCAACGCCTTGTCATTATTTGCAAATTAAAACTATAAAAAAAACCTTATTGTTCAAACAAAATTTTAAGTGTTAACCACAAACTTTCATCATCATAAAATGGTATCAACTGCTCGGTGTTTTTATGTGAAATTTCCAAAGTTTAATTTAAAAACTTTATAATCTGATATTTTGAAGCGCAAAAAGTGATGACAGTACACAGTCATATTTATTATGTATTTATTCATGTAAACATTAGTGCCCTTTTTACAAGCAAATTTAAATTAAAATTTTGTTAAATCATGTTTATAGGAGACGAAACACGACGAAATAGTACACAAAGGCATATCATGGTTTAACCTGGTCATCATCATAGCAGCAAAAACGTGTATGGACTTAACTCACTTCATTCTTTTACAAATTTATGCATTTGTTTTTACCAATTTTTGCATGACAACATTTTACGAGGTTGTTTCATCTATTTTATGTGTGTGTGTGTGTGTGTGTGTGTGTGTATTTGTCTTCCTAAAAGTGTATGCTTAGGAATTTTGTTAAACAATATGCAAATTTTCATTAGAGAATGTTACCTTTAATTTATTTAATGTTCAATTTGGAAACCATTGAATAAAGTTAAAAAAACGTTTTGATAAAATTAATGTAAATTTTGAATTATGTATGAAAGACACAAAATCATTTAAATTGGGTTTTAATAGTTTAAAAGCCTCAAGCTATTTACTTTAAATTTTGAGACAGAAAATTATTGTAAACAAAATATTTCCATGTGTGTGCTATCCTAATCAAATAGTAAACCAATTATTGAATATTTTATCATTAAAATTATTTGTGGAAATTTCTTTTGAACTCAATTGATATCAATAAGTTATTTTTACTGTAAAACTTTAATTGACAAAGCCCCACAATGCTAAGTGATTTACTTCACATATAAAGTCATTTGCTACAGTTGAAGTTGAAAACGCCGATTTTCATTGACAGCTTGGCACTAACGGGGTGATTGCGGGGTTGTTTTTTTTAGTTTTCAAAGGTTTTTAAGCACATTTCTCGTCTAGAAGAATTTTTCAATTCTGTGAAAAATGGTGGTATTTTCAAAACTGTGGAAATTGCAGAAATTTCAAAAACTGCAGAAATTTCAGAAAACTGCGAAAACTGATTGAAATACTGCGATTTTTCGTGACTATTGAAAGTCCAAGGTTTCAGAAAATTCTAAGGTTTTCCGCGGTTTTTGAAATTTCTGCAATTTTTTGCGGGTTTTGAAACCCCACGGTTTTTACTGTACCTGAAATTTCACAGTTTTCGCAATCTAAAAAGTTTCCGTATTTTTGAAAATTTTTGCAAATTTCTTTTTGAAATGTTCTGCAATTTTCGATCTGTTAACGTCGAGCAACCCGATCGCGGATTTATTTTTAATTCTAAATTTGACTTCACTGACGACCACTTATCTTATGTCAAGTCTCTGAATTTCGTAACTCAAGGGTCCACTTAACCCTCTTTTATGTATTCGTTCGCTCGGTTCTTGACTATTGTAGTGTGGTTTGGTCACCTCATTACCAGCAGTATACCACTGGAATTGAGAAAATACAGAAAAGGTTTTTAAAATCCATCCTTCGTGATCACAACAATGTGTCAAACCTTCAACCTGGAATCTTTAGAAAGTCGTCGATCACCTGCAACGCTCATATTTGGTTTTTGACATCTTGACATCAAAGTTGGATTGTTCAGTGCTTTTATCTTCTCTGAACCTCTTTTGTCCAGTTGTAACCAGAAAATACCCCCGCTTGTTTGAAGTCAAAGCTAGGAGGAAAAATTACGCTTTCTACAAACCCATGAGAAGAGTGATGAGGGAATTAAATTTAGCCTGTGATAAAATTGATTTTAGTATTAGTAGATTAGAATTTAAAAATAGAATTAAGTAGTCAATGTTAAATTTTTGTAGCCTAGGGTTTTGCCTGTTGTTGCCAAATAAAAGAAATGAAATGAAAGCACTCCGGGTGAATGGCCAAGGAAGACAAATTGAATTATGGGAGGTTTTCATCGACTTACCATCAGTGCTTCAAAAGCATTTGCGGTGTCACATTTAAAAGAAAAACACTGTTGTCACTTTTGTAGTTTGTATGCAACCTGTGGGTAGATTTTCCGAGAATTTTCAACTAACAATGGGAATATCATTACAAAACTTTGTTTTTAAAATTCCATGACATTCTTTGGAATAACATAAAAAAAACACCTTTAAGAGTAATAAATGTTAAAATTTTATTGACACTATACTCACAATTACAATAAAAAAACAAGCCTACTTACAACAACTTTTATACTCGTGTATTTTTAAGCTCATGGTTAACTAACAACATTGTTATATCAACTTACACAGAAACAAATAATGAAACTTTGTAATACAAAACTTTTCTTTATATAAACTTTTTTTTATTATTATAATGAGTAGTGAATAACAGAAAAAGCATATTTGTTCTTTTTTTTTTGTATAAAACAGTGTGTTGAACATATGTCGAAGAAAAAAAACACCAAACACAAAAATTCTTTACAAAAAAAACTATAATGAGAAAATGTGTCACAGTTTTCATACATGATAACATCTTATTAACTCTCTTTCTTTTCTTTTTTTATTATAGTTATTTTTTCACTGCATTACAGTTATGTCTCATTTCAAGTAAAATAATAAAGAAATCTTCATGCTATAATAACAAATGTCCATTTCATTTCATGTATCATCATATTTATCTAACAGGTTTCGCATTAAAGGAAAGAGATTTAAAATACAATATTTTTTAAATAAATGAAAAGAGTTTTAACGAAATCCGACAGCTACGGTGAAAAGAATATCTATTTCGCTCGCTCTGTGCATAAAAGACAAACTGCCTGAGTATAAGCATAGACTTTGTGTCTTTAATGCACGGAACAAGCGATTTATTTATGAGTTGTGTTTCATAAGTTGAAAAGATCAAAAAAATATTGTGTTATTCATGGATCTTCTTAAATTTACTCATGTAATTTTGTGTTTGCTTCACTGTTATAAATAAAAAAAAGTAAAAATAAATGGTAATATGTGTCAACAGTTGTCGCAATATAAAACTTTGTTTTTTTTTTGCTTTACTTTGTCCTGTCTTTTCTATGTATTTTATTATGTATGTATTTTAGTACAAATCACGTAAAAACTTGTACATTTATAAATGTAAACGATTTTGTTTACAAAGTCAAGGCAATAACTTGATTTGCCAGTTAATATTGGTCTCATAATAGTGTCAAATGGCTTGAATATGACCAAAAAACAAGATAAAAACATGTTTTTGTAAAAAAAATCTTGATTTAATTAAATATTCATCAAAAACATTGAATATTTCATGTGAACTCGTTTCAATGGAATTACAAAATACCAGGCTTCTCCATTAATGTGTGTCAATGTTATGATAAAAATCGGTTATCTGACTTTTCACACTGAGAAATATGAAATTTCTATATTTGTATTTTAAATTTCTTAACATGTTAGTGTACTAGATATTTGATAATAGTTAAATTCAATGTTTATCTTGTACATTATTTCTGTAAGTTCTTATAATCGCAAAAGCAAATATTTGAGTAAATGATCAAATTTAAAATAAAATTCAAATATCTTATCTTATTCAACTATTTTATTATCAAAAAGTTGCATTTTATTGCGATTAGAGTGAAATTTTACATGAAAATAAAAAAAAGTAATAATGAAAAATAAAATGAGCGCATTTTCATTGAGCAAAGTCGCCAGTTTAATGGAAATTGAAAATGAACGGACAAGAAATCTTCAAAACCGACGTTCATTATGTTTAAAAAACTGTCAACGATATAAAAGTTTACAGACAGACGGCACGAGTGCTCTCAATAATCGCATTTTTTTCAAGTCGACGTGAAGTTGCTTGAAAATTCATTTTTTTAAAGTAAATTTAATACGAGAAGGCTTCGCTCTGGTTAAAATAGAAATTTTAAATGAACAATTTCACATTTATTTGTTTATTTTTTATGGTTTTAGAATCAAAACTTTATCATCACTTTCAAATCATGTAAATAAAATACTTTTCCTTTAAAATAATATTGTAAACGTATTTTTTTTTAAATTACATAACATCAAATATCATTGAATTGTGGTTTTTTTTTGTCTCAATTCACAAAATATTTTGCTAAATTTTAGACAACAAAGACAAAAACACCACAAAATATCATATAGCTGTGTTTTTTGTGTTATCTCTGAATTTACAAAAGAACAAAACCTAAAATTGAATCATTAACCATTTTCGTTATTTTGATGTGAATTTTGGTTTGAAAATTGAGACTTAAAAAGGAAATTACATAAAATTAATCATTTTTTTCAATCTCTTGTCTCTTTCAATGTCATTTGAACCACAAAAAGGTATTTTAAAGGAAAATTTGATGATAATAAAAATGAAAACCCTTTAAATGTCTTTTAAAATAATTTCCTTGGATCACTTTTAATAGATGGGATTGACAAAATTTTAACCAATTCATGTGATAAATTTAAATGAATGATTTAATTAATAACACGTGCATGAAACTTTAAGGATTATTATTAGTAGTCTAATAATGATGAAATCCGAAGATAAAATTATATTAATAATCAAAATACTTTATTAATTTCTTTTTATAATCTAACTTTTTCCATATTCGAACAAAAAAATAAGGAAAAAAAACAATGAAAAACAAAACCAATAAAATTCTTGTTGTACGAAAATAAAAAGAATTTCATGATATTCAATATGATTGAATTTTGCGAAGATAAATGTAAGGATGTGAGAGTTTCCGCTCATGTATGATAAAAAAAAAGTTGACTAATAAATTTTTCTATTATGATTATCATTTTTTTTTTTCATCGTACAATCATAACAAAAAAATTTATGGAAGAAAAACGATAATTTTTTTCAAATTCAACATAAACAAATCATTTTATTCTATTTTATCAATATCTTAAACCAGTGTCTAGTCAAGTATTATAAAAAGATTTTCCTTTCAATCAAATCAACGCTTTTTTTTGTATTTTCTTTTTGTATACCGTCATATATCAAATTAAATTCAAGTCATATAAGATGTTGATTTAACAAAGAAAATAGACGTTTTAAGACATTTACAATGAATTGTGATAAGAAAATCAATCGTAAATGAAAATTAAAGTCGAATTTAATTACATTTTACGCAGCTTTTGACGTCCTCCACAGCTGAGAAAAGACTTTATGAAAAAAATCTTCATATGTCAATAATTTCTGAAATTCACTGTCAAAATTGTGATGTCCATTGCTAATTCACACTCTAAGTTGAAAACGCACCGAAAATTGCCCCGTAATGCTTGGTGATAACCTCTCATGTGGGATGATGACGTAGCGTTTGCGAATTTATTTTTTTATTTTTTAACGGTTATTTTTAGAGCCTTTTTTTAAGCATGTTGTTCATCACGAATCGCATAAAAAAACGCTGATTTCGAAAAAACCGTGAATTGCAAAAAAAACTACGAACCGCTAGAAACCCGCGATGACCGCCAACAATACTGACCAAAAAATCGGTAAAAAAAAAATTAATTAAATAAAGTAATTAATTAATTAATTTAAAAAAATTAACCCCGCAAACGCGTCGCATGTGATGTTATCGCCAAGCACTACGGGATGATTTTCGGGGCGTAACCAACTTAGATTGCATGGTCACATGAGTCCAAACAACTTCAAAATGTAATATTTATTTTTCATTTAATAAAATAACAGATTAAAATCAGCTTAATTTTCACTGTTTTGAAATTAATTTCATTATGTAATTTATTTTTAATTTAACATAACTCACAAGCATTCACAGATTCATTTTCAGTATTTTGATATGATATGTAAATAACACTGGACAACAAATAAAAAAAACCTCTGGCTACTGGCAAATCCTTTTACAGTCTTAAAGTACATAAAAAATAAAAATTTTTGGCGTTCACAGAAAGTCATTTAGGCTGCTAGTTTTTTTTTAATAATTTTTTGAATTTTCCTCTATTTTTCCTTAAATCATGTTAAAATTTAAATAAAAAATAAATGTTTTACAAACATAATTTGTTAATTTTCACTATAATATCTTAATTAAAGTTGTTTTTTTTCAATTTTGAATGTTTTACATATGTTTTCATACAAAAACATTGAGAAATCATGCAAAAACTGTGCAAATTAAGTTGAGCACTTTGAAAAAGGCAAATACATGAAAAATCATCGATTTGTATAAAACCTCAATTTTTTGTATGGAAACATCAAAAACAATATACTTTATTTTTAAAAATATTAAACTTTTCAGAAGAAACAATATAAGAAACTAAACTTTTCCTCTTGGAAAAAAAATTTCTATACAAATCAACAATTTTTTGTGTATTTACCTTTTTCAAAGGGCTCAACTTAATTTTTACAGTTTTTGGATGATTTCTCAATATTTTTGTATGAAAACATATGTAAAACATTCAAAATTGAAAAAAAAAACAACTTTAATTAGGATATTATAGTGAAAATTAACAAATTATGTTTGTAAAACATTTATTTTTTATTTAAATTTTAACATGATTTAAGGAAAAATAGAGGAAAATTCAAAAAATTATTAAAAAAAAACTAGCAGCCTAAATGACTTTCTGTGAACGCCAAAAATTTTCATTTTTTATGTACTTTAAGACTGTAAAAGGATTTGCCAGTAGCCAGAGGTTTTTTTTATTTGTTGTCCAGTGTTATCATTTTTTATATACGAATTAAAAGTTGCATTTAAATTAAACATTTTATTTTTCTTGTAATGGAGAATAATTCCCTGTAAAAACATTCGTTGTTTTATTTAAATTTTATTTAATATTTTTGATGTGTTCACTAGTTAGTCAAATGCATCTCTCATGTAAATGTTAAAATAATATGAAATGAAAAAGTTTATATGAAAAAAAGTTTTGATGGAATTAAAATATTTGTTGTATTTATGTTTATTTTTGTATTTAGTTACCAAACAATGAAATGGAATTAAACTTGTCGCAAATTTATTTGTTTTTATCAATAAATGAGATGGAAAAAAAGTTTGAAATCATGTGTGAGTGTGTGTGTGTGTGGGAAAATAGTTATTAAATGTTGACAGCGGATGGTTCATTAAAACTTTTTATTTGTGTCTTGTATTGTGTTGTGAAATTATTTTATTCTACATTTTTAACTTGAAAAACTTTTAAATTTAGAATTATGCTGATAGTGATGAAATTAAATGATATTAAAATTAAAGTTTGGTCTCTTCACAGAGAGACAAAGAAACTGATGTTTCATTTAAAGCAGTCCTATTTTTATCGAGATGCTAACAATCTTTTAAAATTTTCCCTTAAAAATTACTTGAAAAAGAAAATTTATTCATATTAACATAAAATATGACTTCTTGGAAATAAATTCATCTATTTATAAACATACCAGAGGAAATCCTAGTGATAAAATGTTCTAGTAAACTTTTAATTTACGAGCAAAAATATCTTAATCTGGCATAAAGTTAATTAATTTTTATTATGTCTAAAAATATCAAATTTCGATTCAACCACTCACATTTTAAATAAAAATAAAATTAAAGATGACCTATAAATAAAAAAAATAAATTTTCCTCTTATTTCAATTTAAATAAAATCAGAATTTACCTTGCTCCCCTTTCTCATTATTTTTTTTTTTAATAAAAGTTTTATAAATTTTTAATTTCATAAATGAAATGTTTTTCCCATAATAGACAATTTTTTAACTTAATAAAATATTTGTGGCATTCCATTCTAAAATTAGTGCCGATCACAATTTTCAATCTGAGTGCACAGGCCTATGGTCCATCAAAAAAAATGAAAATTTTGCCCTATAAAATTTTTTTGTATCTATACTAGAAACCGAAATACAAGGATTTCCATTTTTTTTTATTCTTGAACACAAAAATGCTCAAAAAGTCATTGTTCTGAATGAAATTGGTATGATATTTGTTCTTGGAAGTTGTAGATAATCGTTTGGACCAAAAACTTTTCATATACCATTTTACATGTTTTCATACAAAAAAATTGATTTTTCATCCAAAAACAGCAAAAAATCTTGAAAAAATACGATTTTTAACACAAAATGCACTAAAAGTCATTGTTCTGTATGAAATTGGTATGATATTTGATCTTGAAAGTTGTAGATAATTTTTTGGACCAAAAAGTTTTCATATACCATTTTACATGTTTTCATACAAAAAAATTGATTTTTCATCAAAAAACATTAACAAATCTGGAGAAAATACAATTTTACAAGGATAAAACTATACTTTTATATTAAATTATTTTTTTATATTAAAAATCCATTTTTTTTGTATGAAAACATGTAAAATGGTATATGAAAACTTTTTGGTCCAAAAAATTATCTACAACTTTCAAGATCAAATATCATACCAATTTCATACAGAACAATGACTTTTAGTGCATTTTGTGTTAAAAATCGTATTTTTTCAGGATTTTTTGCTGTTTTTGGATGAAAAATCATTTTTTTTGTATGAAATCATGTAAAATGGTATATGAAAAGTTTTTGGTCCAAACGATTATCTACAACTTCCAAGAACAAATATCATACCAATTTCATTCAGAACAATGACTTTTTGAGCATTTTTGTGTTCAAGAATAAAAAAAAATGGAAATCCTTGTATTTCGGTTTCTAGTATAGATACAAAAAAATTTTATAGGGCAAAATTTTCATTTTTTTTGATGGACCATAGGCCTGTGCACTCAGATTGAAAATTGTGATCGGCACTAATTTTAGAATGGAATGCCACATTTACAGAAAAATTATAAAATATTCAATCCAGTTGTACCTAGTTGATGAATAATTTATTTGCATAAATTATGTTTGAGTTACATCCTCGTCCTGTAAATTTGTGATTTTTTTTTTTTATATAATCAAAACGATATTCTTTTGGAATATTTTATCTATCATGATGATTATAATTTTAAGAGCGTACAAATGTTTGTTTAACAGAATAAACTTTTGGAGTTTATTTTCCGCAGTTTTTATAATTTTTATCATAGCACATCATTAATATTTAATGATAAATTTAATTGGTGCATTGAGAGAACGTTATCTGTCCGTATTTTCGGCGCATTTTTCGTTGATTTGAAGAAAAAATGTGAGAATTGTGTGCAATGTTGCCCGTCTGTCTGTCTGTGTTTCACTTGTACAATAAGATTTTTTTATAAAAAACTTGAACAAAAAATTAAATTTTCAAAAATTTAAATTTTTAAAAACGTTGATTTTTTTGAAAAACATAAAATTTTCTAAAAATGTTGAATTTTTAAAAAAACGTCGGACTTTCAAAAAAGGGTGAATTTTTTGAAAAACGTTGAATTTTTTAAAAAACATCGGACTTTCAAAAAAGGGTGAATATTTTGAAAAACGTCGAATTTTTAAAAAACCGTTGAATTTTCAAAAAACGTTGATTTTTTTGAAAACATCAAATTTTCAAAAAATGTTGAATTTTTTGTAAAACGTCGGATTTTCAAAAAATGTTGAACCTTTTGAATTTTCAAAAAACGTTTCGCTAACGTTCATGGTTAAATTTCACTATTTCATATTATTTTTGTTAAGATATTCAATGCAATTCAAATCGATTCAAATTTTTTTTTGATAATTTCTCTTATAATATTAAAAAAAACACACTTTAAGCAATAAATGCACAATTTGGCATTAAATCAAATGCATAATTGAAATTTTATCGCACAAAACTACTTTTAGTTAAAAAAGAAAACATTTACAAGTTCATTAAAATTTCAATAAATTTTAAACAAATGATGGATGATTTATTTATCTGATGTATCTGACAGAGTACTAAATGCAAGGCACATGTAAACAAATTATGAGTGAATTAACAATAGCACAGTAAAATTGTTATTTTATGATAGATTTCATACTTATATCTGACGTTTCAAATTTTTATTAAGTAAACTATTAGTAAAAGTGTGAAATTTGTGTAGATAGTAATAAAAATAGAATGTTTATTCATCGATTTATTTTTATGTTTTTTTTTTAAAAAGAGAAAATGAAAATATTTCAAATAATGATTTGTTTTAAGTGTTTCTAATTTGAAAATAATTAATATTATTTTTTGTTACGATGACAGATGTGTGAAAATTTGATTATTTTTTTGTAATTATTTGAAATTAAATACATTTTGTTTAACGTTCTAATATCTTACTTCAAACAAATGAAGCGTCTTTGATTCATAAAACGAAAAACATTATTTTTTCAATTTTTGTTTAAAATTTAACTAAGTTGTCAAATGAGATGAGGCAAATTAACTTCAAAATGATGTTAGTGGTTGAAATTTAATGAAAAAAAAAAGTAGAACGTGATTTTGAACTCATGAGTGCGACCATTTCGGAAATTTTTTTCATTTTGAACCCCTGATTAACGATTTTTTTCGGGACTTGCGCCATCTTTTTACCATCCACGTCTTTTTTTGTGATCCAAAATTTTTTACGGTAATGAAAAAGTCCGTCATCATGGAAACGTCGTCCATTTTGATATTAATACAGACGGACGGACGACAAGAACATTTACAAAAATCGCATTAGTTTTCAAAAAAATATTCATAATCATTCAAATATTCATAAAAAATTTCAATGGTCCGTTTTATGTTTAATTTTGATGTTCAATTCAGAATTTTCACTGTAATTTTATTTAAAACCCGTTATCAATTAGTAACAAGCCCAAAACTTCAATAAAATAGAGAAAATTATCACACACATAAAAATTTTCCTCCCAATTTCTATGAATTATTTTCATGATTTAACTCTGCTTTCATTCAAGTTAACATTTATTTCATTTCACCAAACCTTTGCCAAAAATTTGAAAAATATGAAAAAAGACATCCATTAAATGACAAAAGCACAGACTTGGGACAAAATAAATAGAAGAAAACGAAGAACGAGAAACACACACTTCAAATAATTTATCTATGAATGAGGTGATAATGAGAATGTCCTTCATTAAATTCACAGAATCTCATAGAAGTTATTCATAATATTTCTTATACAAAAACATTTTTTTTTACCATCTAATTGAATTCACGAACAAAAATTTAAATTTGATTCATTTTTATGGAGTGGAAAAAAAATAATATAATAATTTATTATTTACTTTGTTAATGGCGACTTCTTTGATTTTTTTTATACCATTCCATGATTATTTTATTTTTCTTCAAGGGACATTTTTAAGAAAGTGATTCTTTTGATCATCTTCCTTAACCGAGAGTGAAAATAAATGTTATCTTAGGTTGATACTTTTTTAATTTAATAAAAAATTCTTTGATTATTTTGGAGTAAGCAAAATTCCATGGTTGAAATTTCATCAGATCATCTTGTAATTAAATTTGAGTGAATTTTTATCATACAATAATTTCACCTTTAAATAAACAAAAATCGATCGATAATGAAATTTAATACAGTTTTGAATGAAATTGAGATGAAAATAATAAATTTTGTGTATGCTGAAATTGAAAAAAAAAAAAATACTTTGCTTCTCAGGTTAAAATGAATCAGGAATTACAATGATCAAAAAAATTTAAAGGAAGTACAGCTGACTGATTTTCTTCGTTTTAAATTGATTTTTATGAAAAAATAGCAACACGACGACGAGACCAGACAGGGAGATTCAATTTAAAGCAATTTACGTTTTTTTTCAAAGAAATTTAAGTTGAAATTTAATGTCTTACTACTTGTTATTCATATGATTTCAATTGAGTTGTCGTGACAATACATTACATGAAAAAAAAATAATAAAAATAAAAAAAAAATTCTCTTATTATGTTTATTTTTGCATGAAAAAAGTCGTCTTGCCAAAATGTACATGAATTTTTTTATGTATTCTCTACTGACAAATTTATCTGCATATATTCAAATGAAAATATAAAGCAGGAAGGAAATAAAAAAAAACCTGTGTATTCTTTTGTATTGGAATGATAAAAAAAACTTTCTATAAAAATAAAATAAATTCCTCGTAACGTCATAAATTTAATTGGCATCATTTGATTTATAAGTTTCTTTTGTATTTGTTATTTCAACAACTTCATGTCAATATAAAGAAAATGTTCCATGAACTACTTTGGAAGTAAACATTTCATTTAATTTGTATTTGATGAATAAATGAGTCAAATGGGATTTCAGTACTTTTGTTGAAATTGATGCCAAAATTTGAAACTTTATCACTCGTAATATTAAATTTCAATGTATTATTCATTCATCACCTCTTATATGAGACATATTTTAATTTGAATAAATCTTCTAAATAAAATATTCATAGTGTTCAAATCTCTCCATTTAATCTCATTTTCATAACGATTTATCATCCATGTGTGAAAGTTTACTAAACTGTGAACAAAAAAAAACACCATAATAATATAAAATTCATCATTTTCTCATCATCCAACCAACTCATCATACATACATTGAAGAAAAAAAATTTACTTACAACAGTAATGATCCATAATATGGTTTATTACTTGTCGCCTTGATGCATAAGCTGATAAGGAGCAAAAATATATGATAATCCTACTTATGCAAATAAAAAAATATACTGTAATAACATTGTTTATTTTTTTTGCTCTCTCACTTTTTCAACTTCATACTCGTAACGATCCATTTTTCTGAAGTGACATTCGAATTAAACGCCAACGAAATGAAATCAATCACAATTTAAATTCACGTAACATTTTTTTCTTTAAATACTCTTATTTTTACTTTGGTTACTAGGCTGTTAATGGTACAGACACTTACTGAAAAAAGATAGACATGGGTTTTGTCACCTTGAAAGAAGAAAAAGAATAGTCATCATGTTTAAAGGCACGATGTCATCGCCTGTAGCGAGATGCTACCACATTTTAAAATAAAATTAAATGAAATAAGGATGCTCGGTTGATATATTAAATTATACAAATTTTTTTAAGCTGAAGTAAACATTTAATGGAATAATTTTGAATATGTAGTATTTTAGGGATTTAAATATACTTTAAAGCTTGAAATGAGACACAGAAAAATCAGATTTAGAATTCTAGGGCTGTGACCTGGCATCCAAACAAGTGTTACTTCGTTATAACGAGGTAATTCTTGAAGTACAGATAAGCACTCAAGAATTAATCTGTAAGGATCAAATCAGATCCGATTTCTAGGGTGGACTCAGAAGAGAACCAGTACTCAGACCTACAGACGCGACGGGTCCATTGTGCATTCGCATTATCATCATATCTGATGAAGAAGGAACCAAATCTAGAGAAACAACTAAAAAAAGAAGTCCACTAGACCTGGTTCAGTTCAGGAAAGTGACCACACTTTCTCAGAAAGCTAAGCAGGGCGGACACCTTCACTTTTGTGATGGAATCAATACTGGGAAAGTACTCACCCAGCGTGATTACACGCAATCTGGCATGTTTGGGACATACACAAAGCAAATGTGCAGCAGTCTCCTCTTGTTCAGAGCAGTATTCGCACATTGGTACTCTTGAGTCAAATTGACTGAGATGATAGTGATAGATGATCTCTGCTTGAAAGATTGTCACAAATTGACCTAGGAATACACTCGAGGAGAGGCCAAAGTCCTCGGAGTAGAAATACGCTGCAGCAATGCCGTCCATGAGTGATACGTCAGTGAAGCAGGCCTTCCAGTTATCAGCTAAAGCTGGATGTAAGGGACCAGGAACTTCAGACCAATCACTACGGCTCGGAAGTAGAACACTAAATGCTTGTGAATTGTTTAACCCAGCGCGTTTTTTCTTTAAAGTTCATATAAAGTTCCCAAGACGTCGGCCTGCACAATGATGTGAAGTGGAAATAAATTGTGAAGCACTTGTAAAGAATCGGTAAGAGTAGTTCTCATAGCACTTGTAATGGCTAAGCAGGCCATTCTTTGTAGCTTGTCCAGTGCTTTTCTGATTTCGCCAGTACTGGTTTTAAACCTCCAGACATTTGGGGTCAATCGCTAAGCACTTCGGAGTGATATGAGGAGCGTTTTCAGTTTAGAGTGTAAATCATAAGAACGTTCTTTTTCCATTAATTATTAATTTTTACACACATACATGAAAAATTCTTACATGAAGATAGAAAACTCCTATTAAATTACAATTTAAGGCAAAAATTTACATTTTTCTGTTTATAAACCATGTAACAAAAAAAGAAGAGAGAATTGATTAAAAATTCATATAAATTATGTTAATATCTGGTCTTCGTGGTCTTAATTTTATTTTATACTTATCATAAAATAATAAATAAAAACATCCCTAACAATCTCATTATTGTAATACTTCGCCTTTATTTAAAATTCCATCACAATTCATCTTTTTTTCGCCTGTTATCTATTTTTCATCTTCATTTTTGTGAATATTAGCATAAAAATCACTTAGCGTTGTCATGACATGACCTACAAGTGAAGATTTACACATTAAATGTTTTTTATTTTTTGTTATATTTATATTTGAGATTGATGAATATTTATGATAAGACTTGAAGTATTTGTAAAGTCAAGTGTTTTCACATAGATTTACATAAATAATTGGTGAGTCATGATGACTTTTTCGCACTCAATTCAATTTAAATAAAATATCATATAATGTCCCCTAAGTGGATACGTAAATAAACGTGTAAATTACCTTCTAAATAAATATTTAAATTGAGATTATTTTTTTTCGCATTTAATTTCATCTGGAATTTGTGAGAGACAAAAACAATAGAAAACTAATTTTACAGGACAACGAAAAAAAAATTGGAAGGACCAAAATTTATTCATAAAATTTTTTGTATCTTCTTTTTCATTGTTCTCGAAAAATGAAGCAATTTATTTATTTAAAATTCAATATCAATTTCACATAAACATAAAAAAAGTTATATATGAAAATATGAAAATTCCTTTTTATTATTTTGAATATGTTAAATAACCTGAGGTAATGATGATGCTACTTTATAAAAAAAAATTAGATTATCATATGTGAATGAGGTTTTTGACATTCACCATCGATGATCTGAATTTCAATCTATGTGTCTTTGAAAGAATTTTAATACATATTATAATAAAAATATGCTTCGATCATAATTTGAAAAAAAAATCAATAAATTGAATTTGATCTTTGCTCATTTTAGCCAGAGGCCATTTATTGAGGTTGTTTGATTCTAAAATCAAGTAAATGGAACAAATTTTTTTTTTTAATATTGTTTTGAAATGATACGAAAAAAATATCAATTTCAAAGGTGAATCCTAAATGGCACATAATTTTTTGTTAAATTCAATTCAATTCAAAACCAAAATGAATGATATAACGAAAAAAAGAGCATAAGACTTTAAAAGCCAATTGGTATCATAAGAAGGCAAATTTAATGTCATTTTTTTTACCTTTTTTTGTTGTGTTATTTTTGTTTGTGTCTTTTATCGAATTATTATTTATCAAATTGAAATAGGTTTAGATCTTGAAGATTTAATGTGATTTTGATGATTGAAAATAATGAAAATGACAAAAAAAAGATATATTATTATTATTTTATTATTGTATGATTTGAACAAGAGAGAACTTTGGACTTAAAAAAATTATAGGAAAATTTATATATAATGAGGACACATTTTTAATGTCTCGGTTTTGAAAATTTTTGTCCTTAAAATGATAAATTTTGACTCAATTTAAAAAAACGCCTCAATAATTCATAAAAATTCATTGAAATGTCTTCGACAAGACTAGTCTTTGAAAATTTTCCAGTGAACTCAGTGAAACCTTCAAAGCTATCACTTGGCCAGACAAAAGTCTGTAAAATGCAATGAAATTCATATCAAATTATTATTCTTAAAATTATTTGATTTAATTGGATGATGTCATTTTCAATACGACGGAAAATTTTCCGTCCGTGACTAGCTGTATTTTATTATTTTTCTAGTTACATTTAATGCCCTTTTTCATTGGTTTTTGTTTGTTTCAATTACGTTCTATTTTAAGAACCACTATTATAACTATTATTTGTATAAGTTGTTGAACTTTATTGATTAGTTTGCCTTTGCAAAAAAAAAAATAGAAAATAATTTCGAAAAGAAAGTAAATCATAAAAGAAATTTTTCTTTCTTTTTGTAACATTAAAAACATGAGAAACTAGTTCATATATTGAATTTCTTTCTAATGTTTCAGCAATAAACTTTTTTTTTCTATTTTAGATGTAATGAGTACTATTTTAGTATAGAATTACATAATAATACGTTGATAGAAAAAGAAAAGAAGAAAAATAAAACTAATGTGTTGCTGAAATTGCAAGTGAGAAGAAAAAAATAAAAAGAATAACAAGTCGTAGATAAATCACGAACACACAAAGAAAAACAAATCCTTTGTCTCATCATTGATAAATGAGGTGTTCTTAGAATTTTATTTTTATGCTTTAAAGAGTGTTGGATCATATGACGATGTAATCAGATTACAAGGCTCTTGAAGTTTAAAAATACCCAAATGGTAATGAAAGAATTCATGAATAGAGAAAATATCAGTTTTGTGAAATCGAATAATTCTATGGATTCTCTAGACAACATCATCAAAAAATTATCTGGTACATCATATGAAGCAACTGGAAAATGGTTGAGCTTATCAAGCTTTGTCCTTGTCTACTTGACAGCTGAATATTGTTCTCGTAGCAACCATGTCAAATTGATTGATACGGAATTGAATTCAACAATGAGCTTGATTTCTGGTACAGTACGTTCCACTCCAACTGACTGGTTACTTGCTCTATCAAACATAATTCCTGCAGACTTGCGAAGGAAAAAAGCCCATATACAGTGGTGATAGACCACAATAGGACTCTTTGAGACCGCGGTGGTGCCCTAGTAAAACCTAACTTAATAGTGGTGCTAACGTAAATAGCACAGTTAGTAGTTTTTCATATAAAACCATGTTGAGGCTCATTTAAGTATATAAGGAGTTCTCAGATTTTTTTCTAATATTCTACAAAGTTGTTCGAATACTTTAGGAGGACACTTTTCAAATAGAGCACATTTTTATATTTCAACGCGTTTAACAACAAACTGCTAACTGTGCTATTTATGTTGTCGCCACTGTAAAAATCCAAGTACGCTCTGAAAGCCCAGGAGACAATGATCTAGGACTAGAGGTAGAATAGCCTTAAATGATCTTATGCAACTTAAATATATTCAAAGCAATAAATGGATCGATTCCTTGGAATTCAATTGTTGTCACATATTAAAATTCATCACATCTGATGAACATCATCCTAAATAAAACAGCAGGACACAAATTAAATGAAAAAAGCCAAAGAAAAATAATTGAATTTCTTTTCAAAAAAAAGTGCAAAACTTTTTAAAAGCAATGCAAAAGTCTCTAACAATAAAATCTTAACAAAGAAATCATTTTAAAGTTTCCTTTAAAAACACAAAAGAAACATTTTACCATTTAATCCAACTCAACACAAAATAAAACTCTAAAAAAACACTATACAATGTCTCTCCATCAAAAAAACACCTTTTTTCATACAATAATAATAAACACATAAATTTCAGTGAGAAACCCGAGATTGAGTTTATTCATCTAGGTAAAATGAGTTCAATGAAGCAAAATAAATTTCAAGCTCTCTGTATTGTGTGTCAATCTAAATTTAGCGGGCTCTTTCAGTATAACTTTTTATATGTTACAAGCGTGTTTTTTGCTATTTCCTATTTTGTTTTGCAAATATATATAAATATTGGTATTATACGTTATTCCACAACACTAAACAAGTGACTGAAAGAACGAACATACACAAAATATTTATATTTATTGATTAAAACATGGGGTGGAAAAATTACAATATAAATATTTTTTGTATTACTTTTAGCACACGTGCTATAAAATAATAACTAGTATGTTTCGCTATTTTCGGTAAGCAATAAATTCAAAAAAAAAAGTTACAAATAAAAATAGAAAAGATTCACGTTGTTGCAATTTACATATTTGTACAGTGAACAAAAGCAATTTAATTTCTATTTCTGTTACATAATTAAAGTTGCTTTGTCTTTCTGATTGAAATTAAATGCAGGGAAAAAAATTAATTTTCTTTTTATATTTATTTTTAATTTCAGGATACGACACACAATGGCTGATGATGACGATACAGGAATTACTTTAAGGTATTATTATTATTATTATTATAATAATTGTGCATTCAATGAAATAATGATCCATTGTTTTTAATTTTCATTTAACTCATTCGCGTTATCCGTTGCGTCAACGCAACACCTACTTTGAGGTCACTTTTCTCGTTCATATCAAAAAATTTCTTTTTAGAGTCTAAATTTAAGATGTTTTGTATCAAACAGTTGCATGGTTTTTGTATTTAAACCAAAAACTAAAAAATTATGAGTTAAACTTTTAAGAAAAATCGCGTTTTTTTCATTCTCGTACAAGAATTCTATATGTATTTATCTAGCACTTATACGTATTTTATTTTGGCTCTCCTGTAAAATTTTTATATGAAAACTGAAATTTTCATCGGAGAGAAAGTTGTTCACTTTTACCTAAAGAATAGATCCTAGAAGAACTTTTTGTTCAAAACTCAATATTTCTAGGAGCGGCGTCGAATGAGTTAAATGATTCTTCAAAGCTTTTTTCAGTTTTTATCACAAAACAATTTTATTTTTAACGATACTTGGTCTGCTTATGAATTTTTATATTAGAATACTTTGGACTGAATTTGGTCAAGATTCCAAGAAAAAATCGCAATTTTAAAATGCATTTCTGGTCGATTTGAAAAAATGCGAGTTTTGTGCTCTAATGCAGTCCGTCTGGAAAACCAGGGAATTTTCCGATACTAACTTTGCTTTCTGGGGTCACATCCAATGCTTGGATCTAGTCTGTTGAAGGATGAGGTTAAACGCCTCTCTGTCCTGTGCAACATTTTACTAATTTCTCACTCTTAGAGCTCGCAAAATTGTTTGTATCAATCCATAGAATTTTGGAACGACCCACTTCTCGCCATCCTTCACGATTGTTACGGAATAATATGCTTGGCATTCGAGCCAGATGACCAGTGGTGGATTGGCCATACGGGCAATCTGGCAAACGCCAGAAAGGCTGCAGTCGACCGTCTTGTAAAAGTTAAGTTTAGGGCAAATTTCAAAGAAAATCATACAAAATGCCAGGGCTGTTAGTAATTTTCAATCCCCCTCTGCAGATGACCCGCCCATGGCAGCCAATATGGCAGTAAATTGAAAATTCTCCAATATCGTGAAGTTTTCTAAAATTTTGGAGAACTCCACTAATGTAATATTGGCCTAAAAACAATCTGCAGATCGGCAGCAGGCGGCATTTTTTCTTACCAAATGCATTCAATTCATAATGTAATGCAGAGAGAAAAATTTTCAGAGAATAAAAAATATCAATAATTTCATTATTAAATTTACATTTTACTTGAAATGCATCTCAAATACAAAATCATTGATATGTAAAAATTTACACCATGCATTTTCCTTACATTTACATACAAGAAGAAAAAATTGAAAAATATATTTTCATATTATAATATTTAATTTAAATAAGAAAAAATGAAGATGAGACAGGTTTTAGCATAAAAAATTATTATTATGCAATAACACTCATCACCATAATGATAAATAATGTGAAGTATAAGCTTTTAACAAATTGATGCAAAAAAAATTGTGTTATGCGAAATTTTTTGCACTTTCCTCAAAATTCACTTAAATTAAATTTTTTTTAAAGAGTGAAAATTTCATATTCCAAAAAAAATTAAAAAAATTGTCTTTTCATACACATTTCATTAGGTTTCCTGTTTCACCTTAAAATCACGAACATAAAATTTATTTAAATTTAATATTCTCATGTTACGAAATTCATTTCATTAAATTAAATTTTTATCTTTTGAGAAAAAAAAACTCTTTTTTTACATATTTTACACAGAAAACACACAAAATCTTCATTTTATAATCAAAATACACACAAACATCCTCCTTATATTTATTTTGAATATGTTAAAGTTCAACAAAAAAAAGTTTTTTTTTTTTTACTTTTATTTGAAATCTGACACTTTTGTTGAATTTTGTATTAAAATGCTGCAACAGGCAAGAGGCAGATTGAAAACATGTTGCATACTGATTATTTTATGACAGAGTGAACACTAAAATCATAATATTACTCAGTACTTGTGAGATGCTTTGTGAAAATTGTGGTTATATGTCATATTTAATTCACAATATGAATGAAATGCAGAAAATCAGTTGTGAAAATGTTTGGTTATTATTTTATGGTTTCAATCGTGAAATGAGAAACAAATAAGATGTTACGCTCAATTTTGAATTGTAATGAAATGAAGATGAAATTTATTTGAAGAATTACGTTTATTGTTTGAAATTTTAATTTATATTATGCAACATGTCAAAATTTAATTTTTGCTTTTGTGGGAAATTTTGTTGCCGATTTTATTGAACTGAAATTTTTAAATTGAATAAGATATTTTAAATGTTCTCCTTTAAATTTAAATTTTTAGTTTAAAATTTTTCTTTTTCTCTATAAATAATGTAATTTTATAACTTTTTTTCCAATTAAATCCTTTAATTTAAGAAAAATAATTTTACAACTTTAAAATCTGTTATTGACATTTTAATATTTGCAAATTAAACAAGAGGCTGCTTGATTTATTTTTTTCTCTTCTTATTATTTTCAATGTCGTTTTATTTTTATTTGCGTTTATTGGGAATGAGATTCAACAGAAAATTAAATGAATTTCAAAGAATAAAGTCAAATAAATTGAGTAACATTTTAAGTGAATTTTGTAAGGAAAATTGCTCTTTGACGGACGGTTTGTCCATTGTATGATTACTCATTGTTTTGAGATTGGGCAATCTGGCAAATCCCAGTAGGGCTGCAGTCAATTGACGTAAATCATAAAGAATGCCAGGGCCGTTAATAATTTTCAATCCGTCTCTCACTCAGGCTTGACATCCCTGAGTCTTATTATGCCATATCCATGGTCAAAAACCCGAGGCATTTCCAGGTTTTTAAATTTTTTTAATGAATTGCATTGAAATGCACTTTTTTAAACCGTTCAGTGGTTAAGATTTCTAATTTTATTTTTTAATTTAAAACTTTCACTCATTAAAGACTTTAAGAATACTTTTTTTTTGTAAAAAATCTAATACCGTTTTTAATTTTAAACATTAATTATTGTTGTCTGGCTTTCCTTCGTGAAATTTTAATTGAGTTTAAAAACATTTTTTTCCTAGTATTTGAAAATAATTGATTTAATAACTTTTTGACATCTTTTAAATTTCGTAGCTAATAAAAAAATAAAATAGAAAATTAATTTTATGAACTTTTACCTCAATATAATTCAAAGGCCGTATTTTTTCAAATGATTTATTAGAATACAAGAAATAAATTTTAGTAAGACATTCAAATAAATTAAACTACAAGTGATTTCCTTTCAGCTCCTTTTTTGTGTCATAGCATTAACCATTCTAATCACATGAATGCGGCACGTGCTTATCAACTCAATATCTTACTCAACCTTATAATAATGTCTCAGCTGCAACAAATACAGGACAAAACATGCTACAAATGAATAAAAAGAATCAGTGTTTGCTTAATAAAAAGCTATTGTGCCACTACAAGAATCAAAATGAAATGTAAAAAGAGTGAAAATCCAAAGATAGTCATTTATAAAACATCCCTTCATACAAAGGAGACAAAAAAAAATGTTCCATTCTACGTTTTTCTTTTGTTTGGTAAATTTCCTTTTCTTCACGCACGGAAATCTGATTAGTCAAAAAAAAAGAAGGAAAAGGAAAGTAAAAAATTAAATGAAATGAAACCATTTTTCGGGGTGAGTGAAGTACTTTGTCGTGATTGTTAATGTCATTATTAAATGAGAAGAGTGAAACTCAATGAATACTCGATGAATCCATAAAATTTACTACAATAACAAGTATTAAATTAAGTTGAATCGAGAAAAAAATGTTTCAAACCAAATAATTTTTTTTTCTGTGATTCATTGCAATGAAGTTAAGCGAGAACTGGATACTGGAAATTCTATTTAAAGAAATTTTGTCCTGATAATTCGATGATTACATTTCCAATTCGTCAAAGTTAAATTGTTTGACATGAAAATAACAACTTATTTAAATATTTTTTCTTTCCTCGGAAAAATATTAGCAAAAATTTCTTTGTTGAAGCTGAACAAATATAAAACGTCATCGTGAATGATTTTCACGAGCGCAATTTCATTAATTGAATTGACCATGCTCATTTGTTAAAAATTACCACTCAAGGAGTCGGGTTCTTTCATTTGAGTGTGTATATGTTTAGAAATGAAAAAAATTGTCCTCAACTAAAAACACAGAAAAACAGACGGACGGACGACCCGAGTCCACAATTCTCGATTTTTTTTCAAAACAATGTGAAATGCGTTTAAAAAAATTCGATTCTTGCGAAACCATACAAACAAGATTTGTGTAAATATTTTTTAAGAATAAGAAAAATGTGCGTGTGTGTGTATTAAATTATTAAAATCCGTATAAGATATTCACGTGCACATGTCTGTTATGAATTTCAAAAAAAAGGAACATAAAATATTATTATCTCATTGTCAATATTCATCTTTTTTTTACGTTTTTACGTTTTATGTGTCTGAATAAATAAAAATAATTTTTTTTTTTTTTTTGATTAAATTATTATGGATTAGAATCCCTTCACTTTCTTAACGTTATTGTGTTTATTTGATGCTGAAAATGAGAAAAAAATTACATCAAGCATGAAATATTCATAACTCAACTGAAGTGTTAAACGATGGACGCATCGCGAGGCGAATTGAAGAAAAACAGAAATTTAAGTCGTTTTTCTTGAATTGATTTCATTTCATAATTAACAAAAAAAAATTAAAACATCATGGTAACTATTTTTTTTTTAAAATTGCGCCATTTTCAAAATTCGACCATTAGGAAAATTTGACCATACATGAAAATTCGCTAAGGAGAGAGAACTCGATCGTCTGTGAAAATTTAACCATTTTCGAATTCTATGGATTAGAAAAATTCCGAAGTTTTGAAAAATTCTGCGATTTTCATTAAATCTCCGCAGTTCTGGAAAATTCCTTCATATTAGAAAGGTCGGCCATTTTTGACACAGATCGACAGACGGATGAGTGCCCATATTTTTTCAAATCCACGAGAAATGCGCTAAATTAGACTTATCCAAGAAAATTACATTATTTTTCAGTGAATCGTCCATAAGTTCGTTGAAAACTTCAGTAAATTTTTTTTATTCAACATTATAAATCAGGTCAAATTAATTTTGTAAAAAAAAGTAAATATAGATTCATTTTATGAATTGATTATTAATTCAGTTGGTGTCGTACCTTTTTTTCGTGTATTTAATGTTAATTGAAATTCATTTTATATTGATTTGTAATTTTCAAGTAAAATTAAACTGATTTCATTGAATTCAATTTTTAAATCATATTTCCATAATCAGTGAAATTTCTTAAATAACTCATCATTTCAAACAACTCACTCATCTCAACCTTTTAAGAGTAGATAAACTGCCTTGACATTGTAATCACTTACATCAACATTCATTTCCCTCATACACGTATTTTCAGTTTTTCGTATCATATGAATAATAATAATAATAATAAATTTTATGGTTAATAATTTACCACATGTGTGTCATAAAAATTAATAAAACAGACACTGTTTCAATTAAAAGTGAAATTGACTTGATAATTACCAGGCGTCTCCATTTAATTAATGCATGTTTTTTTTGTTGTTTTTTTGAGAGAGAATTTGTCGCCATGCTAAAATTGTGAAATGTACAGTAAAAGAAAAAGGGAAATTTAATATATAAATTGTCGGAACCGGATGTAACCCTAAATTACTATTTTTATGTATGTGAATATCAGAAGCAGTTAAAGTAAACCGAAACTGAAATCAAAAGGAAATTGATTGACAAAATATTACCGCTTTTTTCTGATTTTTATACAAATTTTTTCGTGATAAGTCTTTTTAAGGCAATAAATGGAATATGTTGCAGTTCTTGCTCTAATTTATTTTTGTTATATTTTTTATTGAATATGTGACAAAAATTGTGTGTCAATTTTCAAACAAAAAAAGTCAAATAATGAAATGCTTTTATCTCACAAACATGTGTGCTCAAGAGTGTGCTAAGAATTTATGTAAATTGCTTGCTAAGATTAAGCGGAAATGTATGTGCTCAAATTTATCTTCATCTTCATGTGGATGTTTGTGTGTATGTTTTTGCTGACATTCATGTGATGAAAAGTGGTCGCGTGTGTATTTCGAATTAGATGCTTTTATCACACATAAATATCACATAATAAGCCCCTAATAAAATGAAAGTATCTCTAAATAGTACAAGTTTAATTTTGTTTATTATATGTCGTGTTTTATTTTTTGTCATTGTTTAGTTAATGACGTCATTCATGAATGAAGATCAAATAGTGTTGGTAATTTATAGAAATTACTATTTGAATGAAACATATTTTTAGCAATTTTATCTGCTTATAGCATTTTGTGATAGAACAATTTACTTTTAATCCTACAATAATAAAGATTAAAATACGGGATCACTTCCGTCTTACCGTTATCTTTAATGAAAGTTATGAGTTTATATAAAAATTACATCAGAACCAAATACACGCAATTCTTGATAAATAAAAAAAAAATTACAGAATTAGCAAAGTAGAATAAAAAATTAAAGTGCAGGCATCTTGATAAGGGAACATTTTTGGTGGGGTTTGCTGAAACAATCATCCAGCAACCCCCCTTTAATCGATATTATTGATGAGGGAACATTTTTAGTGGAGGTTTGCTGAAACAAACATCCAGCAACCCCCCTTGAATCGATATGTTTGATGAAGGAACATTTTTAGTGCAGGTTTGCTGAAACAAACATCCAGCAACCCCCCTTTAATCGATATTTTGAATGAGGGAACATTTTTAGTGGAGGTTTGCTGAAACAAACATCCAGCAACCCCCCTTTAATCGATATTTCTAATGAGGGAACATTTTTAGTGCAGGTTTGCTGAAACAAATTTCCAGCAACCCCCCTTGAATCGATATTTTGAATGAGGGAACATTTTTAGTGCCGGTTTGCTAAGATAAACATCCAGCAACCCCCCTTGAATCGATATTTTGAATGAGGGAACATTTTTAGTGCAGGTTTGCTGAAACAAACATCCAGCAACCCCCCTTTAATCGATATTTTTGATAAGGGAACATTTTTAATGGGGTTTTTCTAAAACAATCATCCAGCAACCCCCCTTTGATCGATATATTTGATAAGGGAACATTTTTAGTCGGGGCTCTTAAAACAATCATCTAGCAAGCTTTTATTAAACTGTTGTGGCTTGTGGAGAGTATTCAACTCACTGTGTAAGATTTCCTTCTGTTCATTTTTATATTCACATTTCCTGGCATGATTCACAAAGCATCATAAAAGAGTGACATATGTCGTTAAATAACTAGCTCGAAACACTTATGAATTGTAATAAAAATCAAATAAACAAACAAAAAACGGAGGAAATTTAATCGTCAAGTTTTATACAATAATATTTTATAGCGTTTATATGAATATGAGTAAAAGCAACAGGTTCTTTTTTATTTATTATTTCATTTTATTATTTTTGGACACGAATATGTCGCGTGAGTCATAATTGAGGTTAATGATCCTTCGACTAATTGCTTATTTTATGTATGACTTTTTATGAGTGAAACGCCCTCTAGTGCAATGAAATTTCTTTTTATCTCCTGATATTCCTGCCTAATGAAAGCTAAACCAAAACAAACAAAATGCAGATGTTCAAAAAGCATTTAACTTGTTATCGTAGCTTTATTATTTCATCACTAGATAAATAATGTATTCCCCTCTCCGATTTATATCAAACAGATAAAACACAAAAAAATAAGATAAGATAAGAACTTTTCCAACTTACTGCTTTTGTTATTTTAAATTTGTATCAACACAAAATTCACATACATACACAAACACCATTTAACTTTCCTATTTCTCGTACTATTATGATTGCGATTATTATATTTGACAAAGAGAGAGAAAATTTGAAATGTATGCATGCATTCCAAAAAAAAATACAGACAAACTAAAACCCCATTTATATATTTTATTCACCAAAACCAGTCGACGTTTCTACCTCTTATTTTTCCAGTTCTTTTTTAATGTGTAGATCCCTTTACAACAGACAGTTAGTTTGGATTATTTATAGTTTGTGTTCGGTCGTGAAAGTTTGTATCTGGCAAAAAAAATTGTTTATTTATTTTCTTTACAAGTAAAAAAAAAATATTGTGTGTCTCGGTATATTAAATAAATTACAATCCAAGCAAAATATAAAAAAAAAACATATCTTGTTCAAACCAGACCACAGCAAAATTTTATTATGATAACTTTATTTTTGAACATTTTTATTTTAATAAAATAATTAAAAATTCAAGCAGCTTCCTGATCTGGTGTTGACTTGACTTGCAAATTAGGTACACAAAAATAAAAGAATATTTTCAGTGTGAAATGTTCAAGATTTTTAAAAAAATTTAACAACGTGACCTAAATATTAATGAATATCATGAAAAAAACAGCTTAATTTAGAATTCATGATAAACTAAAAGCTGGCTATTAAAAGGAATAAAAAAAAAAATAAGAAATCACAACAAGGAAAACATAAATAAAAGTGAATAGTTAAGTAAAAGGAAAGAAAATCGATTAAATTAGAGCGAATGTGAATAAAAAGGGCAAAACTATATTAAACTTAAAATAAAATAAAAAAACTTGGAGTATTGAAATGCTTTCCTTCATGCCTTGTTTTTAATATAAACTACATTTATATTCATGGTAAGACACGATTTTGTTTTACCCTATATGTGGAAAAGGTTTCGAGTATCATAAAATTTTTATAATAGGAACGTACATTTTTTTTATTTGTAATGTGTTCGAATTATGTACAAGAATTTAAAAAAAAATGTAAAGATTTATAGAGTCAAGTGCATCATTGAAGATTTTATTGCTTACAATGAAAATCAATATTAATGGCAGAGATCATATAAGGGGTTATTGGCATCATTTGTTTCTTTAACTCATTCACGTTCTTTGTACAAATTACGATCTAAACTCACAAAAAAATTATTTTCACTATTGAACGGATTTTAACGGTTTTTTAAAAAATAAATTACCATCAAAATTCAGAGGTCTTAGAGTTAAGAAGAGTTTTCAGCCATTTTTTTTTCATTTTAAAGTTGAAATATCTCATAAAATAGAACTTGAATTTTCAAATTTACTTTAATAATTTATCATCGTACCTTTTCTCAATTAATGATGGAAACGCATGGTTTTTTTTTTAATTTTAATCAATTTTTCTTCACTTAAAAATGTTTAAAACTAGCCATGGCTAATTAAAAGTCGAAAACTGATTTTTTTTTTAATGGAAGCGCCTAGTAATTTGTAAATGTTTACTCCAACAATTTTTTATTTTAATCAGCTATTCTAATACTAAAATCGACATAAAAAAATAAAACTATTTAAAATGAGTACTTGCAGTACATACTGCCAACTTATCCACGAAAATAGTCATACTTATGAGATAAAGTCCAGTATTTGTGAAACAAATTTCTATAATTATTGTGTTGAATTAACAATTAAAATAAAAGATTTAGTGAATGTAAAATGGTATTGTGATTTATGTATTCCTACAGCAAATGCATTAATAGATATAGCGAGTCGTTTAAAAACTTTGATGATGTATTAAAAGAGCATAGCCAAATCATGCAAAAACAAGAAAAAATAATATGTGATTTACAAAAGGTAGAAAAAAGTAATAAGAAAAATTGTGCCGAAACTCCATATTTAAGTGCGAAACCTGCCAAAAGATCATATAGTCAAGTTACAAGAGAATGCAGTAGTAGCTTTAATTCTATCATCCGAGAACAGACGCCTTTTAATATGACTAGGATAATTATTTAGCCCGAAAAAGACACAAATTAGCTTTGAGTGTATCAGATTCGTGTCCATACCAATGACCTGATGAATTATGACAAGTCATCTCACTAATAGAATCAAATTTTGTCTTAAAATTTCTTAATTGACCTTCAATATCAAAATTTTCCGATCAATATCAGCCAATAAACAAAAATTCAAATCATAGAAAGCCAATTCATACAACATTTTTGCTAATATTCAAGTTTATTTAATTTCATAGGTTTCTGTTTAAGGAAGATTCTCATTAAATATTAGTTTACCATTATTATTATTATTTTTATTGTTATTGTTATTTTATTTCATTTTCTTTTTTTTTCATTATAACAGAGAAAAACCAATTTTCTTTTAAATTTATTAACGCACGCAACCATCGTTTGGTGAGACTTATCCATTATAAATGCTTTCATTCGTTTCCACCTTTGCATTTATTACATTTATGTTGTAATAAAACTGAAACAAAATTAAAATGGAAAATAAAAAAAAAATATTATGATTGTCTATCTCAAATGAGTGAATTACGTGGAATAGAGGTAATTTCATTGAAAACTTGTGAAAACTTAATTAAAATTTAAAAAAACCAGGCGTTTCCATCGTTAAAAAAGTAACACAGTTAAACCCTTTAAAGGGTAAAAGTAGCTTGACTTTCATTTCAAAAACATTTTCAAATAAAAATATGTTATTATAATGCTATTATAAAATTTGTTTGGGTTTGAAAAGTTTCATTTTCATACCAATTTTTTGCATGTATGTCTGCCTACCACCAATGTGATAGTTGTTGAAAACTTTAATTTTGTAAAGCAAATAAAATTGAATTTGTGTCCTAATTTCCTATCGCAAATTTAATCTTCTGACTCGTAACCTGAATTTAGTGTTAAAAAAAGGTGAAATGTGTGCAAAGTACTAAAGCAATAAAAAACAGATAAATGTCCTAATACGTTTTATTTTCTTTTTACCTCCTTTTTTAAGCACATCAAACATATGAAATACAACTTTTTGTACTATGGATTGTCTCACTTTTTTTTGTTAATGTTTTTTTTCTCTAATAATTTTCTCTTTTTTGTCTTTGCAGATATAAAGGTGAACCAAATACGATGCCAGGCCAAATGGAACGACTAGTAATTGATACAACAAATGATGCGAAAAATACAAATAATAGTGGTCCAATGCGTAAACTTAATTTAGATATAGGGATAAATATAAATGGTGAGATGGATAGTAGTCGTAATGTAAGTGTTGGTGGTGGTGGTGGTGGAATCGTTAACAAAGGTCACACATGTGAAAAAGATAATTTGTCTGATAGTGGTTTTGAGATAAATGATGTGAGCAATTTTATTGTGGTCTCTTCTATGGTCTATAAATATTTTGTTTTATTTTTTTTTGTCTTAGGACTGTTCTGATGTCACAAAAACACCAAAATTACATAAGGATGAGGATGGAGTGCCAAATATAAATTTAGATAAACAAAGTGTCTCGAGTTTTGGTGGACAGTCAAATAATCCATGTAAGTAATGTTATTTCGATTCTTGATTTCATTGCTGCATACGGATAACATGATTGACCGCAAAATTTGTCTCCGTAAACGGCCTGTAAGCGTTAAACAAAAGCCGTCGTATGCGAAGTGAATCATTTAGCGCTACAAGGCCTTTTTATTTTAAAATTTTGCCATTAAAGTGGCCTCTTAGGTTTGAGTCCACTGGTACCAATGTTATTTTGATAGATACGTTGGCTCATGCAAAAATAAAGGAAATTACTTCAAATGAACTGCCATGACATCAAACATTCCGAATAATCATAAAAATAAAAAAACTTGAATAATTTTATCTGAAAAACTAAACATATTGATAAAAAATTTATCGGAAAAGTGATAAATAAACTCGCCTACACGGAATTTAATATGCAAAGGTAGATAATGTGTCGACAAAATATAATTAAACATAAAACAAACATTTTGTGCTATAAAATTAATTTTAGCCACACTTTATAGTTAATTTTCATTGGAATTTGTCATCTGTTGAATTGAAGAATGATTATGAAAGAACTCTTTTAATAAAAAATATAAAAAAAAGGTTATGAATTAAGTTTAATTAAGAACAAAATTTTGAAAAGTTTAATTGAGGTCCTTTTAATATAAAATTATCATGCACGAGTTGATGAAAGTACGACAGTAATTAGTATGATTAGATAAAAAAAATAATTAATTGGAATTTTATCAAATTACAAAAACTTATTTCTAATGAATTTTGATTTGCAGCTGCCATTTTCAATAACAATGACAAAAAACCACCAGTGTCCCCACAATCTCCAGCCCGTTTATGTAACAACACATATGCTGCATTCAAGCGTGGCACTGTTGTCCGTGGAATTCTGTGTCCATCCATGACAAATTCATTTCGTCAACCGTCTCTAGAAAAATCATATCTCACATACACACACCGTCAACGTCAAAAATCATTGATTATCGTCAATGTTGTCGATTTAATCCTCAAAATAGTTTTAGCATTCATTAACATATGGCAAGTTAGTAGTAACGATGATGTAAGTTTTTATATTAAATTTTCTCATTTCATATGATATCAATGACTAAATTTTTTTTTTTTAGCCAATTTCACCAGATTCAGTCACATGGACCATTAGTTGTATAATTGCAAATTTGGGTATTTGCATGTTAGGACTGTGGAAATGTTTTGCCAATAATTATTTACATTGGGCCAGCACATGTACTTGGCTTTTATTAAATTTACAAGGTATGTGTGTATTGAATTTGCACAAATCAGAGGAAATTTTGTATTGAATTTTGAATCTTTTCACTTGGGTAATCAAACGGATTAAATTTAATGTATACATGGAACATTTGACAAAATATTGCTTTTAAAAAAAGGATAACAAGCAGTACCCCGAATATTGAATCTTTAATGTGGGCGACATTCATTCATAACATTTCAACTATATTTAAAGGGGACAAATGTCATTTAAATGAAACATTTTTGATGGACTCTGATATTTTTTTTTAAAAGGATATCAAAAAAAAAATTATCCAATATCCCTTCTCTTAATGTTTTATGCATAACGATTCCATGCATCATCAATGACTATTACGAATAAAATAATATGACAAAAATAAATCTTATTCAATTTTATTATTCACAGGATTTGTTGGATCGGGGTTGGGTTTTGCTGCCCGAGAATATCTCGTATGGTATGTTCTTTTCATCGTATTTGTTCCATATGCAATGCTGCCACTTCCACTCAAATGGTGTGTTATCGCTGGATCAACTTCATCAATATGTCATTTGTTTGTTACGAGTTTAGCCCGATTATTGGATCCAAATGTGGTAAGATTTGAATTAAATTAACTTTCAATAAGTGACGTGGCGTGACACTAACAGATGACCTTGAATCGAAAATATTGTTAATTAAAATATTTTTTTTTCTCTTCTTATAATTAACAGGAGTCATGGTGTGTTATGAAGCAATTTATAGCAAACTTTATCCTTTATGCGGCAATCAATTTCTCTGGAATGTACACAAAGTACTTGACAGACCGGGCACAAAGATTGGCATTCATTGAAACACACAAAGCAATGGAACATAAAAAGGAATCTGAAAAGGAGTATCAAAGAACACAGAAATTGTTGGATTCAAGTGAGTTGTTTTTTTCATCATTTTTATCACTATCCAAGTTTAATTTGTTAGTCGTGTGTGTCCTTGATATTCATAGATAATAATTAAACAGGTTTTTTTTATCATAATAAAGTTCAGGGTCATGGAAATTATAAGCAATTTGTATGTGAAAAATAAACATTATTTATAAATTGTTTCAAGTTGTTGATTAGTGTGGATGCATGTCATGTCATGATAAAGATTCATTATAATATTTTTATGCATTTTATGAACTTCACCACAATGAACATTGCAATAATAATAAAAAAGATAAAAGAAAATTATGTGAGTTAGATGAATTTCCACTGATATCCATACCAATTTTAGAAAAATTTTTATGTTGCTAAAGATTGAGGCTGACCGTTACGATTAAATTAAAATCACTTTTGATATGTGTTTAAATTTCAAATGAAAACACATTAAATGAATGAAAATTAGCATATCAGAATCATCCGAGCGTGAATGACCATAAATAGAATTGTGATATATCTAAAAGTAGTTTAATTTTAATCGTCGTTGTTGTTTTGATATGATCATCTCATTTTTCTTACCACAAAAATATACTCATGAAATTGTCAGGTGGGTTTTATTTGGTATACATTTGAAACAAAATACATACTTCATGTTGTATGATACTCGAAAGAAGAAAAGTTGATGCATAATGTATTAAAAGCTCTTTTGAAAAGAGATTTTTAAAAAATTAAATGTATTTTTATCTCAACATGACATTTTCTTTTCAAATGTATGATGAATTTTTAAACATGACTGATAGACAAATATATGATAAAATAAAGATGAAAATTGTTTGACATATATTTTGGTTTGTAAGTGAATGTAAGACATGATTTCTAGTAAGATCAAGAAAAACAGGTTTTATGGGGACTTAAAGTGTCTGTCTGTGTCTCGATTGTGAAATTTTTTCCGAGTTTTCTGAAAAAGATACCCAAAAACACTTGTTCATTTTTTGCTAAACTTGTAGATTTTCCGATTTTTTTTTTAAATTAACTAATATGTGTGCTTTTTCCAAAATGGCATTTTTTTTAAATTTTTCAACTTTTTCTAATATGGCGGTTTTTTAAGAATATCTTAAAAACTGACGGTTTTTTAAGAATTACAAAGAACTGGCGGTTTTTTAATAATTTCTAAAAACTAGCAGTTTTTTAAGAATTTCAAAAAACTGACAGTTTTTAAAGAATTTCAAAGAACTGGCAGTTTTTTTAAAAATTACTAAAAACTGGTGGGTTCTTAAGAATTTCTCAAAACTGACGGGTTTTTAAGAATTTCTAAAAACTGGCAGTTTTTTAAGAATTTCTAAAAACCTACGATTTTTTATTAATTATTAAAGACTGACAGTTTTTTAAGCATTTCAAAAAACTGGCGGTATTTTAATAATTTCTAAAGACTGGCGGTTTTTAAGATTTTCAAAAAACTGACGGTTTTTTAAGAATTTATAAAAACTAGCGGTAAGAATTTCAAAAAACTGACAATTTTTTAAGAATTTCTAAATACTGGCAGTATTTTAATAATTTCTAAGAACTGGCGGTTTTTTAATAATTTCTTAAAAGATACCGGCAGTTTTTTAAAAATTGAAAAAAATGGCGGATTTTTCAGAATTTCCCAAAATGGTGAAATCAGTGATTAGAACTTCACATTTCTTAGCTTATACAAGTAAATTCATGTTAAATGTTTAATTTTCAATTCCAAGCAATATTTTGGTACATTACATTTTGATTTTGTCATCATGATGATAAACATCATACAATTTTAATTCTTCCTTGTCATTTTCTATATGAATAAATTATTATCAATTCAATTTAATTTCATTTCGACTGTATTTAAATTGTCAATAATTTAAAAAAAACAATTTTCTAAGCAAAAAAGTATTCAATTAACGTTGATTTTGAATCATTAGAGAATATTTAATTTTCCTTATTCTTTTCAATAATTTAATATTTTTTTTACTATCGTTCAACTTACAAACAACAAACATTATTTCCGATCAATAAACTTTAAATTTTCCTTTTATTTATCAACAAACATCCTCAATGCAGACCAATATCATAAAAACATCGTTAAAAGTAATAGAAACACTTTTCCAAACTATTATGTTTCACATTGAATGAAAACAAGAGGAAAAATAATGCAAAGTTACAGGAATCAGCACTTAAAAATAAAGAGTAACTCTGCATCCTCTCAACTTTGTATTTTATCGATGAACGGAAAAAGAATAACAAAAAAAACCAGAAAAACAATAATAGAATTGTTTTTTTTCCTATGTTTTCAAAGATATGGATGAAAAAATGCATTATAAGCATTTTTTGTTATTATTTTTAACTCTCTTCCGAAATAAAAAAAAACTGAAATCTAAATATAAAAAATATGAAGAACAAAAATACGAATGAATAAAGTTTTGCTACTATTTAATGTAAAAAAAATCCTGATATTGCAATGTCCAGGCCATTTAAAAGGAGAGGGAGAAAAGACACAGTAGAAAGTTGCCACGTGTAATAAAAAAGCAAATTAAGAGTAGAAAATTAACTTTTTATGTACAGTTGAATGTTTGCAAAGTAATAATAATAATAATGAACGTTAGTGTAGTTGTTTAATTAAAGTTAATATAATTTGAGTTAATTATAATGAAAAAGTTATGAAATGACATAAAAAAGGGATAATTTAACAACATTTTTGTGGTAATTTAAAAGGACAAGTTTAAAATAGTTTTAATTTTATTAGGTCTTTTTTTACCATTTTTATCGTTACATTGTGGTAACTTTGAGTTGATTTCGTAAGTAAAAAGGCGCTTTTCCAGACGATTTGGTCGCTGACCCTCTGATGCTGGCTTCTCCAGCTCTGGAATTATCCATTGGAGGAAGATTGTTTGTTTTTTGAGTGAAAGGGGAGCAAATTAGTCTCAAAAATTTCCTTACAGCGAGGCTCTTTGTCTTATTTAATCTTTGATGAGCATACAGAGCGATAGAGAATCAAAAAATACAGCGTCTTGTATTTAGGTTTTTCGATTGGACCCTCATAAGGACACTATGAGCTGATTTTGTGATGTACACGGAGAAAAAAGTTGAAAACAGCAAAAAAATAAAAAAATCAGGGTAAAAGTCTGGATGGTGTCGAAAAGGGTCCGAAAAGACCCTCCTCTAGGCTGACAAGGTAGTTGATGAGGTCGTTGATAACTTCAGTCTAGTAATATTTACCATATTTTTCTTCTATCATGTCCAAAATATCTTCCTGAATAAGATGACCCGGGCTGACTCCCTTCAAAATATAATTTGCTTAATCGATCAATGGTATGAATTTCTCACTTATCTATTAATTTCATAACCAAACTCTGAAATTCATATTAAATTGAATGGAAAATCGATAGAATCTTTTCCTTTAAAATTAAGATAAAAGATTTTACTGCATAACAATAAAGTGCGAAAAGAAAACGTTTCATTCATTCAGTTTCTATTAAATGATGATCACATAAGTGCTTCCTTCACAAATGTTTTTTCCTTTTTTTATTTGTATCTAACACGTGCTTTACAAATCAAACACTCAAATTCAAACATCATCAATGTTTCCTTTATTTGATTTTACAAAAACGCTTTTACAGACGTGTATTTATTCTATTTCTTTTTCAAAAACCCTGAATTTTTTGATATTGTTTGTTGTAAAATATTAACATCAATTGCACAAACACACCATCACTTAAATTTTAGAATGGATAAAAATAAAATCAAATGTAATGAAATATTTATTAAAAGAACATCTGGGGTATGAATTCTTAAGTGTCTTCTTTGATATCTTTGATACGGGGTTTAACCTGAAAAGAAAAGTTTTATTATACATTTTTTAGGGTCAAGTGTCATTTATATTTGTTTAAATTGTTTTTTTACCTTTCTCTTTCATTCCAGTTTTACCTATGTTTGTAAACAATGATATTCGCAAAGAAATGTATAAAAATCCCGATGAAACTCATCCCGTTGATTCACAATTCAAAAAATTGTACATCTACCATATGGAAAATGTGAGTATACTTTTTGCCGATATCAAAGGATTCACTGAGTTAGCCAGCAAGACATCAGCCGAACAATTAGTTCGTATATTGAATGACCTTTTTGGCAGATTTGATAAAATTGCTGAGGTACATTGAACTTTTTTTTCTATATAATTTTTTAAGTGAAATTAATTTTTTATTTTTTTTTTTACAAAAACTCACCAGGACAATCACTGCTTGCGTATTAAATTACTTGGCGATTGTTACTATTGTATTTCCATGTTTGACATGCAAACATTTAAACCGAGACCGGATCATGCTGTGTGCAGTGTCGAAACAGGTCTACACATGATACAAGCAATTAAAGACGTTAGGGATAAAACAGATGTGGTATGAAATGAAATCTCAAGGAAAATGTTAAATTGAATGTTCATTTTCATTTTTTATCCTCCAAACAATAATTAATAGCGTGATTTGGATATGCGAATAGGGATCCACACTGGTAGTGTAATGTGTGGTGTATTGGGTGATAAGAAATGGCATTTTGATGTATGGTCAAATGACGTCATCATTGCTAATCATATGGAATCTGGTGGAATTCCGGGTCGTGTTCATATTTCAAGTAAATTTAAAACAATTAAAATCATTAAAATTATTCTCATTTCAATTCAAAATTTAATAGAAGCAACATTACAATGTCTAAATGACACATATGAGGTTGAGGATGGTCATGGCGGGGATCGTGATAGTCATTTAAAGGAAAATGGTATCAAAACATATTTAATTCGACGGACAGAACCATTGAGGTCCCGTAAAAGTGTCCGACAGCAAGTTCTTTCATTTGACCGTGAGAAACCACAACGATTTGTTGAACCAAAAATCAGCACACCAAATCACCATGAACACTCATCGACATCGGCATCATCATTTGCACATAATGGCCATCAATTAATCAAACGAATTTCACGTTCCATTATTCATGATAACAGTAGAGATGAAAAAGATGAGGATACTGTGGCAGAATGGCAGCCCGAAGTACCATTTACAAATGTAAGATGAAAATATTTTGTTAAAGTTAAAGTTTAATGGACTTTCGTTTCATTTTATCTGTAGTTGAATAAAAAATCTGACAGTGATGGAGATGATAATGCAGTTGATATAACACCCGAGGAAGAGGTACATTTAAAATAAAATAAAAGTTTTAATTGAAGATTGTTTTGATTATAATTTTCTATCTCCTCTTTTTTTTCAGGTTGATGAATTGATAGATCAAGATATTCAAATTAACTCAAACAAGCATATGCGTAACCAGTATTTAAATGCATGGACGTTACGTTTCAAAGACGACACACAAGAGAAAAGTTTTTGTCAGCTACGTGAAGACATGTTTCGTTCAAATATGTTGTGTGTCTTTGCAATGTGGATATTTATTGCATTGTGTCAAGCCGTTATCATCCCACGATGTGCTATTCATAGCATTTCCTTAGGCACCACAACTTTCATACTTGTCTGTTTATTTGTACTTGTCATGGCAGAGGAATATCAATGTAAGTGTTTATAATATTTGTCACTTTTTATCTGTCATAAAGTCCCAGGTTAATTCAAATGTATTTTTTTTTATTTTCATTTGACAAATTATCATATTTCATCTTCAGTTTTACCAAAGTTCTTCAGAAACCAATCAAGAATGTTAATTCATCATCGTAATAGTCGTACAATATTTGTGTGTAGTGTTATTTTCCTTATGACAGCCGCAAGTACAATGGGATTAATAATTTGTGATTTCATAGTACCATCACCTGTGAATCACAAAGAACCAACATTCATAAAACTTCGACTTGAAGATACGACACGTGTCCTAATCCCTGATATCAACATAAATGTTACTGTCGCACACAATAAAAGCAGTTCTAGTCCATTGAATTTGTTGGATGCAACAATGAATAAAAATCATACAAAAGACGAGGTAACCAAGAATGAGTATGTGAAAATGGACAATAATCCGATTTCCACAATCAATTATGGGTTTAATGATGGCATAACAAATGATACAAAATTACCGGTGGATTACAGGAATTGTGTACATCCGGAATATGTTGTATTTAGTTGGGTATTGTGTTTAATTGCGTTAGCTGCAGCATTAAAGTTATATTATCTAGTCAAATTTTTTATGGCTATTACCATAGTTGTGTGTAACGCAATTCTCATTCTATTTGTTTTTCCCGAAGATTTTAATCAATTTTCATATGAATTTGAGGTAAATTGTCTTGGAATGCCGTTATCAGCACAAATGTTAGTTTTATTGGGAATTTTCTTGATAATGGTCACTTACCATGCAAGACTTATTGAAGTAACGGCTCGTCTGGATTTCATATGGAAAGAAAAGGCAGAACGAGAACTTAACAACACCTCACACAATCGTCAATTAAACGATCTTTTAATCAAAAACATTTTACCGGATCATGTTGCACAAAGATATCTTAATAGTGATTGCATTATAAAAAAAGATGATCTCTATTCAAATACACATCGCTTATGTGGTGTATTGTTTGCTTCAATTCCAAATTTTCAGGATTTCTATTCAGAGGACATTGAAAACGGAAAAGCCTGCATTCGGGTGTTAAATGAAATAATTTGTGATTTCGATGGTTTATTGGAAGACAGGAAGTTTGTGTGTGTGGAAAAAATTAAAACTATTGGGTCGTGTTACATGGCTGCATCTGGATTGTGCATGGATGTCAAATCAGATCCAAATAACACAGAGGAAGATGCTGTATGTGATTTAGTTGAATTTGCCATTGCAATGCGACAGAAATTGAGAGAAGTTAATCGAGTGAGTAATTTTAAATTTATAATAAAATTATGATAAAACTAAGCGCATTTCTGTCGATTTGGAATAATGCGACAAAAATCATCGAAATTTTTCGAAATGGCCAAGTCTTTTTAAAATGTACGACTTTTCCAAAATGGTGAATAAAAATAGATCTATGGAAATGCGCTCGTGTGTATCGTTCACGATCACGTTTTAATTTTTTTTTAATTACAGGACGCCTTTAATAACTTTCATTTAAAAACTGGTATCAGTAGTGGTCCCTTGGTGAGTGGAGTAATTGGAGCTTCCAAACCCGTTTTTGATATTTGGGGTGATACAGTCAACATTGCATCAAGAATGTATTCCACAGGGGAAATTTGGAAAATACAGGTGCCTGAACATACAGCACAATTATTGTCATCTAAAGGTTACGTTTGTGTGGTAAGTTTGTTGTTGATTTAAACATGACACAAATTGTAATTAAAATATATTCATATTTCACACAGAGTCGTGGTGAGATACCAGTCAAAGGAAAAGGTGTAATGAAAACATGTTTTGTTTATGACAAGGGATCATCCATATCACAAATTACATCACCCGAATTTTTACCAGCTGGCATTCCATCTACAATCAGTCCAACTCCAAGTTCATTACAGCGACAAACTTCATCACATGGCTCTCTAGCAGCAGTTGTCATAGGAATTATGCAAGCAACAAAACATAATTCAATGAATGCTACTCGTAAGTACAAAATTTAATTTGTACTAAGATATGATCTCATTATAAAAGTAAATTAAAATAACGTAATTAGTGAATATTAAAAGTGAGTGTGAAGTTAAGGACAATGTGCTTTTAATAATGATTGCAATGAAGCACTTTCATTTCAATCTTCACACTCATTACAAATTTTTGATAGAACATGCACACAAAAACAGCGATAAGAAACAATTATAAAGACAAGTCAAATTCTTAGAATTAATTTGAGCTTTCTTCTATATATTTATATATTTTTTCATCATTTATTTCATTTCTGTTAAAAAATTTTCTTTCTTTTTTTTCACATTTATTTTATTGTACATAAAAAAAACTTACTTCTTGCACACAATCAAATTCAATTAGGTTGGGGTCGTGCCAGACGATTAACTTATGCTACTATCTTAGCGTATGTAATTTAGTTGAATTAGCCTTTATTTTTCATTTTTATTAAACATTCAACGTTTGTTATGTTCCATTTTCTAGATAAATATATTCAGTAGATATCATTTAACTTCATTTTTAATATCAATTAATATAAAATAAAATATCCTGCTTGAAAATTAACTTTAATCACCACATTTTAATTAAAAGCCAAAAAAAAAATCAGTTATATTTTCATTAGTTATTATCCATTCCTTTTGCCATCTAAATGTGATAATACGAGGGTTGTACTTTTGTTCGTAAACCAAAAATGATTTTATTATTATTATTTTCCTTGAATTGAAACAGCATCCGTAGTTTGTAGAAATGAATTGTGTGTGATAATCTTGAAACAAAAATACCGAAATTATACAATGGAATGGTTACTTATTGTTTAAAAATGAATTGAAAAAAAAAATAATTAAATTTACCTTTTGAAAATAGACTTAAGTTATCGACGACTTTATCAACCACATTGTAAGCCTCATTAAGATGGTTTTTGGCCTCTATGAATCTAAATCAACACGTTTTAAGGATCATCATCGACTTTTTCTTCAAAAATTTTTCCAGGAAAGCCTAAATTCGAGAAAAATCATGAAAAAATGGTTTCTTAGCGCCACCTGGTGGGTCCAAATAAAAAAAAAAAAACAGACTGTTCTGCAAATAGAATTTTCTATTGGTCTGTGTAACCAGGAATGACTTCATCTTTGGAAAATTTTCTATGAGAAGCCTGAACACACACAAATACCACGAAAAAAATCTTACAGCGCCATCTGGTGGGTCCAAATAACCATCTCCTCTGTAACCATCAATGACAGTGTCCATCTAAAATTTTCGAGGAGGGCCTAAAAACGGATAAAAAATGAACTAAAAAACAAGTCGTTTATAAAGTCGTCGATAACTTCAGTCTGAACCTCTTAAAACCGTTTTTTCTTCCAAATTATGCCTTTTCAAAAAAAAGTGTGATTGTACCAAAACCTTAAAATTAATTAAAATTTTTGTTATGTAATGAAATTAATTAATTTTTTTTCTTAATTCCCTAATTTTATATTAACAGCAAGCGCTTCCCCCTCGCCGAGACCATTAAGTCGACGGGGAAGTCAATTCAGCTCAATGAGACTATCGCAACAGAAAGCCACGTTTAATCCTGTTAGACGATATACCACACGTGACAAAGCAAGGAGCATGTATTCAAAGGAAAAGATGGAAAAGGTAAAATTATTTTCCCTAAAATTCGTTTTAAATGCAATTTTACTTGTAATTTCAGAGAAAAACCGATTTAAATTCATTAACTCCCGACTTGGCTGTGTTTGCAGATTTAAAAGGCCTGCAAAAGAACGGAATGAATATGAATCAATCACCTACATAGCTGTAAATTTTATGAGCCTTCTAGCCTTTCATTGACCTTTCATTTCAAATTCCATCAGTTTAAATTGTTTCTCAAGATTAAAATTTTCACTAATTTAACCCACCTTTAAGACTGTAAAAAAAATAGACGTTAGTTTTCCAATGAAATAGAATTAAAATTAAAATCGTACGTTCAATTAATCAAATGATTGTTAGATTTAAAGGCAAAAATATTTTAATGTTGAAAGTATTGAGATGAATTTAGTTTTTTACATAGAAAGAAAAATAAAAATGTGATTCACGTCCAAAGGTATGATGATAAAATAAAGTTAATGTTATTTGAATGTTTAGAAAACCAAAAAAATTTAATTGATAAGTTAAATTTAAGATAAATCTTCAATAAAATGATGATGACAAAGACATAAATTTAAATTTAAGTGAATAATTGTAAAAGAATTTGTAAAATTAAATTTAAAAAAAATCTTGATGATTGAAATAAATTCCAAAAGTAGTTAAAGACTAAAATTTTTTACTTGTACGAATTTTATTGAATTAAAAATTTAAAATCAAACGTAGAGAATTTTCATTTCTTTTTAGTATTATTGAAAATTTGTAAAATCTTGCCACGTGTCATTTCCTTGGCCTCCTCAACTCCAATTTTGTAAGTTTGGTCATACAATTTCTTGATTTCCAGGATTAATTGATTGTTTGTCATTGCTCCAAGTTTGTGCATTTGATCAATATCATCTTGAGTTAAGCCTTTTGTCCATGTAGGTGACGATGAAACTTCTTCGGCCTCAGATACGGCACTTGTATGTTCCTGGACGAAGCTTTTGGCACCCGGTACTTTTTCTGGCCATATTTCAGGACTGAAAATAATTAATAAAGTAAAATATGATATTGGATTTTTGTAAATTCAAATAATTTTACCTCTCACGGTCGAGCTGCTCTTCACTCATGAGATTATCATCGGTTTTAGCTCCATTACGACTTTTGGAGCCTTCTGTTTGTGCATCTTCATCTTCCGACGTCATTGGTTCCTCTTCTTGTGAGTCTTTTGGATCAGATTTTGCATCAGCTACTTCTTCCCCATCTTCTTCAATCATATCAGTGTCTTTGACTTGTTCTGAATCCACTTCCATCGGTTCTTCTTGTTCCTCTTCTTCTGCCTCTTCGACAATGTTTTCGTCCTCAGCTGTGTTCTCGTCTTCTGCTATATTTTCAGGTTCTGCTGTGTTTTCGTCTTCAACCATATGATCCTCCTCTTCAACTGCTTCTTTATGTTCGGCTTCGATTTTCTCAACCTCTTCTTGAATGTTTTCAGTGTCGGCCTGATCTTTAACTGTCTCTTCCTGTTCTTCTGCAATATCTTCTTTACTTTTTTCAACGTCTTCTTGCCCTTTTTCGGTTATTTCTGGAGTTTCGGTTAAGTTTTCTAATAACTCTGCAGCATTTTCTTCAATCAATTCTTGACTAGTCGGTGTGGTTTCTTCTGGTGTGTCAAAATCTAATTCCTTTCTCACTGTCTCAGGCGATTTCGTTTCTTGTTCTACAGTCGCACTCATTTTATCTGTATTTTTTTAAATTTTATCAATGAAAATAGTGTTTTGTTTTACAAGAAAAACAGTTAGTTTATGATTGTGATAATGTTGTTTGTATCTATGACATTTCGACCCTGATTTTAAAATCCCGTAAAAAATTTGAATGTTTCTGAAAAAACCGTTGAATGTTTTTGGCAAATTTCAAGGAAAATTTAATGGTTTTCTTGAAGAAAATTGCTTTTAAACTGAAATATTAAAGAATTGCAATCATTTTGTTCATTTTTAATTCAGAAATTTTTATTTAAAAACTCATTTCAACGCACTTTTTGTAGAATGCAAACATCCCATCATGCATCAACGAAAAGTTTAGTGTTCGAATCTGTGTGCTGGATTTCAATTTTAAGTCAAGCAAAAAATATTTACGTCTTGGCAAATAAATTACATAAATAAAAACAATCAGGAAAAATAAACTGATTGGGTGATTAAATTGTTTCCTGTTCATTTTAATCTCAAAATGCAGAACGTCAATTTGATCAGAAGCCAGGTAATTAACAAATTTATCAAGAAATGAACGAAATTTATGATTATTAATTTAATTCAATAATTTGCCGACTCCTAGGTGCATAAAATCTGCACTCAATTCATCGCATTTCGTCCACTTTCTGTTTCTGGGATCTTGAATAAACCGCATGAAGGTGAACAACCACCACCAATGGTCGATGTTCAAGATCATTCAGTTCCGATCCCGGAATACAAAGCAAAGCAGAATGAGCCAATGAATTTGAAGAAACAACGTCTCTTATACCAGTCACGTAAACGAGGAATGTTGGAAAATGGCTTGCTTTTGAGTACATTTGCAGCAAAGTATTTGGAAAAGATGACTCCGGTCCAGGTTTCGTTGTATGATAAATTGATTAATTTACCTACAAATGATTGGGATATCTTCTATTGGGCTACAAAGAAAAAGCCAACACCACCACAGTATGATAATGAAATAATGGTCATGTTACAAGAACATGTTGCAAATAAAAATAAAGAAGAACGCATTCGTCAACCGGATCTTTTTGAAGGCAAAGCAAGTGCATAAACAAAAACAAACCCTCAACTACCTCATTGATGACACACAAAAAATGTATTGTATTTTAATAATGTGATTGCAAAACTCAAAAGTTTCAAGATTTATGTAAAATAAAGATGAATAGAAAAAATAACGGTCATTTCATTTCAAATTTGACATATCAATTTTTGTGACACAGTCCAGCTGTGTTTACAAACAATACAATAAATTGAATTAAAATTCGCCGAAAACATACAAAATTTAAAATGATTAAATAATTAATGCCTATTAAGGAAACGAAATGGATTGTTACAGCTCGGATTCCGAATCAGTTGTATCGGGATCAACCTTTGAAGATTATGAAAATTCAGGAAATATTGTAAGATTTCATTTCGAATTTTAGTTTCAATTCAAAAAAAAATAATTTTAATCGTTTCAGAGTTTCGAGTTCCGTCAATCCAATTTATTCAACTATTTGGCGGATGTTAATTCTGTGATTCAGTGTCACGATGATATTACAATCGAAAATGGATTGTCACTTAATGCCAAATACAAGCAATTGCTCGAAGATTTGCGTATCAAATTCGAGCAAATATTGATAGCGGTAAAGGAAAAATATGCTGCCAATGAAGAACTCCTGGATAAGTTAAGGAATCATTCAATTCCAAAGAACCCATCAACAAGAAATGTCAGTATTTATATTTGTGGTGCCCCATACTTTAAGGATTCGAATTTCAATCCAGGTCCGAGTAATGCCGATTACATTTATCGCAAAAATGTAAAGAAAGAATTTTTCCCAATTGATTTCCTTTCATTACCAAAGGTGTTTTGGACAGCAAATGACAAGAAAGATATCGTAAGAGGTGTTAAGGAGCAAATTCTAAATAAATTAAAGGCTGGGACCAGTTCAAGCATAAGCGAAATTCGGAATACACAAAAGTGCTCACGAAGTATTAGCAAGAAAATATCAAATATTCGTGAATCTACTGTCGAGTTAGATAAAAAGCCTTTCCTAGAATTGTATAAAATGGTTGAAAATGATAATTTCACTATTGATTGGAATAAAATTTCATTTAAGAATCTGGATTCGCGTCACACTCCCAACGAATGTATGGCCATGTGGAATCACTACCTTAAACCTGGTTTAAATCACGGACTGTGGTCAGAAGAAGAAGAAGAAAAACTGCAAGATGCAATAATTCGATATAATTATCAAGACTGGGAAGCCATCGCAAAATGTACGAATCGCAGATCACCCATGCAGTGTTTTGTTCATTATCGTATCAGTTTATCCGAAAGTGCTCAAGTGAAGAAACACGAAAAATTCAGTCAATTTGAAGATCAACAGCTATTAGAATTGGTCGACAAATTCAGTGAAGGAGAGACAATTAATTGGAGTAAGGTGTGCCAACAAATGCCTGGAAGAAATCGTTATCAGTGTTATCATCGTTACATGTTTACAATCAAACCAGGAATTAAACGTGATCGATTTACGACAGAGGAAGATTGTGCCATTTTAGCTTATGTTCAAGCGCATGGTGAAACTTTTGGGAAAATGCCACCGAATTTATTGCCTGGAAGAACTCCAGTTCAAATAAGAAATCGATATAATAATACGTTGAAGGTAGCTGACAATAAACAATGGACTGTGGAGGAGGATCAGAAATTGGTTAATATTTTTAGTCAAAATTGAGCGTAAAAAAATTTATTTTTTTTTCATTTTCAGATGGATTTCGTTGATAAGAATGGGACAAGTAAATGGTCTGAATTCGCAAAGCAGCTTGGAACAAAAACCCGATTTGCATGTCGATGTCGTTATATTACAATTCAAAAGTTCCTCACACGCAACCCTACAGCTAAGCTTCAAGATGTTCCGCGTAAAGATAAATGTCGTTCCACTCAAGTCAACATGAAAAATTATCTTGAAAAGGCATCTGAACTCAAAGAATCACGAGAAAATCCAGAAAAAGCATTCACATCCGTTATTCACATTTCCAAAAGCAAAAGTAATTCATTGACAGGACCCGCTCGAAAATTACTCGACAAATATGGCCTTCAACTTTATCAGTATTTTAGATTAAATTACAATTGGCGTTTCAGGCCAGAACCAATTCCACGTCTCATGTCACCAACTGAAACACTTCGAACTTTTACAATCCTCCAACTTTTGGACTTGGATCTCGATTTGAATGTGTATCAACGGAATTTTGGTCGACTCAATGCCGAAGATCAATCCAACCTCACACTTGCCTTAGATGTCCGAGTATCAGAACAGATGAAAGAAGACATTCGTTTTGTAAAATCTTATGGCAGTAAACTTCCTGTGAATTTGAACACGATTCTAGCTTGGCGTGCAATGAATGTGCTAACTGCTGACCGACCAAATGTCAAAGTTGAAAGACCACAATTAATGAATTACATGGGAAAATATCAACTTTTCATGAGACGATTCAAACAAATGTTTTATTGGACAGCAATTTTAAGTAAAATAGATTTTCGGCTAATTAAAGATCGAATAACCAAAGATTCTGGACGGATATCGAACTTTCAAGAGGAGGAAGAAGTTTCAGTTGAAAATAATGTGATTTTCAGTGATGATGAGTTGGTTGAAGATTCACATGAAAATGATTATGATGAAATTGAGGTAGTTAGTGAACCTGAGAGCGATGAAGAAAATGCAGTTGATTTTCTCTTGGGTCATATCAAAAATAAATCAGCAACTGAAAACGACAAAGGGGTTTTGGGGGATGATGAAAATACAGATCTCGACATGCCAAATTATTTTGATGATGATGAGGAGGGGGAAATTATGATCATCGAAGACCCCAAGCCAAATGTTCAGTATTCAAATGTAAAAAATACAGAAAATAATTCGGCGAATACAATTCGAGCGGAAAAAAGAAAAATTGAATCACCACCTCAAAATGTCAATACGAAGAAACAGAAAAAAAATTCTCCATCTAAATCGATGCCATTGACTTGAACTTGAATAATACGATAATTGATTAAATCACGTAGACTGATAAAATGAAAAAAAACGTGTCACTTTCATTTACAATTTTTTTTATAATAATTTATTCATTTAAATTCACTTTTTGTGTGTGTTGATATTGTTCAATTTTTAGATGGATCTTTTCATTAAAAATTTTGAATTTCAAAAATTTTTGTCGTTCTGTGTGTTGTTTTTTTTTTAAAAGTCAATCAAAACTTAACAATCAGAGTACCTCAATTTTTGTGGGAGGATTTTTGTTTTGCTTTTGAAGCTAATTTAAGGATTCTTGGCAACAAATTCTTCACCCTTGGCGATATTTTTCTTCAATTCTGGAATAGCCTTGGCAAGCAATTCCTTTTCATAGTCATTCAATTGTCCGAGTCCCAAGTTCTTTTCAATACCATTCTTGCCCAATACTAAAGGTGTAGCAAAATATTTGGATTCAGTTACATCTGAGCGTACATAGGCGCATTCGACGATATTTTGTTCGCCATTGAGTGCACGACACAATGCAAGGGCAAATCGAGCACCAGCATAAGCCATACTCAAGGTAGCTGATCCAGCACCGGCTTTGGCCTTGACAACTTCAGTTCCAGCTTCTTGGATACGTTCAGTCAATGCCTTGACTTTGTCTTGTGGGAAGCTTACACTGGGTTTTGTTTGTGAGAGCAATGGAATAATTGTGACACCTGAATGTCCACCAATAACTGGAACATTGACCTTGGTGGGATCAACACCAGCAGCTTCTCCAATAAATGTATTGGCACGAACAACATCCAAAGTTGACACACCAAAAATACGTTTGGGATCGAGGACACCGGCTTTTTGGAATACTTCACATGCGATGGGAACTGTTGAGTTGACTGGATTTGAAATAATTCCAACAAATGCTTTTGGACAGACCTTAGCACAAGCCTTGGCCAAGTCACGTACAATTGATGCATTTGTGTTGAATAAATCATCACGAGTCATTCCTGGTTTACGTGGAACACCAGCTGGGATAATCACAACTTCACATCCTATAAATAGATTCAAAATAGTTATAAAAAAAATTTATGACATACACTTGTATGAATTTTACCTTTTAAGGAAGCTTCCAAATTTTCGGGTCCATTATAGCCGGTGACCTTGGAGTTTGTTTCAATGTGTGACAAATCGGCAGCAACACCCACTGTATGAACAATATCATACAATGACAACTCAGTAACCAAAGGACTTTGTTTCAAGAGCAATGCCAATGGTTGACCAATTCCACCACTTGCTCCCATTACAGCGACCTTCACATTATTCTACATTTTTAAAAATACAAAAAAAATAAAGACAATTATAATTCATTCTATCAATGTAAGCCAATAATAGTAATAGGAACTAATTATTGTTATTACTATGCTATTTACTTCATTTCAACTGATGATGCTGATTACGTAAATGACATAATTGGCATTCAATTTTTTTTTTCAATGCGATAATCTTTCATGATAAATTTCAATAATATTTTTTTCGACTTACCTGAGATGATGTGGAAAAGTTTTTAGCTGTTTGAGCTGAGGCAAGTTTCAATGCACGGGCAAACATTTTTCCTGATTTTTAATTTAAGTTAAATTCGTGTAAGAAAAATATTCCTGAGTTTGTAACAAACACCGACTTATAATGATACTACAGAGCATGAGCAGAATACTATGATTGGGAATTGCATAATAAATTGATAGACGGTGGGCTCAAAAGTGACAAAAAAAATTTAAAGGTGCAAAAAATTAAATTTGCATGAATGACAATTTATTGATTGGACTCTTCACAGTTCAAATTAATTGAGGTGAATGAAATTAAATTTATTGGGTTTTTGGAGCACTGTGTCGTACTGAAAGCATTCTAATTTTCAATTTATTCTAGAATTTTGTTATACATGAAGTTTTTAAATTATGAAGATGATGAATGCCGTTAATCTTTTTGCAATGTATTTTCCATTTTTTTATTTTTAATGTTTATGAATCTTAAATTTTAGAAGAAATTATGTTCAAATAAAAGTAATGGAAATTTCACTCACATTTAAATATTTTAACACTACAGAGATCGAAATAACCGTTAATTGAAAGGTCCATTCAAATTTATACAATGCCATCTATGTATAACAGTCTTTGTTTACATTTAATCTGTCAAAAACAATTAGTCCACATGTTTGAATAGTAAACAAAAACTTACTTATAGAATATTGAATTGTGTTCCTAATTAATATTATAATGGGAAAGTTAACAAAAAAAGAAATACGAAAAGGAGCTAAAAAGCGTAAAAATGATAATTCTGAGAAAGAAGTAAAAGAAATACTTCCTCCAGCAAAAATAATCAGACAAGATTCTGATGCAGATGTCTACGTAAAAAAGGTAAAATTATTTTCTATGAGTTATAATGTCAGTTAATTATTCATAAATATTACAGTCAAAATGGAAGAACAAGCGACGAGTATTAGTTTTGTGTGCCCGTGGAATCAGCTATCGTGACAGACATTTGTTGAGGGATATAAAAACCCTGATGCCTCATCACAAGGCCGAACCAAAAATGGAACGCTGGAAAACCTTTTCTGTGATCAAAGAAATGGCCGAAATGAAGCACTGCGATAAAGCTCTTTTATTTGAAGGTAGACACAAGCGTGACTTATATATGTGGCTCTCGTCAATACCTGATGGACCATCTGTGAAATTCCTTATTGAAAGTCTTAGTACAATGGGAGAGCTCAGACTTGTTGGTAACTGTTTACGAGGAAGTCGACCACTATTATCATTTAACGAAGAATTCAACAAGGAACCATTTTTGAAAGTAATCAAAGAACTTTTAACCCAAGTTTTCGGAGTCCCAAATCACCATCCAAAAAGTCAGCCTTTCATTGATCGCGTTTACACATTTGTGTATTTAGATAAACGAATTTGGTTTAGACACTATCAAATATTGTCTGAAGATGGTGCGTTGTCAGAAATTGGACCAAGATTTGTCATGAATCCAGTTAAAATATTTGAGGACTCATTTTCTGGTCAAACTTTATGGGAAAATCCTGATTATGTCAGTCCAGCAAGATATCGGCAACAATTGAGGAAGAACGCAAAATATCGTTATATGAATCGAACAGAACAAAAGGTTGCACATGAGGTGACAAAACCTAAAACTAGCTACCATTTAGATCCATTCAATGACATTTTTGAAGGGGAAAAACTCGCGTCAAAGGCAAAAGAATTATTAAAGAAAGAAATCAAACAAGAGAATGGAAATGCTGAAGTAATTAACCATGGATTTGTAGAAGAAGATGAATAAATTTAAAGTTTAACTTGTAATTTAACATTTATTAATAAAAATTTTACGAGGAAAGCTTTTTTCTTTTTTCGAAAATTTGAAAATTTTTAAAATAAATCCTCTGTTAATCGACATTTAAAAATTTGGCACCCATACATTTTACTTATAACCATTCGATTCTTTTAAAACTGGGATGTAAAAAATGGTTCGATCCAAAACATGAATATTCATTGATTCAATAAATATTATAATCCTTCACTCATATATTTTAAATTTTCCTCATTATGAAGGTTGTTTTTTCATCTATTTTCGAAACAATTTTCAACATGAAAGAATTTTCATACCTCATCAGCTTTTGATGTGCATCCCTCACGTTATAAGTAGGGTTCACTAAAATATTTAAATACATGTTTTTTTCTGTTTATATTTCAAACAAATTAATTAAATACTAATCCGTTTCAGAACATTTGAAGACTTTTGGCATCGATTTGATTTTACATATTTTTACATATTTTGACATAAATACATATAAATACATATTCCGCCCATAAGTACATATATTTACATATTTCACATTTGATGGTGGTTTCAGAGATTTTTATAAGTTGTTGAAAGTAATTTAGTTTATCTATTAGCAAACTACTCTATTTTCCTTGATACAATTGAAAAATTGGAGAAAATAGATATTTTATCCAGAGAAAAATTTAAAATCAACGATTTTTAAAAGCCATTTTCAAAGTGCTCAACTTCATTTGCACAGTTTTTGGATGAATCTAAATTTTTGACTGTTTTAAAAAAAAATCTTGATTTAGATAAAAGTTAATTATCTGTAAAATTTTAGATGGGATGGAAATTGAGGTAAACGAAGCTTTATCGTTGAATTCATTTCAGATTTCGTAATTTAAATTTGTAGCCTTATAGTCAGAAGTTTTTCAACTTATCACATTTGAAAATATCAAAAAGCATTTAACTCATTCGCGTCATATGTTGCGCCAACGTAACACCAACTTTGAGGTCACTTTTCACGTTCAAATTAAAAAATTTCTTTGTCAATCTTTTTTATTTAGAGCCCTTTGACTCCCCGTGTCCCATATAAGGGACAAAATTTCAAGAATTTTTTAAAAATGCATTTCGTCAAAAAAAGGATAAAAATTAACTACCATTCCATTCTTACATATTTAAATTACATGAAAAAAAATATTTTGATTCCGTAATCACGGGAAATAGCCTGAAAAGTGAAATAATATGTTGACAAGTACTGTCGACAACACATTTTTATGACTTGTAAAAGTTTTGATCGACAAAAATAATAGAAAAACACATTAAAAAAAGTCGTGAATTTTTTTTAAACATCGTTTATGGGTGTATTTTAAATTAAAATAATTGGATTTATGAAACAACAACAGGAAAATTAGTTTTTAAGATGTTTGCTTCTGTCCCTTATAAGGGACACCGGGACTCAACGGAAGTAATAAGTGTCCCTTATAAGGGACCACGGGACTCAACGGAAGTAATTAGTGTCCCTTATAAGGGACCAGGGGACTCAACGGTTGCAAATTAGAATTTTTGTAAGAGATCATCACTCAAAAAATGTTCCTTTGAGTCCCGGTGTGCCTTATAAGGGACAGTTAATTTCAAGGTCAAGGAAGGGTCAAAAAATTCTGAAAAAATTAATTTAAGCTTTTTAAAGCATCAATAGTAAGAATATATAATCAAAAAAATTCTAGCTCCCTTTGTTTTAATTCGGGACTGAAAGGGTTAATTTAAGATATTTTATAGCAAACAGTTGAATCGTTTTTGAAAAACTAAATTATGAGCTAAACTTTTTAAAAAAATCGCGTTTTTTCATTCTCGTACAAGATTTCTGTATGTATTTGTGTAGCACTTATACGTATTTTGTTTTGGCTCTCCTGAAAAATTTTTATATGAAACCTAAAATTTTCATCGAAGAGAAAAGTTTTAATTTTAACCTAAAGAATAAATCGAAGAAGAACATTTTGTTCAAAACTCAATATTTCTAGGAGCGGCGTCAAATGAGTTAATAATCAGAGCTGCAACAAATTTTGACTTCCTAATAATTAATATAATGTTTTTTTTCCTTAAAGTATACTAAAACTTGATATTTTATAAATAAATATCAATACATATTTGTGAATAAATACATGTTTGAGCAAATATTTTTGTGTTTTAAATACATATTTTATGTACATAAAATGAGTTTTATCGTACATATTTTAGTGAACCCTAGTGATGATTATTTTTTTTCATGTATGTTGATTTTATAACAAAAGTTTTATTACATTGCATTTTTTTCTCTACTCATCTATTTTTCATATATTGACATTCAAAATTAAGCCGCTACCTGATAAAAAAAAATTGTCAACCTTCATTGTTATATTCAGAATGATTAAAATAAAAATTAAATTATTCATTTTCTAATTAAATTTTGATCTAGAATTCTTTTATCCATGTTTGAACAACTGTTTTCTTTTTTTTTTAATTGTATTTCATTTCAAAGAACACATGCGTTTTAAGATGAATAATCACCGTTAGAAATTTTAATTAATCTATTAATTAAATTTAATTTTGTTACCTCTGTTTGTATGTTTCATAAAAAATTAAAATCTAATTTAACTTTTAACTATTATTGAATTATAAAAAAGAAATCTCTTTTAAAAAAATTGACTTGCAAAATTTAACAAAAAAAAAAACAATTAAACGTCTGATTCGTCTCGTTACCGGTAATGGACTAATAGTCTGTGAATAATTTCAGCAGAACAACAGAGAAATAACTTGTATTGATATTGTGTGATTTTTTTTTTAAATAGTTTTATTTGTATTTTTATCATCAATACAATGAAATACTTCACTATACTGATAATGACGAGATATGATTGGTATTTAATTTTTTAAAAATTTATCAACTGAAGTAAAGGATTTTCCAGTTGGAATTTTTGAAAATATTGGGAAATGTTTTACGAATATGAGTTTGAACTTTTTTTTTGGATTGCCAAATATTTTATGGAGTTTCGTGTTTTTGAAGACTCATTTTTGGTTTGGAATGAAAACGACTCTGCCTCTCACAAAAACGATTTAAAATAAAACTCATTCTGGTAAAATTCCTTAAAAACTTAATCAAATCGGTTTCATTGCCTTTACACAATTTTCCACGGACTTTGAGAATTTTCTTGACCACGATGTCAATTTGAATATAAATATAAACTGTCATTTAAATTTATCAAATTCAAATTTTTTGTCCCAATACAAATTTATGATAACATTTTGAGGGTGTGTGTTCTAAAATTTAAAAATAAAAAATCTTCAGCAAGTTTCACAAAGATTACCAATAGAAAAATTTCAAATGAAACGATTTAGTTAAAAAAGATGCCTTGAAAAAATCTGACTGAATTAATTTACAGGCTCTTCAGTTGCCATTTTACTTAGAAAAAAAATTTCTAGGAGCTTGATTTGCTTGATATCAGTTTTTGGGCACATTCAACATTACAAACCATTCAATTTTTAATTCCTCAGAAAATAGGAAAATAGTTTGATTTAATTACAAGATGATTGCATTATTCCAAGATGAATTTACAAATGTTCCTTCAACATTTAAATTTTAAAAAAATACAAATCTTTATGAAAAATAAATCTAACGGTTTTTTGAACACATTCAAAAAACCCACCATGCAATCAATACGAATAAGAATCGAAATCCATTTTAAAGTTTCTCACCTCATTCTTTTTCCACTGTCACTCGCCGCGTTTATAAATCATGGGTAAGTTTTCTTCTATTTTTCAATAAATAAGTGCCAAAAACCTCGTAAAAATGTGATAAATTTCTTGATTGACCATCATATTAATATAATATAATAAAGGACATTCATAAAATATGTTATTTTTATGAAAAAAAGAGGATTTATTAAATTTCACACAGAAACGTGGTATTGGCACTTTTACGTATACAATATCGATTGTATATAGTGTGTATATGTATAGAATTATTATTTAGACAAAAAAATATGGTATTAATTTTTGATTTTTTATTGTTTTTCAGGCAAGCCTCGTGGTATTCGTACAGCTAGAAAACATAAGGATCACCGACGTGATCAACGTTGGGCCGATAAAGATTACAAGAAAGCCCATTTGGGTACGCGTTGGAAGTCAAATCCTTTTGGAGGAGCTTCTCACGCCAAGGGAATTGTCTTGGAAAAGGTGTAAGTAAAATTTAAGATTAAAGTATTTTACAGTTCCAGTTACAAGTAAACAAAAAGTGTCTGTTTCGCAGTATTCTCCAGTGACTTTGTTTTATTTAGAATTTCAAATCACAGGAGTATACTGTGAGATGTGCATTTTCAATTATCATCAATTAATACGAAAATTTCATAATTCGAATGTTTTTTTTCCACAAATATTAATTTTTCTTTTCTTATTCCAGTGGTGTTGAAGCCAAACAACCTAACTCTGCTATCCGAAAATGCGTCAGAGTACAATTAATCAAAAATGGCAAGAAAATTACCGCATTCGTTCCACGTGACGGTTGCTTAAATTACATTGAAGAGAACGATGAAGTACTAGTTGCTGGTTTCGGTCGTAAAGGTCATGCCGTTGGTGATATTCCTGGTGTTAGATTTAAGGTAATTCATTTTAAAAGAGAGATTATCACTGCAAGTCACACATTAAAACCTGTTTTTCATTCAAATAGGTCGTGAAAGTAGCAAATGTTTCCCTACTTGCATTGTACAAGGAAAAGAAGGAACGACCAAGATCATAAATAATCATAAGAATCATAAATAAATACAACATGTGTTATAACATCAAACAAATCAAATTGAAAAAAAAAATAAATTGATTTTACATTTGAAAAGAAAAATTGACTGCATCTTACAATTTTTTTTTATTCCTCTGTTATAGTTGTTTAAATTGTAAATCAAATCCCATAATCAGAACACCACACACTTGACTTTTGACATTCAATCTTATGCCATACTTGTAAAAAGGCACGAACACCATTCAGAATTAGGATGCCCAAATTTGCCATGGCACTGACCACGACAATACGTCAAACAATTATTGTGCTTCATTGAATATGATTGAAGAAAAAAAAAATGGTTTTAATGATATGTTTAAGATTTCCTTCCTCAATTAGTAAAATTCTCATGCCTCACCTTGTTTGACATTAATACCCATAGCACTGTTATTAACAATAAAGTGCGTGTTCTCACTTCAAATGTTAAATTAAAGGAAATCAAGACAAATATTGATAAGGATCATGCTCACAATCATTTGTGAGTCCCGTAATCTTGATCTTCTTGAAATAAAATGTTTACAGGCAACCTACATTCATATTATGATTGTAGATACACAATTATGATATGGGTAAAACTCGATGAAATTGAACACTTTGTGAAAAATATATTGAAGTGTCATATAGTGATATTTGTCTGATATTGATGGAATTGTTCATTTCCCTTGTTATACCAATTAAAGTCCTCTGAGAAAAAATTTCAACTATGATCAGATAAAATTCAGTTAAATTATGCAAATTTTAATAGTTTCACCCTCATCTGTAAAGTATGCATACATAATGTGAGACTTGCGCATATCGGTTTTACTGAAATTCTTTTATATATGTCCCGTTCCAATGTTTTTGTTGACAGTCAAATTCCATCTGTTTTTCAGTATTATTCGTGGCCTTCTCTTGAAAACATGTAAAAATTGTGTTGTGCTCTTTTTCCTATACTAAACTTTACCAAAATAAAAAAATCTTCCTTTTAAACTACCTAGTTGTATATTAAAAATTGTAACTTGGTGCAAAATAATTTAACAAAATAAAACTAAATCAATTGAAGAAGACAGTTGCTGACATGCTTCTTTAATTCTCTTCCAATCTCTGATGCTTCCTTTTAGAGCCTAATACTATTGAATAACAACATTAAAAAAACTATGTAATAAATACAAAAAATATTATCTGTTTCTTTTTTAAAATAAAAATAAAAATATTCTCATAAAAAAAATTAAATTAAATTTTCTGGACATTAATGTTAAGTAGAATGAAACAACAGAGATCATCTAACACACCAAAGAAAGCCGTGCAATTTAGTCCGTCTATACCACAAATAAATATTCCAAATCTTCCAAGTAATTTTCCATCAAAGAAGCGACATGAAGAAATTGTTCTCAAACGTTTACGAAATATTGTGACTCGTGAAGAAAATGGAAACAATTCTGAACATGGTGCTGTAAGTACACCTTTATATTTTACCTATGCATAATTTATATTATTATTGAACTAGGTCATGTTTCGATACTTTATCATGCTAAATTAAACGTAATCATTGTTGTATGTATTTCATTCAATTTAAATAGATCCCGCGCTTTTTTTCATTTTTTCACTTTAATTTTTTGAGTAAAATACATTTTTAATTTGATTGAATGTTGCGGATAAATTTGAATTCAATCAAGGATTCGGTGTAAAATTGATGGTACGTTAAAGTGATGTAATACATAAAGACATAATTTAAAAAGCAATTTGTTCAACGTACTTACCTTTAAATAGCGTGAAAAAGCACTCAAGATAATTTATTTAATAATGTGTATGTTTTGTCATGAAAATGAAAAGTTGAATTTCATGACAATAATAATAATATTTTTTTTTTTAAGTATTAACCCATGAACGTTTGTTTTTGTTTTGGAAAAATAAAATAAATTAAACAAATGAAGAAATTATGACATTTAAATCATTTGTTGTTCTATTTCTATAGAAAAAAAAAATTATATTGCAAAAAAATGACCAACCTGAAAGTCACTTTTCGATTCTTATAAAGAAGGAGCAGAATTGTTTGACGCGTCAATGGTCAACCGTTCAATATGAGCTGGTTCTTCGTCTTGTCTGATACAATTTGCTAGTCTTTTCCTGTCCCATTCAATCACGACATCCTCGTTTCATTTGTTCTCTTATAGCCATCTCCAGTTTTTCGATGTGTGCAATTTGGTTTAGAAAGATCGACTGCTTAGGATTTCCCATGCCTCTCTCTGGATAGCAACCACTAACAAATTTAAATACTGTCGTTATTAGCATTTAACTGGCTCGAGAAATGTTTAGTTTTATACACAATGCTGCGATCAGAGGGGCCGGTTCCACCATCAATTCTTGTTTCCATAAGGGGTTAACACATTAAATGAATCTTCTCTTTAATTTTTTTTCATAAAAAAAGAAATTTGTTTATGAATCCAAATTTTATTATTTCCCTCTTTTACCAAAAATAGTTTCAGCTTTCATTTTTATTGCATAAATTATTATGAAAATTATTAAATGTGTCCAAAATAACTTATTTTTTGGCACGCCATCATCTTTTTCTTATTATTTTTATATTTTTTTTTCATTATAATTTTTTTCCCTCTTGTTATTGTTATGAATGAAACACTTGATCAAGAAGAAAATTTTTTATATCAAAATCACAAATTTTAATATTATTAAGTTAAATATTTATACACCAGATGATTTTGCCGAATGAGTTGGGTTTTAGGGTGTATGATCAATCATTTTTTATCCTAAAAATCATGGTTATTATCAAGTTCAGTCACAGAAAAGGAGTTATTTTGATGATGAATTGTGAAAAATACTTTTTTATACATAATCAAAATTGAAAATAGCATTTTATAAAGTGAATGATGTATCAAAAAGAAAATTGGGGGTATTAAAGTGGTATTAAATTGGTGGTGTAATTTGAAATTTTGTAATAAACACACAAAAAATAAGGGAAGGGTTCTTGTATAGTTTAATATTAAATGTAAAATTGAAGAATTTTATGAATATTAATGTGGTGTAAAAACTTTATTTACTCATTTTATTAAAAATAAAATTCATTGACTCAATTTAAAAACAAGAAATCCTTTAATTGAGTGTTAAATTTATAACAAACAACCAGACGTTCCCATTATTGCAGAATTTTTTAATACAATTCAAATTCTATTAGTGTCAGTCATGCAATAAACATAAAATTGTTTATTTTAAAATTCTATCTATTTTTTTTTTATCATTTCGACCTTGGTTTCACTAACTCTTTCTTTTTATCTAATATGACTTTTCTTGCTCAAAAAGATAAAAACAGGATAACACCTTATCTAATGTAAAAATTACTCAATGTTTCCTTATTTGTCACATTAGAACGTTATTACAACAAGAAACGTGATAAAACCGCCTATTTTCTTACATTATGATATAGTCATTAAAGAGTTTGTATGTTAAAAAATAAATAACATTTATTCAAAGTTTTCCTGCTTATCTTAATTTGCTTATAAGCGTGTCTATCAAGATAGAGTTTCTTACTACAAAGTATAATTGTGTAGTAACATGCATTATTTTCTTTTTTTTCTTTAATGTTATTTTCCTTTTACATTAATAAAGTTTTTGAAAAAATTGCGACTTAAAGTTGTGTACTGTAATAAATTCCTAATAATTGGGTACGGTTGAAAATGTTTTTTATTGTAATTCGTAGTTTGCCTATGACAATAAAATATTGTAGATCTTTTTTTTTGGAACCTTAATAAATTATTAATTACGATATAAAACTTAAGTTAGTGCTAATATTCAGCACTGGTATTTTACATGTTTTGAGGCACTAGGAATTAAATTCAATAAACTTAGTTTTCTGAATTCTAACTAAAATTTTTTAAAGGTATTTTTCTTTGTAATGTCACTTTTTCTTTGTATTAAATGGACTTGCTTAATAATTCCTTTAAATTTATTTCCCCGTTTGTACGTTGTTCTACTTAAACCATTAACAACGTTATTACAATCAAAAGAATTCGAAAACACAGCTCTTGTCCACGTTTCATACAATTTTTCTTTTTTACAAATGATTATTGTTTAGAACCATATAACGTTAATATCATAAGACTAAATTTATGCACGACATTAAATACGACGGGGGAAAATGTTTAACTCCGTTAAAATGTTATGAAAACTTTTATCTACCAGGGTTAGCTGGGGTAGCTTGAGATTTGCAGAATGTATGGAATGTATTCAAATTTTGAAAATTTTTTTTTACTTAGTCGGCTACCCTTACCAAATAAAGCTAGATACGCTTCATTGAAAAGGAATTTAAAGTCTTGACGTAAACGTTTTAAAGAGCTGGAAATCTTTCAGAAATTTTCTGAGTTGGTCTGTTTGGGATGATGAGCTGAGATATCAATCATATTAGAGAATAGTGCAAAAGGCCATCGATTGAATCTACGTTTCACTATATATCCACCAAGAAGCTTGTCCATGTTATTGTTCTTGTTGGGTACAAAAGAGCACAGTGTAGCGTCTTTACGGAATGCCCAATTAGTTGAATATGGTGAACGATTTTTTTGTGGTAGCATATTTGAATTTCAAACATTTAGTTTTTAACGGTTCCTACAAGAGTCATTTTCCAGGATGCTAAAAGTAAAACACGGTGCAAGTTGGTAAAAAAGTTATGCATTGTGACGTTTTTTCTGGATCCCTTTAGATGCTTTAAAATAACAAGCCCTACTTATTCACCGAAGTTTGTCTGTATCTCACAATTAAATGATTTGTTAGTGTAAATAATAACTTTTTACGAATATGATACCCAAAAGATGTTAATGCCATACTTTTAGGGTTTTGATGGTATATTTTGAGCAAAACGAGGTGTCCTCTGTAACCATGTTTGGCAACGGTTATGCAGTCATGGGTTTTATTGTTTTTCATTATTTCCCATAAATCACGAATTGGTGCAGTTTTTTTTATTTCAGACGCTGAGCTCTAGAAGCATGATAATCAAATCGAAAAGCTGTTCACTTACATGATGGTTAAAGTTAATCCTTACGAAAAGTATTCGATGATAATGCCGTAGTAAACATCAGTCGGATATTAAAATCTTAATCATAACACGACGATTACATTATTGTTTGAATGAAACACGAAAAATTAAGTCGCAGAAGAAAAAAAAAGTAGAAAAGAAAAAAATAAGGATTTCCATTCATTTATTATTATGTGTCTACAAAGACTAATATATCGTATTATAACAAAGCTACATTAGCTATTTATTTGATATTATAAATAACAAACATTGTTTTTTTTTACATTAGGATTTTTAGATTTTTGTGAGTCATTCAATGTTGTAGGTGGACTAGAGATCCATGCCATCGTGATTGACTGACTTCAATTCTTTCCTGTCATCTCGGATAAATTTCATTTTGTTATATCTTAGGACGATAAATTGAAATTCAAAACGAGCTACAAACCATTGAAATAACTTGATGACAATGTAGATTTTTCTAGCTCAACATCTGACCTTAGCTACTAATATTTATCTGTTAACTGTGAAAACAGTGCGCATTAATGTCTTACCATTTATGATACAATAACAATAAAATATTACAAAAAAAAAATACCCGCAGCACGTAATAATTATGGCTGTTTATTACAACGTTGCAATAACCATATAACAGGATTGTAAGGAGTTTGTGAATGTGTGAGAAATAACAAGTATTATTATAATGATGACAAATTTTCGAGAAATCTAGTTTCAATATTAATGTCGACATGATGTCTAGCCAAGATACTCTTTTATATTATGATTATTTTCATGTTCAAGTGCAATTCGTTCGAGATTTGACAATAAATGCCATATTTGTATCGTATATCTCTTTATTTTGATCGTTCTGCTTAAAATTGTATTATGATGTTGTTCAAAGATATGTTTAACAAGACCCTGTTTAAAAATTTAATTCAATTATCTCGTCTAACACACACACACACATAAGCACAGCATGAAAATGCTTTTAATAATTTTCATTTAAAATAATAATCATTATTCTAGAACATGCTTATAAGCATATATACGAACAATATGTTATGTGATGTAAATGAAATTCTCATTCGATCAATTACGATAAATTGAAAATGTATCATGTATGAATTTTAAATGTAAAACCATGAAGAAACATACTTGAAACGTGCAGACAGTATGACGTTCGCTTAAAACAACTTTTTTTTTATTCATTTTTATTTAAAGTTTGTCATCAGCAACAATATCGTTATTTTCTGGCACTCGATACCACACTATCTTACATTTCAAGGGTATCCCCATGCATAAAAGTTGCATTCTTAATGTGACACGTGTTGCTGATTCAATTTTTTTTTCTCATTTCTTGTTTTTATCAGTTTTATTTTTCCATTTAACAGCAAACGTATGTTTTTCAATGAAAAAAGGGAGGGAAAAAGCTGTAAAAAAATGATAAGATAACAAAATGTTTTATGTAACAACTTTTTTTTTTCTGTCGTTCTTCTACATTGTTTTTATCTTATTTCTACATTAGTTTTTGTTATTGGTAACAATAAAAAAGAAAATGTATGTGAGATAGGTGAAAATGGTATGAGACGATCGCTATGAAATGAAATTGAATTTACATGAGTGAATTTTACTTCGTTTGTTCATTTAATTATTTTATTCTCCTATTTTTTTATTGGTTTTAATCAGAAATTGGAAAAATATATTTTTATATAAGAAGTGATCTGATGTTTTTCCTGAATTGGTTAATAAAGTTCATAAAATATTCAATAATTTCATGGCGCGAAAATTAAATTAAAAAAATCCTCATCACAATGATATGCACAAAATTTTATCTTTTGCTCGTTCTTCTTCCATTTCAAAATTTTCTGGAAATCACATTTTAAAGGAGATTGAAATGCTCTGACTCAATTTTTATCGTGACACTATGTCGAAATGTTTCCAATTAATCATGAACTCAGGTGAATCAATTCAATCATGATAAAATCAGTAAATTACGTGTAAATAATTGAACAAATTCGATTATGAAAATGAAAATAAATTGATTTTAATACAAAGTTTTCAATCACACGAAAAATTTCCCACATTTTCATATTCAGAATTCATTCAAAACCCAATTTTTCATAGTAATCGAAAAAAAAAGTTGGAAAAAAAATCTTCATTTGCATAATTTACCATCAAACTGAAGTTAAATTTATACACTCACGCATTTTTTGTTTCCAATATAAATGTTAAATTGATGTAAATGACATTCATACAGTGTGAGATTTTATTTTCTTTCTATTTTTTTTTGTTATTCACTTAAAGCGCACAACCAATGAAGGGTAAATAAACTAAAATTAAGTTAAATAACAATAAAATAACAAAATGAATTCGAAGAAGAAAAATTCTGAACGATATTTGATTTTATTTAAAGGTAAAAACAATATTTTTCTTGATAAAGTACGTCAATGGTGATTGTGTTTCAACAGAAAAAGTAAAAAGATGTTGACGTAGTTTGTTTTGTGTGGTAGCAGGTGGAAAATGTTACCTATTTTGGGACGATATTTAAAGTAAAATAAATGATGTCTTTATTTTTGGCAATGTCAGATATTTTCACTTTTCTTCATAATTTATGTGAATAAATGAACTTTGTCTTTTGTGAATGAAAATAAATTTATTTTTAATATTTTAACGAGTCTTATACATTTAAATAAATATATATTTAACAAAAAAATTGTACTAAACCAATACTTTTTTCAATTAAATTTTCCTAAATTGCACGATTTTCGTTTTAAAATTATCCTTGGGATCGTTGCTCTTCGTGTTTTTGCTTCTCTTGCTGTTTAACCAAATCAAAGTAATGTCCTTTTTGTTTCATGAGCTCATCATGAGTTCCCATTTCAACGATTTTTCCATTATCAAGGACAACAATCAAATCGGCATTTTTGATTGTACTCAATCGATGAGCAATGATAAGAGAAGTTCGATATTTTGCTGCTTGGTCTAGTGCTTTTTGTACGACCGCTTCACTATTGGCATCTAATGCACTGGTAGCTTCGTCAAGGATAAGTATTTTTGGTAATTTTAATAATGCTCTTGCAATGGCGATTCTTTGTCTTTGACCACCACTCAATTGGATGCCACGTTCTCCTACAAGTGTGTCATATCCGTCAGGTAATTTTGTGATAAATTCATGACATTGTGAGTCCTTGGCGACTTCTTGTATTTCATCAAACGTTGCATTTGGACGTCCATATCGGATATTTTCTAGTATTGTGGTTCCAAATAAAATGGGTTGTTGTTCAATTAATCCAATCAATTGACCTCGAAGCCAATTCGGGCATAAATCTTTCAAATCAACACCATCAATAAGGATTCGACCTCCGCTTGGTTCATAAAATCTTTCTAAAAGACCTGCTATTGTTGATTTTCCGCATCCACTATGGCCTACCAAAGCAATTGTTTGTCCAGGTTTTAGAATTAAATTAAAGTCTTTTAATATTGCTTGATTAGGTCGTGATGGATAAACAAATGATACATTTTCGAAGATAATTTCTCCTCTAATAGTATCATGATCAAGTGAGAGTCCTTCATTAAGTTTAACTTTTGGCTCCACAGATAAAAATTCAAATACTCTTGATCCTGCTGTTAGTCCCTTTATTACAGTACCAAATAAAATCGATCCTTGTGATAAACTTCTTTGGACAATTTGTGATCCCACAAGAAAGGCCATTAATTGTCCTGGCGTAATGCTGTCATTTGACATTAAATATCCTCCCATTGAAAGAGTGCCAAGCACCATTCCGTTAAGTAACAGATTTGTCATAGCTTGAAATATGGCGATACCGGTACCGAGTTGTTGTGATAAAATTGCAGCATTTTGTGTTTCTTTTGCAAATAATTCTACTTCTGTCATTTCACAAGCACTTGCTCTCACTGTTCGTATATTTGAGAGAGCTTCTTCACACACAGCCGTTGCCTTTTCAGATTGCATTTGTGATTTTTTGCTTAAAATTCGTAGACTAGCACCAAATATTGAGCCAATTAAGACACCTACAGGTACGGATATGAGAGCGACAGTTGCTAAATGTGGTGAAATGACATAGAGGGATATTCCGCCACCAATTAATTGAGCAATCGATCGAATTCCGTGAGCAACGCATTGCTTAAAGCTATGTTTGAATTCTTGGACGTCACTTGTAAGTCGATTTACAAGTTCACCAGTACGATTTTCATCAAAGAAACTGAGATCTTGTATAATTATTTGTTGAAATAAATCTTGACGAATTTTTGTTGCCATTTGTTCCCCAATTTGACTCAGTAACATGATGTACAAAAATGTGAAAATACTTTGACCGATATAACAACTAAACAATTTAATTGCGTGTGGTTTCATATCGGACAAAAATTGTGATTGGTCAAATTCTTTTACGTCTTTTGCATATTTTGTGAGTGCGTTCACCAATCCACCTAACAATGTCGGAATTTGAATATTCAAATAAGCAACCACCAAAGCAGTCGCTATTGCTGCTAGAAATTTGGCTAAATATGGTTTCAAGTATAACCAAAAGCGCTTCCAATCAAATTTGATTTCCTTTTCCGATGAACGAATTCCCTTCAAACGACTTGCTTCACATTCAACAATTAAATTCTGATTTTTCAAATGTACAGCTAATGAAAGTCCTGTTCCACCTAACACCAAAAATCTCGATAACTTAAAAACTTCATTGTTTTTGCAACTATTTTTCGGTACAATTGTCCATTTGTTAAATTCACGTTTTGCTTGTCTCAATAAATTTCGTTTATAATTAACCACTTGCAATTTATTTATACAACGCGGCGTCTGATATCTAAAAATAAACCAAAAATCACAACAAACAATTTTCATTAGTAAAAATAAACCTTGACCCAATAAATTTAATTCATGTTCAAGTTTCATGTCCACCAGGTAAATTGTTTCTTATTTAATTTCCGGTGGAAGTTTTTCAATACAAACAAAAATAAATGTAATTACCTACCGACACAGATTTGTAGTTCCAGCTAAAAATATTTGTAACATTATGCCTAAATTTTTAATATTAAATTGCTTTTAGAAGAGCAGATTAAAACTAAACCTATCTAATCGATTGAATTTTCCTAACTAACATGTGTGTTGTATTGTGAAACAGCTGTTTCATTCATAAATGGTCTATTTCAGTGTAAATCGTATGAATGGTCTTTCTAATTTGAAAAAAATAACCGTTAATTTTAATTTTTTTTTTATTTTTATTCAGAATTCCACAAGAGCCCGATTTGATGACGATGAATCAAAGGTTGTTTTAGATAGAGATTTTATATTGGATTGTTTGTGTTGGCACAATGAATACAGGGCTAGACATGACTCGCCAGCTCTAACAATTTCAAATGAAGTAAGAATTTTGTGCATATTCAAATGTGATTAAATTTGAAAAATTTCTATATTTTTTAGTTATGTGAAAAAGCTCAACGATGGGCCGAAAAACTAGCAGCATCAAATGAATTTTATTATAAAACGAATGAAAAAACTTTGGGACAAAATTTATTCTGTTGTCCCGCAAACAATGTATTGACTGATTTAACAGGACAAGAAGTGGCCTCATATTGGTATAAGGAAGTGAAAAAATATGATTTTTTTAAGGAGACGTCATTACTGCACACTAACGTAAATACTGGACATTTTACACAGATGATTTGGTGTGGGAGCAGGTATTTTGGTGTGGGTAAGGCATTTTCGAAAACTGGCAAGATGTTTGTAGTAGCATTTTACTTTCCATGTGGTAATGTTGTGAATAAGTTTCAGGTAAATTTTTCATTTTAAATCTCATTTTTTGATAATTTCAATTAAAAATTCATTTCTTTCAGTTTAACGTCCTGCCACCAGCATGTGAAAATAATAATAATAGCGAAAATAACAATAACAAATAGACAGATGCTCTTCCAACAAAATCTTCAAATAGAATATCGCAAGTTTACCACAGGTTTTTGCAGCTTCTCAAACTAGAACGTAAAAATACTATTAGAAATAACTTAAAAATTTAAGAAAAAAAAACATATACAAGGAAATTTAAATATAATAATCCCTTTATTCCTAATACCTGATAAAATAATTAAACAAAAAATACTCCACATAAAAACACACACACCCTCATGTACAATATAACGGTAAGTCATTCATTTTGAACACGTGGTTGCACTGATAGCTTAGATTTAGTCGAAATAAGAGAATTGTTGGAAGAGGTTAATTTAAAAATTTAAAGAAAAAATTAAAACGAATTCGAAATTTAAAATTTATTCCAAAATTATAAGCAATTTTGTAAATACATCGGCAATTTTAAAATTTAATTTTCTTATGGTAGCTAATTAACTTAGAAATTTTGTATATAAATGAGTGGCTTTTCTTTGTATAATGTCCATGAGGGTTTTTTAACCCCCAAGCAGTGTTGTGAATGTACCCTTCATAGTATTCTTAGATAAAAAAAAATTAAAATGCTTTTTATATATCTTTAAATTACTCGAAATGGCTTGAAATAATCTTAACTTTGCTACTATTTATCTATAATATACTTAAAAAAAATAAAATTAAAAAAGAGCTTGAAATTAAAAAAAATACTCCAATGAAAATTAATTTTCTAAATTTATTGATATTTTTACAATTCACATAACAACGAATTAAAGTCTTCTTTTATAGTACAATTATTTTTTTTTTACATTTAAAGCATTAGTTAGAAAATATTTGATATTTTTTTCTGTAAATAAAACTTTGGTAGTTGTAGTTTTTTTTTTTAAATTAAAAATCACACGCTTAAAAATTATTGCTCAGGTTTCAGTAGATAAATGAGCAAAATATTGTTTAAAATTCTATTGAAAAACGACAAATACGTAAGTAAAACAAAGAATAATCCTTTAGAAAAACTCCAATCAAGTTGATTATCGTTCGAAATTCCCAGGTTTTATTGAAAATTTAATATCTCTTGAAATTTAACTTTAAAAATAAAAAAAAAGTAAAAGTGATCTTGAACGTTTAATACGAGCGCATTTCTATTGATAGAATTCACCACAGAAATTTCATCTGAGATTTTCGACGGTTTTGAAAATTTCGCGATTGTGGGAAACTGTGATTTTTGAAAATTCAGTGATATTCTGTGATTTTTTAAAGTTTTCTGGTTTTTGGAAGATTTTTCGACTTTCCACGATTTAGAAAATTTCTGCGGTTCTTGGAAATTTCTTGAGTGTTGAAAATTCAGCGATTTTTCAAAGTTCCGCTAGTTCGATTGAAAAATTTTGAGAAATACTCCAGTTTGAAAAGTCGGCCATTTTCTTGACATAAAAAGTCGGTATGAATTTCACAATACTCGCATTTTTTCAAATAGACGAGAAATGCGCTTAAAATAGTCAAAAATTGTTCAATTATATTTTTAAAACTTCTGATATTTTATTACTTGATTAAAATAAAACTTAAACTTTCCTAATAAATTCGTTAAATAAAATCTTTTCATTAAAAGTAAATTACAAAATTAAAATTCCACGTAAAATTATACAAATTTAGAAAAATGTTCTTACCCTAAATGCTTCCGCTAGTTTAAGATTAAATCAAAAAAGACACCGAAATGTTAATTGAATTAAAATTTGAACGAAGAAGTTAGTTTTAAGAGAAAATAGAAGATTTTTAATAAAATACATGAAAATATATTTTAATAAAAAAATAATATTAATTTTAAATCAAAAATGAAGGTCGAGAAATGAATCAAACAAATTTTTTCATAATCAGAGTAATCATAATCGGCCTTGAAAGAGAAATTTTAATTTTATACAGTTAAATTGTTGTTGTTGAAATATTTTTATGCAAATTAAATTTATAATAATCAAGTATTTTATTGAAAAATTAAAATTAAAAAAATTATCTTCCTGTTTTATTATTATTTTTTTTTTAAATATTTGATCAATTACTTATTAATTAATATTATATTCTAAAAATAAAAAAAAAAATGTAATTTAAACAGAAAATGAAAGAATAAAATATATAATAAATTGTTAATGAATGATGAAATTTAAATTGTTTTTTTTTTATGTATCAACATGGAACTGAAAATTACTGTTTGGTTTTAAAAGAATAGGAAGTACGAGAATAATTTCACTCATCATCCACAATAATATCATCTTGACTATTGTTATTATGTCAGTTTTTCCAAAAATTCGGATTTTGTTCAAGACGACGTTGAAAGTTCACGTACCATGTTTGAAGTGTTGATAAAGGGACAAAGGTCTCCATAGGATTTGGTTGCATTTGATTTTGGGTTACGGCAAAACTCGATGCAAAATTGAAAAAGTTTTCTAAGATTTTTTGTCCAAATTGGAGATAACTACTTGGATTGTTTGTAATAGCGGATGTTTGTTGCAGTACATTTATTTCGGGTTCAATTGAAACACCAATTTGTGCGGTATGTGATATTTGTTGTTGTCCAAAAATGGCACCTTGATCCATCTCCTCTAGTTCATGCAGTTTTTTCAATTGATTTATTTTAAAGATTGCTGATGGTTTTGAGTTTGAGATGTGACCAAGATATTGGAATTGCGGTGGTGAATTTGGATCAGGCCATGAAAAATACACAGCACCAGCATTACCAATGGGAAGTGGTGTATCGGCAGTCAGGAACACAACAATATGATTTATATTATCAGCTTCAGGTATTTCAATGAGATATTTGCCGGGTTCAATTTCTTGGAAGTTTGTTTGAACCTATTGTTGTGCACATATAGAAAAAAAAACATACAATAAGCACACCGCTTTTCAAAAAAAATTGTGTATAATTTTCAATAAAATATCTTACCAATCGGCCTGAAACAATGAGTCCTAGCATTATATTTAATTAATATGAGTTTAAATGCTTTATTACAGTTGATTTAAACAATTATTTTTGTGTATTTTTAGTGATTTTATGTTAAAATTTAGAGATTGAAAATATTTGCACAAAATAGTAAACATCAGAGATGAAGACTGTTTCCATAAGTTTGTAGCGACTAAATCTGCTAATAACTGAATGGTATAAAAGTAAAAAATCATTCAAATATAAAATACGTTAAACTAAATTATCATTTTTTATGAAGTTTTGAATGAGAGTTCATTAAAAAAATTATCTTTAGCCATATTTCTGAAGTTTCTCTGAGCAGGTTGTTTTCAAGGTAAGTTTTACATAGCTCTATCACGATAGAGTCCTGTGGTCATACAACGTATGCCAGAATTTTCTTGTCGTGCCTTTTTGACTTTTCTTCTTGTCGTGTGGATCTCTCAGACCCAGGAAATTGAATCAAAATCAAAAATTACAGACCCCCCTTTGAGATTCAGACAACTCCTTAAAACGGTATCAAAAAAATATCAAACTTTCATAATCATATGAAACATTTTCTTCCACAGGGTAATTCTTGATGTGTGTAAAATACGATAATGAAAAACTACACACTACACACAAAAGCCGGCACATTCATTTCATAACAAAAAAACAGCTGTTGATTCATTTCTAACATTCATTCATAAGTTTATAAACAAAGTTTACAATAGAAGTTATTTTATTCATTCGTTTGTAAACATTCAAAGAAGTAAGTCGTGTTTTCTTCGAAGTCTGGAACAATTAATTAAAAAAATATATTAATAAATAAAAAAAATTATTAAACAAAAAAATTTTTAAATTAAAACTTTGAAAAAATTACTTAAAAAAATGTTGTATTAAAAATTTAATTCTTAAATTTTTTTAAAAAAAATAACTGTTACATTTATACCTGAAGAACTTTATGGTTTTAAAAAAAATGTATCATATATATATGAATATATGAAATTTTTTAAAATAAGTGTGAGAACACATGTGAATTCAATATCCATGAAAAATCGTCTCAAATTGCAAAGATCCTTTTATGTGTTTATATTAATCAAAAAACATTATTTGTTAAATGTTACAAAAATTATAAATAAAACTCTTAATAAATCACATTTGTCTTGAAACAATCAGAGTCAAACCATATGGTTTTTTTATGGAATAAAATTTTATCTTTAATATAAAATTTATAATTAAAAAAAGTGAACATGAAAATGAGTGTCTAGTATAATTATGCATCATATTAAAACAAATTTCAGAGTCAAGTGCATATACAATTTCATAAATTAAATTACAACAACATGTGTTAAAAGTTAAAATAAAAAAAAAATTTAGCACAAACATTCACATTTATTATGATGGTAAATGTGTGTTATATTAGAAGATGAAATGTAACTTGATGTAACATAAAATAATTGTATTAAAAAAAAAAATAAGAAGATACAAAGTGAAGACGTTTAAATGTACATATATGAAAAAAAAGAAAGAAAGAAAATCAAGTGAATGTTGTGCTCGATTATCAGTGATTTGAGAGCATTCGATTTGATTCAATAAATAAAAAAAGAACTATAATTACTAATAAAACTAACTCAAGAATAAGAGAAAAACGTAACAGATAAAAATAAAATGATAGTTTGATACAAACAAATCAATATATTAATGTTTTCTTCTTTAATGGGTCATGTTCTGTTTCATGTTGCATTTTTATTGTAAGATAAAGATAATAAAATTGAATTGAATGTTTTAATTAAAAACAACTTTATTGAATCATTTTAATTGAAAAAAAGAAGAAAATTAGAACCTTATCTTATAAAATCTCGATATGGTATTTTACAACGGTCAAGATTTGGGTGAGTATTCATTTTAAGATTAATTAAGATGTTAGATTAAATGTTATTTGTAATAAAAAAAAAAATCAAAATTAAATAAACACTTAATTTAAGTTTTTTGTCATGATATGATACTTTAATAAGAATAAGTACAAATTCTTAAAGGTGTGGGCTTATGAAAAAATAAGAATGAAAACATATCATAATGCTATGCTCGGTATTAAGCTATTTAAATATCTTATAGACATTCCTTAGTATTGTTAATAAACGTAAAATATTGAAAAAAATAAAGTAAACAAACACACAATTCATTTCGTGACTGTAATATATTTTACTGATTTTTTATGAAATGAAGCTTCATTTGGGCTCCTGATGTTTTTGTTTCTTTTTTTTTGTTAAAAAGTTGTTTTCTTTTTTCAGAAACTGAAAATCAAAGAACATAATTGTGTTAAAATTTTTAACAATAAATTCTGTTTTTAAACAAAAAAATGTGTAAAACGAAATATAAATATTGGCGTCACCAGAACCCCTATATAGTACTTTTTTTTATCATAATGTTGGATTTCAATCTGAATTGGCTTTAAATGAAAATTTCAAAATTTCAATTTTGGTCGGCACACTTTAAATAAGTAAATCAGAAGTTTGGGTCACTAAAATTTGTTTCTTTTAAGAAAGGGTGAAGCTAGATCATTTGAAAAAAAATTTCACTTTAAATGCTGAGCAAAAAGAATCTTTTTCGTGAGCCTGAAGAATGCCAAATATCGGACAGTCATGGTTGAATTTTAATTATTCAATTATCTTAATTAACGAAATTAAAATTTTTGAATTTCTTCATAAAAGAGATTAGAATCAGCTTTGAAGATATTATAACATATTATTTAACTTATATCATTTAAAAGGTAGATTTTCATTCTTGTTGAGTTTCACTTTCCTTGGCAATCGATTGTTGGATGTAACGCTCTTGTAAATGTCAATCAATAAGCAGAGGTTCAGATTGTTTATTCTTTTAGTATTCAAAGAATTAGGTCGTTTTTGCGATTTTCAATTGTTTTGTCATCTTGCTCCTTCTTGACGAGATAAACTAGATGTTGCATTATATGTGCCACATGGTCTTATGATTTGAAATATTTCTGCCTTGCTATTTTCTAGAACTCCTTCTGGTTTTTTGCTCGGCTAACACCTGTTTCTTAGTGGTAGTAGCCCCTGTTTTATAGTATCTTCGGTGGTCTTCTACTTAAAGTTGTATCGGGAGCTAGCGCCCTTGTGGCCCACTCCCTAAATACTCCACTTTATTGCTGGTTTGATTTTTAATGTTCAGAATTATTTAATTAAAGTCAGACTATAAATTTAAAACAAATACTACTTACATGATTATTAACTGACAGCAAAAATCGATCATTACATTCTAATCTAATTGAACAGTAAATTTTCAAATCATTTGAATCATCTCCATTTCTGAATGAAATCCCTCAAGTGTTTTTGTGTTAAATATTGATTACATTTTTATCAGTGAAAGCAAATAATTTTTGTGTTTATAGGTATTTTTTTTGAAAAAATGTACATTAATATAAAAAATAGACCAAAGCAGTGATAAGAAATAATAGAATCACATTTCAGCCTACACCAAAATACATATTTTGTATATTTATGTTCTTTTTGTAACATTATACAAAAATATGACCAAAATTGAATGTAAATTGCCTTACTGGAACGAATCTGTGAATGAATTTATGTTGAGGTGCATTTCAAAAAGAGATATGAGATAATTTTTATGATCTTTTTAATGTTTTTTATATTTTAAAAAAATAACTTATAATGTCCAGTCTAGGCGACATTCAACATAAAAGAATGTCATTTATTTATGAATTTAAAGAGATTACTCATGTATTTTTTCCTCTAAATTAAAAATATATCTTTAGTCAATCCTATTAAAAATTTCTCAATGGAATCATCTTCAAGCATAAAAAAAACATAAAATGTTTTCTATGTGTTCCGAGAATTGACTTCACATAACACGTTTATACATAAAAAAGATGAAAAAAATAGAACGATTCCTTATCAGTCCTAAGCCCTTTTTGTATGACAAAAATAACATTTCACCTTTATGAGTCATCAACCTAAATAAAAACATTAAACATGTATCAGAATAATTTCAAGAGAATTTTATATTATTATTTTTTATTTTGTAAGTTTTTAAACCATATTTGTATGAATTTTAAATTCAAAACAAAAATCAGAACGCTTATGTGAGTGTATGTTAAATGTTTTTTGTGCATTATTCATATAATACATGAAATCCATATCAGTATACAATGAATGAAAGATCATCATCATTTTATTTGTACGTGTTCTCATTTTGGATTCCATTCACATCTGGTTTCCTTTTTTACTTTTATGATTATTGTAACTATGTTTTTTTTTCTAATACAAATATTTTTAAATTGAAATTGAAACTCTTTTTATTTTTATTTCGATGACTTTAATTTGAGTACAAAAAAAAGACAAATCTCTGAAATGAAATGAAAGATTATTACACATTTTTTCTATTGAATTGAAAAGAAATTTAATTAAAATGACATAAAAAACTTGTTTTCAATTTCTTTATGTACATAATTTCTATATCATTTGAGTTTCTATTCAAAAAAATAATCCTATCGTCATTATTAAATAACACAAAAAAAAATTTCAATCCAGACCAACAATAAAATAGTCATTATAATTTTTTGTTGGATTTAAACTCAAAAAGTAAATCGGATATAAAATTACTGTTAATGAGGATAATCGTGAATGAAATTTATCTGAGAAACAAAAAAAAAAACATATTAAACAATGTTTTTTTATCTCAATAGCGATCATATGTAACATAATCATGTCTTATATGTGTGGCCAGGTATTAATTTCAAACAATATAATGACGTCCAATGTGATGATATTCAATAATAATGAATAAAAAACAACGAAAATGATTATGATGATGATGATAATAAAAAAAATAAAAGAGAAAGACGAAAAGTGGATCTAGGTTTGGAGGTTCAAGTTCATGATTATCTTTATGTTTTATTATTTATTACACTTTGACGCATCCTCCTTAAAAATATCATTATCATATCTGTTAAAAATTATCATATGTTTATTAAAAAAAAAAACAACAAATAAATCTGTCAATTCGTGGTATCTGGAAGCTTTACAGAGATTTGTTTACTTTTAATGTTTAAAATTGTGTATTTATTTGAAAAATCAGAATACTTATGTGATTACATGTAAACAACTTGTAGAATTTAATTTCAAAGAGAAATTTGAGATGAAACTTAAAAATGTTGTCACTTTGAAACTCTTAACCCAAAAAAATGAGTAAAACAAACAATCAAGTCAAAACATTTTCTAAAATACTTCTGTTTCAATTTTGAATGTCTTTGTTAGAAATAACTCAAAGACAATCATCAATAATAATAAATTGATTGGAGTTCAAAGTTGCCTTTTAGATTTACATTTGAAATTGAAATTTTAATACTAATAATAATGATGATGATGCATTTTTATAATTTTTTTTTTTTTTTGATTGAGAGCTAATTCATTTTATTTTATTGTATTTGTATAAAGAAAGTTATAAATATAAATAATAAAAACATTCTCTTATACCTTTTATTTATTTTTTGACTCAACTCAATATAAATATTTATATTGAAAAAGATATAAGGGCCCAATTATGATTGAAAAAATATTTTGAATAATGATATGATAATTAACTTTAAAATTATTGATGTATCGATCAAAATGCTTATGTTTAATGTTTTAATAGCGGTGTTCTTTGTTTTAAGTTAATTTACCTTTGAAAGAAAATAACATTTAAAAGAAAAAAATAGAAGCTTCAAATAACTATGTTTGATCATTCCCATTAATTAAAATTTGTATCAAAACTTGTAAATGTATCATGTTTTATTCATTAATATGGGAAAAAGATACATTTATTTCATAGTATCATGTTTTCATAATATTTTGTTGTAACTCTACACAAAAAATCGATTAATATAAAACATCAGTTATCAATAGTATTCTAATTTATTGAATAAATAAATAAATAAACAGTTCTTATCTTGTATGTTTATGGCTTTGGTTGGTGGGACGGCTGACTTATGTGTTTTATATCAGATTTATAAGGCAAACAGCACTCAGACTATCAGTCGGACCTATTGTGCATTACCATCATCATCATTAGGGCCATAGGACCTTTATCTTACTTTTAACTTTTAATTCAAATTGAGTAGCCTGAAAAAGGCACATTTAAGATTGCAAAGTTTCATGGCCGAAACGAGGATCAAACTGCTAACCTCAAGATTGATGGACCAACACGCTTATCATTGCATTGTACCATCTCCATGTGTTTAGCTGATGATGCTGATAATTGTACCAATTGGATTAAGATTTAGAGGCCAAGAATTACAATGAGCCCATGTGTCCTATTGAGGCAAAAATTCACAGTCACTACGCTCTTAACTCGCAATCAATGGGTCCAATGGGATATGAACCTCGTGAGAAAGCAAAAAATAGTTGTCCTACTATCCCCACTTGTGTCCCGCTGGCTTCCCACTAGTGTTGATGGTGATATTGGTGTTAGTGGGATCAGTGGGTATGTCCCAGTTGCTCAACTGGTTTTGTGTTGAGAGTGAACCCAGTTCAATTTTTATTGACCTTTACGATACGTCAAATTTACCATGTTTACGGAAACTCAACCTGTGATAACAAGTCTATAACATTAAATTTATATAAAAATTACAGTTGTAAAGCATCATCATTACCATCAACTTTGTCCAAGCGAACAGCGCCTTACATATGTAAATAATAGTTCCACAAATAATTAAACCCAACTGTGTTTTAAACGCCCAGTTACAGGCTTGTTAAATTATTTTTATATGTATTTTTTCATGTTATCACGATAAACCGACTATTTTTCGTTAAACGTGAAATTCTAATCAGTTCAATTGCATCAGAATGATTTGGTTAAATATTGATTGAATTGAAAAATAAACCGTAGCGTATTTGTATAATAAGGTGTGAAAATCAATTTATCATATTAACACAATAGATAACAAAAAAAAACAAGTCTCCAGAATTTATTAAGAATGCTCTAACGAAACAACTCACGACAAAAGATGAAAATTAACATGTTGAACCACAATTGTTGACACATTCTTTAAATTTTAGTATAAAAAAAATATCTTATGTTCTTTAATTATTTATCTTTTCACTTTATATTAAATTAAATTGTTCTTTAAATACAAATAATAAAATGTATAAAAAAAAACATTGCAGCATGCGTCAACATTTCATATTGAGTGCACTTTTATGTATACACAAAAAATTAAACAAAATGAAACAATTACCTCGTTTTACTTTACAAATGTTTTAATAATATGAAAAGAAAGACTTTACAAATAAATAATTAAATGTCCACCAATGTGGATTCAGTGATGCATGCAATGTCATCAAAATATGTGGTTTTTCATTCTAAATTTTTATACAATTAAATGAAACTTTTATATTAAAATATAAGAACTACACTCTAAGTTGAAAACGCCCCGCAGACCACCCAGCGTAATATGCATAGACTAAAAGAGTGCCCATAATACTCGAATTTTTGTTCCAAATTGAAAACTGAAATGCGATAAAAATTACATTGATTAAATGTCCTGAAAGCGTCAATCATAAATCTCATTCTCCGGACCAAGTCACTTTGTACTGCGGGTCGTTTTTAGCTTTCAGTGTAATAAATTGACAACTATGACGGTGGTTTTTTGTCATAAAATTGCAATTTTTGTTATAAAAATAAACTAAGTAAATTTGAATTATATGTTTTAAAAAAATCATAATGTCTAACCACAGTTTAGATCAACATTTTGTAAGTTGACACTGTATTTAAATATTATTAATACAAAAAATATGATTTTAATTGTAATGACAACACAAAACTTGTATAATTTTGTTTCATATTCATAACTTAAATACATATAAGACTGTCTCTTTGCATGGCTGACTTATCAAATCGGATTAAATTACATTTTTTTACTACAAGTTGGTGGATTTTGATAGAAAATGAACACATTTTATTACCTTTTTCTTGTAAAGTTGTTTTAAAAGTGATAAAAGTTCCCATTAAATTGTGTAAAAGTTAAAGAAAAATTATAAAATCATCATCATTCTCCCAAAAAATTTGTGACAAATCTCCAAATAAAGCGAAAATCGATACAATAAATTTTAACAGTATACAATTATTATTTTATTTTTATGATTCTTCGCACTACTAATTTACAAGTCTTGTAGGTTTTTGTGTTATTTTAATTTTTTTTTTTCAAAATAAAAATATTTTATAACTGTCACCATTGATTGTGTCCACAAATCGTGACAATATTGAAAATATAAAAAAAAATGTAAATTAATTGTATTAGTCATCAATATTCAGACCGGACTTGAAATTTAAAATAAACATAGAATTATGGATTAAACTAATAATTGAATGAATTGTTCTCATTTATCATTTGTATGGATAAAGTGGGCAAAAAATTTATCACTCCAGACGGAAAAATTATAAGATAAAAGCTTAAGTAAATGTTTTTTTGTTTGAAAGGCGTTTCATTCAATTAGGCAAAGATTAATGCAAATGGGATTTAAAAGGATTTGAATGAGGAGTTTCGTAATTGAAGCCTTTTCCTTGATGTGTGTTGTGATTGATTTTGAAGTATGAAGGGAAATAAATTCCCGTTGAGATTGTTTTGTGAAGTAAACGAAGAATTTTTTTTATAGGGGTCATTTAATTACATTAAGTCATAAAATCATAATTTTAATATCATTTCATTAAAATGCATGTCTCGTGAACCATGAAACTATTCATTTTTTTATTAATCAAGTAACTTTACATGTTACATTCATATATAAATATTTTTAAAAAATACAAAACAAAAACATTTTTATAACTAAGTAGTAAAAGTAAAATAATGCATTAGTAAAAAGAGTTTTTCTTTAATTCATCACTTCTAATTTTTTTGTTTTGTAATTTTAATTGTAAAGTGAAACAAAATGAAAGTAAGATCAAAGCACTAGAAAAAACATTTAATACAAAAAATACTGAGATCAACATGATGGATATGAGACACCTGGATAACATTTTAAAACGATATTCATGTTGATAAACGCTCTCAGATTTTAATTTACGTGTAAATATGTTTACATTACATTACCAAAACAAAAAATCTTCTTTCTCAATTTCATATAAATTATTTTCATTTCAATTTCATTGTTTTTTTTTTATTAAAATTTTTAATTGAGAAGGGAAAAAGAAGATTATAAGAAACCGGAAGCAGTCGACATATTATGTGCCCAACCTTTCAACTTTTTATCTATTGTTTGTCTTTCATCGTCATCGTCATCATCATGATATTCAAACAAATTAAATTTATTGAACCGCTATCTTCTTTCCTCAATATATCAAAATAATTTGATTGACTTTGCTGATTTTCAAATCAACCATTAAATACCGAATTCAATTTCAAGCCATATGGTATATCGTTATATTTCTCCTTGTACTAAATGATAATTATTAGTCCCCTAGCAAATTTAACAAAAAAAAAATAATATTAATTTCAAATTAAACAATCAAACTATTATAATAGTTATTTAATTATAATTCACTTAAACATGTTAAAGTCATTTGAAACAAGAAAAAAAATGACCCATTGAATGTTTTAAATGAAGAAACATAAATAAATTGAATAGACATCTCTTATTTGATGATATCAGATTACTTTGATGTGCATCACTCTTGTATTTAAAATGTTTTTATTTTTTCATTTTAAAATTATGTCATTTCAAACAATAAATAACACTGTATTCGTTTATTTTGGAGAAAAATGTTTAAAAAAAACTGTTATCACACACAAAAAATACATATTAAAATAACACATTTCTGCATATATTTAAGATATCATTTTAACCCTTCGTCGCACGAAAGTCAACATTTTCAGTAAGCTGAATAGATCAATGATTTGATTTAAAGTAAAACCATTTCATTGTATGAAACAAGTTATTCATAAGGAGTTGTCATGACCCAGTGGTTAAAGCATTCGTCTAGCTTGTCATTGACCAGGGCTCGTGAAGCCTTGCAGACCCTACCCAAGACATCCATGTCGTTAGGGTTACCATATATGTTTTTTCTGGGACATATTCAATGAAAACGAGGATATTTTGCAAACGTTAATTTTTGATTTTGTTCAATTTAATTTTGTTTCTTCAATAATTGTCAAACTTTCGAACTTGAAAAAAGCCGGGTAATACGGGGCAATTAATTATGGGATGCGCGGATTTTGTTGCCTTATGCCTAAAAGGGTCATTTTTTGAAAGTTGAATGAGTTCGTTCTCATAATGACGTTTTTACGAAGGTCACAGTCCAACTTATTATTGACAATATTGTACAGAGTCATTCCATTAGTCTCTAGACGGCGTAGGGCTAGTTCAAGATCTTGAGTTGCTCATCATAGCATATGTATGTAATTTTAAATTTCCTAAAGATGAATCGCGTCAGTCTCTTTTGGATTCTTTAAACGCGTTCAATATGGGACTTGTAATAAGGCAGTCAGATGACTGAGCCATACTCGAGTTGTGCCTCACTAGGGTGTTATATAGCAATATTCTGCAAGTTATTGGATGTGCGTAAAACAGTTTAAAGTGCAAATATTGAAATTTTCTTAAAAAATGAGTCCACGAGCTCTTCCAACGAAATGACAACCCCTCAAACCATATCATGTAACAGGAGGAGGGTTAAAAATAAAAAGTATCAACAAACAAAACTATGTATGGTGTGCTTAGTACATTTTTATTGACACTTTAAAGTCCTACGCATTGATTTTATGATGATTTTGTTTCAAAAAAATTTTGTTGATGTGTTTAATGTTGTTTTGTATTTCTTTTTTGATTGAGTCAAATTATTATGCATTTACTTTGGAATCTGAAATACGACAAGACATATAAGGAATATAGATTTGTATTTTGTGTCGTAATGAATATGTGAAATTAAATCAAGTTCGTTTATATTTTTTTTTAAATATTAATCAGTGAACTGTGTTAAACTGGATTGATAAGCTTTTTTTAACATCTTAATGGGTTCTTTGATGTTTAATGAATACATTTTTAGCGCATTTTCCATCGATTGAAAAAAATTTATTATTTTGCATCACTTGGACTTGAACAATCAGCTTGTTTCAAATTAAAAGTGACCCCACCGTAACAATTTCGAATATTGACTGTAATTTTAATTGCAATTTAAAAAAAATACGCTCAAGGAAGTTTTCAGTGTCAGTGTCACAAAAATAACCAAAAATCCAGTTCTTACAACTCCATTCAACACTTATTTACATATAAACAAAGGGATTATTAACCCACTTAATATAAATTTCATGAATCAATCATTAAATCACTCATATAATGAATTTACCAAATTTTTAGCATTTAATAATTTAATGGAACACCCATTCGATAAAATTAAGTAGTCTCGTACTTCTTTTAATTTAAATGTATCGTTAAAAGCAAAAATTAAGAAGCTCAAACAATCAAGTAGACAAGCGAAACATACTGACAAAATGTATGTAAGTTGAATGAAATAATTGATTAGCATAATAATCATCATTATTATTATTAATTTTTTTTTTTTTTAAATTTAAAAGAACAATTGACTTCTTTGTTTCGATCCATTTAATATTAAAAAGTATTAAAATATTCATTGTTATGATGATAAACTTCATTGTTTTCATTAGAACTTTTAATTTTAAATGTAATGTGAGCTTCAAGAAACCAGAACTCGATTAAATGAAAAAAGAAAAGATAATAATTGGAAAAATACATGAAGCGAGTCGTGACAATCTGGCATGGAACTTCCATCAGAATTTGATTTGATTCTAGGAATAAAAGATTACTAAAGAAATTTAATGTTTGCAATTAAGATAATTATACATTTTCTGTTATTCAACTCAAGAATTTTGACTTTTAATTTATTTTGAATCAAATTTTACATTTTCTTACATGTGTTCAACATTCACGGGCAATTTTTCATTTCTTACTTCAAAAATACAGACATATTTGCACTCTAATGAGCAATGGCACGCTTGCTGCGTCCATAAAATTAATTACTCATATAATTTAAATCATGATTAAAAAAAAGTATCATTCTCTTGAAGACTTGAAGCAAAAATACACACACAATTACAAGTCAAACAACAAAGAATTCGTACAAAAATAAAGACCGTGAAGAGACACTTGACTTTTTTTTTTATATTGGGTGTATTTTGTAGCGTTATGTTCAAAAATAAAAATTATAATAAAACGAAGAAGAAATATACTTTATTTTATTTGAATGACTCTTCAAAATAACATTTCACGCCGACTTCTTTGCAATATAATTGTGAATTGTGTATGAAGTAATGATATTAAACAGTTAACAATAAAAAAAATAATAATGATTGTCAAGGTCTCTCAAACCTTTTCCGTGCTCGTGCCATAATTTAAAAAAAAGTAAGCATTTTTATCATATGTGTTTAAATGCAACAGTGCGATATTTTGATTTTTTTTAATATGTTACTTTACCTTTACCTTTCACGCTTAGATGCGCTCATAACAAACAATCATTAACACTCTTTATAGTGCGTCAGACATCAGTTTGTGTATTATATTTCTTCCTTGATTCTTCTATTTCTTTTCTTACGAAAATGTGGCATTGAAATAGACGCACACTTATTCAAATTACTCAAGCAAGCATCTGCCTTTTCTATGAACAATTATTTTATTTATGAAATTGTATTTATGACTAAATTTCTTGATATAAAAATAAATAAAAACATACAAAAACTAGGAATATTATTATCATAAAGTATAAAATATTGAAAGAATTTCCATGACTAACGTTGTTAAGTGCATTGTCAGTGCCATTCATTTTAACTCATTCGCGTCATCCTACTGAGGTCTTTCTCCTCGTTCAAATCAAAAAATTTCTTTGTCAATCTTTTTTAGAGTCTTAATTTAAGATGTTTTGTATCAAACAGTTGAATCGTTTTTGAATTTAAACCAAAAACTAAAAAATTATGAGCTAAGCTTTTAAGAATAGTCGCGTTTTTTCATTCTCGTACAAGATTTCTGTATGTATTTGTGTAGCACTTATACGTATTTTATTTTGGCTCTCCTGTAAAATTTTTATATGAAACCTGAAATTTTCATCGAAGAAAAAAGTATTCACTTTTACCTAAAGAATAAATCATAGAAGAACTTTTTGTTCAAAACTCAATATTTGTAGGAGCGGCTTCGAATGAGTTAATTGAGTCCTTAATTTCAACACTAACGGATTGTTGCCTACACACTCAACCCAAAACCACTGGGATATATGGACACCAGTGAGGGATTAAGTTTTAATCTTAATGTTACATTTCGTACAACGTAAGATAAAAAGAACGTCAGTTCAACGCGCAAGCGGACGACGGTTAATAATCGCGATTTTTTAATTTTCTCAAAACCACGAGGTGACTTTCAAAGTGTTCCAACTTGCATTGTAAACAGACAGACAACCAAAATGGTTCCAAAAAGCTATTTTCTAACTTAAAGTTCTTAAAATAGAGTAATATGAGTAACATTTATACATGTGTAATAAAATATATGTAATGTAATGTAATTTTAATAAAAACTCAAATATAAAACAGTCATAAATAATATTCCAAGATTGAAATGATATTATTTTTGATGTGTGTTTTGTTGGTGCAGAACATTTGTTCTAGTCTATTTATAATTTAATCATCATTAGAAGACTTTAATTTTCTCTTTTAGATCAAGAACATTAAATTAAGGCATTTCAGTAAAAATAAAAAAAGGGACAGGAAACGTTCAGTGTTTTACATTTGTCATCATCCTGTGTTAATTTCTGAAAGTAATCCTTTTTAATGAACAGATGCTTGGATATGAATTAATGAAAGATAAGATTAAGGATCTTATAGGATTTGTGAAAAAAATGATGAGTGTGAAGTTTCATCAGATTTTCATGGCTTGTAAGGGTTAAAATAAAATGAGAATGTTAAATAAGCGTAACAATGAATGAAATTAAGTTAAAGACAAAGAAAATTAAACATATAAAAATTCTTTGAGTTAAGACCCACCTAAAATTCACATGGTTCATCGCACCTTCCCAATATCATTAATTTAATATCATTCTAACATTCAGTCCAAATGACTCCAAGTCAACAATCTAAACCACAAAATTGTGGCCTACCACACCATAATTATACGTAATTTTTACACTAAATACATTTCATTCATCCTTAATCCCATTTAAAAAGCCAATTTCGTTTTGTATTCATTCAAATGTTAAATTAACTCCATACTGAGAGAAGTAACAGTGGAATTCTTTGTTCATTCAAATAAATGTAATACAAAGACAAAAACATAAAACGAAAAATGTAGTAAAATGTGTGTTATGTGTTCTATTTCTATATTTGATTACCGTTGACACGACACACATAACAAAAAAACAGTCATCAAGTAGTAGATAATAATAGTTTTTACATAAATAAAATTTAAAAGAACATGTTTTTTGCAAAAGTTTGACATTTTTCATCCATTTTGAGGTATAAATAAATATTTGTATGTAATAAATGTTGATGACATTTATAAAGTGAGTTTTTTGTTTGTTTGATGTTTGAATTGTACTATAAAATGAATATTCATTTTTTTTGTATCTTTTTAAGTGTTTACTCAACTGATAAATCTTAGATGAATGTTTTGTGACGATGTTAATCAACTTGATCCGGATGCTTGATTTAATTTTTTGCTCCTCTCACCACAATTAGCCGATATTGTGCCGTGAATGACCTGGGAGTTGTATAATGGTCAAGGTCTTCCACGTTCTTATATCATTTTATGATGTTCAATAAAAAGATTCTTAATGAAATGAAAATTTAGGTTAATTTATTCATCATCAATAACAGACACAAGTATCATCATTTTTTTACAATGCCATTAATTTTAATCTTGTTTTTTTTTTTGCTTTTATTTGCATAAAAATTAGAATGGGAAATAAATTTTTATTATAATTAATGATTCTAAGACAAGTTTATGCTGTGAAGAGGTGTTGTTGATTTCAAAAATAAAGAGAAAAGCCGAAACTAATTGGTCAAATGTTGATTTTAAATTTGACACACTCTGATCAGTATGCAATAAATTTATTTGAATCGATTAAGATATCGTTAAAGTGAAAAAAAAAATGATTTTGCAAAGGAAATCCAGATGTTTGTTTTTGAGTGGATTAAATTAGTTATGGTTGATATGAATTTATGAGAAATATTGGAATTGAATGAATTTTGAAATGAAATTGCTTTGTCTGATTAAAATTGAATTTAAATGGTTCAACTTTGATGGGCAAGGTTGTTCAAGGTCAATTCAAGGAAAAAGCGAATTTTTCTTTTACTGAAATTGAATCAGATAATTTAAGTTTTTATCAGATTATGCATTTTTATCCAAATCAAAACTATTTTTCTAATTACATCATCACCAAAGTCACCTTACAACTAAATTAAAATCCAAAGGAATTTTTGTCGTATTAAAATAGTCACATTCTCTCGTTCATACCCATCGAAACACACGAAAATGGGTTTGGCTTGAAATGGGTTTAACATAATTCATGACTTCATTGTTGCTTCACTGTAGGAACTTTAATTTAAGTAAAATAAAATAAGAGCATTAAAAAAAATAATCTTCAATAAAACATATCACCTAATCTATTTTTATATCAATTTAAGTATTTTAACACTTTTACTTTAAAAAAAAAACTAATAATGTCGTCAAATGATCATAAAATAAAATGTCATAAGTTGCTAAAATCTTAAGAAAACAACTTTTTATTGTCTCATGATCTATCAAATTTCATATATGTACAATTTTTTATGAGTGTCCATCAATCATGAAATTTCTTAATTTTCAATGTTTATTTGATCAATTATAAAAAAAAATAAAATAATTGAGGCAGTTAATAAAATAAAAAAATATATAAAAAAATTCAAATGAAAACAAAGTTCTGACCATTATTTAGGAAGTTATTAACTTCTAAAATAAACTTTTATAAAAGGTAGGTGGCTAACTAAAAAGTGAAAAACAAGAAGCTTTCAAGTAAAATAAAGTATTTGAGATTAAACACAAATTTGTTAAAAGTTGAATTTTGGGTATTAACAGAAAACCAATTTTTTAAGAATATTCACCTTCAAAATTCAACTTTTAACAAATTTTTGTTTAATCTCAAATACTTTATTTTACTTGAAAGCTTCTTGTTTTTCACTTTTTAGTTAGCCACCTACCTTTTATAAAAGTTTATTTTAGAAGTTAATAACTTCCTAAATAATGGTCAGAACTTTGTTTTCATTTGAATTTTTTTATATATTTTTTTATTTTTTACTTTTTAGTTTTATTAAATGTTAATTTTTTTTAACAATTCTAAATTTCAAGTCGATGTGTTCACATTCTGTTAAGAGAATTCATGTGTATGTAAAAAAAAAATTTTTTCATGTTCGTGTTAGGTCTTTGGTGTCTTGGGCAAAGTTGTAGCTTAGGTTGAGGGGATTCTGAAAATATATTTTTTTCCGAATTTTCCGGAAAATTCGTGGAATTTTTTTGAATTTTCACTAAAAGTTGTATGGCAACCCTATTTTTTTATATGGACACCCTAATTTTTTTTTACGCGAGCACCTCGGCCAACGAAAATAAGGCATAGTTTCAGAAGAAACTATGGGTCCTGGACGTCTCAGAAAGGCTGTGGCGACGTTTTTGCTTAGTAATTTTTTGTCAATGTGACCTAATATAAAAGTATTATAATAAGAGAATTCATGTGTATGTAAAAAAAAATTTTTTTTTTACATACACATGAATTCTCTTAACAGAATGTGAACACATCGACTTGAAATTTAGAATTGTTAAAAAAAATTAACATTTAATAAAACTAAAAAGTAAAAAATAAAAAAATATATAAAAAAATTCAAATGAAAACAAAGTTCTGACCATTATTTAGGAAGTTATTAACTTCTAAAATAAACTTTTATAAAAGGTAGGTGGCTAACTAAAAAGTGAAAAACAAGAAGCTTTCAAGTAAAATAAAGTATTTGAGATTAAACACAAATTTGTTAAAAGTTGAATTTTGAAGGTGAATATTCTTAAAAAATTGGTTTTCTGTTAATACCCAAAATTCAACTTTTAACAAATTTGTGTTTAATCTCAAATACTTTATTTTACTTGAAAGCTTCTTGTTTTTCACTTTTTAGTTAGCCACCTACCTTTTATAAAAGTTTATTTTAGAAGTTAATAACTTCCTAAATAATGGTCAGAACTTTGTTTTCATTTGAATTTTTTTATATATTTTTTTATTTTTTACTTTTTAGTTTTATTAAATGTTAATTTTTTTTAACAATTCTAAATTTCAAGTCGATGTGTTCACATTCTGTTAAGAGAATTCATGTGTATGTAAAAAAAAATTTTTTTCATGTTCGTGTTAGGTCTTTGGTGTCTTCGGCAAAGTTGTAGCTTAGGTTGAGGGGATTCTGAAAATATATTTTTTTTCCGAATTTTCCGGAAAATTCGTGGAATTTTTTTGAATTTTCACTAAAAGTTGTATGGCAACCCTATTTTTTTATATGGACACCCTAATTTTTTTTTACGCGAGCACCTCGGCCAACGAAAATAAGGCATAGTTTCAGAAGAAACTATGGGTCCTGGACGTCTCAGAAAGGCTGTGGCGACGTTTTTGCTTAGTAATTTTTTGTCAATGTGACCTAATATAAAAGTATTATAAAAAGAGACATCAATTAAGTTTTTTTTTCTTAATTTTATTTTCGTGACATTTTTATTTCATTTTTCTGGAGAAAAAAAGTAATAAAATAACACACGCATCTCCCTTTGATAGTAACATTATCGACAAGTATATATTTTTTTTAATATCATGTGGTGACACTAATTAGTATTTTACATGAGTATATAACATTTGAATATGAATATGAGACTACTGTGTATTTTTTTAATACTATTCAAAAAACTTGAAAAATAAAAAATTCCCATAAAAGCCCTTATGAATTGTTTTTTTATTGAAATGCATACAAAACACGTGTATTCTTTGTCTATCCCTCTTAAATATAAACCTAAATAATTTGAATTTAAATAAAAATTATTCTAAACATAAATATTTTCTCATGCGGGCAAATACCTTTTTCTATGTTAAAAAAATACATAGAATCCAGGTTTCTTTGTGTGATATACAAAAAAATCTCATACAAATGTAACGCGACAATTCATAACTTCATATTTTATTATTGAGTTATTGGGTATAAAAAAAATTGAGTCCTTTTGTTATTTTGTATTCAATACTTTTTTTATTGTGATGATTTATTATTATTATTATTCCACTTTCATACATATTTTTTTGTAGAATTGTTTGATGTTAAAAGATTTTTAGTGCATTTCGTAAGAAAAAATGCACTATCACAGACGGTTTGCCCGTGGTCACTCAGACCCATAATTAGCTGCATAACCCCAGAATGGTCCATCGGATCCCTGTCGGGTATTTTTTTTTTGGAAAGATGAGGTCTTAAGGATGAATTAGATCATTAGCTATGAATTTAGGCTCATGGATTGGGCTTCACAGCCTCCAAAGCCTTAAAAACCGTTAAAAAACGGTTACAAAATTTAAAAAAAACCGCCATTTTAAAAAATCAGAAATTTTTGGAAAATTTTGGATTTTGACTTTTTGTCCATTTTCAGGCTCTTGAGCCTCTGAAGCTCAATTTCTGAGCCCAATCTCAAATCTAATAATTTAAAGTACATTTTACTAAACTCCTCCATCTAACAAAAACGAGTCCCATCGAAATGCACTTTTCTAAACCGCCCTGAGGTTAGGATTTCTCATTTTTTTTCTTAAGTTGGTTGTAATTTTTTGAAGTAAATCATTCCCATTAGTATTCAACTTACAGAAAACCAACATTTTTTATTGTGTTATGAATTGAATTGTTGGTTTATATTTTTTTATCCATTGCACAGGTACACAGAACGATACGAAGAAATTTTTCTAGTCATATTAAGTTTTCATGCGACTCTGAACTCAAAAATGTCCTTATCCGATCCCAATTCGGTCAATTGTCAAGGCAGTGGCATTAATTGTTCTATCAATTTAAAGTTGGGTGTTTTTTTTCATTTTAATAGCATCATCATCGAAATAATTTCAAAAAGACATTGAATTGAAAAGTAAAACAATTGAGCATTAAAGTAAAAAAAGTAAAAAAAACACGTTTCCAGGAATTTTCATTCTTACAACAAAAAAAAAACCATTCTAAATATTTATTTTTTTTTATCATCCATGAATTATCATATAATAGAAAATAAAATAAAATAAATTCACGTTCACTATTGTTTAGAGAGAAAAAAAATATTGTTGTCACATATCATATTCAATGTAATGTAGAAAAGTAGAAAATAACGAATAAAAGCAATGATAATGTTAATCAACATGTGATATAATAAAAAATAATCATCAAACGTTACATGTAAGCAATAAAAGTTAAGAGTTAATTTTTTGTTTTTTGTTAATAGTAATCGCGCTTCACTTCAAACAAATTAAATTCTATTTCAATTTTTTTTTGACTTTATATCAAAACGAATAAACAAATACACAAACAAACATACAAACACAAAAAAATATGATAAAAAATAATAAATAATAACAAAAGCAAATAAATGATGAAGGAAGAAAATGAGTGATGTAATGATTGCATGTCAAATTAATTTTTTGGCTTGGACAGCGGCGACTATTATTACTTAACCGGAATCAATTTGTGTTTTGTGATTCTATCTAAACAACACAGGAGAACAAGAGAAATACAAAAAAAAAAAACAATGTATTGTGTTGCCGTAAATGGTAAAGTGACATTTTTCATGTCATTGGATAGATGATGTTGATGAATTTGAAATTGATTTAGGGAATTAATTTGATTTGAATTGAAACAGGAATAATTAAGTACCTTCGAGAGAGGAAATGCTCTAGGCGGGTGGCGATTTTTGACCTTTCATAATTATCATTTTCTTTTAAATTCATTTTATTTTTTCTGATGCAAATACTTTTAATGTTATCGCCCTTCAATAAATGTCAAGCATTTTAAAAAGTCTTAATATAATTTACTTAATTGAGATATTTTCTGTCTATTTTATTCTTTAATTCAACTGTAACTAGGTTAAAATCGCTATATTTAGTTAAAATTTTTGCAAACATAAATACATCAATCAAAAATATACCCCGCAGACCAATTCAAACGCTTTGACTATATTAGGTCAATATGCAATGTCAGTTATTCTAATAAATAGTTGTAAAGGCATGAACTAAACGTTTATGTTAAAATTATTTCATCATTCATTATTATATCATTAACTTTATTTTAATTTGAGAATGTCAAGACAAGACTAAGTGTCGCTGGAAGTCATTTTTGTTGTGATTCAAGCAGAAGAATTGTCTTTGAAGTTTTTTTTTTTTTAATTTAAATTAATGGCAATAATTGAGTGGAATCCCCACCCAAATTAAAATGATGTATCGCATGTGTATGAGCTAATAAATTTTTATTTGCATCATAATTAAATTGCCTTCTATTTATTCCCACTTCATTGTAATAAGTTGTTATTATTGTGAAAAATTTAGGTAAATCGTAAGAAGTTTTGAATGTAAAACTTTGTACTGCGGGTGAATAAAATTAGGCATCTTAAAATATTTAATAGAAAAAACTCTTACATGGTTGCCTCATGTTTTATGCATCATATCCTTTAAATTTTTTTAGTAACGAAATTTGCTGTCATATACTAACACCTCAGCCACAGCTTTTTACCACACCAAATTTGACTCATATTTTGATGGTTTGAGCCAAAAAACCTCTTAAGTAAAGGTTGGCTTATTAAAGTTAAAATTGCGAATCGCAGTATTTTTAAAAATCGCGAAATTTTCAGAACCCAAGAAAAATTCATAAAATTGTGGAGTATTCAGAAACTTTTGCAGTATTTGAAAATTTAATGGTTTTTTAAATTTATTCGAATTTTTAATTTTCGCGATTTAGATTCTGGGGATTTTCATAAAGAATTTTCGAACTCAATCCGTCAAATTTTGGTGTGGTAACGAGGTGTCACTGAGATGTCGCTATACGACTAAGGACGGTGACAATTAAAAATTGTGTAGTATCCGTATGAGTGCCTTTTCGTATTCATCGACTGCTTTTTTTAGGTCTTGAACAGGGTGATTTTAAAGTGACTTTCATTAATTTTTGTTATTAAAATTCAAATGAAATATGTGATAAGTATTTCATTGAAATTTTGTTACAATTCTTAAGAGATAATGCCGACAATTATTGTCATGTTAATAAAATATTAAAAAAAAATTAACAATATGCATATGAAAAAAAAATACCACACAACGTAAAAGCCTACATTTTTGCATGAACCACCTCAGCACTTTATTAAAATTGATAGCTTGTTAAAGTGTTTTGTGTGTATTTTTTTCAACTATAAAATGAAGTATATATGAGAAAAAAAATTATATTTTTTCAAAAAAGGTTTTTACTCTTGATATTAAGTGATGAGATAATTTTATTGTATTTTATTGAATAATTTAATTTTAAACATGTGAATTAATAATTTTTTTTACAAAAATAATAACAAAAGAATAAATGATGATGCTTAATGATGATCACAAGAAGGTTAAACGACTGGTGTTTAAATGTAACCATTCATTGTATTGACACTTGGAAAACAATTAATCAAAATAAATGAGAAGATAACAAATGTTTAATCGTTAAAACAGCATGAAATATTCAATTTAAAATTGAACAATTAATTTGTATTTTAGAATGTGACTTCAATACATATTAATTGTAAACCAATAAAAATGCTAATCTATTTAGTGTCAAATTAGTAAGAATTTTGTGTCTATGCAATGTATGTGCATGACCTTTTATGTTTTATAATAACGGCTAAAAAAACATGTAATTTCCAAAATTGGATGTTAATTTATTGGTGTACCATAAGAGAGCATTAACATTTATATTTTTTTTTTGTGGGAATTGGTTTAGCTGAGCACTTTAACAAAAACTTACATTATTTTACAATGACAACAAGTGAAGCCTTCACAAACTTAAATTCATAAGTAATCGAATCCAATTGATTTTCAATGGTCACATAAAAATTGTATAAAAAATTTTAAACCTTAAAATATGCGCATACCATTTTTATTGATCGCATAACAAAACATTTTTTTTATAATAAAAATTAAAACATTTATGGCAATACAAATCAAAGGAAAAACTATAACAAGTCAATAATCTGGTTAACACAATGTCTGTAAATGGAAATGTAATTGTTTTTTAATGTTCTACATGTAAAGATTTCATATTTCAACAAAAAAATGTATGTACTTGAATCTCGATAAATGTTATGTGTTACAATATTGATTCAAGTACATGAGAAGATCACGACATAAAGGAGGAGATGAAGAAAAACGACTTGATATTACTTAATCGAATGTTACTCTATTTATTATTATTATTTTTATTGAAATTCACTGACACATTTTAACATGCAATTTTTTTTTCTTTATTGTAAATATTTCAGATGAAGAACTATCACGTAAATGGAATAAGTTAAGAAGACGTTGTGCTTCATTCAAGTCAATTCATTCAGGTCCCTCATCACTGGATGGTGATGCCGAGGATTTTGACGTCATGTTAATTGAACATCCAGCCAAATATACAATAATTCCACAGAATCAACAACAATCACCACAAAGGTCGGATCCGCGAATTGAAGCATATGAGAAAAATTTGTGGCGTAAAAGCAGCATTTTACCAATGGAAGCTACACCATTAAGGCCACCAAGGGTGCCAATGCATTATGATCCCTATAAACAGGTGATTCATGAAGATGATTTGAAGTATTGGCCAGTTAGTTATCCGACCAGGGACATGAGACGCAATTCTGCGATTGAACATTATGAATTTGATGCGAATCAGTTTGATCAGAATTTGCAACAAAAAGAAAAATTACAGTATTATGATAAGGATTTAAAAATTGAAACGGTCAAAAATGGAAGTATCGGAAGTGAAAAGGGAATTAAAATAGCTAGAGAACTTAAAATACCAGGGTTAAAGTCATTTAAATCAGCTTCAATGAGATTACCGGGACAAAGGACGTCAATTTCAGATGTAAGTATCTATTAATTTTTCATAAAGTTCTGTATTAAATGTTTGTATTTAGGTTCAACAACTGCTTCGAAATAAATTGAATCGAATCCATGCTGGAATTCGTCGTAAAAAGGCACTTTCCGTTCAAGAAGTATTTGAATCACCTGTTTCACCTTTAAATATTTCGGCACCAACTCCGATAGGCCCGCGTTTTTACGTTCCCTCACCCGTACTTTCCTCGTATCATGATCACTTTCAATCCGAAGGTCCTTCAAGTCTTCCATTCATACAAGAAATATCTAGTCCAATAACCAAATCATTTACCAATAATAATCCAATTAACGGATTCAATACAAATGTCAATGGCAACTCTGATATTGAAAACGAAAAAAGAGATGAGAATCGAAACTGGTGTAAGGCAACATCAACTGCCGACAAAGTAAATACAAATGGTATAATAAATACAAGTGATCATTATCAGCAAAACAAGTATAATAATAAAAATAATTTAAATGTAAATGCGACAGCAACTAAGCTTTCAATTCAAAATACGAACAACGGTAGTAAATTGAAGAGCAAAGAAAATGGATTGATCAAGATAAATGGTAATACCACTGAGACAACCAATGGCAATAATAACAATAATAATATTAAAAGATCATCATTTAACAACAATAATAATATTAATAAAAATGACCTTCAATGTAATAACAGAAACAATAAAAGTAAATTGAGTGTAAAACCAGTGAGTAACGCAGGTAGTAAACTTAAACAAAAATCACCTGTACGAGCATTTGCTGATCGAATTACCAATCGAAATGATAATAATAATGTTAAGAAGGAGAAAATAGCAGTATTAAATGCTAAACAAGCAGATAAAATCATTCGACAACGTCCTCGAAGTCATTCGCCGTTGAGAAATTTATGTTGCAATAAGCCAATTACATCAAATGTTAAACAGTCAAATGTCCCTATCGCTATTTCAAATAAAACCGCACAAGCTAATTCAAGACCAAAAAGTTTATTACAAAGATTTAATCGAATGTTAAGTCCATCACCAGTGAGAAATACAAGTTCGCCAAGTACTCCAATTCCTCCAGTTCGAAATGTGAGTCGACAAAGCTCAATTTCCGGGAAATCGGGACTACAACAAAAGAAAGAGTCGAATGAGGGGACAAGAGAGGAACCTCAACACAAATTATCAGAACCAAATTATCGAGCCATAAATCACAACAATATTGGTTCTAATAGATCACCATCATTACAACAGAAAATCCAAAACAGCATAAATAATCATCATCATAGTGCTATGTTGAAGGCGGAAATAGCGGCACTCGAACGTGACCGGAAACCCAAACAGGTGAGTGTGCAATAAACAAAATCATTTCATTCCCTTAAAAATTTAACTCTTTCAAAATAAAAATATCATCATACAATACTTACTCAATTAGAACTTAACTTACTCATTTGATTCGTAGTGTCACGTCACGGATTTATGCAAAAATAAATACTCATGCATAAAATTAAAGTGCGTTTTGTTTCATTTTCATTTTTATTTTTATCATTTCATTGTACAATGTACATTTTTAATTCAAAAAATAAAATTTACACGATGAGAACTTCCGTCAAATAAAAGGGTGATGAGGATAGAATTTTATCGAATGCATGACCAGGTTTTAATTTTCAATGTAATTCATCATAATTTTTTTCATTTAAATCTTTCAAAAAAATGCCACACAATATGATTTGTCTGAAATGAGTTGCTATTTCATTTCAATGTGAACAAATTAGATTTTTTTTTGCTTGATACATTTTAAAATGGAATGTATCGAAGAACATTTTTTTATATGGTTTACTTTAAAATAGCACTTGAGGATATATTTTACGTGATTAATTACGGATATTATTTAATTCGTTTCTTACTAAAATCAGAGTATAACGTTTTGTTTCGCATTTTTGTTAAGAACTCTTCGAATTGATTTTAAGTTTGATGTTTTAAAATATTTCATGTTAAATGAACACTCAATGCATATGATACCAACTTCAATATTAGCTACTTTTAAAATAAAGTTAAAACAAAAAAAATCTATCTATTGTTTTCACTGATGCGCATAAAAATGTAAACTGCTATAAAAAAGATTACCTCATCACCAGACAACACACACATTTTTTATATTGTCACGCTTTTATGCTACTTATCTTCAAATTATACATACGGACAATAAGAAACATAAACTCAACATGACATCGACGTATGGATATAAGTGAAAAAGTTGGCATGGCAAAGGGTTACATCTTAATACTTCTTTGAATAAAAAATTGCAATTAAAAAACTTTCACTCTTCTTTTGTTTGTTTTTTTGTTGCTTTGAAAATATATGTAAAAAATGCTAATTTTTTATTTGTTTTTAGAGAGCTATTAATTAGTGAATTAATAATAAATTACAATGAAAAGGAAAATAGACGTTTGACTGATGATATTTATAGTGGTCATTATTACCAGCATGTTGGCACAAGCTCATAATTTTGATTTGACTGAAATCGAGTAATTACTAATTCAATAGATATAAATAACTTTTTATTAACCCATTAAGACCTAAAAAAAATTTGGCATTAAAAAAATTACAAACGTGGCTGCTTCGAATGATGATGTAAAAATATTTTAATTAAGTAGAATTTTCAATGAACTACAAAATTGTAGATTTTTCAAAAAAAAAACTAAAATGGCCTTAAACTTTTCAAAATTGAGAAATTTTTTCAAAATGGCACCAGGAACAATCAATTGACAAGTCAGTTTTTCTAAGCAGCTCAGCAGTTCGAATTTTTCATTTTTATTACTTACGCTCTTAGTTGAAAACACCTCGTAAATGACCCCGCAGTGCTTGGCAATAACGGAGCATGCCGCATGCGTAGCGTTAGCGGGGTTATTTTTTTTAATGTTTTAATAAGGGTGTCGCTACGTTAAATATTTTGGGAGAAAATCCGAAATTAGTCGAAGAATCGAAAAATAGTAAGAAAAATCGATTTCCTGACTATTTTCCAAATTTTGTGTCCTTTGTGTCTTTAATGGGTTAATAATTTTTGAATCGACGCAAATAATTAATATTTTGTGATTTTGATTTTTTTTTATCAATAAAACACTAAAATTGATTAATAGCAATCAGTTTTGATTCGAAAAGTTTTTAAAGTGGATACTTTCTCGATAATTTCATCTTAAACTACTGTAGAAATTAATCTGATGATGGATTAATCAACCTCATCATATCTCATATGCGGTATTTTCTGTACTCGATCAAAAGAGAAAAGAAATATAATTTTAATTTGAATTGAATTGAATTGAGCAGAAAAAAAATGAAGATGTAAATCATTATTTTATTGTATCGCTCTCATATTTTCAAGTACTTCGTACTCATATCATAATGCAAAATTTTTAAGCAACTAATGTAACAGATATGTGCGCAATTTGAATAAAAAAAAGTAAATAATTCATTCAAAGTAAAATAATAATCATGATAATTGTTTATTATGAAGAACAGTTCGGGAGGTGCTTGACATTGTAAATAATAATTGCATATGTTTATTAAAAGTTTTGAGGAGTGTTTCGTTTTGCGAATTTTTCAAGTGTTTATTTTGAGAGAGAGAGGAAAAATGTGGTGATAATTATAGTGCTTGTACAAGAATTTAAATTAAAACAAGTGTGTAAATAATTTTTTTAATATGAAGTGTATGTAATAAAACTATGACGACATCATGTCTGTGGAGTGCTTTTATACAAGTAAGTGGAATTTTAATTTTTTGATTCCAGTTAACGAAATTAAGATTTTGAATTTGAATCGAGCTAAAATGAGAAATTAGGAACTTCCAAGCAATTCCCACGCTTTAAAGGTCTATCTGACTGATTCAATTATTGCTTATATTTTTACAGTGACCCAAATTGAGATGCATTACCTTATAAGAAAAGTTCCATATAACACCTTTACACAACAAAATAATCACAAAAACGTGAAAAACGACAACATTTTTTTTTTAAATTATAATTTAATTTATAATGCAAATCCCATAAACAATAAAGATTTTTCATACAGATTCACACTTAATAATAGTAAGTTATTGCACTATATGCATTGATATTGAGCCACAAATATAAAACATTATTTATTTTTTCAAGACATAACAATACATTTTTCGTTTAAATTTGGAATTGAATTGTAATGATTCAATATTTGTATTATGTAATTTTTTTTTTCTTTCTTTTATTGTGTTTAGATTCAAATCTTTTAATAAAACTAAGAAAAAAAATAATAACAAACAATAATCGCTTTATTTATTTATTTAATTTTGTTTTTACATCTATCTGGGTGATATGATGTTATTTATTTATTTTAAAATTTCAATAAAAATGAAAGATTGCATTCATTGCGAACAATATATGTATGAATTGCATTACAATACCAATGAAGTAGAAGAAAACGAATAAAGAATGACAAAAGGTGCAGTTAGCTCACACACATTGATTGAGATTTAAATTGATAGAAAAGCAAAAAAAATTGTAATTATTTATGACACGACCATAGAAAATCAAAATGTTGTATTTCAAATAACAGCGAGAATTCAAATGAAATGGGATAATGCTAAAACGTGATGTGATAGATTTGGAAGATATGGTTATGTTTGAATTGTAATGAGATTGATTTTTATGAAAGAAATAGGGTTTTTTGTGTATCAGATAATTAGATTTGGATTAATTTTAATGTGAAATTGTTAAATATGAGTTTTTGTTTGAACAAGTTAAGTTCTTTGTTTAAAGTGTACTATGAAGTATTTCCTTTGTGTCATGTCAATCAAATTCAATACTGTCACATAGAATTAGTGGTAACGAAATATTGACTGCTGTTTTATCTTACTCGTTTTTGACTGGTTGACATGTATAATGCAGATATGATATTTGCAAAATGTATTGTTAAGCTGAATTAAAAATAGGTCTAATAAATAATTAAAGTAACACATTAAAGCAATAAAAATGTAGTCATAGCTTTGTGGTAAACACTCCATGTCAGATTCAAGTAGTGAGAATTTTTTTAACTGAAGCCGAAATTAAGATTAACAGTTAACAGATGTCAAGCCGTAAAGACGTGGTATGACTATTAGACACTTTTGTTCTGATGATTTAATTTACAAAGGCAGTTTATTATTATTCATCAAATTCACCACTAACTTCCCTAAATTTTCATCAGTAAGTTTAATCTCCACATAGTCATTCAGTTTATCTAATTTTTCATATGTATCGATGAAACAAATAAAGTCTTCTTTTATCTTTCCTTCCCAAAAATATCTAAAACTGAGACTCATTTGTTCAATACTGCTAATGTCTGTCGTTTCATCAAATATTACTGAAAATAGGCCTGATTTTTGGATTCGTTGGATGATAATTGTCTGTATTTCTTTTTTGCAGGCTTGAATGAGGGGATTTTGTTTTGTCTTGCTAACATATGTAGCTTTTGCTGAGGTGTTTCTGAGATGGTTCTCTAAAATCTTATCACCACCAACTACTCTGTACCACAATAAGGCTCTGAAGTTTCCATCATTGTTATTTGTATTGTCTTAAACATCACTGCCATTCCTGTTTCCGCAATGTTTTGTCGTACACATAATAAATGGTTTCAACGATTGGTTTGAGTCTTGACCTGTTTTCTAAAGCTGTGTTTGCTCGGTGGGCGTTCACTTGATTTGAAATTAATTTTTCTAGTTTTTGGAAATCTGTGATGATATTTTTAGCTTTCAGTACAGTTTCTTCATGATACTTTTTTTAAAAAGTTAAGAAAAAAAATTAAAATCCGACTTAAGGGTAGGCAGTAAACAAAGAAAATCAAGTAAATTACAACATATTAACTGTATTAAAAATACACTTCAAGAAAACTGTTATTTAATTACTGCTCTAAGAACATAAAAATCATAGCAAAAACATAAAAGAACACGCACTTTAGATTGTCATGACATGACATTCATGTACTTTAAACTGTATCATATGTAAAACAAATCTTAGATTTTTTTTGATTCAGAATCAGCTTCTGTTGATTAACTTGAGTTGAAATGAAATCAAAAGTTTTTTAATTACCATCATATTATAATTTTTTTATCTTTTTTTTTTTTAAACTTTAATCAATCCATAATGATCATTGGTTTTTTTTTCTCTAAACATTAAAAGTACCACCACGCGATCAATCAAGATCAAACCCAGATTCAATGTAGCAAAAAATAAAAATCAATTAAACTCATAACCACACATGAGCAATAAAGTAGTCACGTACAAAATAACTGGATCTCATGATAATAACATAAAGAAAAAGTACAGCAAATATAAGACGTGTAATTGATTACATACACTGTTTTCTTGATTGTTTGCTTAAAGTTCTTTGTCTTTAGAAAGATGAAACAAACATTAAAATTTACTTTATTTTGCGTTTTACTTTCTTTAAAGCTATAAAAATATTTATTATAAATGTTTTTTTTCTTCCTAAAAGAAGCAGACCAATACAAATAATGCAGTGTATTTATTAGCATTTAAAATTATAAAGCGCTTATATACTGTGACTAATAAATATTACAGAGAGAAAAGAAAGAAAATTAACGAGAGAATGTAGAATTTATGATACAGGTGCAAACATAAATCGGAACAAGTTCAAAAAAGCAATAATAATAATAATAAGATAAAGAAGAAACGGAAAGAGGAAAAATTAACTGTTTAAAAAAAAAATTACAATAATAATCGTGGTAAATACCTAATTTTAGGTTTAACCAAGTGACCCAAATTCTATGACGGTATTAATCGCATTTTGTTCAATAAATTGAATGTAAAACAAATAGATTAACTTATAATCTTCGTATTTTCCGTTTCATTTTTTCTCATTCTATATCAAAGTGTTTCAAAATTGCATTGATTGGACAGTAACTTCCTGCTTATCTATTGTAAAGTAAAAAATACATTAAAACTGTCCATTCACATCAGTTCTTTAATCACATATGAAACAAACTAATTACTATTCAACACCTTTCATTTACAATAATGACTGTGAATAAAGTCAAGATGTAAAAACACATTTTTTGTTCAACATGATCCGTTATGACCATTTATCAAATAAAAACATCAAGAAATATTATTTAATTTATTTACTCACCACACGCTCAGGTAATTCCTAAAATATTTTTTTCCACATAAAATAAAATTATAATAAGGAGTATTATTTACACTTTTTTTTTAAGTAAAGTAATTATAATAAGCTATCTTCAGAATATTATTTTGAGTACATTGTATTGATGGTGTATGTGCAAAAAAATTATATAGTAAGTAATAAAAGTTCACATAAAAATGAAATGGTAATAAAAGAGCAATGTACCATTAATTTTATTCATTATTGTTTGATGGTTCTAAGCTGATGTAGGTGAAATTCTTTGTGGAATATGATGTTGATGTTAAAATAAAAATTGCAAATATTTATTTATGAAATACAAATATTATCTTTTCTTTATATTAGTTAAAGTGCATTAGGGTGGGACAAAAATAGTAAAAAAAATAGTTAATACAAATGATACATCTTTTATTTGTCATAGATGATTCAATCCCACCCTATTATTAGTAGTTTTTCCATATAGCTCGCCTTATTTTATGTATAACGCTATCAGAGAAGCAATAACAAGTGAACTATCATATCGTAATACATGCTACTAGTGTTAAATAATAAACATAATAATAATAAAATATTATGATCACCATATAAAGCGAAATATAAAGCAATTTAATGAAAAATAAACATAGAAAAATCCCATACTCTTATACAAACAAAAAATTTAACCATAATTTTATGATATAAATTTAATAGTAAAAACCATTAATTTTTACATTGTAAAGTAATGTAAAAACATAATAAATCCACAATGTAATTGTGTTTAGGTTAAATTTAAAACAAAATGATGTTATTATTATCATTAAGTTTTGCAAAACATTCTGAGTCTATTTACAAACGGAAGTTCATTTACCTATTGTTGACCGTTCATTTTACTTTAAAAGAAAAAAAAAATATTTGCAAAAAGTATGACGACAGTAAGACATTGACAAATGAAATTAAAATAACATTAATTAGAATTTCAAAATTGATTTCAACAATAACTAATAAATTGTATTATTTTATAGAATCGTAACCATATTTGGAGAATTTACCGGTGCATGTTTATTAGTATGAATATTAAATGATTGACTACTGTTATTTATTAAATAATAAATATTTTTATGATAATTGAATGAGTTTTGATCATATATAAAAATGTTATTTGCATTTGTTATGTAATATTTAAAGTATTTATAACAGATTCGTTTAAATAAATTGATTGATTTTCAACTACACATAAATTAGTATGTTGCCTCCCTCCCATAAATGTCTACACTTAAATGCAATATTAGTGCAATTATGAATTTTTATGATATACTTTTTCTGTTTTAAATATTAGTAATTATAAATTCATTACTTAACATTTGATATCTTATTATTTGCTTTTTACTTGTAGGCGGTCATTACCCAATTACATGTTCACTCACATTCAAAATCTGATTTGATTGACAGCAGTTGTGAGACAGATGAGGCATTACGTGATACTGAGGAAGATGAACTCATCGAGGAAAGCCAATTTTGTACGTTGCCTAGATATGGTCCAAATGCATTCACAATTCGACAGGTGAGGTTTGATTTATGGAATTATGTCAAATCATAATTTAATTTAATAATAAGGCTGATAATTACACGCATTTTAAACTTGTAACGGGTGCACCTAACACATGCACTTCAATCAGATAAATTTATTATTAGTTAAATACACTACGCAAGTTGCAAATTATGAGTTATTCAACTTGATGTTATAAAAAAATATCTAATAATATTGACAGGTCTACGCTGTAATATAAAATGGGACCAGACCTTTAACTCAATTTATATTAACCCCCGTAGCAGTATCAGATGCTATAGGACGCGCTATTGACTTTGCTGTCCTATTAAAATATCCTTTTAGTCTAGAATTCCAAAGAAAATGCGGTGAGTCAAGGAAAGAATGTAAGGCAACGGAATACGGACTCTTCAACCATTACCTATGTTTTAACGTTTTGAAAGAAATATGAAACTTGCAACAGCGGTACGAATATGGTGAATTAAAAGTTCTTCAGAACTTATACTAGCTGAGGAATTGATTCTGAACTCAGTACAAAAACAACAACCTTCAGTCAAAAACTTATTTGACGGAACATTGTACTATTAATAACTGCATACTCGATGATTTAAATGCTATCTCGAGAGAAAGGCATAGTCCACAAAAATCGAAAAGAAAATACTCCAGTTCTTCAATTCAAGAGAGCATTTTTTCTCTTTCTTCTTAAATGTCATTACCTTGACATACAAAAACTGTAAGCCTTTGAGTTTTATCGCGTAATCCTATTATTAAAAAAAAAAAATCAAAAAAGACAAGTAAAGTTATAAATATCTTTATTATTATTATTATTTTAAAACCAAACAAATAACAACATTGTTATTTAATATTAAAATTTCATAGTAAATGCAATACAAATTTACATTTTTATATAATTTTAGTATTAAATATGGTTAAAACAATAATAAAGATCATATGTGTTTGTTTTAATAGATTGTGTCTCAAATATGGCTAAACGAGGGCGGAATTTCAATTTTGATGCAATTTTTTTTCTTCTTTTTCATTCAATTTATTAATTGAATTTAATATCATGGATTTTATTATACTACAAAAATGACTTCATAAAATCTTTTCAAAAATAAGGCATGAGAATCAAAAATCAATTAATGTCTCATTTGACTTTAAAAATATGCGTTTATTCACTTTAATATCACATAATTAACGTATTTAACTCCTTCTCTTATTTTATTTCATTTCAGGCTAAATTCGAAAAAGGTCACGGAAAAGTTTTGGGATTTTCGATTGTTGGAGGACATGATTCACCTAAGGGTGCAATACCGATTTTTGTTAAGACAATTTATCCACATGGACAAGCAGCGGAAAAAGGCACATTAAAAGAAGGTTTGTATTAAAAGTAGACGATTCAAGGTCAATCAAATTAAAACAATGATGTGACTTGATGCAATTAATCTTCTTGTTTGGTGAATTAATGAAGATGAGCCATTTGACGAAGATCAAATTACGATATGACAACACCCACTCTGTTATTTAAATTGGTTTTGTCTTTAAAGCTTCATATAAATAATGGATCATTATAAATTCTTGTATCTCTTTGATCTCATCGTCATGGATTTATTTTATTTCTTTTTGCATCAAATTAGTAATCAAATGTATTGTTCTTAATTTACAGGTGACGAAATTTTGTCAGTTAATGGAAAACCATTTCAAGGTCTCACACACCAGGAAGCTATAAATGTATTTAAACACATCAAATCAGGAGATGTTGTCATAATGATTGGAAGACGAAATATGAGAAGAAAATTGGATACCTCTGTTCCTGATGACTTGAAAACTTAAATTATATTGCAATATAGCAACTCCCTACGTGTAATAATTTATAACCCAATTTCACCAAAAAAATTTAATATAACCATTATTTTTGACTCATATATATCACATTACATTTACCAAAGCAAACATAAATTACGTAAAAAAAAATTAAATTATATAGAGATAGGAATATATTTTATAAATTTAAATACTAAAAGTACAGTTTTAAATAAAAATAATCATAGTAATAAAATGTGTGATGTGAAATATTAATAATAATTTTTACTAAATACAAAAGTAAATGTGTATTGATATAAGTTTAATCATCCAAAAACGATATTGTAACCTTATATATTTTGTGAATTTTATTATTATTATACTTTTTTTTTCTTAATAAGCATCCAAGAGATGAAACCTACACATGATGATTGTTATTATTATTTTTAATACACCTTACCTTATAATCTTAATAAATATTGAAATAAATGGATGTTTGTTAGTCTTAAAATGAATTAAAATTTTATTATCTTCTTAGATTTTAAGAGAATGGTTTGTGAAATAAAAATAAATGATATAATTAAGATTGAAGTGCATAATGAACGTCATCACTACTGATATTCAATAAAATTTTCATGTAGAGATCTGTACGACTGTGTTCTGTTATCAAAAGTCTTATTGCTCCTAATTTCGTGCAAATACTTAAGGCTTGTCCTGGATTTGGTGTTTTGATTCCATCAAAAGTTGTTATTGTTTCAAACTGATTGTAAACTCCCATAAAAGTACATTCATCGACTCCAGTACGTGCGACTTCAGCACATACAGCTTGTAGCCACATTTGTTCGTATTTTGAGCACGATTTGATTGCTTGCATTTTTGCACTTGCAATCATTTCTGTGAGAGCTTGTTGTACATCACTTATTGACACAATATGAATTTCTCCTTTTGATTTTTGTCCTGCTTCGGCAATTTCTGTTGCACGACGACAAATATCCAACGCACGTCTTGCATCTCCCGACACAGCAGCTACTTTTCGTGCCACTAATTGAACGGCATCCTTATTGAATGTTTCTGTACCAGAGAGACGTGCATTTAAAATTTCTTGTAATTGTTGGAAATTGTACGGTTGAAAGGTAAGTCGGGTAAGTCCAAGGCGTGAAGTTATCTTGCCCATTAACAGTCTCTCAGGTAAATCCATTGTATTTGCTATTGTTACAACGACCAATTTTGCTGTTGACAATGTTGGCCAATTGAGAATATTGTAAACAACATCTTGACGACGATTACAAAGGATATCCAATTCATCAACTAACAACACTGTCATCTTACGTTTTGGTGATGGTGTTGTGAAACGTTTATCTAGCAAATTGTAGGCGTATTCCGCTGAAACAGTTTTACCACTAAATTGGCGATAAATGTGGACATAAGCTTGACGTGGCTCCGTTAATCGCATCCCATTTATTTCAATAAAATCAAAATCTGGTACATCATCATTTTCAACAGCGACTTGCAAACATCTGATCACTTCAGTTGTCGTTGCGGTTTTGCCTGTTCCTGGAACACCTGATACATACATACAGCCACCACAATTATCCAAGAGTTTTCCTTCAAGGAACGCATAAATGTTTTCAAACTCTTTATTTCGACACGGTAAACTCTTGGGAACAGCAGAGACATGCAAACGTTCTCGGGCTAATTGCAATGCTTGTCCATCAGTTTTTACCGGAGTAGCGCGTTGTCCGATTTGGAAATCTCTCAGTAATGATTTACGGCGTGGAGTTGCTTTACTTGTCGAAGTTGGAGACGTTTTCTGATGTGATTTTCTTCCTTTTGGTGTACTGTTATCATTATCGATACGTCTCTGTTTTGGAGGTGTAATATTTTCGTTATCAATCTCATATTGAGTTTCGAGACGAGCACTCATTGAAACCCGTTTTCGAGGAGTATTTTCACCTTTGGTATTTGGTGTTTTTAGAATACTTTTTCGACGTGGAGTTTCATCTTTGATTTGATTAACTCTCTTTGAAGGTGTTTGAAATTCGCGCTCAACAGAAGCACGAGTTTTTCTGGTTGACTTTGGTAGTTCATGCTCTTCCGTATCTTTAATTGGTGATAACTTTGGTTCACAAGTCCAGACTGCAGTTCGACGACCTTTGCTTGGAGTTAAATCAGTTGATAAACGTCTTATGATAAGTTTCGGACTTGGAGCAACGATACTATTGGAGATTGTTTTCCTTTTAGAAGGTGTTTTTTCCTATGATACAATTAAATCAATTAAAATCATAATTTTTTATTACATTCAAAACAAAATTACCTGCTCCGGATCTTTTATCATTGTTTGAAGCACATATTTATTTGTCCCGTCCTTTCTTACCAATTTGTATCGACAAAAGTAATTTCTATTTGTTTTGGTTTTCATTTTCTCAATACTATCATCATTCACTTTTATGATTCTCAAATTACATGTCTGATATACCGTTTCAAGCGAAATATCATTGTCAAACAAATCATTCTGAATTACTTCTTGACTTGGGTGAAATCCAAAATTTTCACTTTTCAAGTATTTCTCAAGATTTTTCTTGACTTTCATTAAAGATTCGGGATGTGTATACCACTTGACAAGAGCTCGACATGGGTCAAAACCTTTACCAGGATCCTTATCCTCGTACATGTAACAAATTTGGGCAATATCCATTTTGTCATAATTATCAATATCATAAATGAGTACGAAATCACCAAGTTTAAGGGTCATATTGTTGAAATAACACTTTCTTCGATAAATTTAAATAAAATTATAAAGGATTAAGGTAAAATAAAATTAATTGTAATTTACTTGTAAAATGTGAGGTCCTTGCTAGTAAATTTATGAGCCATTTGTCCGAATTCTTTTCTGAGATCATCTTCCCAATCATCATGATTGTCCATGAACTCCACAGGCAATTTTTTGTTTTTAATTGTCATTTTTTTACTTGAATTTTTTTTATTTTAAAAGTTAAATTGTGAAAAGAAATTTTAATGAAGACGAAGAATAAATTTTTTGTTTATAACTTTTGGCGCAAAAATAACTGGAAACTGGAATGTCAGATGTTTTCATGTTTGAATTGAGATAAAAAGCCGTTGAATTTGTACGGGAATCCGAATTTCATTTTCAGCTGAAAATTAGTTCATTATCTCAACAATAGATTGAGCTCCAATAGACGTCACTTGTATTTTGTAAACAAATTTTCATAAAATTTATTTCATTACAATGTTTTAAATTTAATTTTTAAATAAAAGTCAATTAAATCAATAATGAATTATTCAGATATTCCTGCAGCTTATACCCAAGGTAAAAGTTTTGATCTTTTTCTTGTATTAACTCGTCACATTAACATTTTTATTTCAGGATTTCCCGAGGCTCCAGTTTTCAATCCAGGTTTTAAAATACCAGTAAAAAGTCAGCCTCCTCCACCTGGAACTGATTCAGATCATGAGAATCTCACTACAGCACAAAACAATGTGCCTCCTGTACCTTTACCGCCATTGCCTCCGTTGCCACCATTACCCCCTTCCGATATGGTTTTTCAATCTCCAATGTTTCAATACGATCCATCATATTGGTCACCAACGATGGGTTACGAGCAACAATATGGGGTTCAAGCCCAATCAAGAACTATTTCGAATGTAGCTGCTGATGCAACAGCCAAAATTGAAGCCAATTCACTTAAAAGATCGGTTACAGATATTAATTATATGAATAAGGATGATCCAAATTTGCCAGATGAATTGAAAAAACTTTTTAATGCACTTCATTGTTTGTTGTGCGATGTCAAAATGAATAGTCCGGTTTCTGCTAAAATGCATTATACTTCTAAGGTAAATGATTTTCTTTATATCAGTTCTAAAACTAGAAAAATAAGGTTTTTTTTTTATCATCAGGCTCATGACAAAAAGATTAATTTGTGGTTGATTGATTACTCAAAGCGAACTGGAATAAATATTCCGAAAAGACAACGAAAAGTATGAAATTTTATTTAAATATTATTTAAACTGCATAATTTTTTTTATTATAATATAAACTAAATGTGATTTTCGCTTGAAACATATTAAAATTATCCAGGTCACTAGTATTGAAGAAGCTCAGAAAGCAGGACCCAAAGGACCGAATGCACTCTTCTGTGAATTGTGTCAAATCTCTTTAACCAGCGTTCAGCATGCCAATCAACATTACATGGGCAAGAAGCATCGAATGTAATTATTTTAATATGTTCAGCCTTTTAGTTTATTTATAATGCTTTTAAAATGCGTTACTTTCATTAATCAAAATTCTTTTTTATTATTTATCTTAGGGTAGCAACTGGGAAAGCCAAACCAAAATGGTAGGTCTCATTTTAATCAAAAAATGTACAGTTATTTAAATTTTACCTATTTTAGTCAAAGGCCTCAGCCGGATAACTCAGGTCGTTTTGGAATTGGAGCATCATTTGTTCAACCAATCCCTTCCTTGGACACTCCTGGCCAAGTAGCTGCTTTGACAGTATCACCTCCCTCAACTCCAATTTATGATGTAACAACACCACACGAGTCGTTTTCTAGTCCAAATATTACAACATCACCAATTGCTGCAATGTCACCTCCACAAACAAACTTTCAAATTCCAAAGCCTGGCACAATTGGTCCATCATTGGTGCCAATTGTACCTCCTTCTGAAATCATCAGCACTAAAAGTTCCGTAAATGAAAAGGCAGCCATTGGTGGAACAATAAGATATTGTGAAGTGTGTGACATTACTGTAACATCAGATCAACAAATGGACACACACAAAATGGGACAAAAGCATCAGAAGAAATGCAAGCAATTAGGTGGGATATAAAATGATTGAATTTGCAAAAAAAAATCAATTAAATTCATATTACTTTTAATAGGGTTAACATCGGAAATTGTTTTAAATAAAAGGAGTGATTACAGTAGCTGTCGCACACCGTCTGGTCAATTTTATTGCATCTCCTGTGATTTAACGGTGGCCACGGAGGTTTTATTTACTGGGCATATCCAAAGCAAAAAACATATTAAAAATGCTAAGGAAAAACGTTAATTACTCCTTTTAGCGATATTTGATAGCTTAGTTTTTGGAAGTTACTCCTTTTACCAAACATTAAAGCATTTTTCTTGCTTAAAAAAATTCTAAAAAAAAAATTTAATGTTAAATATTTAACGACAATTTTAATAAAACTCATTTTATTCTCCACAAAGAAGAATATACTTCAAATTTTCTGATTTCCGTTTTGACCCACGAAATATTGCCTTAATTCTCAAGTTTTTCTCCAAGGAGTGTTCGATTGGCTTACTCTGAAACACATGAGATAAAATTTTCATACCACAATCGAAATCTCAAGGACCTTTTCTGCTTCCTTGAATTTAAAACCTCAAACAATTTAATAATAATTCAAATTTAAATGAACTCCTTTTAAAGTAAATGGTGGTTTTAATACTTCCGAAAACTCTTGTTTATTTCATTAAATTAAAATTAAAAATGTTTTCAAGTAGAAACACACACACACAATATTCCCTATTCAAATATTTTAATGTAAACAGAAACCAATTAAGTATTTGAATGCCAGCAATCAAAATATGGTTCAGAAAATATTCAATTGGTTTAATTGATATAACGTTTAACATTTAAAAGTAATTTCTCTTGGTATTTGCATTTTAACTTAAAATTGTATTACTTTTATCTGTGTGTGTGTGTGTGTGTGTGTGTGTCTGTGTGTGGTTTGTATGTAAAAACTTTTTTGTATAAATTATAAATAGTAACCGAATCCGAATTAAACTGAGTCATTAATTTATTGAAGGATTAATATTTTAGTGGTAGATAAAAACAAAATGAAAAACGAACATATTATGAGACACATTTTATTTTTATTATTATTTCAATAGACTTGGTATGGATTTAATATTATTTTATTTACTTTTGTCTGTTCACTATCTATGTGTATGCGTATGTGTGTATGTGTGTGTGTGTGTGTGCAAAATGCATTTATTTGAGATATCCTTTTAAATATTGTAAAGTCTCGTTATAATAATGATGGTATATTATAATGAAATTCCAAGTTTTCTGTCTGCTTGATTCAAATTTAACACACACATGTTATTATTTGTATGGATTTGAATAGGGGCAAAAGTAAATTAATCTGACTTGAGATTACATAGAAATTGCAATAGATTGCAAATTTTATATTATATTTACTCGACTATTACGGTTATTTATGTGTGTGTATTGTTGTATAAATTAGATTTTAAAGGAAAAAAGGGTACTTTTCACATACATTTTCAAGGATATTCAAAATACATTTGAAGTGCTGAAACATGATATTGCTTTTACATGTCTTCCTGCTACGACTGGATTGAAATGGTGAATTTTAGTGTAAATAACAATAAAATTTAAATGATACCAATAAAGTTTTGAATTTTGAAAATTTTATTGGTGCTTTAAGGAAAAAATGGAATATTGTGGGCGATTTAAATAAAACAAATTCATTTTATGATACCATGTCAAATTTCTCTAGCAAAAACATCAAATTTTCATTTACCTTTTCATTAATTACATGACTTAGCATCATTTCAATTTTCATTTTGTAAAATTCTAACATAAAAACCAAACAAAATTAGCACTCTTCAAAGTTAAGACATATTTCTTTTAATTCCGAGAAATTAGGAAGAAACGGAAAATACAAACATAACGCGAAAAACATATATTTGTTCAACAGAGAGAATCAATTATTTGATATGCTAATGAGATGGTTTAATGTTATTAGGTACAAATTTTCTGTGAATGTTTCAGTTTTTCTTCTTATTATTAGCGCTTTTCTATCGATTAAGAAAAAAATGCGAAGATTGTGCACGGTGATAATGTCCGTACAGCTTTGACAAAGTCGCCAATCGTGAAAAATCGCCATCAAAAGTCGTTTATCACATAAAAATTCCCAAAATGGCGAAATTATGAAAAAATTACGAAACTTTCCAAAATGATAAATTCCACCTTTAGAAATGCGCTCGTGTACATTGTTCACGATCACATTCCACTTTTTTTTGAAATTTAATTTGAAAGCAAAGAAGTTTCTCATTTAACATCGAATATCTTAATTCTCTGTAAATATATGCATTATAATAAAAAATGTAATCGTTCGCATTATATTAAATTTTCTGAGTCAATGACTTTGAAATTTAATGTCTTTGCTTTGGCAACAAGTGCGAAACTTCTTTTTTTTTTATTTTTTCAATTCAAAACAAAAAAAAAATCTTTTTTTCTCACACTTTTATTATGATTATTCCTCGATTTTCACTTAAATATGTAAGGAGAACGAGTCATGTTAACGCAATATGGATGTAAATTGGTTTCAATGTTGTATGATGGTGATAAAAATAAAAATAATAATTTTTCCAAGATATTGCTAATAAAAGTTGGAATGAATGCAAATTGAATATAAAAAGTGGAAAAATATTGTTCAAGTAATTTAATAATAAACAGGAAGAAAAACAACATCATGAAAGCAATAAGCATAAAATTAAGGAGATTTCATTTAGTTATTTTGTTATTGTTTTGCATTGAAAGTGACCCAAAGTGCTTGGATGGCAATAAGCATTAATAATGATGATAATAATAAAAAGGGAAAAATAACAAGAGGAAAAAGAATGTGAAACGGAAAAGCACTTAATAAATGCAAATTGTTTTGAATTTCGCTTAAGGTTAGGTCTCTTGCACACTTTTTATTTATATTTCAATTGTAATAATGAAGAAAGACGAAAAAAAAATCATGAAAACACATTTAATTTCAAAGGTTGAGAAAAAGAAGTTTTTTTTGTATGACTTTTACCACCTTGTTTATATGTTAATTTTGATCCTCATAAATATTTTAGTTGAAATACAAAGTTTAGTCGACTATGAATTGCTATTTTCCGGATTTGTGCCTTATGTTTACTTTACAAAGCATTGCAATAAAAAAGGTAAAATTTTGTGAAGAAATTTAATTGAGGTAAACGTGAAAATTATTCAATTAGCTAAGTTCGTTTTCATTATAAATGGAAACAGTTTAATTTTATTGAGTTTTTTTTTTTTAATTTTGTATGCATACTTAAATAAGAAGTTTTGATCTGCAATAATCCATTAAGGCTGCTTCAAATCAACTTCGAGTCTCAAATACTGAAATTTTTTGTAATTCAACTGGACGTGCAACGGCATGAACCTCTCGTATGTAAATCGATGTTAATTCATATAAAATTTCTTTGATAAAGCTTAAAATTTTAAAATCAAATCAGTTATTGATTGGCAGTCAGTGTTCTATTATTGAAAATTTCACATTTACATTTATGCAGACATCGATAAATTTCATTCCAAAACTCATAAAGATAATTTTTGGTGAATGGATCTTGTTGCATTTGAAGTACATTATCAATATTTAACACTTCCATACTCTCATTATATGGCTTCCATTTGGTTTGTATCAAATCAGTCAAAATCGGAGTTGGATTTCTGCAATTACAACAAATAAATTTTAGTTAAAACTTAATTTAAGTAAAAAATTTACCCATATTTAACGAAATTAGTCCACATTTCAACCATACGTTTGCTCATAACAATCTCTTTTGAATTAGGATCGAATCTGTGTCCCGAAATATCTTCAAAAAACGGTACAAACAAATATCCCAACTCATCTCCGTGAACAGCTCCACTTAAATGACGATATTTCTTGTTTGCCGTTCTCTTGAAATGCCCAAAATGGCCATCAAATGAAAATTGATATGCATAAATGCGTGACTTTGAATTTTTACTATAATATTGAATGAATTCACGAATTCCATAAAATGTGTCGGCAATTGTTGCAAGTCTCAGCAAAACTCGTCGTTGTTCATCGTCACTTTGAAAATTATCATCCAAAAAGTTTTGTATGTAATCTTGTATGATCTCAGAAAATGTTTCATTCTTATTGGCGTAATTGAAATTTGACATGAAATAATTGATGGAAGGATATAAAATTTCTGATTCAAGATTTGTGTATCCTATCATGAGTGTAACGTTATTGACTGGAGGTGATTTCACTAAACGAATAGGTGATTTCTTCAGGAATCGATGACAAACCCAAATTGGTTCGATTGTTGGTATGAAACAGAAGTGATATTGACCGAAATAGGAAAACATCAATTTCTCACGTAAGCGAGGCATTAATTGAAATACTGATGCATTTTTGAGTTCATTTTTTGTTTGGAATCCTGTAAACTCTAAAAAGTTATTCCCACAAAAGTCAGGTCTTTCGAGAAATGCCCATGGATTTAAGATGGTGCCACTCATTGCAATAACTCGATTAAATAACCCCTTTGATTGCTTTGAATACAGGTGATAAGTGGCTGAACTGGCGCCAGCACTCCATGAAACTAGGGTGACTTTTCGAGGATTTCCACCGAAACTTGCGATGTTCCTTTGAACCCATTGTAATGCCATAACTTGATCTTTTAATCCTAAATTGCCTGTAATATTAAGTCTGGGAATTGACAGGAATCCTAATGGTCCTAAACGGTAGTTAATCGAGACTACGATGACATCCTGTTAAAAAAATGCATGTAATTTAACTATCTAAGTCCATAGAACAGAATTCACTTTGACGTTTGACACATTCAAAATTTTGAAGTTTCTGTATGTGTTTCTATAGAAAATAGACGTCAAATGAAATGTCAAGTGAAATTCTTTCATATGGACTTTATTAGTAAAGTTAATTGAAATTAAAATTTTAAAATACTTTTTCAACAATGTAATCAAATCCATTGTGATCGGAGTGCTGTGAGCCAATTATGAAACTCCCACCATGAATCCAAAAAAATACAGGAAGAAGTTTCGATGAATTAAGTTGTAATGGCGCATATACACTCAATGTAAGACAATCTTCATTTCCTTTAATTGTTGTATCATCTCCTTTTTCTAAATTAATTGGTTGTGGGCACATTTCAGGTTTTTCTACAAAGTTTTGAATTCCAGTCCATTTTAACATGACAGGTGGCTTTAATTTTACATATTTTTTTTGAAAATTTTAATATTAAATTTACATGAAAGTCGCATACCTCAAATCTTAAATTCCCAATGGGAGGCAAAGCATATGGAAGTCCTAGATATTTACAAATTCGTTTTCCATTCGCACTCAATCCATTTGAGCCAACGACTAATCCATCATCGACTGCTGCAATGCAAGTCGTTTCCTCAGGCGATCCAGCAATTATTTGAACAGGAAAATTCAATGTAATTAAAATTAAAATTGTTTCAATTAAAAACATTATATTACAAAAATATTTTTTATTCTTCTTGTTCTTCCTCTTTAACACTTAAAAATCCAATAAATATTAAATTTCTTTGATTTCAATACAGATGAACAGACAAAAATGCACTTGTACGTTAAAACGTGATATTGACTGTTATCAGTTAAGAGAATTCAATTTATTTTGTTTTTTTTTGTCTTTTACTTTCGTTGCATTTATTTACGTGCACTTGTTTTTGTTTATATTTATTCTTGTCTTTCTCTTGAAATTGATTTTAAAATTTGAATGAATATACAAACAAATTACAACGCTCAGAGAAATTCACGTAATCAATTAATAATATAATAAAATAATACGATAGAAATTCAAGTCAAATTAAATAAATAGTGTCTTTGAGTGTGTTTCTTCCCTCAATAAAAATTTCATTCTGTAAAATTTTTGTCTGAGGTTTCTGGTTTTTATAGAGGAATTTGATTTGAAAAAAAAATGTGTTGAAATTGGAAACTGTGAATGAATCCTTGAGCACATTTATAACACCTACACCAAATCAATTGATTGGGGGAAAAAAATGTGAAGAGAAAAGTTGTAAATTTATGGGATTTTATGAATGAATGTGATGTGTAAAATATCAATGAATGAAAATTGAACTCAAATCCAAATCGGGCACAGTGCAACAAAAAAATGAAATGATGAATGAAAAAGCTATTTTCTCCATTAACCAAGAAATATTTCAAATTTGCCTACAATTTATTTTGCATATCAACTTTTTAGTGCATTTCGTAAGAAAAAAAAACGACCTGTATAGGAACTGCGAGATTGCACTCTACACAATTTCAGATGATTCATCGATATCTTAGTATCTGTAGCTTCTTGCGGTATCACTGTAACTTTACGGCAAATAGTAGGGGAATGTTTTTTTAAATAAAACTATAAATTTTAGCGTATTGCTAATCAATGCGAATACTTTGGGCGAGCATTCGAGCTCAATCAATGACGGAGATCTCCAAAATCGCTCCAAACCGCGGCTTTCCATGGCCGTTTTTTCGTGATTTTTGAAAATTCTGCGAATTTTTAAAATTCCCTAGTTTTTGAAAATTCGGTGGTATTGCGGTTTCTGAATATTCCGCTGTCTTGAAAATACGGATGAGATTCCACATCGACTCATACTACGTGAAAAATAGATCTTTTGTAATTTTAAGTCTGTAATTCAACATTTTTTGTTGCACTGTTCTGACGATTCATGTATCAAAAGCATATTGACCACCCACTTCTTTGATAATTTTTTATTGGCATCCTATAAATTAGCATTGCTCGTTAATTTATGATTGTAAAAATGAGATGTGGAAAACCAAAATCATATTTAATGTCATTATTCAAGTGATATTAACTGAACTGATCCTCAAACTTACCCATTTGAAATCCTTTTGCCATTAGATTAAGAGATTACCTTTGGATATAATTTTTTCATAAGATACATGTGAAAACGCCTGGTAGTTTGTAAAATCAAAGATCATTTTTAACAAAGAAAGATTGAGATATTGCAGTTACATCTTACTCTGACCATAAAGAAAATTTCAATTAATACAAAATTAAATTAAATTTTAGATTGACATACACAAGGAATTATAAATTGATGTTCAATGGAATATTTTCTCTAATTTAATTAATTTTCCTTTTTCACACAAATTACATTACAACATCATTTAATCGGACAATTAAACAATTTACAATCAATTTGTTGCAATTAAATGAAGTGAAATAAAAATAATTATTTTTATCAAAAAAGGTAGATAAAATTTGTAATTTATTTGTTAATTTAACACACACACACACAAATTTCCTATCAAAATTTTGTGTAATTGAAAGGATGCTTGGATTCATTTAATTTGATTAAGTTTTTTTTTATTTTCATGCTATAATAATTATTATTTCATTAGTTTTCAATTTATTTTATAATCTGGATATTTTGGATTTAAAATTTCTTAGTATTAATTTATTTATTGAATGTAATAATGTAAAGTTGTAAATACTCTTTGGAATCATTATTTTCATTATTTCATTATCTCGTTTGAATGCCACTCAAACATAATCAAATAATTCTAAAATTTCAAGGCCTTTTGATGTATTATGTAAGCTTTTAAATTACAAGTGAAGTATTAGATTACTTAATTCCCAAAATATGTACGTTCATATACGCATGACATTCAATCAATTTATTTTGAATGTATATCGGACAAACACTGAATGTAGATAAAAAAAAACATGAGTTGCCAAAATAAAATTGTATGTTTTTATAAATCAATTTAGTGAATCATTTGTGATTGGAGAACGAGTGTGAACAGAACATTTCAATGAATCGACCAGTCTTACATTTTTGGGAGGCATCGCCAGCAGCTCGTGTCTGTCAACTTGTAATTCGATATTTGAATTTGGATGTGGAGATTCGCACTCGTTCATATGAAGACCATAAATCGGATGAATTCAAAAAATTGAATCCCAGTCAAAAGATTCCAGTTTTGCAGGATGGTGATTTTGTGTTAGGTGAATCTTTGGCTATATGTCAATATTTAATTGAGAAAAACGGTTCTGAAATGGAATTATTGGGTAAAAATGTAAGAGATAGAGCGATTGTAATGCATCGTCTTTGTTTCACATTGGGAACGGTTTTCATTAAGCTTTATAATTTAACGGTAAGTAATGAAATTTGTTTAAATTTAAGACAACAACTCAAACTATAATAACAACAGCAACCGTTATACGATGGAAAAACAAAGGAATACGACAAAGAACTCCTCCAAGATTGTCTTAAGATGTTATTTGAACTTGACACATATCTGTCTGAACATAAGTGGGCCGCTGCTGACTACATTACTCTCGCTGATTTGTATATTTTAACAATGGTGGCATCTTTAAAGGTAATTTTTCATTGAAAGTCTTGTTTTCTTACCTCAAATTACTTTTTAAGCATTCCGGATTTGATTTAACTCCATATCAAAATATATCAAAGTGGTATAAAAACTGTGAGATATTACCAGGATTTGACGAAAACGAAACAGGAGCAAAACGTCTTGGAAATGATTTAACTGGATTCATGACTAAATAATGATATTTGATTACCACAAACATGTCAAAGCAATTTACAGTTAAATTATTTAAAATTAAAGAAAATACAGTATAAAATTAACAAAAATATTTATTTTTCGAATTTTACATTGAATACTATTTTTATAGAAAAGTACAAATATTTAAATTTTAATGTCGTTATTTTTGCCAACATCAATTTTACATCAAGAGCAGAGAGAAGTCGAGATAGATCCATGAATGTATTAAAATTGACATAGAAATGTGTTTTTCTGAACATGCATAAAATATGTTTAACTTTTGATCGTTCTTGTTTTACTAAATATGCTAGAATTTTTAGATTTTTAAGAATTTTCGATAATTAAATATGAGGGGATAGGCATACGGCGTATTTGGCATTTGTCGATTTGTGCTTTTGGTACATTCTCCATTTGGCGCAATTGGCGTTTTGCAAATTTGACGCATTTGGCGTTTGGTGCATTTGGCATTTGGTAGCTTTGGAGGGTGAATTTGGCGTGACTTGACTACCCCTGTTAAATATTCATCCCCAATATTCCAAAAATAGTTCAAATTCTCAAAAAAACATCAAATAATTTACAAATTACCAGGCCACTCCATTTTCAAAAAACCTTATCCTACTCATTTCAAATGTTAATGAAATGTTAACCATACCAATGTTAACCTTTTTTTTTTGACTCTTAATTTTTTACCAAACAAAAACACTTTGACCACAAAAATTTCATTCATTCAAAAAAAATGCTCAAAATAAATGAACTGTTTCATCAAATTATGTTGAAAATAATCTGATATTTTCCCTTCATTTGTATTTTGCTCATATAATCACACATTTTTTCTGCTATGTCTTCATACAATATGACATCAAAAAAAATGACACTCTAATACAAAAAAAAACAAAAAATGATGATTAGAAAGGATGAAATATGTGAGATGAGAGATAAAAACTGTGATATTTATATTCGTAGAATTATGATGACATGCGAAAAAAATGGCTTATCAAATAACTGCCTGTTACATATTACACACATTTGAATTGCCAAGCTAACACACACACACACAAATATTTACACATGGAAAATGACTGGACGATATAATAAATAATGAAAAAAAATAACGATGAGTGTTAAAAGTAATTTTTTTGTAACACTTTGTATTTATTTATCTTAAACATGTGATTTTTTTTTTACATTTTTTTCATTTATTCATAAAATTTGTTTATTGTTGGTTGAAAACTTCATTAAAAAAACTCACATCCTCTTCAATTTATTTACTCATTTTTTGTGTTTCATTCATGGTTCTGACGCGTTACAAAAGTTAAATAAATAGAATAGAAAATGACATGTCAAAAAATTTTAACGCGAAAATGAAATGAAATGTTTTATTATCGTGACATGGAATAAATTAAAAGGCTTTATTATTTTAGATTTCAGTATAATGAGGAAAAAATATGTAATTATTTCATTGCATCATCATATTTCATTGTAAATGTTCTTATTAGCTGAAATTGATTATTTACGTTTTTTTTTCACCATTAAATTTTTTTTTCTTTTGTTCCCTTTTGAATAACGACATGGTCCAATGAAATTCATGAGGAAAAGTAACGGAAATCAATGATGATGATTCAAAATAATATTTTATATTTTATTTCAAATCAATTTAATTCTATTGTGTTCCAAAAATAAAAGACTTATACAAAATATTGATGGTCCAAGAAATAAAATGCTATTATTTTCCTTTATATTTAACTATGACAACGTTATCGAGACAAAATTATTGTAGATTGTTGCTATTTAATGGTCCCTAAATATGAAATTTTCCTTTGTCTCACTCTAATTTTCTCGTAAATGTCGATTATTTGGTTGAGTTTTATGTATTTAGGTGTTTTTCTTTCCTAGAAAAAGAAACACTAAATATTTATGGTTACTGATGTGATGCGGGATGGTGAAAAGAATTTATTATTAAAATATCTTTAGATGTTCCAAAGAAAAACAAATCTCATCCATTTTCGAAATTAAAGATAGTAATTTTTATTACAGTAACTTATCATTCTTATCACATTCCTGATGATTTACTTGCATCGTTGATGTTTTTTTTCCAAATCTTATTGATTTTGTGTGTGTTAAAGGGGATGATGTGTGTATGTTTTGCAATGTGTAATGTGTTGTAACAAGTCAAGGAAATGTTTATTTTATGGTTTTACTTGAATGTCATAAAATGAGACAAACAATTGTTTCCTTATTCCTTAAAAATGTCCATTGTTACATTACATACAAATTAGGGACCCCAACCGATTATTCGATTAATCGAATAATCGATAATTTGTCGATTATTTCGATTAATCGATTAATCGACTTTTTAAAACGATTAATCGATTTTTAAGTACTTTGTCATTTTAATATTTTTTCTTAAAAAAGTTTATAATTTTTTAGAAATTTAACGATGTTTTTAACTTTCTTGTACTGCAGCAAAGTCTCCACACTACGTAATATTTTCAAAACGTAATTCTCTATAACATAATTTTTTAAAAAACGTAAAAATTTAAAATAATTTCCGGGTTTTTATTCAAAAATTATGTTATGGAGAATTCCTGAATCTCTATATCATAAAGACAGCGGCACAAAAATTAAGTAGCATGGAGACTTTGCTGTATTAAATGAAAAAAAGTATTAAGTATCATAATCACACATAATATTATATTTCTCGATTTGAAGTTTTTAAAACGTTTTTTTTTTTGAATATTTCCGAAAATTGTTTGAAAATTTTTCAATACAAGAAGTACGATAAAAATTACACTTTCAAATAGTTCAGTGTGAAGTGTTGATCGGTCAACTTAAAAAGTCTGTTTTAATTTAACCATACAATATTTCTAATGGAAAATATTTATCGATAGTCAAAAGAATACACTCAAAGCTTCAAGTCGCACAACTTTCAGATTTAAAGTTGACAAATTTCAGGAATATTAGAAGCTTAATAGATTATGAACTGTGTGTTTTTAAATAGATGGAAATAAATAATTTGATTCATCACAGGAGTTAAAGCTCTTTTTGAAAATAAAGTGTCGGAAAACGCATGTTTGTGTTGAGAATCTATGTAACAAACTTTTAAGTATTCCGTACTAAAATTAAGAGTTAATTTGATGAAACCTATTCTGAAAATATTCTTATAAATGTTCTTAAAATATTATTTTTTTATCCCTCTTTTTCCCAGATCCAGCTGCAATTTTTGATTAAATTTTATATTTTTTAGTTGGTTTTAACCCATCAATGAATGATCAATCAAAAAAATTTGGTTGTTAGAGTAAAAAATTTTCAAGAGAAGTTAGTAAAAATACGTATAGCTCCTATAGAATTACGTATAGAAATTTCACTGGGAAAGTAATGGTTAAGATAGTTCATATTAAACTGCATGCAGTTATAGAAAAAAAATAAGTTTTATTATACAAGTAAATGACTTAGAATTAATGCAAAAAAATATAAATATAATATTTTCGATTAATCGTTTTTTTCGATTAATCGATTTTTTTTGAATTTCGATTATCGATTAATCGATAATTTTGAAAATCGATTAATTTGGAGTCCCTAATACAAATTTATACAATAAATGAAGCTGATTGTAGTCCAATAGTTTGATTTTATTGTGGTGTAACAAATTTTGTTATTTTTGGAAATTTTATAGAGAAATTGAAAAATTGTGCAAACGAGAAAGAGAAGTTTTGATACAAGAATGAAGTTATCAACGACCTTGGCAGCCTTGTGAAAAGATTTTTCTGACCCTCACCGACACCAGCGGCGATTGGGCCATACAGGCAATCTGGCAAATGCCACAAAGGCCGCACTCGATCGTCTTATAAAAGTTAAGTTAAGCGTAAATTTTTTCAAAAATCACACAGCCATTACTGGCCGTTAATAATTTTCAATCCGCCCATGTCCATCACGTTCCAACTGTCATAAAAGACTTTTACACTGACTTTTTGCTGTTTTTCAACTTTTTTCTCCGTATAAATCACATTTTAGCCTCTTAGCGCTCTCTGGATCGAAAAACCCTGTTACCAAATTCTGCCGAATTGAGTTTGTAAGCCCTGTAAGCTAATCAACGACTTTGCCCTTATTAAATTTTTCAGGAAAGCCTAAAAACTGACCAAAATAGCACAAAAAGCTCTCTCACAATTCTGTGAAAGCTTCAATCAAAGAACCCTGATACAAGTAATGCTATTTTTTGATCCTCTAGTCAAATGCATACTCATCAACGACTTGCTGTTGATCTTTTGGTACTGATAGCAAGCAGTAAAAATGTAATTCTCATTGAAATTACCTTTCAAGTTTGAAAAATATGTCAAAAAAGCAAAATTTCTTGGAATCAAAAATTCAAAGAACGGTAACAACAATTGAACATTATATTCCATTGCCCATTCTTGTCAAATAAAAACATGATTTGATGTTATTCATTTTCTCTCCTGACTTTCATTTGTGTTGACATTTAACAAGTATGATGATGGCAACCAACATTTATTTCATGAATGTGATATGAATTTAGTATTTATTTTGTATTATGCTTCTTTTTTTTGCCTTTTCTTCTCATTATTTGTATATTTTGCGTCTTATCTCCAATCTGGCATTTATTTCTTTTTTGACACACATTCACATACACACACACATACACACACACACACATAGTCATAGTGTGTAATGTCTCATCATCATCATTTATTTGGGTTTTTGGCTATTATGTTAGTCTTTTCTGCTTACTATTTATTATTATTATTATATTTTTTTATCATCATTCTGCTTGTATTTATTTTTATTACATTTATTATCAAAGTTGTTTGCTTTTTAACTTTCATCTAATTTCAGATCAATAATCTGCAAGAGTCAAATTACGAGGTAATATTTTGTTTTAACTTCATCAAATTTGAAATTAATTAAATTTCACTGCTATTTTATACCTTTTTTTTTTAATTAATGTACGTTGTAATCCTATTTGATTCTCAATTTACTGTAATCACTATCAAACGTGTGATTAAATAAACACATATCTTTGTAATATTTAACATTTTACATTTAATAAGCTTAAATCTGATATTGAAGTATCTCATTTATGATATTTATTTGTATTGTTAAATACAATTCATTGATGCACTCACATGCTCATTACTCGTTATTATTTATGTTATTGATTGAATGATATTTCAATGAGATTTATATTAAAAACGTATATAAAATAGGTTGATACGTATCATTTCAAAAGCATATAAAATGTAAAATTATTTTCATATGAAATGTAACAGCAGTAGTTGCTGCTAACTATTTGATTTATGAAATGAAACTAAAATGTTATCAGTATGATGATTTTAAAGCTCTTTATAGAATTATGTCGAGTATTAAGGGAAAATTTATATGTAGAACGTAGTAAATGCAAAGAAAATAGGATATAGGTGCTCACTTAATATTAATCTTTCATATAATATATTATTCTGTTTATCGAGTGCATTATGATATTATGCTATTATAATAAAACATGTTAATCGTGCAAAGAGTTACAGTGAGATTGGATAAAAATTATTTAATTTGTTCAAACGATGCTTTTCATCAAGAACATTGGAGCAAGTGGGACTCCGAAAACCAGGGCCTTGTGGGCACCTGTGGGAAAATACACACCATTAAGAGGCTAATAAGACACCAGTGAGAATTCAATACGATGCCAGTAAAACCATTGGATCACTGATTTTGGATAGAGAATGTAAATATAACGATTTCAACTATAAACGTCAGAGAAAACGTTTCGATTTGATCAGATATCTAGGAGGGTCCTCACAGAAGAGGACCAACACTAAGCCCTACAGACCGATTAATTATGTAAAATCAATTTATCATCATATCTGATCAAATTGAGTGAATCAACAAGAAATTAAGAAGTTCACTTAACCTGGTTCAGTTCAGGAAAGCGTCCAGACCTTCTCAGAAAATTAATCAAGACTGATAACATCACATTTGTGATGGAATCATGACAGTTAGAGTACTCACCTAGCGTGATACCAAGGAATCTGGCATGCTTGAAACATACGCAAAGCATATGTGCAGCAGTCTCCATTTATTGACAGCAGCAATTGCACATTGGATCTCTTGAGTCAAAATGACTAAGGTGATATAGTACAATGACCAGTGATCTCAGTACAATTCAATCTGATCAGTTGTCTAAAACAAACTAGAATCAGGTCTCTTGTTCAAGTAGCGGGTCTGTCTCAGAGCACCCGAAAAAGCCTAAGCCTCTCTTTTCAACCAACCTCTTACTGATTATGTCACTGTAAAACCACAATCTAACAGTATTTCATTTTTCAAGTTATAAAATCGTTTGTTAGATTCTCTTCAAATCATGGAAAAAAACTTAAAAACAGACCACTTAAAGTATTTTTCTTTTAATGCATGTCAAGTACCGATTATTTTAATCACTTTTCTATTCTTTGAACCCTTTTCCGATATTTATGCTCTGAATCCACTTAATATATAACACCCTGTTCTGTGTTGCAATAATAAAATAATAATAATAATAATAGCCTATACCTAATAGTTGTGAGAGAATAAAGAATCACACAACCACTTAAACATTCTTGATATGAAAATCCGATTTTTCAAATAAAACATGATAATATTGTTGAATGTGTTTATGGTAATTCATTCTTATTATTATATATCAGGTACTTATCGTCATCAGCATCATCATCATCTCAAAAAGGGTACACTCTTCAAAAATCTTGCTTATACACTTTATTTAATATAAATTCTGTTGAATAAGAAATTTTTTAAAAAGGAAAATTACTTTGATGTGGAAAAATATATCATCATACATTATCATTGATCAAGTGTATACTCTTTTTACTTAGATATTTATTTTATTATTATTATTTAAAAGCGTTTTATTTGAAAGATTTTTCTTTATGTTTTATTAAAATATATACAGAATACAACTTTTGATATGCTTTTAATATTTATTTGAATTTTGATTTAAGTTGCTTTATAACAGAAGATTTTTATTGAATTCTCTTATTTGTACACAGACTTGGTTAAGAGGACATGATGATGACAGAGAGGAAAAAGAAGGAAGTTTTTTTTGTTGTTTTTAAGGTAAAAGATGAAAATTTATCATGTCTTTAATCAAAGTTGAAGTTTGTAAGAGAATAAAATCAAACTACATGAATGATTCATTAAATCAAAGAGACGATAAAATTTTCTTTGAAACACTTACTTTAGTTTGTCTTCCTTAATCTTTTTATGATGGAATTTATTTTGTGGAAGAGAAGGATTTTTAAATTATTTTGATACGATTCTTTGTAACACAGTAAAAATTTATTCAAGAGCTCTTATAAAGCCAATTACTTAACCTGGAAATGAAAATTGATTATCAAAGAACTAAAACAGGAAAAATTTTCCTTGAACATCGAAATTCAATTGCTTTTCAAAAACTGAAATCATTTCAGTGAAATGCAATCTTAGCTCTTATTTCAATGAAACATTGATACACTCTCAACCCAAATACAGTTTGCAACAAATATTTGGCCACTTTCTCTTCACATTTCATACCATTTTATCAAAATAAAGGAAAAAAATAACGAAAACATGAATCACAGCTAGCCGGATTTTATGCTTTTTGACTTCCTTTCACACTCATAATTTATACCCCGATCCTTTTTTTTTTTGTATTTTCACTCATATGATCTTTTTTTTCACTATTGGTATCATCCATTTTCAATCTCCTTACAAATTAACTTGGTTTTTAAGCACTTATCAATCAATTTTTCAATTTAATACTTTTCAGAAATTTTTACAAATGATTTTATAAATTTAACATCTTAAATGGACGACGCCATATCACGATTACAGCTTCTAATAGGGTTTCATTTCATTTTCATGTTTCATGAAGTGAAATAGACACACAAATGATTTATAAACATTTCTGTATACTTGATAAAATTGATACACTCTTTCCCTTATAACCTTAAAAAAATAGGAGCAGAAAAAAAAACAAACAAACCAACATGAAGATAGAAAAAAATCAAATATAATAAAAATAAAAAGAAAAATATAAAGAATGGACAAGATAAATGTGAATCTACTTCAAAAGCTAATAACAACATTTTTCTTGACGGCTTGTTGAATTATGAAGGCAAAAATCTTTATTTTTTTTTCCTTTCTATATGTCGTATAGGCAACTTACCATGAAACATGATCATTATTATGATGGTTCTAGAGATGACCATCATCATGCTCGATGAATGAAAGTTAAATAGCAAAAAAAAAGTTAATATTACCTGTGGGCATCAACTATCTTTGTGTTTATAGAATCCCCTAATAATAATAAAACATAAGTCGTGTGTGTGTTACTGAACTTGCGATGTAACATGATTTTATATGAGATCATTTTGTCAGCTAGAGATTTTTTCTTTCCATGATTCATGACTAAAAATAATAACACCACTTTTTTGAATGAAAAAATGATAAACTTTAGTTTGTTTACGAATTCCGTTGAAATTGTGTGTCGAGAGCGTTTTCAATTTAATTTTCATTTTTTTTCAACTTTTGGTCAACTTGGGTTATACTCATATTTTTATGTTGATGCCTGTCTGAGAAAGTTTTATCCAGTTTGTATTAATTAAAAGAGACCAACAAGAAAAAAGTTTATAAATGGAAAAAAAATTGTCTATAACAATTTTGTAATAAAATTGTTTGACACTTTGAAAGAAAAAGTTTGTGTGGTAAGATCAAAACTTTATTTAATTTTTTTATCCTTTCTTTTAAGTTGACAACTAACTATTTTAAGATATTGATTAATAAGGAAATCAAATCTCTAAATAAATTCTCTTGGATTTTGGAACATATAAGTTATTTTTGTCCCTGTTTGCCTTGAAATTGAAGCAATGTAAGGTGAAATTATATGAAAATTTTCCATGTCATTCTTTTAAATCCAGTAAATTAAGTCACACACACACACTCACCTGATTGATATTAATAGTTGTGGTTGTCTTAATAAACTATTTAATGACCGAGTCATGTATTAAGTAAATATATTACAAGAGAAAACAGATTTTCTTCTTTTAATACAATGGAATATTTTTTTAATACATATTGTCTAGAGAGATTTAGGATTAGGAAACCTTAAATAGCGTTCATTTTTCATGGTTGTCCCTCATTAAGCACACATTTATGTAATTTTTTATGTTTCTGTACAAATTCATATCCCTATTCTTATAGATGATAAGGGAAACATATGAAGGACATTTTTACGGATAATTTCTTGAATGAAATTGACAAAGAATAAAAAATTGTTTTTTTTTATATAAATTATATACATTATTTGTAGTATTATGTCATTATTATATGATTGTAATAATAATGATAGAGTAACCGGAAAATGTTAAAAGCTATTTGATGTCAAACATAAATAAAAAATCGACTTCAATGCATACAAAAGGAAAATTACAATGAAATTTCTTTTACGATTCATAAGGTGTTAATTTTATTATTAGCTAATATTTGTCAGGATTTGAACATTTTTTTTTCATTTAATAGAATCAAGTCGATACTTTTATTTGAGGTGAGCGGACACTTTTTTACATGAAATTTATGACCATGTTATATAAATTTCAAGAAATTTTATGTTTCCTATAAATAAAAGTGGAAAAAAAATCTGTCACCTAAAGCAATTGTTGAATGTTCTTACGCCCATTCATTTCAAGAAAACACAAAAACTACTGTAACACGAACACAAACACACAAAAAAAACAAGAATAAAGAGAACGAAAATAAAAGAACAACTAAAAAAGACACAAAAACTCATTTTATGGATGTGTACTAAAAACCATGGATAAAAAAAGGGAATTAAACATTCAATACGCGTTTAGTTCATCTACAAGCTGAGCAGTCAAGCAAACCCCATAATATAAGAAGGGGAAAAATGAGAAAAATCAAAATTCTAATAGTGTATTAGTTTTCTGGATGTTCTTTTTTTTATTTATAAGTGAAAATGCTTTCTTTTTTGTTTCTTTTGTTTTATTGTAGTGGAAATGAGATTCATTTCAATTAGTTTCAAGCGAATAGAAACTATGTCCTACTTATAAAATTTAGCTGATTTTTATGTGCCGATTTAAAATACTTCGCTAACTGAGAATTGAACGAATTAACCTTCTTCCATTCGATGGACCTGCCCAGGGGTGAATTGAAAATTATTAACGGCCCTGGTATTCTGTATGATTGTCGTTAAAATTTACGCTAAACTTAACTTTTACAAGACGATCGACATTGATGCGGCATTTCTAACATTTGCCAGATTGGCCGTATTGTTAATCCACCACTAGATCTGCTCGGATACCATCCACATTAGTTCATGGATTTCGGGTAAATTTCAGCCATTATCGCTCATTCGTCATTTCAGCCAACACTCGTTTTCCATGAACTACCCTAGGATATCACTGACTGTGACAGTCTATTAGAATGCCAGTTAAATGTAGATCGTTTCCTAGGTTTCAGAAAAGCTTTATTTACTTAAGCTTAAGTGGACTTTCAACCAATATGACCGCAGTTTACACGGTTAGTAGAAAACGTGCCGCAAATAGTGCCGCTAGCAGCACTACTCCGGCACTGCTCCAGCACTACTTGCGGCACTACTGCGGCACTAAATTTTTATAAAATGTTTGTTTTTAAATTCAGATTTTTTAAAATAAATGTTTAATGACCATAGAAGGTTGAAGTAAAATTAATAAACTCGAAAAAAAATCATTTTGAGCGTACAAAAATTATTTAGAAAAAAAAATTTATTTTTAAAATTATTTTGTTAATTTTTTTTTAATTTTTTATTTTTTTTTTAAATACTGTGCTGAAGTTTGCCACGAGTTTGACTACGCTTCCACGAGTTTTATACGCTTGTTCAAACTCGTGGAGACACTCATTTACATGACTCTAATTCGTGGAAATTAATATTCGAGCGGTTTCAACTCGTGGAAATGAATATTGCGTTTAACACGAGTTGAAATCGCTCGAATTTTACAACCCACGAGTTAAAATCGCTCGAATTTTATTATCCACGAGTTTAAAAAAGTCAAATTTTCATTTCCGCGAATTTAGATCGCTCAAAACTTCATTTCCACGAGTTGAAATCACTCGAATATTAATTTCCACGAGTTTGAGTCATGTAAAAAAGATACGGAAACATAAGGTTTTTCGAAAAATAATAATTTTTCTTGAAAAAAGTATGAGCTTTAAGCCTTTTCTAATTATCAAAATCTTAGTTTTAAGTGAAAAATTCGATAAAAATGTAGTGCCGCTGGAGTGCCGTACAGTACCGCGCTCCGGCACTAAATGCGGCACTCCAGCGGCACGTTTTCTTCTAACCGTGTAAATCCGTCTGCAGAAATGCACTCAGTTTTCACGATCATGATTTTATTTTTCCTTGTCGTTGTCATTTTCATTAAATTTATCATTTAATTCGATACAACTTGTAGCACATACATAACTGTCGAGTGCATATCATGTTTGCGGTTTCAATTTAACTTTAATATGTGAATCGGGTCAATTGAAATGTTTAATCAATTTATTCCATGAAAAATCATTTCCATTTTCATGATACGTTATTGCGAAATCATCATGACATTAAATTTACAAATCACCCAAGTCAGGTTCATTTGAAAAACGTTTTAATATTTAAATTACATCAGAGCGAGTAAGGGCATGTTCATTAAGGGTTAACATCAATCCAATTTAAAAAAAAAAAAACACAATATCTATTAAACTTTTAAAATGAGTTTTTATGTTGCACTTGTGTACAATTTAATAAGTAATCAATTGCATTTCAATGGAATGGGAAAAATATTATGTCTGTAATGGGACAAATAATTACATTTTATTGTTCTTGATAAAAAAAATGATGTAATAATAAAAATAACGAAAAAAAATAAAGTTATTGAGGCATGGAAAAAGGATAAATTCCATGAAATTAAAATCAATTCTAAGGAATTTAATTGAAATTATTTATCAATATCGTTTTATATTCGATTGTAATTAAATTAAAGATATGAAGGCATTTTAAAGGCTTGACTGATCAATTTTTTCTTTTTTTAAATGTGACTCGTCAACTTTTTTTTTTAAAGAAATGTTCTTAAGAAAGTACAGTGTACGCACTTCTGTGATTTTCCATAATACTCTTGTGAAATTATCATCAAAAAAAATATATTCCTAGTAACAGATTAAAATGAGCTCGACTACATCAAGCACGATTCCATTGAAAATAAATCCTGCAAATAATATCAATGAAACAACATCATTAATCTCAATTTACTCATTTTATATCCAATGATTTTCATTTTATGTATTTTCCCAATGTTCTATCATTCATTTTATATGCCAATCACTGAAAGGTGTATTAGTTGATTGAAATAATTTATATATGGATTTTCAAAAGTTGATCGATGTTGATGATTTCTAAAAATAAAATAAATAAAACTTGAAATTGTGTAAACTATTATTTCAAACATGAATTCACGGAAATATTTTTCACAGACATATCATTTCATTTCCATTCAATTGCACTTCTAAAACCATTGATAACGAACATTTTATGCTGATGACATTAAATCATATTGCATCGTAAAATGATAATAAAATTACAAAAAAAAAATAAACATATACAGAGATAGGAGAATTAATTCAATTAAAAGAGTATCGACCACCTGAACTTAGATGATAGAGTGATAAAATTGATGTGTGTTTTTTTCAATTCATTCATCATAATTGTATTAGATTTATGATCTTGTTAGAGTTTGTATATGATTTTAAAATATCAAATTTGTCATGTCGTGTCATTAGCTATTCAAATATTGGGAACTAATTGAAAAGGGTTTAATTTTCAAAGACACGTGTAATAAAATGTATTTCATTACAATTCTTATGGGAATATTTGCTGATGATTTATTTAGTTAGTGAAAGACAGATGATGCTTGAATTGATATCAATATACATTGAAATGGATGCTAATTAGAAGGAAGAACTTTGTATGGCTAATTTTCAATCAATTATGACAGGATTGTCTATAAGAGTAGTATAATTAGTGTGCTTGAATGCAATTTGATTAAATATAATTGAAATTCTAATGAACACTGATGTTTGGAAAAGAGTATTATAAAATATTAGTCATAAATTTTTAGCAACCAATCTTAATTTTAGCGTTCCTTCTATTTCTCGACCTTTCTTTTGACAACCTCACTTAATTTTTAGAGACTTTTCTTATTTTTAGCAACACATCGAATTTTAAGCGACCCCACTGTATTTAACAGATAAGATCAGATATGTAGGGCGGCTACTAACTTAGAAGTAGTACTAAGCCTGTACTCAAGCCATCAGTCGGGCCCATTGTGCATACTCGTTATCATCATCCGATGGCCTTAGCGTTCATCCTGTCATCTCAAGTAGTCGCCACATTCATCTAGCCTTTAACTCAAATTCAATAATTTTTCCGCTTTCTATACACATACGTAAACTATAAGGAGTTATACCATGCATGAAGCGCGCGTTAAGATTGATAGTCCAACACTAACATAAAATTTAGTACTATTTTAGTACTACTAAAACTTGTACGAGGTGTATGCATGTATACGATGGTTTAAGCTACACTAATTTAAGAATTTATCTATATAAAGTCACGGTAAGCACCGCATCGTGCAATCACCAACTATAGAGGCTTATTGTTCTCGTTCTTGTGCTAGGTCAGTTCCATTTAACTCTCATTAGACAATTAATTGATACCCAACATGAAAAAATTTCCTGATTTTCAACTTATTACTTGCAAAAATTAAGTTGAATTGAATTCAAAAACACATAAAAGTTTTAAATAAACAAAATTCACATAAAATAAAGATTTAATTCAGTGGAAAATTAAGCATGAAAAATTATTTCACATTTAAAATAAATACCTTTAGCAGTGTATTTCCGTATATATTTTTACACTAAAAAAATAATCATCTCCACATTTTCAATGTACCAGCCAATAATTTCACGTAACTCGCGTGTATGTTATGTTATGGTCGTTACATATTAAAAAGAGAGAGAAAAACAAAATAAACCACACACTATTTATCTTCATAATTGTATTTTGTTTAATAACTGAATAATACATTTGGGAAATTTGGTTCAATTTAACAGGTTTTACCAACTTCTCTTTATCATCATCATCATCATCATCATTATCTGTATCACTATACCACCACCATTGTTATTATTAGTTAGCATTACACACAAAGTAACACTGTACCATTTTAATGCAAAATATATAATAATTTGGTACAAAACAAACAAAATGAACCACGTTATCTTCATGAACCACCAAATAAATTTACAATATATTTATAATTAAATAGTGGAGATTAAATGTGTAGGTGTGTGTTTGGGTATTGATTATAAATGAGCCATCTATTTTTGGTGAGGGCAGTTACCGAATGACGAAGTGAGAAATATTACTTGGATAATATTTGATTTATTAAGGATTAAATACGAGTGCGATGCAAAAAAAGGTAATTTGTTCATTAAATATTAACTTTATTCCACGTCACAAGTTCAAAATTAATTTCCGTATCTCAACATGAAATTCGTCTAGATTTCACATGTTCTACATGTCAATACTCATCAATTTTCATATATAAAATTAATACAAAAGATAAAGGAAAACAATTCATTTCTTCCACCAAAAAAAAATTATTTACAAACAAACATAATATATGAATTTCAAGATGTATGTAGAAACATAAAAAGAAAAACAATCAACGTGACATGACTGAAACAGATGTTTGTCAATATTCATAATGCAATGTTTCAATATCGAATATTTGTATTTTTTTTATCTGTAAGTATGAAACTGATATTTGCAAAAATATAAAATTCATTCGAATTTCATTATTTTGAAATTGAAAAAGATACAAATCGACATGTTGTCAGAAATGTATCATTTACATGATAATAAGTTGTATCATGTTTGATATCAAAATTACATTATTACTTTTTTTTCTTTTGTCATTTTTATTATTTCTGATGTTAAAACAAAGGAAAAAAAGAAAACTCTTTTTAAAAAATATGTTTGTTGTTGTTATTTAAAGAATATCGATGTTTTGTTTTAATTTGAATATTAGATTTCTAGAATCTAAAAATGATTCTTAGATCAAAAATGGAAGTTGAGGAAGGTAAGACATCAAATGTTTATATGCGAAAAATTTGTTTTCTTGTTCAAGTCAATTTTTTTTCTCCTTTAAAATTATACAAGGAAAATTGTGCATTTTTAATCCAAGAGTTACGCCTGCATTACACAAGGTATAATTCCTTATAAGTATACGTATGTGTATAGATAGCGGAAAAATTATAACGCGCTCTGTACGTAAAATATAAGGAATTATACCTTGCATAAAGTAAAAGTTAGAATGAAGGGATAAATTTAACCGAGGATATTGCCTTCAGACAGCCAAGAATTTTGAACAAAAAATTTCCCATATCATCCCTGCAGGAAATCTTTCTGACCCAAAAGCGAGGTAAATAAATGATATCTAGAAAGATCAACAGAAAAAATGCTCTAAGCTCTAACCTCTAAGGATTTGTCAAAACTCATTAGTTTTGAGTTTGGGCTTCTAGATTGGGCTCCAGAGTCTCCAAAGCCTAAAAAACCGTTAAAAACGTTTAAAAATTCAAAAAAAATTGATGATTTGCTTTGTTGGATGGAGTGATTACTATGAACTTTGAATGAACTTTAACTCATTGGCTTTGAGATTAGGCTCAGGGATTGAGCTCAGGAATTAGGCTCTAGAGCCTGAAATCATTGGGTTCGTTCAGTAAGTACTTAGAAAGTCTTTCATATTGTTTGAAATGCCCATGCCTTGAATCGTTTCATTTTACTTTAACAAGTAAAAATAATATTCTTAATTCAAAAATTAAAATGCATGCATTCGTCTCAAAACAATGTATGATAATAATGCAGGACTGTATAATTAAACTTTAAGTTTTTCCAAAAAATAAAGAAAATTCGTTCATTTTCCTTACACTGTTTATTACATTTACTGAAAATATTATAATGATGATAGGGAAAAACTTTGTCTTTATCATTTATTATTTGTGTAAAGTTTTTAGTGAAACACAAAGTTTACAGTTTCACGGTTGTTTGTAACCTAGTTTAATTTATGCATAGTTCTGTCATGCATTTCAACAGTGTATACATTTTTAAGGATTATTATTTTATTACAATGTAACAAAAATTATATTTAAAATGTTCAAATGTCTTATTTTTTAATTGAAATTTGTTTTAACTTTTTCAAAAAAAAAAACACCAAAAAAATATATTTTGCAAATTTTTGTTGCACTGTAAATTATTTCACAAAACAGTGTTAAAGAAACCTAGAAGCTATAGTTTGTCTATTTTGCAAGCTTATTTTATTAAAATAAAACAAGTAAGAAAAAAAAACATTTTCACATCGTGTCTTAAAATGTAAAAAAAAAATATAATAAAATCCAACTTGAATTTATATGAACTTGTAAAAGATGTTTGCATTTATAATATAATGATTATAATTATCGTTTTCTATTATGCAAGAAGAAAAGAAAATGAGTAAAGCACACACATTTCACATAAAGAACTATTTTATTTATTTTACAGTGCATAAAATAATGTTTTAAATAAGGTGAAGTGAATGAATGTTAAATTTTTTACATTTAAACAAATGACAAGTTTTCAACTAAATAAAGTTAAACATTTGTATAATAAAATTTATATAAAAGTAAATTTTAACACCTGCATAATGTTCTCTCTCTGTAAATGTCTTCATGTACAATTTAATGTTTTAATTTAATATGTTACATGTACAAATAATATGATATTGATGTGATTTCAAAGGATGTTAATGAGCTGTTTGCTTGTGAAATGAGAGTAAGTTGCAAATTTTTAATTAAGGTTTTTTAATGAAATGAATTTTCATGAATCATGAAAGAAATTTTTTTTTGAAGTATCATAGACAGAATTCAAAAATTTAATTAAAAATTTGTTAAGATTTAAATTTTATTTTTTTTTTAAGAACTGTGAAAGCTAAACTAAAATAAACCAGTAATCATCAAAAGTCAGATAATCAAATATTTTGAAAAAAAATTTTAATAAAATTTTAGCGCCGCATAACATACAAAATTTCAATTCAAATCAAAAACCATTTTAGTAAAATTTTTCATTATTTTATTTAAAATAAATATAAATTATTTTGACTATTCATTCATTTTCGGTACAAATGTTAAACAATAGAGAAAAAAATATATGTGTCATAGATAATAAATTTATTTTCAACAAAATAGATTTTTCAATTTAGCGAATCTAGCTGCTTCAAACAATTTCATTTTATTTCACGTTTTTTTTGTTATTTTTCAGTCTCTGTTGATTTCAATTCAAAAAATTTTATTTAAAAAAATAAAGTGAAACATTGCAATGAATGTTATAAAATGCTTATTACTTCTGTGTGTTAAGCAAACATTTCGTATGAACATCACACGCACATATTTGCTGTCAGGATTTGTATATTGTTGCATTAAGAAATTTTTTGTACAAATATAAATAAAATAATAATAAAAAAGGGAATTTTGACACTTTCATGTCATTGTCAAACACGCATATAAAAATATTTATAAAATAAAACGATAATCAATTTATTGTGTCAGTATCAATTTATTAGACTTTTATTATATTATTTTAAAAACACTGATTTGTTGTTTTATGACAGGTGTGTTCTAACTTGCATTTTTTTTCCAAGAAAATTTTTATTATTATTATTTTATTTTCAAATCAAATATTAAAAGAAAAAACAATGAGATTATTAAATATTTATGTTAAACAAAAAAAAAGTTAAATGTTTCCGCCTAATGCTCGTATCATTGAGAACTTTGTCTAGATTATTTCATAAATAAATTGAATGAATTCATGAAAAAAATGTGAGTCCCCACTTCAATCAGGCTTTTGTGTGTATACACAAACTAACTGACTGGTTGACTGACTGTTAAATTGAAATTATGATGTGAAAAACATGAAAAGTTTGGAAATTGGGGCGTGTTTTCTGTCATTTTAGCTTGTTGTTTATTTTAAAGTTTATTTTGTGCTGCAGTGATATTTTTAAATGTATTTGTTTTTATTTTGGAATGTATTTTTGCTAGTTGAATTCCTTAAAAATGTTTATGAAATGTGAACGATCTTTGCAACGACTGACTTATGAATTTGCTTTTCTTTACTTATCAATTTGCTAATCTTGATTTATCACTTTGCTAAGACTGACTGATAAATTTACTCAGACTGACCGATCAATTCGCTTATCTTGATTTATCAATTTGCTTATTTTGACTTATCAATTTGCTTATCTTGACTAATCAATTTGCTTATCTTGATTTATCAATTTGCTAAGACTGAGCTATCAATTTGCTTATCTTGACTTATCAAATTGCTTATCTTGACTAATCAATTTGCTTATCTTGATTTATCAATTTGCTAATCTTGATTTATCAATTTGCTAATCTTGATTTATCAATTTGCTAAGACTGAGCTATCAATTTGCTTATCTTGACTTATCAAATTGCTTATCTTGACTAATCAATTTGCTTATCTTGATTTATCAATTTGCTTATCTTGATTTATCAATTTGCTAATCTTGATTTATCAATTTGCTTAGACTGACCTATCAGTTTGCTAAGACTGACCTATCAATTTGCTTATCTTGACTTATCAATTTGCTTATCTTGATTTATCAATTTGCTAATCTTGACTTATCAATTTGCTAATCTTGACCTATCAATTTGCTAATCTTGACTTATCAATTTGCTTATCTTGATTTATCAATTTGCTTATCTTGATTTATCAATTTGCTTATCTTGATTTATCAATTTGCTTATTTTGATTTATCAATTTGCTTGTCTTGACTGATCAATTTGCTTATCTTGACTTATCAATTTACTTATCTTGACTTATCAATTTGCTTATCTTCAAAATTCACTTAAAATATTGAGTCATCGATGTAAAATCTTGTATTGTCATATTAGATCAATCGAAAAACTTTAACAATAAATTCTGATTTATTGAATAACTTCCATTTTAACTTTCTCTTTCAAGGCACGTTACTCCGAACTATAGATCACTCAAACCGAAATTCAACTACTTAAATGAAAAGAAATAAAAAATCGATTTCTCAACATTTTAAATGAAACACTCTTGATAAAATGAATGTATGAGAAGAAAACATCTTTTACTTGGTACATTTATATGTAAAGGGATTAAAAAAATATATAAATAAATAAAAAATGAACTGACCATTATTTGAGGTATTTTAAGTATTCAGATCATTTTTCAAGATGTGTCCTCCATGTTTATTTTTCTTTATTTGAAACGTAAAATAACATTAGTCCTATTTTCAAGTGAGCTGACCGAATTCTATTTTAACACGTTCTTAACTTGGGTTTGTGTCATTATATTATTTTCAGTTAAAATTATTAAAATAAAAAAAGGGAAAAGAAAAAATAATTTTATAAAATATGCTTAAAATGGGCATCAGGCATTTAATACATAAATTTTTTATATGTGTGTGTGTGAGTGTGTTGATTCAAACTAAAATGATTATATGGAAAAGGGAAATTAAATTAAACGTTTATATGATTGTGCTAATGGATTAATAATTTGATAGGGGGGTAAAATGTATGTAATGGATGTGGATGTGAAAAACCATAAAATCATTCTCTTGACACACATTTTAACGTGAGACGTGCATGCAATTTGAACATTTAATTTTTTTTTCTTTGTATGATTTTTATTTTAGCTTTCATTTTTTTTCTATTGTTTTTATTTTACACACACACACACACACACACACCTTATAATCCAATATTCTTAACTGTCGGCAACTTGGCGACTATAAAACAGTAAATTATATGTTGTGTATGAATATTTTCCATCCAAAAAATTACACGACGTCGTCGAGAAATTCATGAAAGAAAGTAGTTATAAAGAAAATAGTAAGGAAACAACATGCTCATGTAGAATTTAAATTAAAGTGATACACTACCGAAAAAGAAAAACTTTTTTTCGTATTTTTCTTAGTTAAGGTAATAAACACAACCATTAGATTTTATTACAGTTCCTCACATTACTTACTCATGAAATTGAAGTCAGGCCAGATTATTTCTTTTTATTCGTTTGTTTGATTCAATTCAACACACATATGATATCATTATTAGCATTCAAAATGCCAAATCTCGAATTGTAATACAATAAGCAATTTCATTCCAAAACACTGATTTGATTATACTTATTTTTATCTTTGGATCGTGTGTTGTCTTCAATTCTTTTATTCTTTTTTTGCAAATGATGATTTTTTTAACTGAAAAAGGGACATTAGGATCATGACGATTATTATTGTTATAAAAATTGACCTTTAACAGGAAATTTGAAATGAAGAAAATGAACGTGTTACCTTTCGATATGACTTATTTTCTGCTAAAAGTTGACCAATATTAAAAGAAAATCTAACCAATCAAAAGTAAACGAATCCCAATTTTTTTTTGTAAATATTGAACCTTTTAAAATATTTATCTAGGACAAATTCACATTAAATATACAACAGAAAAAATTATCGTATCATCTCGGTTTATGTGTACACAAGACAGTGAAGAAGAAAAAATCCCTTTTTGATACATTTCAGTTGAAACCTTGACACATTGTTGTGTTCACACTAATGTTAAACAAATACAAATAAATGTAATTGCCTTTACTGATATCTTCTTTTGATTTTACCTTTCCTCCATTTTTTTCTTTTTACACCTACGGCTCCTTTATCATATGCTCAATTCGTTATTGTGTTTGACATATCTTTTTATGGTCTAAATTATCCTTGTCATCTATTTTTATGAGGAAACATTTTTTTTCTGAGAGAGATCATACGTATTCAAGTGGTTGCTTGTATTGATATTTATCTTATGGAAAGTGATAAAGTGAATTTTCATGAAACGTTGAGTGTGAAAATGAAGAGCTAATTATCACATAAGACACCTGTATGGTTAAAATGGCTTAAAATTAAAGGTTACCGTTCCCGAACGTCTTAAAATAAATTAATAAGTAATACGACTAATATTCATAACTCTTAATGGAACTAAGAACAACAGAAGGCTTGGAAATGAAGTGTCCGAAGCTTATACGACCGAAACAGGGCACGTGACGCTCTGTCAACTCTGTTATTTGACGTGGTTTTAAGAGATGCAATGAGACGTGCTGGCATCCAAACTGGTCCAAAACCTGGCTACTTACCAAAAACGATGAACAGCGACTATTGTCATTTGTACCATCTTTGGTGTCCTACGTGAAGGGGCAGAGGGAATGGACAGGTCATTTGGAATAAGTGGGCCCCAGCAGATCTTGAGCTACGCTTTAACGAAACAATCCTGCAACAAGACCTGTTAACATTACGGGTGCAAAACTCGAAACAGCAAGCACAAGATAGTGAAACTTTTTCTAATTCAAACTTTCAGGGTTTGCTTCAAATTTCTTTTCATATCATCTCACTCAAAAAAAAAATCTTTTTTATCATAACTGCTCATATCGATATGGCATAACAATAAAAGGTTAAGGTTCACATTACTTTTATCATTATTGTTATTACACTATATGATTTTGTCGTTATTATTTTTTTCCTATGCCTTTCATATAAAATTTTATTGAAAAATCTTCATAAATTATAAATAAAATCAATAACATTGAAATTCGATGTCCATCTTTTTTTTTGATTTCCTTTCCTTCTCTTCTTTTTGCCAGAAATTGAGCAAGGTACGTCACAGAAAAAGGTCTCACATAACAAAGATATATTTCGGTCACGCTTTTATCATGTTGAAGAATCTTTTTTTAATGTTCAATCAATTTATATAAAAAAGGAGCAAAAAAGTAAAAGATTTAGCTTTTGTTGTCGTGACTAGAACTCAAAATTGAAAAAAAATTGTATCATTTAATGAATTGTATGTATTTCAATGAATATTTTGAGCAGGAAATTATTTACAAACCCTCATTTACTTACCATTTAATGGAAACAGTTCAACTTTATCAGTACGGAAATGATTTTAATTAATATAAAATCAAATTAAAACAATAAAAGAATCCAAATCACGTGATTTTATTCGTCATATTTTTTTTTATTATTATTTTTATCATATACAGATCGTTTATTTTTTTTATTTTTATACAATTATTATATTAATTATTTTTTTTTCTTCATTTTATTTTATTATTATCATTATATATATTATTTAATATTTTTTTTCCTCTTCATTATAACATTTTATCTGTACAAATTCTTAGTGAACTAGAGTTAGTCATTTTTAATTACATTTATCGTAATTATTCGTTAATTTTCATGTTTGCAATGACATTTTTTATCATTTTAACGTTTAATCTCAAAATGGTGCAATATCATTTTAATTATTCTTATTTTTTTTTTCTTAGGTATCCAGCTGCGTATAATTTTCATCTTCTTTGAAATTAATTCGTTATTTTACGTACAATTTGAATTTTATATGTAAAAAATACGAAATTATATGAATCTTTGGAAAAAAATAATTAAAAATTTGGTGTTAATTGAAAAAAAAAATTTAAATGAAGTTAAATTACGAATTTTTTGTGTTAAGTACAAATAAAATTAATGTTTCTGTAGTTAAATGGTTAGTTAAATTCAATATTAATTATATTTTTTTATTTGTTAGTTACTATTTTACTTTGTATCTCGGTTTGCAAAACTAATCACACAAATTTTATTTTGTTAAACATTAGTGGCATTTCAATGGTTGCGATTCAAATGACTCACATTTCAATGAAATTGTGACAGAACACGAAAAATTGTATTAAATTTTGTTATGTCTCTTTAACCATCTCTTTCAATGTCGCAATGGAGGAATAACGGCCTTAATAATAGTTTGAAGTTTAACTTTTTATTTTATTTTAAAGCCAAAATTTCTGTACGTAATTCTATGGGAGTTATACGTGATTTTATCCATTTTGCCCCACTCTGAGAAATAAAAGGCACTTTTTACGCTTTAAAGCGTATTTTATACACTGCAGCGTAGTTTTTACACTTTAAACGTAAAAAGTACACTTTTATTTCTCAGAGAGCTGTAACCCTGAAAGATCTTCATAATTTGATTGCCTATTCGAATTGAGGCCAAAGAGCATTAACCATTTTGAAATATGAGTCACATATTTTCCATTGAAATTTCTTTCTACACCAAATTTCAACAATTTTCATTATTAAGCGTTTTTTAATCAGAAACTCAAACTTTAAATTTATTTATTTTTTTTTTGTAATTTTATTTCTTGCATTTAAAATAGTAAGTGACTTATAAATTATTTTTCATACTTATTTTCATATATTAGTAACATTAACATTTATTTTTCACAGACATTTTCATTTTTAATTAATTAGTTTTTTTTTTTATCATTCATGACTCAATTGTGATATATTTACAATAAATATCTTAAACTACATTCGTATAATTTTTGTGAGAAAATAAAAAATTTTCAAGCAAAATTCTATATTGTTTGAAAAATAATCAACAGGAATTAAATCATTCATCAACAGGGCTCGTATCGATAGCTCTTCTCTTGTTTTGTTCTCATTCATGAATTAATTGAATTTATTTTACCTCTTGGTACAAACAAAAATTGAATAAGACCAATTTATTTCGGATCTTTTGAAATTTTCTCATTCTAAATATTTTTTTTTAATTAAATGGAAAAAAGCTGCATAATGCAAGTAATGGGAAGGAAATGAAATTTCAGTTTGTGTCATGTTAACTTAAAAACAATAAAAATACAAATCTAAAACGGAATTGAATTTGTCTTAAAATAAATTAATTGAAATAGAAGTGGAAAGAGAGGTAAAGAACTATTTTAATTTAGTTTCTTTGCATTTTTTCTGTTTTGGTCTTAATTTGTTCTATAAATGTCCAACTCACGCAACTCACGCCAAAAAGCTTGGAAAGTAACCCTTAGACCCTTGCAGGGTGATTGCTAAGTTAAATTTTTGCACATTTCTCGACTAGCAGATTTTTGCAAATCTGATGATTTTGAAAACCCCGGAGAGTCGTGGAAATTTTCAGATACCGTGGAAAATTGTTGAAGCGGAGATTCTACGGAAATTTGCGGATTTATCACAACCTTCAGCATCGCCAAGCACTGTAGGGTGATTTATGACACTTTTTCAACAAAGAGTCTCCAGGGTCTTTTTTTTAAAGCATTTTTTGTATCATTTCACCCACATTTAAAAACCAATTTGACAAAACATTTGTATATGCAAGCAGAAGTGAAGTTGATAAATCTTTATTTGGTTTTAATTTCCATTTTTTTTCAAAGAATTTTATTTCATTTTATTGTTTTACATATATTTTGGTCTAAGGTACATTGAAAACCACTCTTTTATTTCTTTGGTACTTAATTTTCCGTATTGTTTTCATGTTTTTCCATTTTTTTTTCCATTTCAGTATATGTTAAAGAAGTGTAAACAACAACAATAATAATACTAGAAAACACATAAATGAAAAATACCTGAAGGAAAATTCATAACAAACAACCAAAGGACACAAGTTGGATAGTTGTCATGATACTCAAATATGTTTCAGAAATATGTGTAATAAGGGAAAACAATTGAGGTTTTTGTTTTTGACTAGTTTTGTGTGTGTTTTTGACATTTTCATCATGACATAAACTGAATTGAAATGAAATGTCATGTATGATTTTAGATAAATTGAATTTACGTTTTTCTTTAATTTTCATTCTTTGTCAAAAGTATTACACTGATGTTGAACATTTTTCCTATCAAATTATGTCTTAAATTGATTTTTCATCTTTAACTTTATTAAAAGTTTTTTGTTTTCTCTCGATTAAGTTTGTATCAAGTACCTTCACACTTACACCCCATCAAATGATAATTCAATTTAAAACTTTCAAATTTAATAATGAAAAATAGAGACACCTTCTTCTTCTCATACATATAAATATTTTATGTGGGATGTGTGTGTGTGTGTGTGTTTGTGTGTGTTTTATTTAAGACAAACAATTATAATGAAATTATTTATATGTGATATTTATTTCACAAAGTTAAAAAGTAATAATTGTTTGGTTATTGTTTCTTGTTATTTTCAACTTATAAGGTGTGTCTCTGATTCGAGTTTTACGTGTCACAATGAATAGAAAACAAAGTTTTTAATCAAATTAATTTAGATCAATTAAGTTTTATTTATTCGAATAATATTAAAACTCTTTCATTATTAAACGTGTGAGAAACACAAATAAAAGTGGGAAAAGCATGACCATGATAAATTGCAGATAAATATCACTTATACCGATATTTATATATTTACTGGTTGGATTAAGAGTAATATTATAATTTTTAATGGTATTTATATAAATATGAATAGTATATTAGGATTCATTATTTATGATAATTTAAGCAAAATATTACAAATATGTGTGTGTGTATTTGTTTTGTGATAAAAAAGTAAACAATTTCATAAATATTTTAGTTTACTCTGCGTTTTAAATGTCAACAAAAAAAAATACAAACAAGATAAAGGTGAAAGGGAAAAGTAAAGTTAAATTTGTGTTCAAGTGCATTTGCTTCAAGATTATATAAAAGCCGGTGGAGTTTCCTTCTCTTGTGTTTGTCCATTGATCTCGCAAACGGCGTGCTTGCGATTTTTGATATATTCACGGTTCTCTGCAGTTTTTTAGAAATTCTTCGGTTTTCCACGATTTTTGAAGCTAATCAGAATTCTTTTGAGAAGTCCAAGATTTTTGAAAATCCATCAGCGGTCTAACACATTTCTGACATTTTTCGCAATTTTAAAAAATTCTTAAAAATGGAAATGCGTTAAAAAAGCATTTGAAAAATTAAAATTTAGCCCGCAGTCCCCCGCAATCGCTAAGGAAAGCCCCCATATGAGAGGTGAATTGCCAAAAAATGCGAGTGATTTTTGCGAGGACCTTTTCAACTTAGGGTTTGCTTAGTCAATTATATGAAAAAAAAAGTTTTTTTACAGGCCTTATTTCTTACTTTTTAGTGTGAAATGAAAAATTTTACTAATTTACTTGTAGAAATTGACCTTTTTGAATTGAATTTCAGCACAAAAATCCTCACACGAAGCTTCTTTGCATGAAACTCCCCCAAACATTAACTTAATAAAATTATTCATTTATTCATATTTTTTTTTGTATTTATTTTAATATTCATACCAAAAAAAAATAACAGAAAATAAAATTTTATCACATACAATTTTATTGTGTACCTGGAAATTGATACATTTGTAAAAACATTTATCGTTGAATTATAAATGAGAACAAAAATAGCCAATGAATAGATTATGAAAATGTGGGTTAATATTTTCATTTCTGAAACGTGTAGTTAGTGTACTTTATTCTGAATATTTTATGATTATTTTTCTTTAAATTATTCATTTTGTCGAATTAAAGTTCTCAGTTTCAATTTAATTGAAAAATGTAAAAGTATAACTTTAATGTTACACTCTCAATCCAAAACCAGTGGGGCATCAGTTTGAAAGGGCGTTCCCATTGGTGTCCCACTAGTTTTGGGTTGAGAGTGTAAAAAGAACAAAAATCCTCTTAATTAATGTTACAAACTTACTCATTTTAATTTACTTATCATTTTTTTTGTACGCAGAACATTAATTTGATTTAAGTTGTGAACTTTTCTCTCTCTGAACTCTCTTTATTGATATAACAAGGATTTTGCCACAGGTCAACAGTTAACGAAATAGCGTGAATACAAAAAGGTTTTTATTATCTGCAATTAAGGTGCCATTTACTCGTAATGGACTGTGAATATTGTGTTATCGCAACTAACACACACACACACACACTTGAATATTCCAACAACGCATGATTTATTGCTTCTCAATTTGTTATGCGTTGTACAATTTCACTTTCAGTTTATGTGTTTTTATGTGGTGTGAATATTTAATTACTGTTTATTTATTTCTTTATTTTCCAGAACATTTTTCATGTTGTATGCAATAAAACTCCCGCTGATTAACTGATTCAATCCTGTTGATATTTTAAATGAGGGAAAGTTAAATAAATTTATGATGATGGTCGACCTTTTAAGCCGTGTAGGAGGTTAATTTTTTTTTTACTTTTTTATCTTAGTTTTTGTGTGATTTAATTGAATATTTTAATTTATAATTTAAAAACTTGCGGTAGGATTAATTTTTTTTTTAAAATACAAATTTTTAAGGCAACGATTTATATCTCTAATAGTTTTAGTATCCAATTAATTTCTATTTTTTTTTTAGTCACAATATTATTTTTTTTCCCGCAATATATTCAAAAAATTCAATAAATGATTTTTAATTGAAAACATCCCTTAAATGTGATTTAAAATTTTAATAATAAGCAAAAAATTGATTTGTATACACTGTTAAGGATGTTACATATTGGAAAAAAGGTTATTCATTTAAGTGAAATCATTAAAATAAGGAAAATATTGATGAAATTTAATTAAATTGAACCTGATGTTATCAACGAACTTACCAGCTTTGAGGAAGTGTATTTTAAACACAATGGACCCCCCTTGATATGGTCCACAGGTAAACAACGGCCTGAAGGCTCTAGTTTGTGAGGACTAAATTGTACATTTGAATCTTTTTAGTGCATTTCGTAAGAAAAAATGCGCTATTACAGACGGTTTGTGCGCCGTCACTCCGACAGCCATAGGAGCGAGGCAGGGTTTTCATTCTAAGCTCTAATTCATTAGCTTAAGGTTGGGCTCAGAGCCCGAGAAAGGCCAAAATTCCAAATTTTTCAAAAATTTTCGATTTTTCAGAAATTTTTTGATTTATTAATTTTGAAATTTTCAAAAAAAAAAAATTTTAAACTTCGGCAATTTTGAAATTTTTTTTGAATCATTTCGCCATATTGAAAATTTTTAAAAAATTCTGCCATCTTGAAACGAGTCTCATCGAAATGCACTTTTCGAAACCGACGTGATTTTCTTTCTCATTTTTTAAGTTTTGATTTCAGAACATTTTTTGTAGAAATTTCATTAAATTTCTGATATTCAAATGTAATTTTTGACATTTTCCGGCGATTTTCCCTATCTCAATGAAATCACATAAAAAGACACCTTAATTTTTTTCATAATTTTTTTTAAAAGTGTAACTAAATCCAAACAATCTCGCTCATGTTCTTTTAATTTCGGAGTAAGAAACAATTTTTGATTTACATTGACATTAAATAATTTCTTATTGGCTAGGATTTCAAAAAAAAAAATTTCATAAAAAGCGAAAATTTATTTTCACAATAAATATTAATTTATCTTTTTCATACATGGATTTTTTTTCTGCACTGCAGGAAAAAGTATTGAAAAAAAAGAAGAGGAGGAAAAAAATATGATTGAAAAATAATATTTATTTTATAATGATAAAAAGTATAAAAAATATCAAATATCAATCAATATATAAATTATTTATTTATTCTTTTTCATTTAAATTTATTTATAAAGTTAAATATTGCAACTCATATTCGGTTTAATTTTCTTTTTATTTTACAAATCAAAAATAAATTCAAATTCTTTGATTCCTTTTAATATCGTAATATTTTTCTTTCTAAGTTTCATATAAATTTAAATTATACATACATCAAATCTAACATTTTACTTCTTCGGTAATTTCTTCCATTAAATTTATTTTAATTGTAATTTTTTTTTTTTGGTTTTATTATTTGTATTTGACGCGCTTTGGTTAATTTATTAATTTTATTTTATATGGTATGATATTCCATTCATATACAATCTACAGCAATTTCAATGTATTATTATTATAATTTTTCTTTTTAAAATCATTTTTTTTTCTCTATTTTTTTGTGTTACATTTTATTATAAAAAACCGGTTGAAATGAAAAACTTCTTCAATTTTTTTTTTCCTTTTTTATTATGAAAATCTTGTTAGTATTAGTTTGCTATTACCTTACCGTAAAATAGTTTGTTGTGGTGTGGTTCTTTGGTGATCTCATATTAAAGTTTTGAAATGAGGAACATTACTATTGAAATCATGATTGTTGCGGGTGTTGATAGTTTGGTACTTGAGCTATCTGTAAATAGAATGGAGAAAAATGTGTGTGAAGAGGAGGAAAAAAAATAAAAATCATTATTAGTATTTCTTATCATGTAATTTATTTGATAAATTTACATAAATCATTTTTTTATATTCTGAATGGAAATTGTATTAAATTATTGTAATTTTATTTTTTTTTTCATTATTGATCAAAGGAATAAAATATTATTATTATGATTTTTGAATTGATTTGAATTATTAGGGCAATGTTACAGGAACAAATATTGAAAGTTGTCATGAAAGATATACATGAGCGCATTTCCAAAAATTATTTCACAATTAACTTAAAAGACATGCACAAAAAATTTAGGTTTAGGGAAGTTCATGGTGATTTTTGAACTGAAAAATTCCGATAATGACTGATTTTGACCAATTGTGGCCGATTTAAATAAATAATGGTCAATAATGTCTTATTTTGGTTTGAATTCACACGCCATCCATTATGGTAAACCATGAGCTTGCTTAAGGCGGGCGCTCTGTAAGTTGACAAGGCTCAGTAGTGATACCTTGCAGTGATAGTGACCAAGATGCTCATTTTTTTTTAAATCGGTAAGAAAATCATTATTTCTAAAGTTTGCCTTCCACAGCTTTAAGTAGAAACTTATAATGATGTATTTATAATGTTTTATTTACAGTTCACAAAAAGTCATAGAAAATGTTTTATACTCCAGATCACTGAAACGAATGGTATTGATTTAGAATATCACTCAAATTTGAGAATTTCATTCAGTTATTTTTTTATTATTTATTTTCAATGAATTTTTTATTAATTTCAACGTAGTTTCAGTGAAATATAACACAGAAAGAATATTTCAATATATTTTTTATTGCTTTCACATTTGGAAATCGAAAAAGTCATAAAACGAACTACAAAGTTCATGCATAAAATTCCTAAAAAATTACAAATATCCAATATGCATATATCTAAGGAAAACCCTGTAAAAATTCACAGGGTTTTTAACAGTTGGTGAAACATTAATAAAAAAAAATATATGTATGTGTTTTTCTTAGATAAGAAGAATTCTTATTTTATTTAATAAATTGTAAGATTTATTATAATTATTTAAAACAATGTTTATTTGTTAAAATCCTGTTAAAGACTGAAAAAACGTTATAGTTTTTGTAATGAAGTAAATGTTCAGGGCATGCTATATAATACTTTAACACCCCCACTCAATTTAATAATAGTTTTTTAAATTGCAAGAACTTAATTTTGTCCAAGGCTTTTGTCATTGGATCAGCTAACTGGTTATCTGATTGAATTTTGATTATTTGCACTTGTTTTTTCTCAACCATGTCTCTTGTAAAGTGATATTTGATGTCTATATGCTTTACACGTTTATTTTCATTTGTATTTGACATTGCTATGCATCCCATGTTGTCTTCATAAACTTTAACACAATAGTTTTGATCAATTTCACCTAAATCTTCTAAGATTCCTTTGACCCAGATAGTTTCAGTAACAGCACCACTTAATGCTATGTATTCGGCTTCTGATGATGATGTTGCAACTGTTTGTTGTTTCTTGCTAAACCAAGACACTGTGTTGCCATAAACTTTAATAACACAACCAGACACAGATTTACGGTCAATTTTACAAGAAGCCCAATCAGCATCAGCAAATGTTTGAATTGCGGGTTCATTTTTACATCCATATGTTAATCCATCTTGTATTGTACCTTTTAAATATCGAAGCACTCTTTTGGCTGCTACCCAATGATCTTCACCAGCGTATTCTTGATATCTTGACAAATATCCAATAACAAAACAAATATCTGGTCTTGTACACAACATAATATACATTAAACAGCCAATTAACTCTCTGTAAGGTTGTTCCACAATTTTTGAACTTCTTTCTAATGCACAATTTTTATCCATTGGAGTGTGAACAACATTACAATTTTCCATACCAAATCTTGATAACATTTTCTCAATTGAATTTGTTTGTATAATGCTCAAACTGTTTTCAGAAAATTTGAAATTCATTCCAAGAAAATTTGTTAAGACACCGCAATCAGTCATCTTGAAACTCTTGTTCAATCTATTTTTGATATCTGATATTATTTCATCGGAGGGACTTACAATTAACAAGTCGTCTACATAAAGCACAATAGAAATTGGTTTGTGTCCTTGCTTCACATATAAGCAGTAATCATGTTTTGATCTTGAAAATCCATTGTCAATCATAAATTTGTTAAACTTCTCATTCCAGCACTTAGGACTTTGCTTGAGTCCGTATAATGATTTTTCCAATTTACACACATATCCTGGTGCACTTTTTACTCCATCAGGAATTTCCATAAAAACTTTTTCATCTAAATCACCGTTAAGGAAAGCAGTTTTTACATCCATTTGATGAAATTTATAGCCATGTTGCATTCCAACTGACAAAACAATACGAATTGTTGCTAATTTTGCTACAGGTGCGAATGTTTCTGTATAACACTCAAAAGGATCCCCCATCAGACTGATATGACCTTCGCCGTGTTTGACAGTGTAATTTACTCCATATTTTTGAAGAAAACCACGTGCCACTAATCTTGCTTTGTACTTGATTGAATTTCCATTGTCTTTGATCTTGAAAACCCATTTAGAAGTTAATGGTTTCATTTCACTTGTACGTTTGACTAGCTTCCAGGTTTTGTTTTCTTCTAATGATTTAATTTCTTCACCAACAGCTTGAATCCAAAATTTACTGTCATCTCGTTTGAAAATTTCATTGTAATTCTGTGGTTCGGGAGACATTTCTTTAGCAGTATCAAGATCTTTTAAATTAAATTCAAGGAATTTACCATTGATCGAGCGCTCATCAGCACTCTTGCTCGAAATAAAATCCTTGATATTATTTCTAAATGGTGGCACTGTGAGCGCAAAACAATTATAAGCAAGTATTTCCTCACACCAAGCATCAGGATCATTTTCATGTAAAATAGTACTACGTCTCAATTCAGAAGCACCAATATTACTTGTATTTCCCCCACTTGCTTCAGGAATTCTAATTTCATCATTTGTTTTATGAAACGTTGTTGAAACAAAATTTTCACTCTCATTGATACTATATTCTTGACTTGTTGTGACTTTACTGAATGGAAAAACGGTTTCATCAAACTTCACATCTCTTGACACGATGATATTTTGTTCTTCTTTGTTCCATAGTCGATAACCGTTACTTGAATATCCAACCATCACATATTCTTTACTCTTTTTATCAAATTTTGAACGTTTTTGAGATGGAATCCATGCAAATGCTTTGCAACCAAATACACGAAGCTTACTAACATCAGGCTTATTTCCAAAAAATAATTCAGCTGGAGTTTTATTTACTTTTAAAGCTTTCGTAGGACTTCTATTGATTAAGTAAGCAGCAGTGTATATTGCTTCTCCCCACATATAATCAGGCATATTGGCTTGAATCAACATTGAACGAGCTTTTTCCACTATTGTTCTGTTAAAACGTTCGGCTACACCGTTTTGTTGTGGTGTATATCCAACAGTTTGTTCTAATACAATGCCTTTTGACTTATAAAATGACTTTTGATCATTTGAAACGTATTCAGTTCCTTTGTCAACTCTTAATCTACTGATTGTTCTATTAAAAGCATTCCTCACTTCAGCCTCATATTGCTTGAATTTCTCAAATACATCGGATTTCTTGGCTATCAGATACACAGTTGCAAAATGTGTAAAATCATCAAGAAATACAACGAAAAATCTACAACCATTCCAAGTTCTTGGAAGAGGACCACAGACATCAGAGTGTACTCTTTGTAATGGAAATTTTGTATTTTCACGACTACCATTGAAAGGAATTCGACACATTTTTCCTTCAGTACAAACATCGCAAAATTCAACATTTTTATCAACTTTGTTCATTCCAATAACCATATTTGAATTTTGTAACTGAACAAGACTATTGAAATTCAAATGACCAAATCTTTGATGCCACAGAGTACTTTCATTTGATGTATTTAGAAAAGCTTCCTTCTTTCTATTGATTGACACACATAATTGATACAAATTCCCCTTTAAATATGCAATTGCTATTACACAACCATTTTTCATCATTATTGCATATTTTTCTTTGAATGTCACGTGTATGCCTAGTGCAGCTAATTTTCTAATTGACAATAAATTGCATCTCAAATTTGGAACGTATAAAACATCATTTATGCATAAACCAACTCCTTTGTTGCTAAAACAGTCAAGACTTCCGGTTTTAGTGGCTAAGACTGATTTACCTGATTCCGCTAAATCAATTTGAATTGGCACATCCAAATTTTTCACATCTTCAAAATATTTGAAATCATTGCACATGTGATCACTAGCACCACTGTCAAGTTCCCATACAACATCAAAACTTTCGTTAGCTACCATAGCAACGACCGTTAAATTTTCAGTTTTTGAATTAAAATTTTCGTTTTTTGTTGCTACCATGGAAATTCTCTCTGAACCACTTGCAAAATTTGCTTTTTTATTTTTCAATTTTGGGCATTCATATTTTTTATGTCCAAGTTCATGACAATGGAAACATTCTAAACGAAATTTCTTTTTGAAAAATTTTTTCTTTCCACGAAAAGCTTGCACATTTTCGTCATTGCCATCATCTTTTCTTGCGTTTTGTTTTGTTTCTTCTGCTAAAAGGCGTCTCTTTGCTTCTGTGAAGCTCAAATCATCTTTATTTTCTAATGATGTGGTGACTGCATCGTAGCTAGTTGGAAGAGATAAAAATAAATAAGATAACTTATCCTCAGTCTTAATTGTGGCTCCAGCAGCTTCCAAATCCAATATTAAGCTATCAAAACGCTCGAAAAATTCTGTTAATTTCTCTCCATTCTTGTATTTCAATTGTAAAAGTTCTCTCTTAATATGTATTTGCTTTGAAATACTTTTTTGCATGAAATTGTCCGTTAGAGCATCCATCATTTCTTTTGCAGTTAATTTTCCATCAATTATTTGGTAAAAATTGTCTGGCACCATACTAGAGATAATATGCTTTGCCTTTTTATCTCTCGTATTCCACTCAATTAAAGCAGCTCCGGCCAAGGAAGTAGCTCTCACACTTTCCGTTACTTCCAAATATTCTAACGAATCAAGATAACACAACATTCGTTTTTTCCATATTGAAAAGTTTTGCCGAGTTAAAACAGGAATCCTTCCTTCCATATTAGTGCCCATAACCTCTTAGATAAGAAGAATTCTTATTTTATTTAATAAATTGTAAGATTTATTATAATTATTTAAAACAATGTTTATTTGTTAAAATCCTGTTAAAGACTGAAAAAACGTTATAGTTTTTGTAATGAAGTAAATGTTCAGGGCATGCTATATAATACTTTAACAGTTTTTTTTGGTCCAACAGTGCAATACAATAACGACAACAACAGTGAATACAAAATTGGTTGCAATATAAATTCAATTTTTTTTTTACACATAACACAAATAAAATTTTATATAAATAAAAAATATTGCAAAGCATTGCACGTAAACTATTTACATTTTCATAGAAAGCAACAAAAAAAGGAAATTTATAGAAAAAATTGACAATTTTTTTTAGGGCATATAATATATTTTAAAAAATATGTAGGTTGAAATATGCAAGAGGTGAGGTAAAAGATATAAAATAAAAATTTACCAGCCAAAAAAATAAAAAAAAAATATTTATTTTATTTTCAACAACACACATTATACGTGTATGTATACGTGTGTGTGTAAATCTATTTAATAACTGTTTGTGTAACTTTTCCTTCGAATATGAAATTGTATCGTGAATGTAATAATATTAGGTGAATCGTAAATAATCCTGTCAATTATGGTAAGAGCACATAAATAACAATCGAAAAAGCATAAATATTCAAAGTTTGTCAGCGAATGATTTTGTGTATTTGTATCGGATTACCAAAGTGGTTTCAAATTTTCTTTCAATTCCATTACAATTTTAACATGAAGAAAAGTAATTTTTTTTTTATTTATCCAATAGTTGTATTGATTTTATTTCAGAATTGTGTAAACCACGAGGAATTTTGTAAAAATTGATGTTATAGTATTAGAAATAAAGACGATTGGGGTTAAAAATAATATTACAATATACATTTCTGATATTGACTGTAATGCATATTAATGTTGTAAGCAACGAACTCATAGGTGAGAAACGCAAGTGTTTGAAAACGGTTTTTTGTTTATTTTGATTTGGAAATGTGAAATTTTTACATGAAATTGGTAAATTACCAAAAGTGTGTGTTAAAAATGAAATTATTTGTTATTTTAAGTTAGTGAAATAAAAGCATTATTAGAACAAAAATAAAAAGCACTTTTTCTTGGATTCTTATAAATATTTAAAAAGATAACAAAAAACCAGGTTGAGGAAAAATAATAAATTTCAATTAATTAAAAGTATTTTTTATACAGTCAAGTCTCCATATAGTGAAAAATAAGTTGTTCGTAATGATTCTATATAATGACAAGTCAGGTTCTATGGATCTACAGTTTCTAAAGATACTGACTTTTCACTATATAGAATCATTACGTACTGCTTATTTTTCACTATATTGAGACTTGACTGTATATTGAATATAGATTAGATTTGATATGAACAAGCTGTACCGCGGGCCCAATGGTTCTTTTGTGTTCACACTACTTCAGCCGAAGCTTTCATAGTAAGCGCCATTTATCTATGTCTAACCACGTGGGACCTGCAATTTATGCTGTCATTTGACCCAGTTGCTCTCAGGTTTCACTAAGAGCCTCTAAAAATACCAGAAGGACTTTTTTGTATTCTAAGTAAAATTTGAGCTCTTGAAACCGGGAGTGCATTCGAATCCCCGTCGCAGGATTCTTACCAATCATACCAGGCACTTAACCAACTCTATTAAAAAGCTCCCTCTTAAATTTTATAATTTTTTGCCTATTTTTCATAAAATCTAAGACTGAAGCCAAAATAATGGGGGTTTGAGGATTTGATAAACAAAACGCTTATAAAATTCGTTTCAGGCTTAATACAAAACCAAATATGAAATTAAAGGTTCAAAAATTACCAACGAGCTATATTCAAGTTAAAGAAAAGTTGACATAAAAAAAATATTTTAAAATATTATGTAACTGGGACTAAAAAAAAATAATTTCAGTAATTTCATTCAAAATTATAATAAATAACATAAGGAAACATTCAAAAAATTGATTTAAAAATGCATAATTTACACTTTTTAACTTTAAAAATTGAACAAAATAATTTTTTTAAAAAAAACTCATTCCAATTTGTACTTAAATTTTTTGAATTGAATTTCCTTACCGTCATTACGTAATTTTTCACGTTCAGCAAATTGTGAAATAGTGCTAAGTTTTTCCTCAACTTCTGTTTTTTGTGTCGTAGTACTAGTAGTGGTGGTAGTAGTTGTTGCTCGAGGTTTCAATCCTGAATGCGTTTTAATTTTTTGCGTTTTTAGTAGTTTTTAAATTTGCAATATATAGAAAATGTTTATTTTAAGTTAGTTAGAAATTAGATTAAATTTAATTTCATTTTTTTTCTTTGTTAAACAAATAGAAAATTTTTACAACATAAAATGTATAATAAAATAAACAAATATTAGCTTTAAAATATTAATTAAACTTAAAACGTCAAATTTCTGTGAGGATGAAGTGCGTAGAAAGGAAAATTGAAACCTATTTCCGGTTTCAGCTATGAAAGAACACACACAAGCTCAAGGCATGATAGAAAATTGTTATTTCAATGTATCATGAATTATCTAGCAATAATTATAATGTGTAACAAATATTTTTTGTAGGGAATTTTTTTTTAAACAAATTAAAAAATCAGATTTATGTTATGAATGCAGTTTGTTTTACAATGTTGTTCAGAAATTCAAGAGTACTTCATGAAACTTTATTTAAAAATTTTATGATTAAAAAATAAAACGTTGAATATATTTCATAAGGATTCAAATCTAAATTTCAAACGCATTTTAATACAATTTTTTCTCTAAGTGGATTTTGATTGCATAATTTTATTTATGCATGAAAAGTTTTGTACGATTTTGAATTCAATGCTATTTTTTTAAATGTTAAAGTACGTTAAAGTGCTTTTAAATTATGTAATTTTTAAAATTTTTATTTTATCAACAAAAGCTCTCTTCATTTCGTTGAGTATCATTTTTCCCTCTTGAATTAAAGACAAAAGTTCTTTTATTTTCAATTTAGTCAATTTATTTCCTTTGAAAAACAGAAAAAAAATACCCAAAAAACATAAAACTCAATTAATTTTCAAAATTGACTTTTCTCAATGAATTGAATTGAATGAAAATAAAAGAAAAGACTTGTAATATACTGCACCAAATCAAATTTAACTGGTATATTGCAAAATAAATGCACCAAATCAGTTCAAGTGTCTATAAAATGAATGTAAGTCGTATTTAAAATGATTCTAAATGAATATCTTAAGGCAACTCATAGATATTCAAATAATAAAATTGTGGAATGATAGACCGACAGACAACTGAAACATAATTAAATGATTACAATTTTGTATTATGAAATTTTATAGAACGGAATAATTGTATCAATAAGTTACATTCATACATTGAATTTAAATTCTAGTTTTACTCTTTTTATTAGATTACGTCTCTTTTTAGTATTTTTAAAAAAAAAACATAACTATTAATTTTAATTTAATTTGGGAAATGGAGACTTTGAGACTTGATTATTTATAACAAAAGAAAATATTTATTATAGTAATAGTCCCTATTGACCTAACTGGACTTTGTTAAGATGTATTAATATTTGATTCATTACAAAATTGAAACTTTCTCTTTTCACAAAGCTTCACAAATTTTTCACAAATGGCTGACTTGTCCAAAATGGTCGAATTGTTCAAAATGGCCGACTTGTCAAAAATGATTTCCAGTGAGTTCACTTCGACGATAAAAGTTTAAAAAATTTTCAAAACTCATAAAACACTATTGAAAATTAATTTCTTAACTCATTGAAAGTTAAAATAAATAGTTTTAAATAATAAATATAAAATAATGAAAATTAATTGAGATAATAAAAAGTTTATAAAAATAAATTTTATTGAATAATAATTTAAAAGTTATAGCATTTCATCGTCAAACAAAAAAAAATATTATTTTTCCAATTGAAAATACTTCAACTTTTGAAATAATTGAACTAATTTAATGGCATTTATGATGATTCCTCAATAAATTTAAATAATAATAATAATGGTAATGAAGTTGAAACTTTTTATTTTGATGGGAACAAGGCAATATTACAAATAACATAAAAATGATTTTAAAATTCAGACACAATCAAACCTGTTATTTGTGGCCAATTTTCATTTAGAAATGGACAATTTTTCATTTTAAGCGTATTACTTTTCAATTTCAGGTCAATTGGTGTGTATTCAGAATCTGAAGCTGTACAGTTAAATTAAAATGTGTATGACGAGTGTTCAAAATCAAATAAAAGTTTTTTTTTTGAATAAATTTTAAATGAATTGAAATAAAGTAAAGTAAAAAAAGGGAAACCATAAAAACCGCATAGGTAACAAACTATTTCAATTAATCACTTACTTGAGTAGGAAATATCTTTGGTTTTGATGTAATTGGCTCCGGGTATTTTGAGTTCACACTGAATTGAGGCCCCTTCACTAAGTCTTTCTCGAAATTGTTTTGTGTGGACTACGATGTGATATAAATTATCATCTGATTGTGTTACTTGTTCCGTAATATCCAATTGTTGGACGTCATTTATGCTGAAAAGTAATTTTATGTAATTTAATTTAAAAAAAAAATATTTATATAAAAATTAATTAACTTACCGTAAAGTTACATTTGGTTTGGGGGCAATTCCATCGACACTACATCTTACAACGGCAAATTCATCGTCAACATTATCAAAGCTAACATCGAATTTTGTTTCCGGTTCTATATGATTTATGTTTTTATTTTTTGTTCATTTTTTTCATTTATTGATCATGTTCCAAATATAATGTTTCCAATGAAGCGGGAAATGGAAAAAAAGGAAAGAAAATGAGAAAAAAATAAACAAGGTGAATTTAATAAAGTCATGTTTTTTTTTGTTCATGTGAATTTGTATCAATATGTGATCGAATATTAAATTCAGGAGACGTGTATAAAACTTTTACAATCAAACTTTTATATGTTTTGTTTCTTGATGCATATATAACGTTGTATTATATATTTATTTTGTGGGTAAATTCAAAAAAAAATGAAAAATCTAATATTTTTTGATTGTGTTTTTTCGAGTCATGGTAAAATTTATTGTTCCAGTTACGCTTAAGGTATGTAGGTTTCAAAAATCGATTGAATTTTATTGAGAATAGAAAATTTTTGTTTAATTTTTTTTATTAAAACGTAGGGTAGTAGGACCGCCTATCGATCATCTGCCCCTCCCGTATATTTGAAGTAAATTCGAGTTGAATAAACGAGTTTTTTTCATTTTTTTACGATGAACCCCCACTCAGCGATAATTGTTAATCTTATTATCAGTGACAGACCTGGCCTATATTTATTTTGTAAGGAAAAGCAGAAAATTGATTGATTTAAAAATTTAAAAGGACAATGGTTATTCCCAAGGTAACGATAGCTGGTAACTCGACCCTAATAGGAATTCTATAAGAAAATTAGGGTTTAATGAACTTTAACCGCCCATACAGCAACAGGGTCTGGACACGGGTGGATTGAAAATTATTAACGGCCCTGGCATTCTGTATGATTTCTTTAAAATTTGCACTATACTTGACTTTTACAAGGCGATGGACTGCGATTGACTTACTGGCATTCAAATTCAAGACAATCTCTCATGCATCGCAAAGTGTGTCATCCCGTTAACATTATCAAAAAATCAAAATACTTACGTATAAATTGAATTTTCTTCGACTTCCTATCATTTGATTCATATGTTTGGACATTACATAAATATTCGCCCGTAAAATTCCAAAGTGGGCGTGTAATTACAAGAGCGCGATGCTTGTAATTTTGTTCTGATGATGCTTCGTAGCTCACATTAACTCGATCCTTAAATGAGCGCTAGTGAAAAGAAAAAAAAATTAAATATATAAAAATCTCATTTAATTAAACCTGAATTGACTTACCAGTGCAAAAGGTGCTCTCGATGGAATCCATTGATATATGGGACTACCATCTAATAGCCATTTAAGTACAAATCCTTTTTCAATTGAATTAATTTCATATTCACAATCTAAAACAATTGGTTCTTGGTTATTTTCATTTATCACAACGACATCGGGTGCTGAAAGTTTTGTGATTTTGACTGAATTACAAGCTGAAAATAAAAGAAATAAAAGAAAAAGAAATTTTATTAGATGGAGAAAGTCATAAAAAATAATTTTTAAATTAATTTTAAATCCACCGAAGAAAAACTCAAAGAATAAATGACGATTCATTTTTATTATTCAAATTTTTTTTCATGTACATTGTACACAAGTGTATGTAAAAAAACTTATTCCTATAAAAAAGCTAAAAAGTTCATTCATCAGTATTAGCATTTTTATGTATTTTCCTTCTTGACTTATTTTTTTTTTTCTTATTTGCATTGCCAGGGAATAATTGAAATAAGAAGAAAATAAAGTTTGGAAAAAAAATTATAGAAAAAGTAGCAAGAAAAAAAAATAAAAAACTAAAATAAATGTAAATTTTGCATGATGCCGTTAAATTTTCTTCTTTATTTCAATTTATCTACTGTTTGTGTTTTTCTATTATTCTTATTTATTATTATAATGTATGTTGTGCATAATACAGTATAAATAATAATAACATATACAAAAGGCAAAAAGTCATTTTAATTTTTCATTGAAAGTTTCTTCATTTTTTTTATTTTTATGTTTTCATATTTAACTGGATATTTCTTTAAGGTACCGCAGGGGCACGGTTTTCAAGGTAATCAAATTCTTGAATCGACTTATGGTTGAGCTAAATTGGCTTCGAGGACAGAACTTAGCTTTAATGCACTGAAAGCTAAAAACGCCCCGCAGTACTAAGTGATTTGGTCCGCAGACGGAGATCTTTGATTGACGCTTACAGGAAATTTAATTAATGAATTTTTATTGCATTTCCAGTTAATTTGGAACAAATCAATTATTATGGGCAATCTTTTAGTCTATGCCGGGTGGTCTGCGGGCGGAGAAGTTGGAATCCCTGAAAAGTTTTCAGCCACGTGTTAAAACACAATCGCTCTCTTTCAAATTAATTCACGCCAAACTTTTTTTTTCAATTTCCTCATGCCACTTACATTATTTATTTTTTAAAATAAAAAAAACAACAGAAAAAAATCTTGACTTGCAAACATCATTAACTTTTTACAAAGGGCTGTGATTTTTTTAAAGAAACTTTTTTAAGTGTACTTGTCTTTTCTTCTTTTTTTTAATCGTTTTACTATGCGATACAAAACAACACTTATAAATAAAAAAAAAAGCTACAACCTTTTTGTTTTTGCTTCATAAATATCATTACAAAACTTTTCCATTAATCATTCTGTCCAGTAAACTTAAGTGAAGAAAAAAAAAATAACAACATAATCATAAACAGTCTAAATGGGTTTAAGAATTCAGCACCGAGGTTTAATTAATGTCCCCGAAAAAAAAGGAAAAAAAACATGACATAACGGTAAAAGCTCATCTTTCATTTTGTTTTATTTATTTATTTATGAATCACTTACTAATCATCTATTGAAAAAGAGACGAGATAAGTTTATTTTTTTTATTCTGGGAAATAACTTTTTATTTTTATATCAATGTTAGTCTTTAAAAATTAAGAAAATGCTACCTAACAATGACAAACTTGTTGAATAATCTAAATTTCTAAATTGTTTTTTTTATTATTTTTTTTCCTTATATTTTTACATTGCACAGATAGAAAAGCAAACGCAAAAAAAAAAGTTTACGTCAGCATAACAACAAATGTTTCATACTTTGCCAACCATATCACATAAATGAAATGAAAGCAGCAACAAAAAAAAATACTCCTTGATAGTATATAAAAAAGTAATTTAGGCCAAAAAACTTTTCTTTTTGGAGGTTTTTTTTATGTGTTTTATGGTATGGCGTTAATATTTGAACGTTTCATGAATACATTTTTGCTGTGGAAAAGTCTTTGCTTTCAGATGTCTACACCTTGTCATGATGGGAAAAAGTATTAAGGTAACGATCTCAATTTAAGGTAAACCATAAGCATTTGTGATAATGTTTGTATACAAATAATAAAGTGAATATGAGTAATGGGTATCATGTTCGCTTTAAATAAGCGTGCCAATTGTCATACAGATGTAAATTTATTTACACTGAATTAGGAATTTCGGGAGTTTGAGACCTTCAACAATAAAAAAAATGAAATTTCAACAATGGAAGCACAAAATTTGGGACTGCTTTCCAATGATATTATGATCTGGAATTTCACCATGGAACTTTTATCCATAGGGTGACCAACTCTCATTTTTGTATGGAGCTAAATTTTCCTCAAAAAAGAGCTAAACTGTGTTCAATTAAAAATTTATTTTGTTTTTCATTTTAATTCTAGTTTTAAATTTTTATTAAATTTTTGGGAGTTATAATTTTTCGTTAAAAAAGGTAAAATATTTTCATCCAATTGTAATTCATTTTCTGCAGTTTCCTTTGACATATATGACTCATTTGTTCCAATTTGTTTCAGAATATCTTCAGTCAGTTTGTAATCATTACAACAAACCTCACACATATTCAAACCATATCTACTGTACGAAATTGCCTTGAGTGTTTTAATCGACATTCGGTTAGTCAAACGATTTTTGATCATATTTGACTAAATATTCATTTAACATCTGCGTTGGAGTGGGGAAGTGATCAGTGGCGTAACTAACTCTATTTTGATGTGTCGCAAGAATAAAATTGTCGCCCCCCCAATCAAGCAACAATGACAATTTTTTTTCAAAAAAAAATTTAAATTTAGAATTCGATTATGAACCAGATTCTGATGACTTTTTTTGTTCTCATTTGATATCAAAATTTTTAAAGTTTAATGAACAGGGATACAGGTAGTGTTCTCAATATGTGACATGTAAAATTCCATGCATGTACATGCATTTTTTATGTCGACATACATGTTAACATGTACTGCATGTAAAAAAACACAAGAATTTCTAAAACCTAAGTCAAAAGAACTTATTATTTGGCAATCAGAATGATTTTTTATCTCTCTATACTCTTCATACAAAAATGCGGAGCTGCGAAGCAGCGGAGCATTTGTAATCACAATGATTTTGTATCTCTCTATGTTTTTCATACAGAAATGCGGAGCTAAAAAGCAGCGGAGCATTTGACATCAAAATGTTTTAAGTTTAATGAAATATTTTTTTTTTAAAAACATTCTGATTACAAATACTCCACTGATTCGCAGCTGCGCATTTCTGTATGAAAAGCATAGAGAGCTAAAAAATCATTCTGATTACAAATGCTCCGCTGCTTCGCAGCTCCGCATTTCTGTATGAAAAGCATAGAGACATAATCATAGGCTCCGCTGCTTCGTAGCTCCTCATTTAGGTATAGAAAAATTGAGAGACAGAGAGAGAAATATTGCAAATTCATTTTATTAAACCTCAAATATTTTGATATCAAATGGTTCTATAACTTATTATTTCGTTGTTCAACTTCAAAGCATATTAGCATTTAGTCTTGTATTATATAAATTACGCTCAAAATTGACGTAGATAAGAACTATAGAAAATTAATTAAAATTAAAATTCTCCGAAAGAAAATTTTTTTTCTGAAAAAAAAATCCGTTAGTTTAGTTATTAAATGTTTTTATGATTTTGCCGCCCTTCAGGTTGTTGGCGCCTGTCGCAAGTGCGACAGTTGCGACACCCTAGTTACGCCTCTGGAAGTGATAAAAGATCAAGGACGAATGTCGCCATATTGCCAAACGATTTATTTCCTGCTGCATCTTGATATTTGTACACCCAAAATTTCAACGTTGAAGTACTTTCGATCCAGGAAATTTTATGTAATTAAAAGTCAAAATTTCATTGAACAAAAAATTTAAAACGAAGAGCTAAAACAGCTCCAAGGGGCTCAGTTTTTGGAGCTCCCAGTTTTTTGCCAAATTTTATAAGTATCAAGAGGTAGCTAAATTTTTGTATTGATTAGAGCATGAAAGCTTTATGCTTTTGAAGAATTTTTGTATTTAACTTACAAAATTATCTGTTTCATGAAAAGAGGCTTCATTTTGACACAAATCTTCAGCAGACCAAAAACCAAGCAAAATATCATAAATGTTTATCAGAAAAAACTTAAATTTGTAGTTAAAACATAAAATAAGCAACACATCAGATAAAGCAACATTAAATCTCGTTATTCATCTGTACTCTAACTTTTTTTTTTGTTTTTGTTCACATTTAACATGTAAAAAATGCGAAATCCTAGTCACTGGACGATTCGAGAAAGCACTTTTTAATGTGACTAGGCTCGTTACGTTAATAGTGCGTATTTTAAAATAATGAAAATTTCTTTCAAGATGTTTCTCATTTCTGAACTTGGTGAACGACCCAATTTTTCAAACTGGCCGTAAAAGTGCATTTTATTAGGTATTGCATTGAAAAAATAACTCAAAATTAGTGGAAAAAAATGTTTTAAAACATTTTCTGACAATTTTCCATTATTTAATTCTATTCCATTAACATTGAATACAAGTCAGTGAAAAAAAACAAAAAAAAAACTTGTTTTTAAAACTCAAAACAACAATATTACATTAAATTTAATATAAAACATACAATAATGAAATAAAAGCAAATGAATAGTTTTGTTTGTAAAAATTTTATCTACAACTTTTTTTTTTCATTTTCACACAGACACAAAAATGCATTGCAGAAAAGTTGTAAAACAAAACAAAGTGGTGTTAAATTGTATTTTTTTTTCTGTACTTTGATTCAAATCTGATACGAAACTTTTGTGTAAAACCCTGTAATTTGAAATAATTTTAAATAAAAATTGTATTAGATTATTAAAAATGAATTAATTGTTACATAATTTAAATATTCAATGTTCACAATTAATCCCAAAATTTGGATCTACACTCAATTTTGATAAAATTTTCGATTCATTTGGGACGAGAAATTTCAAACTTTTGGATAAAACTTTTTTAAAAGTGATAAAATTAAATAAAAAAAAGTGAATAAAGTTATTTTCCAAGAATTTCATTGTCTTTCTCGAACTAATCTCATATTGCGACACTCAATACACAAAATATAATGAACTTGGGATTTACGAAAGTTAGTTGTGTGTGTGTCTTTTGTATAATAATAAGAAGAAGAAGAGTAATTAAAATATATTTTAAGAGACGTGATATTTAAGTCTAGACATAAGACTGTGAATGTAATAATAATTGAAAATAACACAGAAACTTGGTGGAATGTTAAATATTTACAGAATATTGAGGAAAAGTTAAAATGGAATTTTTTTTCATTTTAAATGCAATAGTCATGGGATTTAAAGGATTTTAAAGGGAAACCAACTAAAATGTATAACACCCTACGACAAATAAAAAAAAAGTTTTAGTACTCCAAGTTTGTTTTCATTTCCTAAAAGTAGAAAAAAAATGAAAAATTTTGGCGTTTACAGTTTTTCAAAATCACGTCAAAAAGTTGAGTTATGAATTTTTGAAATTTTCCATATAAATGACACATTTCGTCATCTCTCAGCACAGAGATTGAAAAACATGCTCTTACTCATTTAGAGTTATCTCGAAAACTACATGAGCTACAAATGAGTTTAATAGATCGTTGGAAAGAAGAAGAATGTGGCTATTCAAATGTAAAGTTTTGGTCGCGGGATCAGCCAAAAAATTGGGCTTTTAAGGCTCAAGAATAAATTGAATAAAATCTTTGTTTTTTTCAAAGTTTTTTGCCAGTTTTTTTCACTATTCAACTTATTTTAAGATTGAATGTTAAAATTAATATAACTATGTAATACTTTGTGTTTTCAAGTTATTTTGATATTGCTAGATGCAATTTTACTGTGGTAACAGTGGAAACCGTGCAGTAATTAGATCATGAATGTGCATTTCTCTACCAATATGACTCATATTACGCACATTTGATCACTTAATTCTTGTTTAAATACGTATACACAACTGATTTGTATACAGTTAATTTATTTACTTTGAACTAAGTAATAGTAGCTAAAAAATTCAAAATGGATAAAAACATTGCTGATTGCAAAGCGCGTTTGTCACAACTTTGTTACGTCTGTGGTTTATTTACTCCAAAAAACCCCAAAGGAACTTATGAAAGACATTTTACAGATAAAGCTATCAGATGCTTCCAGACAAAATATGGGCGTTTTCCTATTCTACAACCTTACACACCTTCGACCATCTGCTGTATATGCTACAATATGTTATATTGTGGATAACTTTAATAATAATATATTGTAATATATTGCAGAATATATTTAGTTAGAAAAACTGATCGAATAAACGATAGAAGAAAAACTTGAATGAAAACTTTGATGAAAAAACACACGAATTTTATAAATGTAATAAAGAAAATGAGACTTGATAAAAGTAAGACAAAAAAAACACACATTTTCTACAATAAAAAAGAGATTTCTAAAGAAAATCTTTAAAGCTTATTCTTAAAGTATTACATAGTTATATTAATTTTAACATTCAATCTTAAAATAAGTTGAATAGTGAAAAAAACTGGCAAAAAACTTTGAAAAAAACAAAGATTTTATTCAATTTATTCTTGAGCCTTAAAAGCCCAATTTTTTGGCTGATCCCGCGACCAAAACTTTACATTTGAATAGCCACATTCTTCTTCTTTCCAACGATCTATTAAACTCATTTGTAGCTCATGTAGTTTTCGAGATAACTCAAAATGAGTAAGAGCATGTTTTTCAATCTCTGTGCTGAGAGATGACGAAATGTGTCATTTATATGGAAAATTTCAATAATTCATAATTCAACTTTTTGACGTGATTTTAAAAAACTGTAAACGCCAAAATTTTTCATTTTTTTCTACTTTTAGTAAAGGAAAACAAACTTGGAGTACTAAAACTTTTTTTTTATTTGTCGTAGGGTGTAATAAATTATTTCTATTTAGCATAAGGATTAGATAAATGATGTACTTTTTGGGGATTTTTTATTGCCAATTTAGTTTTGAGTTGAACAAGTGTTTGTTTCTATACATGTATACAAAGAGATTAATATCACAAGGCCTTTAGAAATTTTTTGAAAGGAAAAAGCACCTTTTTTTCTTTTATTGATCATCACACGTGTGCCATTTTTTCCTTTTTCCTGTAAGGCATTGATTAAATTTTTTAATGTTTGAATTGAAAAACCTTGTGAGCCTTTTTTGTATCAATTCAAACCGACGTGGGTGACAAAGCAACGTTGAGAGAATCGTTCATGCTCCAACTTTGGTGACATATTGCAAGATGTTGACATGAAACTCTCCACTCTTTACATGTAAAGCTGTAAATTTGATTGAATACCCAACTGAATCAAAATTGAATTGATACAAATCATTTGAGAAGATTATCCATCACTTTTGTTTACCAAAAACATTCACACTCCTCACGTATGATATTAAAATGAAGAAAAATAAGGGTATTATTTTTGCCTTGATCCCATTTTTTGTATATACACACACACATTGAAATGATAATAAAAAATTACGAACCATTTACATTTTTATTGACAGCTAAATAAATGAAAAACGATGATACAGGTCAGTGGGATAATTTAATGTATTTGACTTATAAATTGACTTCACAGAAATAAAATGTACAAAAAAAAAATAAGGATCAGATTGAATTAGACAATTCCAAGAAACAAATCGATGTTACAAGTATATTTATTTTTATCATGTAATCCAATTTTTCTTCCTTTGTTTTATTTTAATCAAGCGTTGTCTTGTAAAATTGTCACTGTCACTGTGACTGACATGCAGTGAAAAAAAAACATCATTAAATTTATCACATAATCACATAGATACAAAAAAAAAATGAGATCTAGATAAGGAAATAAGCAAACAAAGGAAAGTTCTTTTTTTCATTTTATCTTACATTAATCTAAGCCGTTCAATTATATCTATACAAAATCTGTATTTTGTATTCAGAGTCTGGTTCATGACTTTTTTCACTATTCTTTATTTTATTTATTCAGAGCAAAAAAATAATACAAAACTGTGATAAACTAATTTGTATGAATGCATTTTTTCATGTGAAACTCGAGCTTCTTATCTTTTTTAATGTTTTTTTTATCTCATATAATTTTTTTTCCATCCAAACATACTTCAACTAGATCTTTTTTCATTCATTGAGGAAATTTCCCTTTTTCGTTTCATTTTTTTTTATATTTTATTCTAGTCATGCAATTTTCATGGTTTTTGTGGCACTTTTTCTATTTACGTGCATAATATTTGAAATAGATAAATGTTCTTTGATTGAAAAAAAAAACGTATTAATATGACTAGGGGCAAAACCCACTAAATTTTGAGGATTTAGTGTTTTTAAAATGAATAATTTGAATTCCCGTTGCTCTTAACAACATAGAGCAAAAAAAAAATCTTATCAGAAACAGAATTTAAGATGGTATGCATCACTGGTTTATGTCACGTTTCATCTATTTAACTTTTTTTTTTGAGGAAAAAAATTCCATTCTTACAAAAAAAAAACGAAATTGTGTCTGATTCTTATCGTTTAAATGTTACATTTTATGAGAACAAAAAAAAATCGATGAAAGAGTTTACATTTAAATAAATAATTTTTTTTTAAATGATGACATTTAACAACACAAAAAAACTGACTCTATTTTTTTTTTAAACTTTAATTAATTTCACACTTCACCTGAGGATATGCTAAAAATTATATTGTTACAATATTTAAATATTGTTACACTTTTTTTTTGCATTTTTACACTTTATTGGACTTCATTTTCACTTGAAACAAAAAAAAATTGAAAAAAATGTGAATAATTCTCAAAAATGACGAAAAAAAATCATAAATTTTACAAAAAATACATAATAGCGAAAATATTTACGCACTCAGGCAAAACTGTTTCAATTTTTTACTGGTATTTTGTTATTACAGTGAATAATTTGGAGAAGTATTTATGACTTATTTATGGAACTTTTTTTTAAATACTTTGATACTTAAAAGTTTTTGGTTATTTAAGTTGCCTCGATTCTGATTGACATATGGTTTCATTTAAAAGAACGTTTAATTTGAAATTTTGGTTTGTCTTCGAGAAATCATAGATGAAAATTGAAAGTATTCCAAAAAAGAAGACCAAGATTGTTTCAACAAAATGATTTTTCTTAAGGGTCTCTGACTATTGGCAAAATACCTGAAATACTTCATTGCAATATGACAGTAAAAAAATTCTGTAAAATTTTCAACTTGCCAAACTTGAAATTCCTGGTAAAATCACACAATATTGAACATGTTCACATTTTTTGTTATAACTTCATATTACCACAGATTTATGCCTTTATTTTTAATGGTACACAATTCAGAATATACAAAAATAACGGAGTAAACAAAATATTTTTTAATTAAAACGATGTATTTGTGTATTTCACATGAATATCGTTATGGGCTTTCATTTTACATTTTTATACAAAAAGAAAAAGACAAAAGCATGTGAAAAAAATTGCTGATATTTTATGAATCTTTGTCCTATTGAACAATAAAACCTGTGTAATGTTTTTTCTCCCAGTTCATCATTGTTACAATTTTAAATAGAACAGTTCTCAATAACAGTTATGTTGAACCCCTTTTTTTCTGACATTTATATTTGGGGGAAAACTCACAGTTTTCAGTTTTCCACATCTCAATTTTTATTATTATTATTATACAATTTTTTTTTGTGCCTTGTTTAACTTTAATAAAAACTGACATAAGGCAGACATGTGTAGTGTCGTCGTCATCGTTATTTCCTATATCACATATAGAATGCTTAGATTGGAAAGTGTGTGTATCAATGTTGCTTTTATATTTTTCATTATATAACTAAATTCAATGACAGGGCAACGATACAACAAAAATATACAAAAAAAAATTGTGATATGAGACTTTTTCCTCTACATGTTTTTATAGGATTTGTAGGAAAATATGGTGAAAATAGGTAAAAACTTGTTATGCAACACCAAGGACTTTCAACGTGAAATGTTTCCTTGTAAAAATTTGAATTTCAATGAAATTGCAAAACCCAGGTGAATATCATTGAAACGATTTCAAATATAACCTCTTGATATGATTTGAATGGAGAAAAAAAAAAATACATTTAACAGAATTCAAATGAATGAAAATAAAACAATAACAGAAAAAAAATCCAATATTCATATCGAGAGATACACCAGGGTTAAATTAGATTGTTTAGTTTAAAAATTTCATCGCGGTTTTTTGTTTAGTTAGTCGGATATGCTATGCCAATTTTCGTATTTTTTTCCTTTTTTTCATTTATTATTAGATTTAGATTGCATTCTGATGTTAAAATTGTGTTGTCAACAAGAATTTCCGGGACAAAAAATGTAACTGGAGTAGAAACCAATCAAGATTTTTTTTGATTAAATTACATTTGAAATGATGTGACGCTATGAAAATATTTTAAAGTATTTGTTACAATGCATTTAATTCCTTGGGCTTATTTTGACTCAACTATCAGCTTGAATTCAAATGCTAACTCATCATGAGTTCAAATTAGACTTAAAGAAATTTTTGAAGCCTCAAAATTCCTAACATGGTTTCAAGTCATCGACTTTGGTCTACTAAAAAAACTGAATTTGAATATAAAAAAAATTACATTGAAAATAAAATATGAATCATGCAATTTTCGTACAGTAAATTTACAAAGAACAAGAAAAACTTTTCATATCCTACCCTATTTATAACTGATTACAGTGTTTACCGATAAAAAGTTTATTTTGGTCGAAAAAACCCAACACATTAATTTTAGTTTTTGGAATTTTACTTCATTTCAAAGATATTTGGCTAACTCTAGTTCTATTAAGATCCTGTCTGTTTAATAGTAAATTTGAGGATCATTTCACTGGACATGACAAAAATCCTCACGGTCCTTTGTCTAAGACAGAAAATATTTGGAAAAATTGAAAATTGAATTTAAGAAAACCGAAAATCAGGAAATTTCACTCCAAATTGATGTTTCTTGATTAAGGTTTTCTATTTTTTTGGTTATAACACACACACACACCCACACACACAAAATTTGATAATAAATAAACTGCATGTACAACAAATATTTAACTTGTGTGTTTAAAGTTGTTTAGAGAGATGTGAGAGGTATGTGTAACCACACACAATTATAATACAAAATAACCAAATAATAAAATAATAGAAAGCCATTGAAAATAACATTAAAATGCAAAACAGGTTCTCTATAATTTTATTCAACATCAACATCATTGCATTTGTAAAATAACATCCTTGGTCAAATAACATTCATTAATATTACCAAAAATATAGAGTAGGACAACGAAACCAACTAACATAACAATACACAGAAAATTGTAATAATACCAATATATTTTAGTAAAAGTTCTTGTTTTTTTTTTTTTGAAAAGTCATGTGTGTGTGTGCATCCAAGATTTAAAGTGTATTGAAATGCAACGATGCGTAGCTTGACCAAATAGAACACAGAGAAAATTAGAATTTGTTTAAAGTGCATTATTTATCAGGGAGTTTACAAGTACTTTGTAATATTCTTTCATCAGAATTGTTTCTCTGTGTGTGTGTGTCCATTAAAATTAAATAGTTTTAACACAATTCACAAGTTCTTACATGTTTATTGCTTATCTCTCTCGAACTCTCTTCATTTATGTTTTCACCATGAAAATAATATCCATTTTGATTTTCAAAACCTTACTAAAGCACATTGGAATATGTTGATAAAATGATCAGGAAAGTTAATGTTGCAGGAAACCATACACAGTTTGATTTTTATTATTATGCCATATAATTTCAAATGTGTGTGTGTGTGAGTGTGTGTGTCTGTTTCAAAAATTATATCAAATTTATCTTCCATTTAAATTTTATACCTTTCAAGTCTTCCGAGAATTAGCAACTATAACATAATTAATTAGCGTACTAAAATTTCTCCTTTTGTGGGTATTTGGGCCATTTAACCTCATATTTATTAGTGTACCTGTATTAAATTTCACTAATTTTGATTTTACCTTGGTTTCATATGAAAATGTGAAAATTATACATTAAATTATGCTATAAAATAGTAAAATAAAATATGTAGAAAAATAATTTAACAATTCAGGGTTGATTGCCAGTAACATTTTTTTTACATGCTTCATCTAATTTTACACAATTTTAAATGTGCTTTAAAAAACATAATTTATGCAAAAAGTTTTTGTATCACAAAAAGTGTGGAAAAATATTTTCTTCTTTCAATATGGTATATGAAATTTAATAGTATAATTGAGTTATATTTTGAAAAAAAAACAGTAAAAGTTTAAACTTTTAAAGTATCTAATTTTGCTCATTTTTGTAACAAAAATTATAATGCTTATCTTAATAGCAGTCAATTATCAAATCAGGTACGTTTTTTTATCATACCAAGTAAAAATTTGTTTGAAAATTAACAAACATGAACATAAGTTCGTGATAGATTATAAAAATTTTGTAAAAGGGTTTTTGCAAATTTTTAAGATAACGCCTTATAAAAAAGTCCCTTTTCTCTTATTAACTTGATGACTTTTTTTGATGTTTTAATTTTTTTTTCGAAATTCGAAGAACATTTTTAACAAAAACTTGACCCTATGAGTGTATTTTTATCAAATTCAAGTGATTAGAACCAGAACTTGATTTTTTTAAATTCTTGCTGGCCCCCAGAAAGTTGGAAGGGAGGAAAGACCCATAATCGATTAAAAGTCTCAGTTTTAAGGCCTTTGTTTACTTCAGGCAAGTTTTCAAGCTTCAATTTGGCTCAATTGATTATATCGATATTTCAGGGATTTAGAGGCCAAAAAAGACCAATTAATCGAAAAAGGTATGTCTGATTTTCAAATAATGGGTCCCTAGGACTTGCAAAAGGCTGCTTAAAATTTAAAACAAAACTCAAGTTTTTCAGACACTTTTCAAACTTAAATGGATCAACAAAATACAATTTCCTCCTCTCTTCGAAAATAATAATTTCCTTGTAATTTTCTATTATTAATAATTAATTTGTTCAATGCTTTCAATGTTCTTTTACCCTGATATTAATTTAATTAAACAGATTTTGTCCGTATTTTGCTTGAACAGCACAAGACACTTAATCTAATAAAAAATAATAACCAATTTCTTGAAATTTTAAACCAAATTAATGTATCAAATTGATGCTATAAGAAAAGAAAATCGTTACATGAGTTAAAAATTTATGTCTTCTATAATAATCTAATAAATTCATGTCAGAGCACACACACACACACACAGATACATTTTTAACTGTAAAAATTACATCACATTTTATATTTCATGACAGTAATTTAATTTGAAATACGACACTTTTCTGAACACTAATTTGACATTTTGAGTGTGAGTGTACAAAAAAGCTTAACATTTAGAGATGTCACAAATTTATTTATATTTCATTAATTTTCATTTTCATATATTATTGAATTTGAACTCCTTTTTTTTCTGAGTATGTTTGAAATGTAAAAATAACGAATATATTCTTATATAAAATTTCTTCTCTAACACTCATTGACATCATAGCAAAAATAAATTTACAGTCACGTTTTTTGAGCAATTTTACTGGACCATTGCTTATATATCTAAGGAAAATTCATCTCTGTTCAAGCAAAATTACAATAAAAACCATCTGAATGTTAAAACATCCTATTTTACGTCTGTCTTTTACGTGTCACCCAATGACAATATTCATGTCCTTTTATTTTGCACATTGACACTCATTGCATTAAAAACCATCACACACAAACTCAATATGGTTTAGTGCGTTTATACTCTTTTAATTTCATACCATCATCATTTTTTTTTGTTGTCACGTAAAAAGTAACCAAGTGTTGCGTTGAATCATTCAAATGCATGAATGACATTTGAACCGATGACAGGTAATCGTATTTGGACAAAAAAAATTCAAAAAAAACTCACACACATTAATCTAACTAATGTGAGGTGGACTTTTCTGGTTATATCATTTTTTTTTTATTTTTAAAAAAACAGCTTTGATGAAAACGCAAAATGAAAGTAGTCGTTTTAAATTACATTTAAATGTGGTTGGGAAATGCCCGTGTTATGTTAATTGGCTTCAGGTTGTGTATCGAGTTCATGATTGAAAATGATTTCTATTCAAAATTTCACATATAATTTAATGGTGTAAAAATTTTATTATCAATTTGAATGAAATTAGAACAGATATTGCATATTTTTAAGGGTAATTTAATATTCATTGCATCATTTTTGGGTTTATTTTTCATTACATTTTGAAGCAATTACTTTAAAAAAAATCGATCCATCGTAAATTTTGGCTTTAACATTTGACTTGTGCACCTTTTAACCACGAAGAAGGTGTCGTGACCAATTATAAAAGGAAAAAAAAAACACAAGAAAGCACAAACAAATTTGAATTAAAAATTAAAATAAAACATACACACAAACATAATTATTTTATAATAACAATAAACTTTTTTAAACAACAAAAAAAGGGCAAACGATATATCGACGCGGCACCAAAAACACTTTGTCTTGCAATATCAATAAGAGCAATGTTAAAAGGAAGGAAAAACTAAAACATGCACAATTTTCAGCTATTTAACGAAGAAAATATGAATTTATTATTTTAAAATGTAGAAAATTTCATATTATAGGTAGCGATTTATCCCATTGAATTGCATGTCAGTTTATTTTCAACAACAAAATTTTTCAAGTTTTAACGGAACAACAAATGAAAGGCAAAAAAATATTTAATAGTTTCTTAACATGCAAAATGTATTTTCTGAAGAAAATTTATTCAAATATTATTATTCATTCATTCATTCGTTCAATAATAATAATAATAAAAATTCGACAAATAAGCTGATACATGTTTAACGATAATATGGCGATGCAACTTCTTGTTAAAACTGAATATTTTTGTAAAATTCATGTAAATCTGTGCTCGAAGGATATGAAAACTAGCATACAACGACATGCAATAACTTTATAAATCGTTATTCGAGTGTATTGAATGTGAAAACGTTGATTTAACCTTTTTTTTTTGAGGATTTCCCAATTAAATCAGCAAATTTTATCATTTTACATGTCGGCTTGTGACAGAACCTTCTCATGAGTACCAGATTCAAATTAAAATCGATCTTTTTTTTCACCCTTTTACACTGGTCTCCCATTGGTGTCCCACTGGCTCTGGGTTGAGGGTAAAACATTACCTTAAAAATGCGCTTAAATGAGTCATTTATGACCAAATTTTATTTCAATTCAAAATGAAATCTTTAAAAAGTAAAAATAAATTCGAAAAACTTACAATTTACAAGTAGAAAAAATTTTTTTATATTTCAAATTATAAATAAAAATACCGTATCATGTGAAATGCGAGCCAAAAATAAATAGAAAGAATCTGTGTGTAGAAAGTGGATGAAAAATTGCGGTAGTATTTATAAGGCAATAAAATATTTGCTATGTCTAGTCATTTTTCTCGGTACTAGCATAGCATTTCATATCGCTATTTATTATTATCATTGAATGTGTATTTATATTTTTTTTCATTTTATATTCCAATTCAATGTATATTTCAACACTTTTGTTTATCGCCCGCAGACTATAAACTTTTCGTATGTTTCATCAAGTGCAATAACTTTTACAATTTTTATGTTATATTTTATCACAATGTGTGCAATTCAAGAGTATTTTGTCTCTTGGAGTTTCTTGGAGAAAAAAAAAATATAAAATAAATATTTTCCTTTCAATATTTATGGTTTAATTCACCACCTCTTTTATACAGAAAATACAGAGAATGGAAAAAAACTGACACTCAAAAGTATGCATAACAAGACAAGCAAAATCCTGACCTACATCAATAATTTGTAGTGTTATTGCTTTTATTGCGATTAGCTGCGATTTATAGTTTTTTTTTTCATATAAATTTTTTTTCAACAAAATCCATATACAGGCACAATAAAAATGAATGAAACCGGAAAATAAATGATCACTAAATTTTATATTAAGGGTGAAAAGTTTAACGATGCAATTTATAGTTTTCCTTTAAAAAAATACATTTAATGTGAAGAAAAATAAAATGATTTTTTTACAGTTACTTTGAATTGAACTGATTTTTTTTATTTTTATTTGCTTGCTCTGGTAATTTCTGTTTCATTTTTTTTTTGATAAAGCTCGCTTGAAAAACGTCTTCGTTCAATTAACTCAATCGCAACGAAATGCACTTTTCTTAGCTGTTTAGTGGAAAGAATTTCCCAAATTTTCTATTATTTAATAAAAATGTAAATATAAATTGCAATGCGATAAAGGAAAAATTATGTTCTCTGATATTTCGTTTAATGCAATTCATTTTCAAGAATAATAAAAATAAATTGACAAATTTAAATATTTTTTTTTAAATGGTCGTAGTGAGATAATGTAAAAAAAATCAAAATACCAGGCGTCTCCACTATGTCTTGTGTATCTTTAAAATTAAAAATAACTTGATGATTCATATTTTTTTTGTTCTCATATCATTGTCATTATAGTATTTAAGAAATACATTACGTGATTATTGTCAACTGTCATCTGAAACAAATTATGAAATATTTTTTTTATTTCCGTTAAATATCAGTTAAAAATACACTTTAAAAGTCACATTCTTCATTAATCAATTGACATTGAGTATAAATTTGCTACTTTATATTTTGATGTGAATATTTTTAGTGCATTTCGTAAGAAAAAATGCACTATTACAGACGGTTTGTCCACCGTCACTCTGACACTCTGACACTGATAGCTGTTCATCGGAGCAAAGTCGGATTTTTTTGTTAGACAGAGGAGGTCTTAAGGATGATTTATAAATCATTAGTTTTGAGATTGGGCTCCAGAGCCTCCAAAGCCTTAAAAACGGTTAAACATTTTAAAAAATTGCTAATTGGTTTTGTTGGATGGAGAAGAAGAGCCTGAAAACGGTAAAAAGCCCAAAACGTTCGATTTTTCAAATTTTTTGGCAGATTTATTTTTATTTAATTTCAAAATGCCGGGTTTTTTTCAAAATGGCAGTTATTTTCAAAATTAATTATATTTAATGAAACGGGTTCCATCGAAATGCACTTTTCTAAACCGCCCAGTGGTTAGAATTTCCAATTTTTTTTATTTATTTTACACTTTTTTTTGCAAATCAAATAACGTTCTTTGAAAAAAAATATTAAAATAATCTGTTAAAAGTGTTTAAAAATTTAAAGATTCCAACTTTTTTCAGTTCAACTCAAAATAAAATTATTATTTAATTTCAACATGTTCAATGTTTAAACTAGTTCATATCATTTCATGATATTTTCTTACCTTCCGGCATATTTATTGACATTAAAAAGATTTTCTTTTTGATTTTATTTTATTTGCTTCTCCTTTTGTTTAGTTCTGTGTTTCATTTTCATTTTTTTTTATGATATTAAATAAAAGGAAAAAAAAATTAAGTTTAAATGTCTTTTATGTCACTTCTTTATTTGTATCAAAACACAAACAGAGCAAATGGGATTTTTTAACTTGATTATAGGAATGCTGAGTGTATAAATTTCAAAAGAAAACAAAATATGACAAGTCTTTGGTCAGAAGCACCACAATATATTGGCTGAGATTGGCGTATACAGTGATAAAATGAAATGAAATAAATAAATGAATGAAAGGGAAAAAGTACATTATGAAAAGAGAGAAAATCTTCCTTTTATCTTGTTTTGTCTATGTGTTTGTAATAATAGCAATAATAATAATAATAATACAAAATAATATAAATCTCCGTATCCGTGTGTGTGTGTGTGTGTGTATGGTTGATGTGTTTTCTTGTCTTACTCTATTGAGCTCCTGTGTCTGTGGGAATAATTTTTCATTTTATAGAGAAAAAAAATCCTTTGCCATTTTTTTTTTTAAATGAAAGAAATGAAATATAAAAGCGGTTTTCTTTTATACGTAAAAAAATCACTAAGTCATTGGAAATACATATTTATTCAGTTCCCAAAGAGATTTTAAGCTTTATTGAAAGAGAAAATGAAAAGGAAAAAAATAATTTAATATAAATGAAGATTATTATACACAGGAAAAATTTGTTTACTCTTGTCTTTTCGATTTTCAGTTTTTTTTCCTTTTTCACATAGAAATTCTCTCTCTTAATTCCTTAGTGGTGCATTGCTGTGGTTTTTTTAATAGACTTGATTATTTTTTTTCTTCTTTTAACTTAAAAATGTGAACTTAAACTGTGTATCAAACAAAATATTTTAATCTAGATTAATAAACCTTATTAGCTTTTAAAAGCACAGATCACATTTTAATTTTGAGCCTCATCCTTAATTATTTAATGTGATATTCAAAAGATTTAAAAGATTATCTGTAATAATTGCGATATTATAAAATAATGAAAACCATCACCATCAGTATTTATAATGGCATCTCAGTGTTAAAATTATTCCTTCAAGGTATAAAATACATTTTTGTTCTATTGAAAATCAGCACGATACGATGACTTTCAGAAACGAACAAATTAATTACATCCATTTTTTTTTTGTTTCTTTTTGTATCTTTTAAAAGTAAAAATAAAACGTTCGCCAATAATGTCCATATAAATTGCTGTTAGAAAAGAATGGAATGGAAAAATTTTCTTTTCCGCTTTATTGTAAACAAGAGATAATAGTAATAATGGATAAAATGAATAAATAAAAAGATGTAGAGAGGAAATTGTTCAACGAAAATCATTTAGATTGTGAGAATTACACTGTCCAGCACATGGAGGGAAATTGAGATGCACAATTATGTAAGTTTTCCCAAAATTTGAAGCCATTTTTGCATGATTTCTATAATTTTATCGTAATATTGAAGCCCTGCAGGTCTTGGACGATAGCACCAGGGACGGATTTTCTATAAAATTTACGCTAAACTTAACTTTTACAAGACAATCGACTGCGGCCTTTCTGGTATTTGCCAGATTGTCCTTATGGCCAATCCGCCACTCGATGGCACGAGGCTAGAAAAAGTTCCATTCAATTCCTCAATCTTCCTAATATCCTCATTGGCAATAATATCTATATTGAAATTCATTTTATTTGAACTCGACCCAAACAAATCTAAGACAAGCCAAAGTAATGCAATGCAATTTGTTGGCCAGTGTAACTTTCATTATTACTATTATTATCATTTTACAGATCGCGTCTTAATTTTAAAATCATCACGTACATCTTTTATTATAAAATAAAATAAAATAATAAAAGTTTGTTAAAACCGTCATTCATTATATTTTTTCCATTAAAAAATAAAATGAATGGCAATACAATAGAAGAAAAGTAAAGAACAAAACACTGTTTGAAAATAAAAGCAATGATTTACAAAATGCATTGTAATTATTGTAATCAGTGTCTGGTAATGAAATAATGACGTTGTTGATGTTAACAAACAAATGTGCGGGATAATAAGGATTCGATTGCAATTACGGCATATTGTTGAAAGGAAAAGATAAAAAAAATTTAAAATAAAACAAAAGAGTCTAGATTTTCTTTTTCCTTACAATTTTTTTTGTATAAATTCTTTTAAAGGAAAAGAAAAGAAAATTAATACTCATTGAACAGGTTTCTGTTTTTAAAACGAATGAATTGAGTTGTTTAAATTGACAAGAGTTTTCAAGATGTTTTCAGGTAGGCACACACACACATTTATATCCAGTTACATATTACACTAAATGATTAAAATGTTTATAGATCCCATTATTTTATTTTCTTTTTTTCTTTGAGTACTCACTTCATTTATTTGTCTATCAAAATAACAATGAAAATAAACTTTGAAATATTTTTTTAGTGTTTCGTTAAGGGGTGTTTTTTTTTTCATGCATCTCAATGAAGGTAAATGATTATATCCTCCGCACAATAAAAAAAAAGTAAATGAAAGATCTGTTTATTTTCTTAAAAGATTTTTTTTTCTTTGCGTCATAAAAAAATGTGCCTTTCAAAGCAATTGACGTTTATTATTATAATAAAAAGAAATTTTCTTTATAAATATAAAAAAAAATAAATGAGAAGAATTTTCTTCATGAATGTAATAATTTATCATATTCATATCCATTACAGCATAAGAATGTTAAGTCTTTTTTTTTTTTGCCTTTGAAATTATTCATAAAAGGATGAAAAGCGTAAGAATTGAAACAAATAATACATTATTAAGGTTGAAAATAAAAAAAAAATTAAATTGAAAAGAAAAGTGATGTTACAGATGATGAAAATTCAGAAGATTCAATTGAATAAAAATTTAATGTGGTATGTTTAAAAAATTTTACATGAAATTCAATGATGACTGAGATGTTTCAGTGAATGTTGGGGAAAAATTTGAATTAATATTCATTGGAAAAGTTCGTTTTTTATAAATTTACGGATATGTACGTTGAAAATTCCCGGGATGCCTGAAAATTTTGACATTTTTAACATTAAGCCATGTTTGAAGTCGGCCATTTTGATTTTGATACAGATGGACGGACGAACAATGACACGTGCTTCAAATCCACGAAAAAAGTTCTTCAGAACCAAATTCAAGTTCTTCAATTTAACCAGTCATTCCCAAAAAAGATATCAAACTATCATAACAATCAAAAAATTTATAATTTCAAGTTAATTAACTCTAAATCTCATCTCATATCCTCATAAAATTTCGTTTAATGAATTTAACTTTCAGTTACTAGATAACCAAAATCTCCAAAGGATTACAACCATGATTTTAATTTTAAAATTCTTAATTTATTAACATTTTTACCATTCACTCTAAATTTTTTTACCATCAGATAGACAATCTGACATTCACTGTACATCACAGTTATAACATAAGACTCAATGTAGACATAAAATATTTAAAACTCATTCATTACACAATTTCTCACAGGAATTAAATTTTGTTGGATGAATTTATTTTATTTTTTTTTATTTTTAATATAAAAACTTTACGTACATTTTTACTTTAAATGAAAAAGAGTAAACCAAAATAATAAATTTTCTAGGTATAATTTTAATGAAAAACTACAAGATGAAAAACACAGTGAAATAATGATTAAGCTAAATTATGCATACACCTGTTTTATTTATTATTATGACGTTGTTTCATAACTAGTTAATGTTTGAAATTGTGACGTTTTAACGAGCAAAAGTTTTATTTGTAATGCATCAACATAAGTCTAGATCAGCTCAGATTTCTAGGGCGGTCTCCACAGAAGACAGAATCTGGTAAATGCCAGAAAGGCCGCAGTCGATCGTCTTATAAAAGTTGAGTTTAGCATAAATTTTAAAGAAATTCATAAAGAATGCCAGGGCCATTAATAATTTTCAATCCGCCCCTGCATCATATCTGATGAAAAAATCTAAAGAAAAAAGTCCACTAGACCTGGTTCAGTTCAAGAAAGTGACCATACTTTTTCAGAAAGCTAAGCAAGACAGACACTAAGTCTAAATGTAACGAAAATTCATTTTATGCTAATACTAGAAGCACCTTAAAAATAAAATTTCATGTCAATTATAGCTGTTCAATTTAATTGAAACACACAATATTCAAATTTTATTTTTCTTAATTGAAAATAAAAAAAAAATAGAAACCATATTTTTATTTTTTTTCATTATATTGTGAATTTCATTAAAAAATAATTAGGGAAATTGATACAAAATAAGCTTCTTTGAATAAAATGTAAGGAAATTATATTCAAAAAAAAATCTCATCCTGGTCTAACATTTAAATATTTCCACGTATTATTATCTGGGTCCATTATTCTCGGTATCATGAAATATTAATGAAATGAATAAAAACATTCTAAATACACACACACACACACATACAAAATCTAACCAAAAAACCCTCAAAACAGACGCAGAAAATGTGTACAAGGGATAAGAGATGTAAATTTATAAGGCATGTGGTGTGTATTATAAGAGGACACACAACAACGATTTTATATATTAAAATAAAAAAAAAATATTTACAATAATAAAAAGTTCGTGCATTTTCATATACAGTTTATTTAAAATGCTGAATTATACATAATGTATTTTTGGGCAATGAGAAACTAGACAGCGACCACAGAATTTTTGCTAATTTCATAAAATATTAAAACATTTTAAAGTATTTTGTGTTCTTGCTCGATGGTGTGGTGGTTGTGGTTCAAATTTTCATTTTTGTCTGTACTGTACATCCATTTTTGTTGTTATTTTTCCTCTATAAATTTAAAATACAAAAATTAAGCCATTTACGTAAGAAGAAAAAAATAAAATTGTAAAGCCATGTCATTAACTAGGACATGTGTGTGTGTGTGTCTGTTATTTTTGGTCAAAATAACACGTAACCATTTATTTTGAACACATACGAATTACATTCAGCTGATGTTGCAAAAATGGACAGAGGGAAGAGGCTTAATTTAAATATCTGTTGTTTGCATGTGAAAACTACATGTTAAAAGTCAAGCATTACCGTTCATGATGATGATTATGATGCAATATGTTAGAATTAGTTTAGTCCAGAGATATAAACATTTAAAATTTAATATTGGAAAAATTAATTTTTACTTTGGTTTATTATTATTAAATATTTCTCATTACATTCAACGTCTGATTCACAACACCACAGAATTTTACTGCATAATTTTATTAAATTAAATAACAAGCGAAGAATAGAAAAAAAAATTTAACATGAAAATCTTTTTATGAAAAATTGTTATGAAATTTTTGTAATAGTAGTGGTCAGTTTGCATAATAACAAATTCAAGCCATGCCACAAAAATGTAACGTAAATCATACAAATAGCGAATGAAGAGTTCAAAAAGCAGTGCAAGACATATCTCTGCATGTCAGTGATGCGCGGGCTGTAACCATTGAATTTAAATCTTAAATCTTGTTTATAATTAAATTTTTCACTTCATTTTCAGAATTTTCGGGATGCATTTGAGATATTGTGTAGTAAGATGCTTCAAAATTGGAATTTTCTTGTCCATTTTTCAATAACGAAAATCCATCTTAAAATCGAAAAAAACTTCACCAAGGTACCTCCTGCCATTTTCAGTCTAAATTCCACCGCTTTTAAAGGAATTTCATAGACAACCATTGCTATTAAAAGCTTTTTCATGAAAATATACATTTTTTTTTGGTAATTTATGTGACAGGATGATAAAAAATTGTGCTTAGTCTACCATATGAAAAAAAAATTTACAGTATACTACAAATTGCAATTTATGATTCTTTATTATTATATGCAAATAAAATATTTGTCGTTGGATATAAAATTTAAAAAGAATTTATGTTCATTTGTTTAGAGAATTAGGAGAAAAAAAATGATTGTGTTTCTATGTAAAATGCGAGGAAGAACGAAATTTTTTTGAAGCATTAAACGTAATTCTATGCAAAATTATACACATTAAGCAAAAAACCAAATACGAAATTTTTATTTTTAAATTTGAATTTTAATTTAATGGCCACAAAAAGACTCAGTGAAAACTCGAACTTGGTGCCCTTGTAAAACCTTCAATTTCATGTTTTTTTAGTGCATTTCGTGAAAAAAAAGCACTGTTATAGATTGTTTGTCCGCCGTCACTCGCGGAGCGCGATCGGGTTTTTTTTGGCTATATAAAGGTGGTCATAAGGATAAATGTTAACTCATTAGTTTTAAGATTGGGCTCATAAATTGGGCTCTAGAGCCTCCAGAGCTTTTAAAAACGGTTAACAATTTTGAAAATGAAGAAGCTTTTCAAAACGAACTCATTAGCTTTGAGTTTGGACTCAGGGATTGAACTCCAGAGCCTAAAAACGGTCAGAAGCCTAAAGTTCGATTTTTTCCCAAAATGTTCTAAAAGTTCTTTTTTTTAACCCCCCACACTGAAAATTGAAAACGCCCCGCAGGACAAATTGACTTGGTCCGGAGACGGAGATCTTTGATTACAGCTTACGGGGTTTTTGATGAATGTCATTTTTAACGCATTTCCTGTTAATCTGGATAAAAATTTCGAATATTATGGACACTCTTTTAGTCTATGTGAATACTGCGGGGCTCTTTGCGGGGCGTTTTCAATTTAGAGTGCAGTGGTCAGTATTTCTTATTTTTTTCCTTTATTTAAAGGTTACAAGCGATTGATTCATTTTTTGAACTAATTTTCTGCTATAAATTATCTTTTCCGATTATTTTCAACTTAATGTGTATGAAACAAACAAAATCATACGAAACCCATTATTATTACTATTCCTCAAATCCGGGAACAACTGTAAAAACTCCCCATATTCTGCCATAAATCATGCACCAGTACACCAAACATAAGCTCATACCTCATAATCCTATAATCTCATACAAAAAAAGAGACAAAGCGTTAAAGAATTTAAAATCTCCCAAATGAATACAATTCTATATTTTACACATTTTCACATGATAATTCAAGATACGTGACTGTCTTTTCACTGTCTCATACTTTATTTATCATCGTACAACGTTTCCTTATTATTATTGTTATTGTAACATTTTTTTTTGTCTTGGTGTGCTCTTGCATAAACGTTACTTTAAAAGAGGAGAAAAAAAATACCTGGCGTACTGTTTTGTTGTTGTTGTTGTTGATATTTTTTTTCCTTTCTTAAATCCTTGTGTTAAGATAATAATAATAATATAAAGACCTAAATAAGTTGTCATACTTACTTGCAAGCAAAAAAAAAATAAATATGAAACAAAAAATATGGTAAAGATCGTCACAATTATTCTTCTCATGCGTGTCACCGTCATACTTGACGTTGTGTGTCGTAATGTTAATATTGCATTTTTTTTCTTTGTTTTAAAATGAAAATGAGAAAAAAGAAAAATATTAGAAACGCTTATCAAACAAAGGTACACTAATAAATTCAAATGCGAATGAAGTGAAAATGAACGTCACAAAAAAATACGACAAGGTGTATTTAAACATTTATCTTCATTTTCCCAGTTTTATTTCTTTAAATGTTTTTTTTCCTTACTTGCATTTTCATTGTTATATTATGTGATTTGTCATTTTTTTTCATCTACATTTTAAATTTAATAAGAACACCTTTCGGGAAAGCAAATAAAAATAATAATGAAGATGACAAGTCTTAAGGAAAATGAAAATAACAGGAAGATCATGCCTAGAAACTGAATAAAAAAGAAAATATCTTTTCATTTGGAAAAATGAAAAATTTATATTTATTTATACTGAAAGCACATCATTCGGTTTTTTGTGTGTGTATTTCATTGTTATAGATAAACCGTTTTTATTATTTTACGGTTGAAATGAATGAAAAACTTGTTTTTGTTTTCATCTTTATTTTTTTTTTCATTTGAAATATCTTGTAAACAGTGTTATGTACATTTTTCCTGGAGGCATGTTTCTTTTTCCTTGGTCTTGGCTTATTTATGTCTTTATAAATCAGTTTTTTTGTTTATTAAAATTGCAGAAAAAGGGGGTATTTAATTATTTTAGAGAGGAAATAATTTCTGTTATTTTTCATAGGAAAAGTTAATTTTTTTATTTAAATTTGTCGTTTAATTGACTTGTTTCATCAAACTTTAGACTCTCATTCCAAAACTTATGAATTTTTCAGGCTTTTGAGGCCAACTTATAAAGATCTCAGAATAACAATCAGAAAAATTGAACTTTTAACGGTTTTAAACCGGTACATGACTAGTTCTAGAGCTTTAAGGTTGAGACAGGTTCCAAAGACAAATCGTCTTGATCTCAATTTTCTGACAAAAATCAAAATCTCGTTCCAATCGACTATTCTCGGCCTATTAATGGTCTCTTCAAAATGACAGCGATAGTGACCTAAAAATATTTTTGCTTTTTTTTACCCTTTTTTAATAGTTTTCGTATCAACCAATAGATAGCGCCATAAAAATGTGTACGAATAACCACTAGATGTCGCTAGATTTGGACTATGTCGATTTTAGCTCAAAGTACTATAAATTATGACGGAAAATATGCGTCTGATTGAAAATAACACTTTTGATCGAGAAACTGCCACCTTACAAGTCTACAGACCATTCGCACACACGTACAAATTGGTACCAAGACCAAATATTTTTTAACTCTGAAGCCTGACTTTCACTGGCCTCCTCTGAATTCAATTCATGCTCATAATCCTTAGCATTTGTATTCCAATATTTTTATTTTATTTTTTTTGCTTTTCCACTCACATAAAATATACATTTCGCGATTAAGTAACGATAACGAATGAAATGGTTTAAAAGTGGGTGACAAATTAAATTACTTCATGGTAAATTATTTTCATTTCATTCTTTTCTTCTGTCTCACAATTTTATTTCTTTATATTTATTTTCATATTATTTTCTGTTTTATTTTACTTTCAAACCAAATTAAATAAAATAAAAAAAATTGTCTTGTAGCATTCAATTTCTTTAAGTTGTATATAAAAATATATTTTTTTTTAATAGTAAACATTCTTGACAATTGTTTTTCGGTACAACATTATTATTATTTTTTTATTCTTAAATAATTTTATTTCTTCTATCCTTTTTATTTAGCTCTAATGGAAGGAAAATGATTGCAATTGTTAAATGGTGTAAAGATAAAAATAAATTATGTCTTTTGTTATAAAACATTTTTTTTTTGCTTCATCCTTGTTATTAATGTACATTATTGTTGTAATGATTTAGTAACATTTTATTTTTTTTTTACATTTAAAGTGCATTTTATATTATTTTTTGCACGGATAATTTATTTCCCATAATAAATTTAACCCGAAAAATGATTAAAGTCATAAAATATAATCATCATAATAATAATAATTATTATAATTATCATGTTAATAAAACTTGTACCTTTCTCATTTGATTTTAACTATCATAGTATATTAAAAGTGTGTAGTATCTGACCATTATGTAATTACTTTCATCATTTTATTTTATTGTTATTATTACTATCATCATCACCATCAACATGATTCTAATAATAATGAAAAAGGTAGCATAAAATAACATTTTGTGAAGTACAGACAAAGAGAGTTCTTCATAAGAGTCTGCAAATGAAAAATTATTGTATTGAGTGAAAATTACCTACAATTATTATCAAAGTATTCTGATTATGTGGTACACGTGTCATAGTAAAATGCAATGAAAATGATGTGAAAAACATAAAATTTGTATTAAATTATAATTATTATTATTTTTATAATTAAATAAAAATATGCAATTCACGTTCAAACCTTGCTTTTATTATCATTTAACAATTAGTTTTTTTTTTATTCATTTATTTAATATTAACTGTGGTTATGATTTTGTTTGAAGAGGATAGTACTTATTTACTTTTTTATGCGTGCAATATGATATTAAATGGGATAAAAATTGAAGCTGTAACTTAATACTTTGTGATAAAACATGCTCTGATTTCACTTTAATAACGATTGAAGTTGGGGTTTTTTTTCCTTATTTAAAATTTAATTTTAAACCATAATTCAAATAAAAAGGTCATTTAATTAATTATTGAATATTTATACTTTTTTTTAATTTCCTGTTTGAATTCAAATATTTTTTTAATGCTTATTATGAATATTAAAAAAATAAAAGAAAGGACATTTTAAATATCAGGGAACATTGCAGTCGAAAAGTTAATAAAATGGTATTATTAACAAGTACAGGGAGATTTCAAATTTGATTATACGTCTTTCCTGAAATTTCTTAGCCTTTTTAACTCCTGAAAATGATCTTTTTGATCCATTCTTATTCTTTTGAGGGTCTGAATTACCGTTTTTGACTATTTCTTGGATTTTCTGACCATTTTTTTTGATATAAAATGATAACCAAGGATCAAAAAATTCATAATTTATAAACAAAAATGAACTCATTAACAAGAGTCAAAAAGGCTTACGAATACACAAAAAGAATAAAAAAGTATGGAAAATTGCAAGAAAGTTCATAAAAAGAATAATTAAGTATCAAAAAGTTTAATATAGATTTTAATGGAATTTGAAAATAGTCAAAAAGATTAAGGAAGAGTCAAAAATAGTCAGAAGGTCTGAGAAACAGTCAAAAAAGGGTAATTTGACCCTGAAAAGGATAAAAATGGATCAAAAGTAAATCATTTTGCAGGGGTCGAAAGGGCATATTGTTAGAGAATCTTTTCCTAAAATCATCAATTTTAAGTATTTTCAGTAAATTTTCATTTAAATTTCCCCATTCTCAATAATGAGCTGCATTCGTATCACAGAACGTCAAAAGGTTAATTTTACATATTTCATAATGACCTATCAATTACGTGAATCATTTATTCATATTTATATTTAAATTTATTTAATTTTTTTTATCCACTGTAGACGATATGCATTAAGTATCATATTTAATTTTTAAACTACGAAAAAAAGCATCAATAAATCTTTTTTGTTATAATTTAAAAAACAAAATAATCAAGTAAATTAAATGAATGGCCAAAAAAAACATTTTTATGATATTTTCATATTAAAATAAAATTATGGAAAAATATGGCTCATCCTGATAATGCTTACTACTAATTTAATTGATTTCGAGTCTACCTGAGATGTGCCTTGAAATGAAATTTAAAAGAGATCACGTTACCTTGTAGCTTAAAAGTAATTTTGGCAGAGTTTTTCAAATATAAGTTGAAAATGCCCCGCAAAGCGACCCGCCCTATATGCATACACTTAAAGAGTGTCCATAATATTTGAAATTTTTGTCCAAATTAACAGAAAATGCGTTTAAAATTGGATTCATCAAATATTTTGTAAGCATCAATCAAAGATCTCCGTCTGCGGATTCAACCAATTTGTACCGCGAGGTGTTTTCAACTTAGAGCGTATGGATCGAACTTTTTGAACCCTTAGATTTTTTTGAAATCTGACTGCTGGTTCGATTTAGGCAAAGGTGACACTGACACATGACATTCAATGGCTTTTTTATCATTACGCTTATAAACAATGAACCCCATTCAGTTTCATAATCAAAATTCCATCTCCAATAATTTGATTATTTTTCCTTAACTCATTTTTTTTACTCAATTTTCTTCCTCTCTCAACCAAACACGAAAAAAATAAAACATTTATTTTTTGATTTTTCATACCACACACCATCCAGACATGCGACAAATAAATAAAAATAAAACGAAAATAACACAACAAATGAATAAATTTTTTTTTGTCGTGACAGCAAAGTAATAAAAATATTTTTGGCAGGTAAGTCACAATTTATATTTATACATTTCCAGCCAAAATAACATGATGTTATTTATAGTTGTATATTTATGTGACAAAATAAGAAATTGTTATGTTAACCAAAATAATATTGATAATAAAATGTCAGGTTCATGGAATGCGTGACCAAGCCTTTGACTTACAAATATTATCAATATTGCAATTTCAATCTCATGACATTCTAATTGGTAAAATGAAACCTTTTTAAATCAAACAAAAACTTACCTTAACGCATGACTTATGTTTTATTTGACATTCTAAGTTAATTTTTTTTAAAAGAAATAGAAACCTAATTCTAATACTTTGTTTATACGCTCTTTGTAATTCAATATTTTATTAAGGTGCTTTGCTTTAAACAAACATACAAATATTAAAATGAAAAAAAACGTATATTAACAATACAGCACACGCCATGGTTTGTTCAAAGTGATGACCTCACAAGCCAAAACATTTAATTAATGCACACTAATACATTCAATCAAAAGAAGAAACCTTTTTGAATGTTTTCTTTGTAGTAAAAAAAAAACAGACATAACGAACTATACAAACTTTTATTATATGGCTTGAAATCGTTTTTCACACATGAAGGAACATCAAGCATTTCAATCCCATATTGTTTTACAAAGAGTGCACACACACACACATTTACACTGAACTTTACATATCATCATTCTCTTATCCATCTGCTAAAGTCAACCTTTGCCATGCATTACCATTTTTTTTATTTTCAATGAAATAACATTATAAATGCATTTTTATTTAGAAAAGCCGAATGAATGGTAAGAGTGCAAGCACCTTGTTGAATATTTCCGGTCATGATGATGATGACGGTACACATTTTTTTTTCTATTAAAAGGTAGATTCGTATCAATAAAATTTGTTTTGCCATAACAACAAAAATATCTGAGTGTGTTTAATATAAACTTTATCATTTAAAGAAAAAATTTACAAAAAATTAGCGCGTGGAAACACTGAATGGAACTCGAGTCCAATTTCTTTAATTTACGTATACAATCGAAATAATGTAAATATTTTAAAAATGTAAGCGCCAGATGTTCGATGCCATGTGCGAATATTCATTTAATAATGAAAAAAAAATGTAAAGAATACAATGAAAATAAAAGGGAAGGAACAATGCAAGTAAGTAAAATTAAATTAAAAGGAAGTGAGCACATACAATTTGAATAAATGTATGCAAAAAAAAAGAAATCGGTGTAATGGGAGGATTACAATGACACAAGAATTAAAATGGACATATAATTAAATTAATTTCAGATTTCCTTATGCAAAATTGAAAAAAAAATGGAAAAGGAATTTAAAGCTTAATTTGTTAAAATGTGTTTTGAAGTGCATTTGATTAGATTAGATGTGAACAAGCTCCACCGCGGACCCAATGGTCCTATTGTGTTCAACTATTTTATCCGAAGCTTTCACGGGAAGCGCCTATTATCTATGGTTTAACCACCAAGGAGTGCATTTTTAGTAAGTTAAAACTTAAAAAAGGATTTTCTTCGGTTTAATTTGACTCGAAGTCCACTTTAACGCACAAATTGAGGCACAGAGCCAGTAGACCCAAGACGCCCGGCAAACGTTGAGGACTTAGAAATCATGGACTGACGTCAGTGATGATCAGGAGGGATCGGCAAACGTCATCAGTCATTAGCAAACGTTTGCCAGATTCGGTGAACGTTGTTCGTTCGAAGTCCATGACAAAAAATTTCAAAGGACTCACTTCGAAATTTAAAAAATTGAAGAATTAGTCAAAATTCAGGTGTCCGATTTCCACAATCTCGTCTTAACAGATCATAAAATTACTAGAAAAATTTCAAACTAAGCTCTGGTAAATATAAAATAAAATCAGTTACATAACACTGCATATTACGTTTCATGAATGAGCAAAACAAAAAAGTACTTCAACAATTTAGTTTAGTGCAAAAAGTTTTAATATCGTAATACAAAAAGTAAATAAAATTCGTTTTTTTGTGTAGCTTTCGTTATAATATTAGAAATAAAATGTAATAAAAATGCAGGAACTGGAAGTGATTTAATTTGAAAAACATCAAACTTTCTACAAAATTACTATTTAAAGCATGTTTGAAAACAAATTGCTGTAATTGTAATTGAGTGTTGCCTTTAAATAAAAAAACAAAATATTATAAAAAAAGTAAATTTTGATTGTTTTCCGTTTACTTTTATACTTCAAACAGTTTCACAGTTAATATTTTTGTAATTTTCCACTGTGAATTTACTTTTCTCATAAACAGAAGATTCAATTGAAATGAAACAGATGAATTTCTGCCAATTTGACTTTTAATTAATGAGTTATTTACATGGATATGGGCCGTGATTCTATTTTTATCAATTTTTTTTCTTATAAAAATAACAATTATTTTCATAAAAATTTCAATATCAGTTGAATGATTTCATTTGCATGTGTTCAATTGAGATCTCAGTGAGTTACCACTCATTCATACAAAATTTCATTCATTTGAATTCATACACATAAAATATGTACAAAGGAAAAGTGAGATAGCAATACCGGTACATTGATATTGTTGTCTTTTTCTAGAATTGTCAAACACATTCATAAAATTGAAAACGAGTTCGTACAAAAATTGGTCGAGTCCACGTTCATTCACAATGTGATGCGCAAACAATGAATTTTATTTCGTATTTTTACATTTTGTTTCGTTTATGAGCAATGCCTAAAGTACACGTCATTACATTACACGTATATTATACGATTCTTGTTCAGAACACGTCAGTCGAGAATAGAAATTTTGACAATTCAGATGTGCAAAAATAAATTTGTGATAAAAATTTAATTTATACTAAAAATTTTAAATTAAAAAGGAATTAAAATGAAAAGCACACAATTAATAATTAGTCTAATAGTAAATTTGTGTTTTTGTATTGTGATAGTACAAGCGGGTCGTGACTTTTATAAAATATTAGCAGTGTCACGTAAGGCAACAACAAATGAAATTAAAAAAGCCTACCGAAAATTAGCCAAAGAATTACATCCCGATAAAAATTCGGATGATCCAAATGCATCAGAGAAATTCCAAGATTTGGGTGCCGCGTACGAAGTGCTCTCTGATCCAGATAAGCGTAAAAAATATGATCAGTGTGGTGAGGAATGTGTAAAAAAGGAAGGTATGATGGATGGATTTGATCCATTTGCCTCATTTTTCGGTGATTTTGGATTTGGCTTTGGAAATGATCAACAACAACACGAAACACCCAAAGGTGGCAACATTGTCATGGATCTCCATGTAACATTAGAAGAACTTTATAGTGGTAATTTTGTACAAGTCACACGAAACAAACCAGTTATGAAACCAGCGAAAGGTACACGTAAATGTAATTGTCGACAAGAAATGGTAACAAGAAACCTCGGTCCAGGTCGTTTCCAAATGACACAAGAAACGGTATGTGAAGAGTGTCCCAATGTGAAATTAGTGAATGAAGAAAGAGTTTTGGAGATTGAAGTTGAACCGGGTATGAAAAATGGACAAGAAATTCCATTTGTGGCTGAAGGCGAACCTCATATTGATGGGGAACCGGGAGATCTCATATTCAAAGTTAAAACCGTACCACATCCCATTTTTGAACGTCGTGGTGATGATTTATACACAAATATCACAATTACATTACAAGACGCCCTCATTGGATTTGAACTTGATATTAAACATTTAGATGGACATTTAGTAACAATTAAACGTGAAGGTGTAACGTGGCCTGGAGCAAAACTCCGCAAAAAGGGCGAAGGAATGCCAAATTATGAAAATAATAATTTATTTGGTATTTTAGTGATAACCTTTGATATAGAATTCCCTAAAAAAGAATTGACAGATGAACAAAAAGAACTAATCAAAAAGATCCTAAATCAAGCCTCAAATAACAAAGTGTACAATGGATTTATCAGTAGCAGTAATTAAATTATTATTTAAACCGAATTTCTATAAAACTCAACTTTTAAATACCAAATGATAACAATAAATTACTTGATCACCCATTTTCATGCCATAATTTAGCTCACTCTTGTCATTTAAAGTGTATTTTCTTTACTTTCTTTAATGATAATAGACATTTTATGACACATTTCACGCATTTATGAATTTTTGATGTCTATAATGAAAAATATTGTATGATAATTATACAGAAAAAGTTATTTTATAAGAAAAAAAACACAATAAGATAATTTAAATTAATAAATAAAACCTACATTAAGAAGTAGTTAATTATAAAAATATTAATTCTATTTTTTCTGTCATTTTCTTCCATAATTTTATTATTGTATCTCCCTTTATCCATTCTTTGTCATTTCAATTTCCCCATCATTAACCCTTTTACCGCTGTTTAAACAAAGATGTTTCATCCCAAGCAAATAATAAAAAAAATTTAACTGAATAAGAGTTTGTCGATACCCAAAATTCTTGGGTTTTTCTATGAAAATCATCTCAATTCAGTTATGTTACCTGAAACCATTTCTTTGAGTTTGCTGAAATTTTATTTTTAGTTTCATGGCCATAAAATTTCGTCTTTTTTGTTACAAATACATTTCATTTCATCAGATTCATCGTTTTACATACCTGAAATGGAAAAAAAGGAGAATGTAATAAAATAAAAAATGAAAATAAGAAAAATTAATTAAAAGTAAATATTGAGATAACATTGTCTGGTTTTGGTGAAATATGAAATATAAAAGAGAGAGTGGTGAAGCAAAGAAATTTCATTTATTATTTAACATTTTATTTATTCATAACTTTGCCTCAAAAATTTGTCATCCTTCATTGAATTGTTTGTATGTAGAAGTGCTATAGGCGTTTGTAAATTAAAAAAAAAAAATAAAATTGTTGCCATAACTTTTATTGAATAATAAATTTGATTCAATTGTTTAAATAAAAACAATTGAATTCGTATGAATCGAAAGCCATATGTTCATTAATTTGCATTTTGTTATGTAACATGGTGGAGCTGTATCCCGCTGACCATCAACTTTAGTATTGAAATGATTGATGTGATTTTATTAACAAAACATGGTACGTGATGGTATAAATTTTGATTTTTCCCTGTACCTTAAAGTCCTTTGAAAAAGTAGTAAAAATCATGGTGGTCCCCTATTTTTTTGACATAAAACAAACACATATCAAAATAAGTCAATTTTTCCGTGTGCGTAAAGTCAATCGTACAAATCCTACTTTTTTTATTTCCAAAATAAATATAAATATATCACATCACATCACATGTGAAATATAACGAACTCCCCACCTGGTTTATAATTAATCTTAATTGAACCAATATTAAGCTCGGCTATATCACATTAAAAGTAGACATACACCAAAAAGTAATACCACTGGGATATTTTTCATATTAATACTCACACACACACAAATAAATAAATGTTCGAGTTCACACCATATTAAATTTACGTTTTCATTTATTCATGTTCATTTATACATACAAACAACAACCAACATTGAATAATGCAAAAAAATGGATGATTTTTCATTCTACACTTAATTTTTTATTTTAACATTTTGTGTGTACAATCAACATCACGTGTATAGTGATTGTGTAGTTTATTTAATGTTTTTTTTCTCATTTTTCATCCAGTTTTTTTATAATGAAAATAAAAATGTCTGTATATTTTGCAATTTACGATCTCGTTAATCAATTAAAATGAAAATTTGATTAACAATTTACATAAAAAAAGGACATCAGAGAGACAGTTTCATTTAATCAGTGTAAATTATAGAGTTAGGGTGGTTAAGTAAAGGTCTGTCAGCAATTTTATAATTTTTTATACAGCTGCAATTAAAAGAGATGAATGAAAAATGAAGAGGTGGTTGCAATTATTTCAGATCAATTCATTTTATCAATTAAGAGTCTTAATTTAAGACTACAGATTTTTCAAAAGAAACTCATTATCTTTACAGACAAGGCTCAAGGTTAGGGCTCCAGAGCCTCCAGCGCCTGAATTAAATAAAAACCATTATAAAAATTATAGAACTTATTCCAAAATTCCCAAATTTTCAAAAATTTTCAAGATGGTTCATTTTTTTACAGTTTTTTAAAGCATTTTTCAACATTTCCAAAATGACCGGTTTTTCAAAAATTTTCTAAAATGGCCAATTTTTTTAAAACTCTCGAAAATGGCTTAATTTTCTACAATCATCGGTTTTTGAAGCATTTCGAAAATCACCGCGTTTTTAAGACTTTCTAAAATGGTAAATGGTTTGAAAACTTCCAAAAATTTTCTATAATGGTCGGGATTTAAGGCATTTACTATACGACCGATTTTCTTAAATTTTCCAAAATGGCCGACTTTTCAAAATGATCCAAGCTGGCTAATTTTATTTTAAAAAGTTTTCTAAAATGTATGATTTTTCTAAATTTTCGATATGGTCGATTTTTTAAAAAATTTACAAATTTCCTATCGAAATGTTCTTTTCAAAAACTAGCAGCTGAGCTGAGCAATTTTTACAAATAAAAATTAACAATAAACGAGCTTTTAATCTTTATGATAAATTTAATCACATTTTTTTTTGCTCCACATTAATTGCACACTGTTTATATTCAAGCTGACATGAACACACACACACAGTCAAGTACACAGTAATTCAATTAAATCTTTGTATACAAAATAAGTTTTTCTCGTTTCTGTTTAATTACATTGCATTGCAATTTCATATAGGCGACAAATACAAGGGAAAAAAATAATATATATGATGTGATATGTCACAAGCAATAAATTGTCATTCAATATTAAATTTAATCAACTATAGTGGAAGTGGTGGCAGAACGGCTTTGATGTTTATTTTACAAAATTGTAAATTGAAATTGCGTTTTTTTTTTCATTCTCATTCCCAGAATAAATAAATAAATGAAAATATACATTGTTGATTAAATTTATTGCAATATTTATTAAATTTTTCCTCGTACATTGAAACACTTAAATAGCTATGAAAAAATAAAAATGAACTATCATGCTGATATGCTTTTAAAATCATTTTAAAAATTCATATCTCAAAAGATATTGTCATGAAATTATTGGAACCCTGATTTTAATAGAAAAAAAATGAAACAAAGAAAATAATTTATCGATTTATGAAAACAATCACGAAAATAAAGAAAAATCATACAACAAAATAAATACAATAAATTGGAAATACAAACATTATTGTGAAACTTTGTATCATTTCACACTCATGCTGATTTTCTAATTTTCAAAGCCTTAAGGGGTGTCTTGTACCAGCATGAAAAGTGACATTCAGAAAACGAAATAAACTTAATTTTTTTTTATTTTTTTTATTATTATCATCATCATCATCATAAAGCGTCGTAGATTTTAACATTCAAAACATATCGGCACAAAAAGAAAACAAGAAAAAAAAATTCAGCTAACATTGCATTATATGTCATTTATAACAAAAAATTTTTATACAAATACGTTTAATGTCACATGTATATAAAGTTCTTTTTTTTAACTTAACCAAAAATTGTTGAATAGACAGAACATAAAACTTTTTGGTTTTCAGCTAAGTTTATTTGTTTTTGTTAGTTTTCATTTCATATACTTATAGTAGTTTTGTGTTATTGATCTGATTTTATGTGTGAAATAACATCATATTTATAATATCTTAGGGCATATTTTTGGTTTGGAAAGTTGATGTGTTATGTGTTATGGTTGTAGTTCAGAAATTCAATGAATTTACGTTTATTAACTCTGAAGAAAATGAAAAAAATGAGAAATTCTAAGCACTGAGCGGTTTAGAAAACTGCATTTCAATGTTACTTGTTTCATTGAACAAAAATAAAGTTTATTAAATTTATTAATTATTATTTAAAAATTCAAAATGGCGGAAAGTGGAAATTTTTCATTATTTCCGTCATTTTGAATTTTTTTTTTTGAATTTCTCCATTTTGAAAAATTTAAAAAAATATAAATCATAAAATTACTGGAAAATCGGACATTTTGGGAAAATTTGGGCTTTTGATCGTTTTTAGGCTCTGGAGCCCAATCTGGAGCTCAATTTCTGAGCTCAATCTCTAAGCTCCTCGAGCAAATAAAAAAATTAAGCAATTTTTTAAATTTTTAACCGATTTTTAACAGTTTTTCAGGCTTTGGAGGCTCTCAAGTTTAATCAATGAGCTCAATCTCATAGTTAATGAGTTTAAATTCATCCTTATGACCTCCTCAATCCATCTCGCTCCTGAAAAATCTCTTTAAAATTCATCCGTTTCCGTTGTTTTCAAACTAATAGTGCATATTTTCAAAAAGACGATTATTCTTCTTCATTCTGATACATTTATAATTAATATTCCTTTTACTTACAGTCCAAGAACCAAGTTCTTGTAACACAAAACTTTTTCAACAGAAATTATGTAAAAATAATTTTTTGCCTTTGTTGCAAGAATTTAATTTTCGTTCTAAGTTTATAAGCCACTTACCATTCATTTCGAATATTACTCATTTTACATAAAAAAATATATATTCCTAAGTAAAAGTTTATAAAGGCATCACACACACACAAGCATATATGCATGTAAAAAAAACAAGTGTAGAATAATTTCTTAAACTAACGTTACAATAAATGTAACAATAAAATATGTAGTTTATTGATGGTAATACACTTTTACATTACTCCATTTCATAATAATAAAACATATGTCAAACTAAAAAACAAAAAAAAAACAAAAAAAAAATTTACCAGAAAGATGAAGAAAAAGTTTGGTTATAATATTTTATTGATGGAAAATGGGCATGACATGTGCTGTGATATTGTATATTAAAGGTTTTTATTTCAGAAGTTTGTCATTGAAATTGTAAAATTTATAGCAGATTCATATCTTTTGTGTTTTTTATGATTTTTATTACAATTCATAAACAGTTCAAATTTGTATTTTTTATTTTTAAAATTAAATCAGCGGCTTCACTTTCAATTTCAGCATTTTATGACATTTCATAGCAAAAAAAATTATGAATAACACTTTAAATTTGACATAATTTCAAGCATCACTCTAACCTACTTGAATCACATAATAAAAAATGAGAGCACTATAAGATTTTTAATTGTAATTCAGCTAAAGCACGTAGCTTTTAATCATTAACTGGAACGTAAACATTTAATTTATATTCTCAGATTTTTTTCCCCATAACATCTTAGTAAAATTTACAGATGGTTCGCTGAATTTAAATGCAAATGTAATAAAAAAAAAAACATTAACTTGAGAGAGGTATAAGAGCGGAGAATGAGTAGGAATAAAATAAAAAAGGAAACAAATTAAAATAATTTAAATTAATGGAAAAAATGTGCTGCTCTAGAGAAAAGGCTTTTTTATAGTATTTTTTTTTTATTGTAATTATTGTATGAAGCACGACTTGTTAATAAATAACTAGAATTTTTTACAAATTGAGATGTAAATAAGGACATGAGAAGTGCAGTTTAGAGCTCTTGAATTGAAGATTTTCATTTGAATAGACTTGGTTTTCACAAGAGTTAAATAAAGTGAATAAATATTGTTGAAGTAGGTTTTATAACTAGAATGATGGATGTTATTTCAATTTATGAAAGCATTATGCTTTGAGGTTGGCAGTTGGATTCTCGCTCCTGCCTTTAAACTTTACAATCTCAAATGTTCCTTTTTCCGGTTACTCAATTTGAGTTAAAGCCTAGATAAAGGTGGCGACTGCTTCGGATGACAGGATAAAAGCTAAGGCTCTCTGATGATGATAACAGGTATGCACAATGGGCCCGACTGATGGTCTGAGTGCAGGCTGAATAACCGCCCTACAAATCTGATCCGATCTGATGCTTTGAGGAACTCTTTGACCTAGTTGGTTAAGTGCCTGTATGACTTGCAAGGATACAGGCCCTTAATATGGAAGCTTTGACTGAAAAAGTATGTACTTAATAGAACCACAATACGGGTCCTTGGTGGAGCCTTGTCATATCTCAATCTAATAATGCTGTAAGTTTATGCGACTTTAAAAGCTTAAAAACCTTTCAAAATATTCGGTAAAACAACAACAATTATTCTTTAATGCTCTTATTGTTTTTTTTTTGCCTTGCAATTTATCTTTTGTTAAGGTACTTTTAAAAAAATACACTAAGTTATCAACATTAAAGGATTAAAACGTAAAAACTCTACACTAGATAAGTGCTCTATTGCTTTGACTTCAAAAAAGAAAGCGAAAAAAAAATAAACAAACAAAGGTGAGAGGATAGAACGATATTCTTTTTTTCCTATACTAATTTTTTTTCATTATTATTAGTATTTGAAGTTGAAACAAAATACATGACACTGTATTTCATCTCTCCTGCACAAAAGGAAAAGTTAACGCTTCACTTGCTTTTAAAACTCGATCGTTTGTTATATTTCAGTCTTGGTTTAATATGAATGTATTTTTAGGTGCATATGTTTGTCTTACGCTTGATAGAATTATATGCTTTTGTTGACGTATATATTTGTTAAAAGTGCACTTTTTGTATTTTTTTTTATTTTATTAACAATTTTCATTGTTATTATGGTTATTATGGAGTGTCGTATTGCTTAAAGGGAAATTTGAGTTTGAATACACACAGAGTTTTGATTAGTTTTGAAGTGGATTTAGTTTAAAATTGATTGAACAATTAACAAGGCGTTTCCATTTTGTGTAAGTTGTTTTTTTTTTGTTGCATTGCTCTTTTTTCATTTAGATCACTTTTAGTCGCATATAAAATCTTTTAAGTTTGAATACTCAAACCTTGTGAAGGTAATTCAAAACAAAATTTAATCATCTAAATATTTTTCACTTTAAAATTCAAATTAATTAAATTGTATCGAATTAAAATATATGAGGCAACATAAATTTAAAACAATTTTTTCGTTAAAGAGTAAAAAACAACAAACATTTTTTGTCAGCTTTATTAAACATAATCCTATTTTGAGTAATCTTTTATCATGTTATTATTTAGACATTGAGATGCCATTATTTTTTCCTCAAAAAAAAATTATTATTAATGAAATTATATTTAAAAAGGGATTTATTTATCGCTCTGAAAAGTTCTTAATTACACAATCATGACAAAATTTATGATTATTATCTCTCTTTTTTTATTGAAGAATTATATAGAAAAAATTATCTTCGCAACTTAATCCCTAATTGACTTAAAATTCATCATTATAATAAAAAGATGGAAAATATATGGATCTTAAACCATAAAAGCAACAATGAAAAAGTAAAGAATAACAATAAATATTAAAAAAAGATCCATTCCAATGAGTCTCATACAAACACACACAAACCCATTTATAATAATAAATAAACAAGAAATAATAGCAATTTATATAAACGTTATCATTAATACGACCATACTGCAACACATCTACACTGTTGATGATGATGATGATGATAATGACGATGAAAAAGAACAGATTCAGATATTTATACAATTTATTATTCTAATCCACTTACAAAAATTTGTGCAACGAACCACATGACTGTATTTTATTATTATACAAGTATAAATATTACACAGTTTGAAATAAAATAAGAAGAAAAAAAAACAGTCGGAGCTTCATACAAAATCTGACAAACACACACACACATTGGGAATAGCTTGAGCGTTATAATGTAATATTTTAAGCTGTTGAAGTTGTTTGTCTGTCATTTTTTTTTGTTGATATTATATTTTATAAAAACAGATAAAAAAGCTAATGAAAAGTCTTCTTATCTTGTAATTGATATGAAATGATGAAATTTTGGGGGGGAGAATTCGTAGTGAAAAGTCATTTTTATTAAATACCATGAATTCAATTTTATCATTGGTGACCCCGTCTGTATTTAGTGCTTTACATTATAAGGGTTTCAAAAGTTATTTTCTGCAAAAATGTTTAATTTAATGGCACATTTCAAGTTAAATTTTGTAAAAGTAAAATTTATTTTTTTGTGAAAAAAGAGCAACAACTATTATTCTCATATTTATGACCCTTTGGTAAATGAGTGTATGAAATTCACTTGCTCACTGTTACTCTCAAATCCATGCTTGAAAATGCTTTTCATGCATTTTCTAGTTGGTGTTTTGATAATGGTTTCTCTGTGAATGCTGCCAAGCGTGCAAAAATAACTTACTCAAATAAGAATTCAAATATTGGGCTCAAAATGATTCGTCACTTGAAGTAACATTTTTTAAGGACTTAGGTGTATATTTTGATGAACATTTGCAATTTGACTCTCATATTGACCTATTGGTGAAACGTGCATATCGGACCTTGGGGTTTATCATTAGAAAACCCCGCAGTTCCCGCAAAATCGAAACGATTGTGTACCTCTTTGATACACTTGTGCGCGCTCAATTGGAATACGGTAGTATGATCTAGGCACCCTACCATGGATAGAGCATTCAAAGAAGTGAAAGAGTGCAATAGATGCTAAATCGTTTTATTTTCAAGTAATTCCAGATTACTTACGTTCCTTACAATAGACGACTGAAGATACTAGGCTTGAAATCATTTTGTATCAGGCGTCTGGACGCCGACGGCTTACTATTTTATAAAATCGTGAATGGCCTTGTGAAAACTCAAGTGAAAAATGACATTATCATCAGGAATAACGATTTTAACGTTCGTAATATGGGACGTTTTGGCATAAAAAACTACACAATAAACTCTGCGTACCACTCATTTTTATAGCGTAAAAATCACTATCATCGAGTACAATTCAAACATTTAACAACCGCAGTGACTCATTATATTTATCATAATTATTACTTTACCAACAGAATTCTAGTGCTGTGTTTTACTCGAAATAATAATACTAAAAAATGTTTTAAAATAAATAATATTAAAATATATGAAAATTAAATAAAATTATATTAAAAAACTGTCTTTTATTGTTTTTAATTTTAAACACATTATATTACTATGCGTTTTAAATGTGTTGTACTATCATCAAGTAAAATGAAATGAAATATAAATGGAAAATGATGCTGAAAATAAATAAAATATTAAAAAGAATAAATTAACTAATAAAATTATTTTATTGCATCATATACACAGCAAAATAATAATAATGAAAAACCGCTTAAAATATAAATTTTTGTCAAAAATACCGGAAAATATTTCAAGGAAATCTGAGCTTTTGAATTATTATGGTTAAAAATAAAAAAAAAAAATATTTATGGCACAATTTTAATTTCGGTTTTTATTAGAACCTTATTTCACAGTGTGTGATTTTTATTTTTAATGAAGTTTTATGAGTGAATTTCACAAGGAAATGAATGAAAATATGAATTGACTCCCCCTCGTAAAGATTCGTTAATCTCTGTTAAAGGTATTAAAAAAAACATGGGATTTTTCATTTAAATCAGGATGTATTAAAATGTGAAAAGATTTCAACGGTTAAAGCTCGTCATGTATGATGATAAATTTGAAATTGCAAACGAGAAACAAATAATAAAAAAATTCCCTCTTTATTTGAACAACGGTATAACATAACACACAAAATTCAAATGAACATATTATTTTTTTTTGTATTGTGATGTTGAAATCGTTAAACAGGTCATAAGTCACTTAAAGTCAGGTGAAATGTGATGAAAATAAAACAGAGAATAAAAGAAAATTAATGTCAACGGTAGAAAAAAAATATTTTTTTTATAAAAAATTATAAATGAAAGCCAAAATAAAAACAAAAGAATTCTCATTAACAAATGGAATGTCCCCTTTGCGATTTAGTAATTTTTTTCTTTTACGGGTGACTTCACTTAATATGAAGAAGCATATATCACATTGGTAAGGATAGGGTTATCCCTTTTATTATAATTTTTTCGCATGCATTTTCGTTTAAATTTAACAACATCAGAAATTTGAATGCATTTCATTTGACTTTAAAAGTGCATTTTGATGCCAACATAATTTTCTCCATTTTAATATTTTCAACCCCAATAGTTCTAAGGTTTTCCTTAACTACTCTTGGGCATAATGGGCACAATGCATCGAGACAAATCGCCTTCAAAAGTGTATTTTATTGTAAAATATTTCTGCAAAAATAGTAAGTAGTTGAACATGCTTTTGTTTGTTCCCCCAGGATTAATGATAATGGGGACAAACAAAGTGATTTTTTCTTTGCTCCACTTACGGAACGCAAAATAAAAGCGTTGTTCAGTAAAAAATAAAAAAAAAACAAAGATTAAAAGAGATTTTATTTTTCATTATAAAAATGTACCTTTGACTGATGTTTAGCGAGATGCCTTTGATTCGAATGTAATGCAAATTGTGATTTATTGAAAGTAAAATAATGGAATCGGATTCAATTTAAAAAAAAACTTTGTTTCAGTAAAAGTTCTCTTAAAGACGACCCCTTTTTCACATGAAATCTTTAATGCTAACGCACTTATACTTAAACATGACTCATTATTGTTATTATTGTAATGGTTATTACTACTTTTCTACATAATATTTAATGCGAAAATAACGAGACAACATAATTTCTTCTAATGATACTTTATGATTATGTATTTGAGTGGGTAACAACACGAACCAGTATTTTTTGCCTCTTTCTTTGAAGAAAAAGTGAATGAACGAATTCAAGAAATACATAAAAAAAAAAGTATTTTATTTAAAAAATATTTGTTTTTTTTGTCTTTATCAATAAAAAATGCGACAAAATACATAAAAAAATGTAAAATTTTTGCTGACATTGCAATTTCTTCTTATTTTTCAGCATTTTAATATTTTTAAATTTTATTTTGGCACAAACACAAACAATTAAATTCAATTTAACTTTTATGAAATTTAACATTTTGAAAGAAAAATCAACTGGCAGACGATAAATAGCTCATTGTCGTCACTGTATTAATGTTCAATCAAAGTAAAATAACATTAAAGTTAAATTATTCTTTGATAAAGTTTTTGTTGTTTGTTTGAAAGTCCTACACAGTTTTATTTTCTTCACATTTCTTTTTTTTTGTATTTGTTTATAAAAAAACGAACACATGTTACAAAATAATTATGAGAAGAAATTTCCCAACATAAACATGAAATATACAAAAATAAAACCACAAGTAAATTATTCATTAATTTAAAAAAAATTACTATGATTGTTTATCGATTATAATGAAGGAGGTGGAATAATGAAAAATGTCTTAACATTTGTTTTTCTTTAATTATACTAATGAGAGATACGTCACTGATTAAAGTAAAAGAAGGTCGAATCGAAATTGAAAGAATTCTAATTTTATTATGTAATTTTTGTATTACAAAGCGTGAAATGACGAAAATTCAACGGTACCAAGTTGTATTGATTTTACAATTTCCTTGTATGTTTGGGTGACTTAAAAAAGGAAAATAAAAGAAAAGTTTGTAACGTTTCCTTGTATGAGTGTATATAATCCAAATAAAATAAAAGGCTGTCCAAACAGGTGGTTTCTTTATCTAAGTAGGAGATCTTTTGTTAAAAATAGAGCAATAAAAATCAATAGAGTGCTTTTTACAATGAAACATCACATTTTAAGAACTTGTAATGTTCAAAGTTGAAATTTTACAACAGTTTTATTGCTTAATTGAATATCTCTTCACAGATACATGATAAGGACAAGAATTATCACATCTAAGACAATGTTTAGTATCGTCAGGAGACAATTTTTTTTTTTCTAAAGTAAATCTGAAATTTAAAAGGCAAAAAAAAAGAGAATACACAAACGCCTTCTGCATTGGATTAAAATAAAAATATGTGGGTGAATTGGGAACTGATTTTTTTAAAAATTGAATGCAGTAAAATTTTCTAAATTTTCTTTGTTCAGATGTTAAAATACTTGTAGATTTTATGTTAAAAGCGCTTACTTGGCTAAAAGCTTCGTCTTTACAAAAATGAGAGACGTGAGGAAATTCAGGACATTTAAAACATTTTAAACTTTCTCACATTTGATCGCTTAACAGCATTTTAACTGTAATTTAATCAGTTTTTTTGTCATTCTCTCTCTCCCTCTCTCTCTCGCTCTCTCTCTCTCTCTTTTGTTTAAAGTGTTATCTTGAGCGCCAAATACTTTTAAAGGCTCACTAGATCCAATCAATACGGCAACCATTGCTTGATCGACCCCTGCCATGTGAGACAACCTAAATTTAAACCTACTCTTTGTCATATGGAGCTTCTTTACGGATCGCAATATCACTGAGGCGACACACAAAATAAATAAATTAAATTGTTAAAAATAACAATCTTTTTATTTCCACGCCATTAAATTATGGAGAGAAATAACAGCACCCTTTTCATGGGAAATCAGTTAAAATAATCATCAATGAAGAAGAAAAAGATGCTTAATTATCTATTTAACTAATAATTGACTTCTCAACAACAAAAACTATTTTCCAATCAGACTGAAAAAGTGCAAACGTATAAAAAGGATAAAGTGTAAACTTTTTTACAGTAATAAATTCTACTTTTAATAAAAATTTATATTGCCTTGTATATCCTAACGAATTTATTTTCTACAAAAATAGTTTAATTTCTTTCATTTTAAGAAGCCGGCAATTCATGTTAACCCTTTAATGGATCTTCAAGGGTCATATTCTTCTTACTTGAACTAGAAAAAGCAATCTCATGGATTACAATTTTAATTTTGTTTTTAAATTTCCCACCATCAATGTAAACGCAACTTGGAAAGTGAATTCTAAGCCGTTGAAGGGTTAAAAACAATAAATTATCAGTTAAAATTTAAATAAAATGCATTTTATTCAAGAAAAACTTTGAAACAATTGTACAGTAAAACTTTTTTCTTCCAACTTCATTTCATTCAACTTAAATTTGCGATAAATTATTATTAAATAGATAATTAAAATGAAAAAAATTGTATTTTATTTTAATGTTCGTGAAATTTCTTCTTTCATAAGTATATTAAATTTCTTTAAATAGATCTATTTTGATTTGAAGCTCAAAATAATGTAGGCTCATTTTTCTCATATCAATTTACAAAAAAAAAATCATAATAAGATTTTGTTTCTGAGAAATTTGAAATGAAGTCTTACTTGAAATCTCATGTTGATTGCTTTTTTTTGTTGGAATTCATTCTATATATATGAAAAAAAAATGATTCTCATACTTTTTTTTAACATTGTGACGTGGAAAAATAAGGGAACAACTAATTTACATTCATAGTCCATTTTAATTTACTTGAGGAAATTAACGTCGTTAAAAAATTAGCACTCGTAACTCACTTTGACTATTTTATTTTTTCGTCATACCCTTTTTTTTGTATTTTATCATTCCACACAAAGTACATAAATGAGTTAGAAAATAAAAGTATTATAAAAAGTTGTAAGAACAATAAAAAAAAACTTAAAGTATGTCCAAAGCATGGCGAAGAAGAAAAGCAAATATAAAATAAAACCAAATCAAACCTCTTTTTTTTACAAAAACACAGAGGCCTTAATTTTTTTTTCTTTTATTTATTTTCTAATACACACACACACACACAAAATTCATCATCAATGTAATAAGAGAAGTTTTATTTACCCTTCGCATTATATTACATTACGATTTTTACAGGATTTTCTTTCATTCTTACACACACACAAACATATTTACTTTAGTAAGCAGAAAAATAAAATAAAAGTATTTGAAAGGCTTTTTTCTACATTATTTTCTTTTTATTCAATAACATTTTATTCGTTTTTTTTTCTTTGTGTCAAATAATATATTTTTTCCTAACATTTCAACACATTTTGCTCTCTTCTCAGATCTCTTCAATTTTTTTTTTTAATATTTTTAACAAAGGCAAGAATTTACATAGCTAACATTGGCATATACATATTGAAAAAAAAATTCTACAAGTTCACTTTATTTGCTACAAAGCCTGCAAAAGTAAGTACTTGAATATCCTTTTACACTATCATGAAGCAACTAAATCGATACAAATAAGAATAATGGATCATTGACTGTATTTTTTTTCTTCATTTCATCATTATTGTTATTGATAGAAAAAACACACACACTAAATAACAATAGTAATAAAAAATCAAAGAAATGAACTGTGTTGTGCCTTCACATGGCTTATGAATTGTTAAATCTAGAAGAAAGTGTCAAATGATAAGGTGATCGAATGGCTTCAAGCAATAAATTTTTTTTTTAATTTGTTTGTTTGAATGAGAGTTGCAAAGATGTGCATTTTTTTTAATATTTTTATTATTATAAAGGTTGTTTTTTCTCCTGTTAAGGTCCTTGATTGTCAATGAAATCAGATTAGATGACAAAAAAATTGGAATTTAATGCAAAAAATAAAAGAAGATAGAAAGAAATTTATATTGAAAAATTCTTTTCATATGCAAACAATGTAAAACTTATATTAAAATAATAGGTAAATGTAGACAAATAAAAAAATATTGAAAAAAAAAATAGTTATTGAACTCTTTTCTCAATTATTTTTTGTTTTCCATTATTCTCTTGAATATTATCGTACAAAAAAAAAATAAGATCTAAAGTAATTTATTTTACTTTTATTTGTATATAAAAATAACTAACAAGAATTTATACAAATATTACGAAAACGCTTGACTGGACGATGGTTTTTTTTTTTTGTTATTGTTCAGACTACTTCAGGAAAACTTTTACTTGTAAATTTTCCTTAAAAGTAAATTTATTTTTTGAATAAAAAAATGTTTCTTTTTCTTCTCCGATAACTTTAAAAGTGGAATATTACTTGTTAAATTTAAATTTTACTCTGTCACTTGAGTCAGTAAAAGAGGGTAAAAACAGTACACAATTGTCTGAGACATTTCAAGTACATTTTATTCTGATTTTTTATTTAATAATTTGCTGGCGTTATTTCCTTAACTGAGTTTCAATGTAAAAGATGTTTAAATTATTTGAGATTTTTTTATGTTTTTTCCATCAAATTTCACTTTAAATTCATATTTTAAACCTGTACTTCGACCATCGTCAAGTTCATACTCTCATTTTCTTCATCAGAGGGCCTCAACTTTTATCCTGTCATTCGAAGCAGTCACCGTCTATATCTAGTCCAATATTTTGAATTTTCATTAAATTATTCGATTTTGAGGATTGAAAGACATGAAAACATCCATTGAACATGATAAGTTCCTTGCATTTTGCTCCAATTCAAAGGACCCTTTTCAAGTTTCTTTCATTTTAATGATAAATGACAGCCCTGTGGTTTTACTTCCGATTACTTGAAAAGTAACCTTATTAGATTAATTTCATAATGAATCATAATTTGTATTATTTTTTAATTTTTTATTTAATCAAAATTCAATTCTTATCAATTTCATGAAAATTCAATTCAATTGAAAACCCACACAAAACAACACAAAAAAAGTTTGTTTAACACCAAGGAGATTATAATTTTTTTCTCACCCCTTCATTTACTCGTTATTTTTTTCATTTAAATGTATTTATTTATTTTGAATTATTAACTTAAAATATTGAGACTAGGGATCATAAACATTGTATTTATTTAATTTTAATTTCATTTCTTTACAAATACAAATATTGTTGTTAAAAAAAATGTTTTTTTGGCCCTTTTCCCTTTTTATTTTCTCATACTTAATTTCGTCTGATTTTCTAAATTGTTATTGTTGTTGAAAAACTTTTGTGATTTAAAATAGAAACCCATTTTTCATTCCTGCATACAATCAAAATGATTAATTGCAGGCACAAAAGTACTCACGTACACAGTAAACAGAATTACACAATGTTATTAAGGCGCTGTGTGATGATGAATATAATTTTGTTGAGTTGTGAATAATAATAATAATAATAGAATTAATGTTGCTTTTTGATTTTTCTTTTATTTTGTTTTTTTTTGGTTTGTAATTTTTTTTTTAAAAAAGTTAAAATGAAAATTATTATTAATGAAAATAAATGGACTGTTGATTTCGTTTCTGAAAAATAAAAATTGATTTTGCTATTCTTTGCAAATAAAATTTAGGTTTGGGATTAATTTGAAATTAATTTTATTTGTATCCCAAATTATAAAAATATGTCAAATTTTGTTGTGAAAGAATTTATTTTATTTTAAAACTTTTTTATATTGATTTAAATTAAATTTAAAATAAACCAGGCGTTTCCATGTAAATTTTTAAGAATATGAACATGATCAAATTACTTTCATTTCCACTGAAATCAATATAAATAAGGTTAAAAACGTAATGAAATATTGATACGTGTTTATTTATAGGAATATTTAATAAAATTAAAATGCCTGGTGTACGTGAAAATATGTGAATATACAAAAATTATGTGTATTGAAGAAGAATAATCAATCAATTAAATTAGATGACACGTACTTGAAATAGAAGGAAGAAAAACAGGAAGATGATATTTTGATGGATTCGATTCAATTTGTTGTAAGTAATTTTAGAGCACTTGGTTGTTCCAAGACAAAAAAAATTGTTTTTATTTCTTTTTTGTTGTTTGTTCATGTTTTTTTTCTGTAATCCCATTGGCATTGTTTTTATTGGAGTGAGATTGTGTTCATTAAAATGAAATGACAAAAAAAAACTTAATTTGAGCAAAAATTGTACATTTCTTGGATTTTTTATAGTTTTTTTTTGTCACAGTCCTGGATTTGATTTCCTCAACTAATTTTGATGTAAAATTGCATTTTAAAACTGAATTTTAAAAGGCAATCCGATAAAAATGATTTTTTCATCTTCAATTTCAGAAATTTCAGTTTTTCACACTCTCAACCCAAAACCAGTGGCGCACCAATGGGAGACCCACTGGTTTTGGGTTGAAAGTGTAGAATTTGAATAATTTTGTAACACACTGTCATGTTATTTATTTATTTAAACAAGAAGTGGGTGTTTAAAAAAAAATATCGAATTTATATTACAAAAATACACAGAAAATAATATAAAAAAGGACAAGAGAAAAGCATTAAATTTGACAATGTAAAGCCAGAAGTAAACAAAGTGTGCCTTAAGGAGTTCACGCAAATTTATGTATCAATAACAGAATAATGAGACACAATTTGTGTATAAATTGAATACATTACCGTTTTTTCAAAAAAAAAAAATACGCATGTGACAAAATAAGATACTTTTATTTCCCTTGTGTCTGAAAATGTAAAATACATTAAGGTTAATTCAAATCCATTTAAAAAGTGGTTTTAAATAAGCAATAATTTGTTTATTTGTTGGAATTGATATCAATTTATGATACAAGTAAATATTTGGCTCAATGAAGATTTTTTGTGGAATCACGGTGAATAAACAATTTTTAAGATTTCCATATGTGATTTTTTTGTCATAATTCGCAAAGGAAGTCGAATTCCCATGTTTCTAGCTTAATTTTCAAACAAAGCGCTACTTTGAAAATGCTTTTTCAGTACTTTTCCATTTTATTCTAGATTTAAATTATACATTGAAGAAATTCGACGATAAAATTCACTTCAAAAACAAAAATAATTCCTCATTAAATCCAAAACCACTTAACCACTGTTTATTATTCACTCTAATAAAATAAAAAGAAGAAAAAAAAACACCATATACATAAATCAAATTTACTTTTCATTTTATTTTGATTCTTTCCAGTTTAAACATTAATTCAGTTCAGGCACATAAAAAGAAGCAAAAAAAAAATAACAACTGATTTAAAGAACATTTATACAAAAATATAAAGAACTAAACATAAAGAGCTTCGTCATTCCTAAGACAATCCACTAGAGATACTGATATCATTTGTTCAAAGTGACTGATGACTGTGAAGAACAAATAATGTAAAGCAATAAAAAAACAAGAATTCTATCTATCAGTCATTAGTAATATAAGTGAACGATAATAATAATAATAAAAAAGTAAAATGATGAGCAAGAAAAAGAAAGGAAAAATTTACAATTATTTAAATAAGGAAAAGAACCCTAGAGAAAAATTCTTCTGTTTTTTTATTTTAATATTCCAAGTTTTCTTTCTGTGATCTCTTGTTACGCAGAAAATTAAAAAATAAAACACATAATTGAAGAATGAAAAATCTAAAAGAAAAATGGAATGAATCATTGAATGTAGTTAACGACAAGGGAAGTTCTTCTTTTTCTTTTTGAATTTAATTTAATTTGAAAATTCTATATACAAAAAAAAATCACGGGTTTTTCGCCATCCATGGTTTGTTATGACTCGCGATTTTTCACGATTCGAGGTTTTTACGCGATTTTCGTTTTTTCCGCGATCCGAGTTTTTTTCTAGCGATTTGTGACGGACGGACAGCACGACTGGCCCAGAAAACCGGCATGTTCAAAGAAAATGCGCTAAAAATAACATTTAAAAAATAAAAAATTAACCTCACAAACGACTCGTAATCGTCCCACAAATCACCCTGCCTTCAGGATTATCTATGGGGTGATTTGCCGAGCGTTTTCAACTTAGAGTGCAAAGCAACCTTAACATGGAATGAATCGCCAAACACTGTGGGATAAATTTCGAGGCTAGGTATGGTAAGTTACAAAAGGACTCGCTCGATGACTGTTATTGTGGCCATCTTAATCAAATTCAACTAGTTTCCATGAAATCAACCCTCATCATCCCAAGCAATTTTCAATTTCCATGAATTTTAAAAGCAAAGTAATTAAACAGAGCTCATGTTAATTTCACAATTCATATCAAATTAAAATCCATTCATAAGAACATATTTTACATCTAACATTCACATAAAACAATGCCTTATCAATGACAAAGGAGTTTATTATTGTATATTTAGCTAGAGAACATGTCAAGAGAGCAAGGTGTCTATTATTCTCTTAATTAATTCATTACAACCTATTGTAATATTATTATTTTAAGACAATCATAATTCATTGTATTGCAGCATATATTTGAGTACTAAAAAGTTTATGAGATAATAAAATGAATTAAAGATTACTCGAGAAGAGATGAGTTGATGTAACAAGAAGGATAAGGAAAAATTAAATATTTAATATTTTTTTGTTTTGTTTCATTTTTAATAAGTAAAATTAAATAAAATTCAAACATTTCAAACAAAACTTAATTTCAATAACTAATTTATTTATTAATATTTGATTTATTTGAGAGATATTATAGAATTTTCATTGAAAAACTTTCAGTCAAATTTTGCATGTGCCTGTCCATGACATATTTCAAATTAACAACTAACTACATGAAAATAAATTATGTAATATACAAAATTCATTTTATCATGTAATTACTCAAAATTTTGTTAAACTTAAATTATACAACACATAAATTTATCATAATTTAAGCATTTGACAAAATACATGGATTTTAAGTAAATTGATCGATCGATAACAAAATGTGCTTGGATGTGAGATTCGAAATTATTTGCAGTGAAGCATTTAAAATAAAGTGATAGTTTCACGATTTGATTTTCATTGACACTTTTTAACCTGAATTGTAGCAATACGCCCACACTGAAAGCTGAAAACGCCCCACAGTACAAAATGACTTGGTCTTCAGGCAAAGATCTTTGATTGACGCTTAAGGGTGTTTGATAAATGCATTTTTTAACGCATTTTCTGTTGATTTGGAACAAGAATTCGAGAATCATGAGCGCTCTTTCAGTCATTGCATATAGTTCGGAGTGGTTTTCGGATCGTTTTCAACTTAGAGTGCACAATAAGACTTTCGCATGATCAAAATTTGTCAAAAATCAAATCATTTCTATGAAATACTCATAAAAATTTGCCAAAATTCCAAAAAATTTGAATGATAATTATGAACTTTAATTCCACTTCCGTATCAACTATTAGTTGTCATGACCTGCAGGTGTATCTTCATGATAATAATTCAAAATTATAATAATCATCTCTTTCATAATTCACATTAACATTCACAACCTCATTTTATCGTCTAATGAACATTTCACATCATATCTTAATTATTCAGTTCACTTATCACCATCATTGTACTTGTAAAAGATTATCATAATATATTGTAATTTGATTACTAAAATAACAACGAACTTGTACAAAATACACACACCTACATCAAATTCATTCATTGTAGATTGTAGATTATGAACACCAAAATCCATATTAATTGAATAAGCACAAATATATGATTAGAAATTACACAAATATTAAAGATAAATTTAAATTTGTACAATGTTTGATAGCTTGTGTAAGATATCGCATTCATCATTGGTTTTCTGGCACAAGTATTGTTGGAATTACACTTGAATTGTAAGAAGTACTGCATTTATTCTTCGTTTTAAATTTAAATTGACGCATCATTTATCCTTAAGGAAATTCTGCAGTTTCTCCTTTTATTTTTTTTTATCGATTTCATACCTGAAAAAACAAAACGAAGCCAATTTTGCCAAAAGACAAAACAAGGAAACAGGAAAAAATATCATCAAAAGTAAGTTTTTTTTTATTTAAAATTTTACAAAAACTTTTGATCGCTTCTCATCTTTTCTCTATAGCATAAATTTTATTTACAAAGCGATAACAACAAAAAACAGCAAAAACAGTAATAACAAAATGATAGAAAAAGTTAAAGGTAAAAAAACTAAGAAGAAGAAGAAAGAAACCTATTGAACGATAAAAGTGTTTTACTTGTGGAGATAAGCTACGTTAAATTAAACGATCACATGCTGTTTTCTTGAAAAATTAAGGTGTTGATTATCAAATCATTTAAATTTAAAAAGAAAATAAAAGGAAAAATAAAATATTTCTTTTAATATTAGTGATGATTTTTGGACATTAACGAACTTTTTGGCTTTTCTTTGAAGATATTTTGACCATTTTCTGTCTCTGATGTTTGGAGGCAAATTATTTTACCAATTTGCTTTTCTATACATCACAAAAAAATCAAAACGTGATCGTGAACCATATACTCGAGCGTATTTCCATGTAAAAATTCGCACAGTTTATCAAAATTTTACACTGACCGAAAAGAAAGCTTCAAATTTGAGTCTTGTCGTTATTAAAATATCGTTTGATTCAATGATTCTCGACATTGACGCAGACGGAGCCATAGTATGATCACGCATAATACCGAAATTTTCAAGAAATGCTCTAATTACGTTTTAACCCTTTCAGACCTGAGCCTAAACCAAAAGACCTAGATTTTTTTACTCGTAAATGGAAAAAATTGTTTTAAATTTATATTTTTTCTTTTGAAAATTCCCGTCGCATTTCCCGTCGCAAATTCCCGTCGCACAAAAAGTTTGTCCAATATATTGGCCAAAGGACCGAAAGGGTTAAAATCCGTCGACAAGCCATTCTGAAGTCATAATAACAATTACAGCGGGACAAAATGAAATGCGATCTGCTAAGTGTTAAAATATTTCCTTTTATCTCTTTTGGTTTATAAAATCGGACGAACGACACAAATGCTCATGATCCTCATTTTTTTTTTTGAGTTGACGTTAAACTTCATTAAGCTCTTAAACTTTACCAATCTAGATACTCAATGAAATTGCAAACTTAATTTTCACACACGAAAAACCAATTTCAATTCTGAATGATTTTCCAATAACTTTTTTTTCTGTTTCAACTTACATCGCTTACATTTCATTCCTTTTGATATTATTTTTTCTTTTTCATTTGAATATTCTCTGTAAACAACTTAACAAACAAATGACAAAGTTTGCAATTTTTTATCGTCTGTATCACATTTATACACACACAACTAGTCGTCGTCTTTCATTTATTCTCTTGTAACATCCAATAATTTGATCTGATTCAAAAGAACTTACTCTTTATCATCGTTCCTTGTCAACTTTCGATCGTTTTACCATATACCAACTCCCGTTCAATAAGCGCGCTTTCTAAATATTGAAAAGGAATTTAATGATTTCATGAAATATAAATACATCGTAAAATGAAAAATGAAATCATGAATATTAGAGTAAGGTTATTTCATATTTTTTCTTTTTCTTTTAAATAAAAATTTATAAAAAAAAAACTTTAATCATAAAACGATTCAAGTTTCAATATTAAAAATATTGAGTACAAAGCTGCTTAAGACGATTGCTTGACAAAATATAAATAAAAATGAAAGGATAAAAGGGATATAGATACAATTTTCATTCAACCATGATATTTTGTCTTCATGTAAAACATAATAATTTTATTTTATTTTATTTTACTTTTTTTTATTAAATATTTATACTTTGATACTTTGTTATTATTATTACCAAGAAAAAAGTATTTTATCAGAATTTTTGTAATGCTACAAAGTACTTTTTACTTGTTTTTTGAGCTCCAAGCAATATTTGTTTCCTATCAATTTTATATCCGTTATTTGTACAATAGATTTTATATAGATACAGAGACGCACTGTTACATATAAATAGAAATAAATTGTATTATTTCGATGATTTACAGTGATAATAATTGTGTATTTATGAATTGTTTGCTCAGATTTCAATTCAATACAAAGTTAAATAAAAGTTTATTTGTCTCTGAGAAGTCAAGTTTAAATATTAAGAAGACTTTATGTTTCTGTGTAAATTTTTCTGATAAAAAAAAAATGTATTTATAAAAATAATATTAAGGCATTGTCTTGCTTTCTTTTATGGACTTGAAGGAACTCATTTCAATTTCTCAGAGTCAAAATCCTTTAATAAAATGATTTCAGTGAAATTGTCATAAAAACATTCACTTACATTCTTAATAAAAGAATGAATTAAATGAGTTTGTTTGCAATTAAAATCCTCATTAATTTTCTAACAATAAAAATTTACTCATTAGAATCGTAATTCTACATAAAAAAATAGTCATAATAAAAAATGTTTGCTCTATAAATTTGTACAAAAAAAAATACACAATTATATGATAAAATTTAAAAGAAAAATTCCACACCCTCGAGATTCAAAAAAAAAAACATGAATAATTTTTTATCATTTCAAAGACCTTTATATTTATTGGTGCATATTTTTATTTTACATGACATACCAAAATGAATTACATTCATACAAACGGATATGAAAATGCAAAAAAAAAACACATTTAAAATATCTAGATTATGTGAGTTTTTTTTTTGAGGCTCAGACTCAAATCCATATATAAATACAACATTTGAATAACGTTTTTTTTTCTCTGTTAAATAAAGAGATAGCATGACAATGATAAAAGGAAAGTCTTATTCATGTTTAATGGTGGCACTATCATAGATATATCTGGAAAAGCGAAACGAAATGAAATGGAAAGACGATGATAATATTTGTAACGCGCGGTAATCAGCAATTTTTCTTTCTATCACTTTATCTGCTGTATTATGGTAAAATGATGTTTTTATAATGGTTAAATCAATAAGACTCAAATTATCTTTGATTTTGTTTATAAAACTCACTTTTAAATGTTCTTCAAGGTTAGGAGAGAACGTGCGTCAGAAAGTGCCGAGCCAAAATTTCCGACTGTCTCAAAATGGCTGACCTGTCTAAAGTTTTAGCCTTATACAAAAAGTGCCCAGTCAAAATGGCTGACCTGTTTAAAAATTTTGCCTCATTCAAAATGGCCAACTTTTTGAATTGTGAGAAACTTGTCTGAAATATCTGTCTCGTCGACCAACGTGGCCGTAAATTATTCAGTTTTACCAACTTTTCATTGAAACGACAGAATCACATTTTTCACTGTTATATTAAAAAATAAAAGAAATCTATTATTCAAATTAGGTCATTTAATATTGATAGTAGATAACGCATCGTTTCATAGTGAGTTTTTTCATAAAACATGCAGAGAAATTGTCTTTCATTTTTTCATTTCATATAAATTATTCAAAGAGCTATAAAGTGAATCAATTTTTCTGCATCATTGATGTATTTTAATAGTTAACATATAAAAAGATTGATTCATAAAAACATATAAAAACCACTCAATAACACCATGAAAATTGAGCACATACCCTTGTAATAAAAACATTTGAAAAGGGAATTTTTATTACAAAATTTTATATGAAAATTATTATTCTTGTCTTTGCGAAATTGAGAGACGATGACACACATCGATGTTTTCTCTCATTTTTTTTTGTATTTTATTACACGCTTTCATAAATTGCGGATAAAAGTTTTGTATAAAGTTTAATAATTTCTTAGTGGTTCTATAAAAATATATATGATAAACAACATAATATTTCACTGAAAGACACAAAAAAAATATTTATATGATGAAAAAAGTAAGAAAAAAAAACACTTAAAAGAGAAATAAAATAACGACAGGAAACGTTTTGTTGTAAAAATTTTCTGTTATGAGCAATTTAATGTTTAGTAGAAAATATACAAAAATATAAAAGCTTTACAATTTTCACATCATTTACCCTTTTCCAAGACATTTGATTCAGAATTATGATGATCCATAAATTTTTCACTTCAATTCATATTTATTCTGTAATAGTTATACTTAAATATAATTATTATTATCACTTTTTTTTCTCTCTTTCAATACTCAAGAGCACTTTTCATCATTATTCAAATAATAGAAGATAAAGTTTTTAATAAATAACAAAAGACAGAAGGAAAAAAAAGGAGGAAAATAAGTTAAGACTGTAAAATGTATGTAAATCCTTCTTAATTCTTGAACTGAAATAAATTTTAACATTCAAGTGTCCATCATAATTTTTTTCCCTCTTATATTCAAATTTTATATAATAATTATGAAAAACATAATGCAAAGATGAAAAATTGAAAAGACTTTTCAAAAATCTTAAAAAGTATTCTCATTTAACGTTATTTTTTGTTAAAAGGAAAAAAAAAAGTTGAAAAGTTACTTTTTATGCAATAAACGCGAATCCATTTTCAGGATATTACCGGTGATAATGTTTTCGCATAAATTTAATAAGATTTTAAGAAAAGTAATGGAAAAAAACTAAGTAATAGGAAACTTGCCAGATAGGATTAAGTAAAAGGATATAAATTAATTTAAATTAAAATTTTACCCGCACTATAAGCATAGACTACAAAAGTGCCCATGGTAGTCGATTTTTTTTAAACTTACAGAAAATGCGATTTATCAAAGGTCTTCAAAAAATCAAAATCAAATCGGATCAGATCAGATTTCTAGGACGGACTCAGAAGAGAATCAGCACTCAGACCTACAAATAGGTCCATTGTGCATACCCATTATCATCATATCTGATGAAGAAGGAACCAAATCTAGAAAAACAACTAAAGAAAGAAGTCCACTAGACCTATATCAGTTCAGGAAAGTGATCACACCTGCTCAGAAAGCTAAGCAGGGAAGACAGCTTCACTTTTATGATGGAATCAATACTGAAGAAGTACTCATCCAGCGTGATTCCATGCAATCTGATACCACAAAACAGATGTGCAGCAGTCTCCTCTTGTTCAGAGCAGCATTAACACATTGAGTCAAAATGACTGAGGTGATAGCCTAGAGTACAATAACCAGTGAACATACCAACTACAACTCTGAGCTCAGTACAGTTCAATCTGATCAGTTGTCTAGATAAACCGGAATCAGGTTCCTTGATAAAGAGGCGAGAGGTCTGTCTAAGAGTACCCGCCTGGTTGGACCACCATTCCCGGGAAAGCCTACCTTCTCTATCCTTTCTTTAAAAATTCATACAGATCAGATAAAGAGGCAGAAATTATTCTGACCAAATCACTGAATGCATATAAATAACAATAAATCCATTGAATAACTTCTTTTTGTACTTATATTTGAATCCAGAAAAATTTCAAAACACCCATGATTCCATTAATAATAAGCAATAATAATAAGAAAAAGGTGAAAATAAAGTTTTTATCTCACTTTTTAAATCTAACTTATCTTTGCCTTACTTCACTTCACCATTAATTAAATTTTACACTTAAACATCGTATAATTTATGTTATGATTTTTCCTTCAAAATAATGTTGATACATCGAGCTCACCTGAAATTAAAGGAAAAAAAAAGTTAAAAAATTAATTAGTCGTTTTCATATTTATTATTAAATTTAATCAAAATTTATACAAATTAAATCATGCTTTTTCCCTTACGATTTTAAATGAATTCATATATAAAAAAAATAATATGGGAAAAAAGATTTTCAAGTTTCAGTGGAAAGTCTCGACAAGACGTGATACAATTGTTGGAATTTATGTAGATTTTTTTATATTCCCTTTTCATTATTTCATTTCATTTTCTGATTTTACATTTTTTTTTCTATTAATTTTCTTTCGTAATTTTTCGATAATAAATTTTACAATGTTGTACCTCGTTTTAAAATAATTCTGTAAAATAATTCCATTTCATTCTTTTCTTTCATAAATTTTATTCATTGAATATTTTAAATGCAGATTGGTATCGCACTCGGATAATGTTTTAAAAGCATTGCCATATAATAAATCTTTCAACAGAAGGATTAGTTGCTAATTTTTAAAGATTTCACTTTTAACAAATTTATGGGCTCTATAAAGTGATATCATTTCCTTTCACGTACACACCTTTAAATATACTTTTCAAGTAAATATGGGCTAGTATTAATCTTTCTTTTTTGTGTTTTATTAAATGAAAAAATATGTTTTTACCGGATAATGATAGAGTAATGGAATGGTAAAGTAAATAATGGTAAGTGGCTATTTTGGTGTTGAAAATAAATTAAAATGAGTTTTATACATTGATTAAAAGGAAATTAAGTGTGAGCACATTTTCATGAAAACATAAGAAAAATTTTATCATGTCTAGTGAAAATAAATCTTCAATCAAATAATCCCTTTCATTGGAAATGTTAATCGCTTTTAAAGCTTAGTTACGTTGAAAATATTGCATTGCTTTCAGATTTCTTATTAACAGGTATTTTTTTTCGTCATTTCTGATTAAGTAAAAAAGTAATCACAGTGAAAACAAAAGAAGAAAAATGTTTTGAAAGAGACTAATTTTGTAGTGTATATTTTTAAGAGAGCATAAGCATTTAATGAGCAAATTACCTCCGTTTATTTACACTTAATTTCCCTTTTTGAAAGTATGCTCGACTAGGTAACTAATGAATTTTTGCTTTGCTTTTCATTTTCATGCACATTTTAAATGAAAACCGTTCACACTGCGACAGAATTAAAGAAAGAACAAAAAAATTTAATTTGAAAAACAAAGATAAGGCACACTTAAAACGATTAAAGCATCATGTCATTTTAAAGAAGATGAAGAAAAAAAAACAGGAAAAATCTACAAAACAGTCAATTAGCGTGCTGTGCTTGCTTGCTTGCCACTATTATTAAAATAATCATTTAACTGTATATGAAATCGTTTAATCTAACACACTTCGTATGTTTAACAATTATGTTGAAGTTTAACAAATTGTGTGATACGATAGTATCAATTAATTTTTTTTTGTTATGAAGTGAAAAGAAGAATCAAAGGAGAAGTAAGAAAAAAATAACATTTTCATGCTTGGTAAACCTTTTCGTTTTCTCCATTTAAATAAACTAAATACTAAAGAACTATTCAAGTCAAGCGCAAATGAAATTCACATTTATTGAATAGAGACAACTTGATTTATATTTTTAGAGCATGACCTGACGATATGGAATTTTCTTTCATGTGTGTGCTCGTATGTGTATGTGTAATGATAATTAAAATGTAACATATGAACAAATATATTGGTATTGAATCGCAAATTGAAATGAAATTTAATTGATCGTTAAATATTTGACTTTATTTCTACTAGAAATAAATTATAAAGAGAATAAATTGAATTTTTGTATCTCCCATTCTGTGACTCAGTCGCTCCAATACCTGATGTCTTTTTGGATAGCATAAAACTACCTTTGTGCAATAAGTTTAAATACTTGGTATCAGCTATGACAAAGGAAGGAACGTGTCATGCTGACGTAACTGCTACAGTACAAACGGCATGGATGTAATGACATCAGTTAACGCTTGTTCAATGTGATAAGAGAAAGCCTTTGTCCCTTATAGGCAAAATACACAACACCATTATCCGACCAGCAGTTCTATACGCATCTGAATGCTGGACAATGTTTGAAGAGTTCAATAAACGTTTGGAAACAATGGAAATGAAAATGCTAAGATTTGCCAGAAGTGTGACGAAGTTGGCCATGATGAGAAGTGACGAAATCAGCCAAAGCCTTGAAGTAAAAGAAAAAATTGCAGATAAATCGGAAGAAAGACAGCTTAAATTGTATGGACATGAAAACGACGAGGAACTGTTGACATTGGTCACAGCTGGATACGTTTTTTATTTTCATAATTTTACAGCTTACAAAAAAGATTTCCATTCACCCAAAAGACGTTGTAAGAAAATTAATTAACACATAGCTGTCTTTGTTCAATGCTCACATACACACACACATTTAATCTGTGTGTAAAGTCACAAAAAGCACGCTTTAATTAAAAATTGGATTTCATCCACGTTCCTCAATTTTTTTTTTCATAATCTTATAAAATGAATGGAAAATTATGTTTTTTTTTCTTCCTTTTTCCCTTTTAAAACCGTATAACAATGAATGGAAGCCAGCACGAATCGTAATTATGTCGTCGTAAAAATTGATGATTATTATTTGTTAAAATCCCATGAATCAACTTTTGTTCCATGAATTAAGTGAAAAATAATGTAAAAATAAAAATATTGATGAAGATTAAATAAAAACGATCAAAATAATGAACAGATACACAAAAAATGATTAAAGAGAAACCACAAATCACCCTAAATCAATAACGGTTTTACATTGTCTGGCTTTTTTTTTCACAGTAATTTTCTTGAGATTAATGATGATGATGGGGAGATTATTATTTTATTTCATTTTTTTTATATTCTATATTTCAATTGAAATATTTCTTACAAATAAACAAGGATTATTTCAATATTGAGACATCATCGTTGAATAAATACTTAATTTTTTCTTCTTTTTCTTTAAATTTTCATTGAAATTTTAATAATGAGTTATTTTTTTCTACTTTTATTAAGAATCTTTATGTTTCATTCTGATTGAAAGAGAATCATTACATTGCAGTGATTTAAATTGAAAAAAAAATTTTTTTAATGCACAAAATGAAGTCATTTTGAATATTTATTAAAGATATGAATGCACAATTGCTGGTAAATTACCAATCGTTTCATGTCTAAATTATGATACACCACAAGAAAAATTGCAAATGTATTAGAAAAGGATGAGAAAAGTTTCATTGAAATTGATAGAAAAATATCACAATATGATTTCTTATTTTAATTTAAGTGCATTTTGCTTAAATTCATGGAAATCGTTTTAAATTGAAATTGTCACTCATCAAAGATGAACTGCTTTTCATTAAAGGACGTTATTTCTCGTTTTTTCTCTTAAAAGTGGACCATTTCGACTATTTTTTTCCCCACGATAATTAGACACAAAATCAAAACACTCCCAAAATCGCAATTTCATTTGAAATACTAACTTAAATACAGAGAAAACGATAAAAGATACCGGAAATCTACAATAAAACTCTTAATTGTTCCGCATATGATTGGAATTTTAAAATAAAATTAAAAAAAAAATTAAAAACTTTTTCTTTCTATCATCATGTTATATGTTTGCACATATAAAAAAAACATCTCTATTTCAATGATTTAACTGAGAATTGACTAGAATTGAATATGATAAATGAATGAAAGAAGCAATACAATCGATATTTTAAATGCACCTAATGTATTCGTATTCTGAAGTATTTCATTATACATTTTTTTTTTATTTTTTTTATTGAAATGTTTAAAGCGTGTTAGAGTTTGAATGTACAAACAACACCCACAGACAGTTACCTCGATTATCTGCTTCTGAAGTCGATGAATTTTAAATTAGATTCAAATGAACATAAAAAAGGGGATGAAAAATACATGAGAACTGATTTCTTTTATTTTTCACAGTATATGAAAAAAAAATGATTCATAGCAATTAGGTTGGATTGAAAATTGGTTTTTATTTGGGTTTTTTTTACACTAAAACCGAATTTAAGCTTTCAATCTGAACTGAATACTTAATAATTCAAATTTGTTATCTCCTTATATTGAAAGACAAATGCTCATAAAATATTAATTTTTTTTTTAACCTACCTCTTCATTTACAATGATTTGCCAATATTCAATGCATTCCCAGAGAAGAAGATGAGTCGAGTGTATTTTGAATTCAAAAAATCCTCTTTTTTATTTTCTTTATTTTGATGAATGCAAAAACGAAATTTTAACCACTACGCGGTTTAGAAGAGTGCATATCAATAACACTGAATTCATTGAAAAAAATAAGTTGTAAGCCCAGTCCATAGTAAGACCCTCATCGACTTCTCTGGAATACTTATCTGAATTTATATATGATCATGGAGCTTCAAACAAAGGACGAACCATCCTTAAAAATGCATTTTTTTCTCACGAATTGTACTTCAAATTATTCTCCGTTAATTTTTTCTTCTCTTCGAGTACAAAAAACAAATACAAAATGAATCCACTTGAAATTTTTTATTCCCTTTTTTATTGCAGTTCAATTTGATTATACGCTCCTATAAATTTTCATCCTCATCGTTTTCAGTTCTATAATTTATGCATTTATGACTTTCTTTGCAGTTCATATCTCATTTCAGAGAGTTTAGCAGTAGATTTGAAAAGGTGTTAAATTATGATACTGTTCATATTAAATGTATGTGCACTTTTTATGGCTAAATGTTCTTTTCACACTAAGGTACACACAAAAAAAACTTGAAAAAAGATCAAAGAATTTTTTTTTGTTTTTTTTTAAATGTTTTCCAAGATGTTTGCTGTATTTTATTTTTTTTCCTATCCTCTTCATATAAATTCCAATCTTCTTTCAAAATAATAAGAATAATAATAATGATGATCATTTGCAGTTTCCGCAATGAACTTGAATGCTTTATTTTATTTTTATCCTTATCTTTTTTTATTGGGTTTATAGAAAGTGTATGATAGCTTACGTATTATACCTTTTTTTTTTTAAATGAAAAATGTTTTACATTAAATCCAATAATATGGATCAATTTGGACCGATTCATATGAAATTTATGAATTCATTGCAGATTAAGTAAAACTAATCGAGTCGTTGATGAGTATGCCGAACGATAAAGAATCAAGCATTACAGCGTCTTGTATCTGGGTTTTTCGATTAAACACTCCAGAGGGCGTTGAGACCTGATTTTGTGAGTTACTCGAAGATAAAAATTGAAAAACAGCAAAAAGAAATAGAAAATTAAGATAAAAGTCGTTGATGACAGTACGGAAGTGACGGAGAGGGTCCGAAAAATCCTTCTTCGAAGCTGACAAGGTGGTTGATGAGGTCGTTGATAACTTCAGTTTTTAACTGTCCCGCTTTTTGCGCTTTTTAAGTTCATGGTGTTTCTAGGAAACTGGACAGAAAGAGTTTCATGAATCAAAATGCACTTAATACGCTTATTTAAAAGTAATGCTAAAATTTTTGTTCATAACTTTCTTTTTATAAGATACCGCATTTTATTCAAACTTTCGTATTATTTCATATTATATAAGAAGGTATATGGAAAAAAGGTGATAAGTAACAGCAAAAAAAAAAGATAAAATAATATATTCTAGTCTGGTATTTGAGCTTGGTCTTAATAACATATCTATAATGTCTCTACATTTGATTTTGATATCTCTTCTTGAATGATGATGATCATAATATGATACAAAAAAAAGTAACTCCTCTTCATTTTTTTTATTTTTTTGAAAAGAAAAATATAAATTTATAATGTTACTGATAAATTGTACATTCGATGAAAAGGGGATTTCTATTGATTTTGAAATTCAAATCTTTGATGAAAATAGTGAAGTGTGTGTGTCAGTATTTGTTGTTGATGATGATGATGAACACTCAAATAATCAAAATCAAGAATGAAGTGATAAACATGAACATCAGAAGAGAAAACTCAATAAAAAAGTATAAAATTGAGGGTTAATCTATAAAAATGTAAGAAGATAGATGCCATTTACTAAATATCGTTATAATCCCCATTGATTGTTGATTGGATCAAAAAGGTCGATTATGTTTGATGTTGGAATTTGATGTGAATTGAAAAGTTTTTCCTTTTTTCTTCTACCTTATACCTCTCTCTTGTATCCCTTGTAGATTAAATTTAGACCTATTTCATGGACTGAATGAAAAATCGTACAAAAAATGAGAAAAAAAAACAAATTAAGTATTAACTTTTTCACCTTGTCACATTAAAATACGGTTGACATCACCGAATTTTATTTCAAAATCAAATCTTTTGAAGTGTGTGGAGGAATATTCGCCTATAATTTTTTTTTATATTTTTAAATATATTTTAAAGGGCATTCATGTTATTTATTTATTTTCTATGTCAATATCACACATTACGTGAATCATTTAAATTTTGTAATGACATTGCCATTGCTTTAGACATCTCGCGACCACATTGAAAGACGAAAAAAAAATTGAAAATGTCACCCAAGATTAATAAATTGAGATTACATCAATCACTGTTTTATACGTGATGAATTTCTCTTGTGTTTTTTTTATTATGTGTGTGTGCTCATGTCATATTTTACAAAAAAAAAATGAAAACAAAAATTTAACTGTCAAATCAAAACCATACAAAAAATGTCAACTCTTTCATTGTATTAAGCGCACTTAAATGAAAATGAAATGAAGAATTTAATATAAAAATGAGCATTTTTCCATTGAATTGATATTTAAAAGATAAAATTTATAACAATTCTAATAAATAAATTTAACGGACACTTTATCATTGAAATTGAAATCGAAATTTAACATTGAAATCTATTTTTTTATTTTTTTAAAATAAAAATAAAATGAATTCAATATGCTTAATTTTGACATTATTTATCGTTTCACATGTTTATGTTTCTCAAATGTGACTCAATCATAAACAATTCAAAGATTGATGTATTACATCATACCTTTTTATAAAATGTACGAATAAAACCTATTTATACATCATTGAAAAATTTAATTTAAAAATCGAGCAGAAAAAAGATCAAAGATTTGAATTAATAATTGATTACACGTTGATTCAAGTATTTTAATTTCAAAGTCAGATACAGAAATTAGTTCATAAATCTCGGCCATATTTTAATATTCTTTTAAAATGGTTCAATGAAAACATTTGTTTCAATTTTATCTCACATAAGCTCACATAAATATGACAAATCACAAACTAGAAAATTGTATTTTATTTCTTTTAAAGTTTTCTCTATTTAAATTGAGTGTTCGTCAAACAAACAAACAAATACACACACACACACACACACAAATATGTGTTAAATTTAAAAAACGTGAGACTCAGACCTACTTTCGATTTTTTTATACATTTTTTGCTCTAAATTTTTTTTGTTTGTTTTGTTTTTCTAAGGAAATGAAATTAAAAAGATAAGAAACAACAGATTTTGCAAACAAATTTTATATCCAACGATAACAAAACTATCTGAAAAGGAATTAAATGAAAAAAAAGTAAAATGAATTTTTTATTTTATTTTTATTCAAACAAATACTAAGAGAAAGAGAAAAAAATCACAGTCCAAAATCAAATGAAATTTTATCTTCTTCTGAAGTTAATCAACTTCAAAAATTACAAGTTTTCGTAATGTGAACTCAAAAACGTAAAACAAGCGGAGAAAATTAAAATCTGAAACTTGTACAATTTGTAATTATTACTGTATCTTATTAATAATTAGTGAAAACTTTTCTATTGATCAGAACAAAAATTGTACAAGTTTCAGATTTTAATTTTCTCCGCTTGTTTTACGTTTTTGAGTTCACATTACGAAAACTTGTAATTTTTGAAGTTGATTAACTTCAGAAGAAGATAAAATTTCATTTGATTTTGGACTGTGATTTTTATTTATTATTTTTGAGTGTTGATTTTCTAACACTCAAAATCAAATACATAAAGCACATTCCTTTAAGAGATGAATGTGATGTGAATGAAAAATTTTTTTTGTGTTGTATGAGAAAAATTTTTCCTGTTTGATTTAGGTATAGGGTGTCTTCGGCAAAGTTACTCAGAATGATAAGGCAAAAATTTTGGCATGAAAAAAATTTTCCATTTTCTCGGAAAATTTTTGGAAAATCGAGTTTTTCATGGTCACCCTATTTTTTTGTATGGGCACCCTATTTTTTTTTGATCCATAAACACTCCCAGGCTGAATACGAAAATAAGTCTAGAACATACATTGGGTCTCAGATGAACCGTTTGGACGCTACGCGGTCTGAAAGGAATTAGTAGCGCGAATACAATATAAAACTTGTAAAAAATGATGATCTAAGAATTTTTTTTTCTGTTTTGAATTTTATTTGTTATCTTTAAATTAGAATAAATTTTGCTGATGAAAACCATGAATGTTTATTTTTGAATTGCAAATTTGGATCAATTTATTAATGAATCTTTACATATTTTATATAAAGTTTTAAAATTGCACGCAAACAATTTTTATCATGTTAAATTTATTTTAAGCAAATATGAAAAGTTTATGAAAATAATTTCAAATCGTCGAAATTATAATAAAATAGAGCAAACTTTATGAAAATTCATCAATATCAAGAAAAAATTCATGAAATCCAATCAAAATTAAATCAATATTAAATCGAACAAAATCAATAAAAAAAAGTAATGAATGCATTTTCCCATTTCGGTAAGATGAGCTCATGCAATACTACACGCCGTTCATTCATCGCCGGAAAATTTGCTAAAACCAATTACAAATACTTCTATTTCAAACAAAGTTGAACTATACGAAAAAAAAACATTTAATATTATTTCAATTCAATCTTTCTAATCCTAACAAATGTTTACTTGACTAAACTGTTAACAACAAATCTCTGATAGCGTTATAAGATTTTCGTTTTTCCTCTCCATGCACAAGTCACTCGTCCTTTTCACATTTATTATTATTATGTGTGTGTACATGTAAAAATTTTCGTATATGTGTATAGTATTATTTTATTATATCCAAGTCAGTGGATATTCCTTTCGGGACACAAGAAAATGATTATTTTATATAAAGTTTTTTTTTTCAATACAATATTTTGTTGATTTTCTTCGATTACATTTGAAGAAATAGTCTGAACATGTTCATTTTATCATGAAAACCATAACATACAAGCACACTCATTGTATTCCATTCTTTAACAACCGAATTTATTATGGATATTGCACGGTTGAATAAATAATAATGATGTATTATTATGGACAAGTGTGTGTTTGAAAGGATTGAATTTATTTATAAACATTTTATATTGACATAAATGGTTTATTTTTTTCCTTGATTTTTATTATTATGGTTTTAGTATATTAATAATAATTCAAATATTGCTTTTGCACATAAATTATAATTATACTAATACATTCAAATAAATTCCATTTTCATTCAAAAGATGTATAAAACAAGAACATGCAAGGATTTACTAAAACGATTGCAAATTGATTTGGATCATCAATTTCTTCTCATAATAAAATGAGGCATCAAATGCTTTTGAAAGATATTTATTTAACAGATTTAAGTTGTTATTTACTTTACATTAAAACAATCGTTTCGTTTGCTGTATGAAAGCAGATTTATGTTGTTCTGGTGAACGATGTTTATCACCGCATATGCTCTCCAATAAAATACACGATAATAATAAAACAAGTAGCGATAATAATTCAAACGTAAATAGTCATGGTTTGTTGATTTGTTTCAATTCGTTCAATCAATTTAGTATGGATGATTAGGTACAATTTGTGTGTTTCTTTTAAGAAAATTAATGGATTAGGTTTTGTAGGAGTTTGAAAATGAAAATCTGGATGGTATTTCGAAGATATTTGATAATGTTGTTTCTCTTTATGTGGATTAGTAAATGATTTCTAATGAGAAACTTAATTCAATCATTTGTTAAGTGTTATCTTAAGTGAGCATATTTTGTATCAATCATATGCTAGTGATTTGATTAAAGTAAGAAGATTCATCTGAAGAGGGTACTTTTCTGCTGATGTCATTAAATCGGGCATATAAGATTTTATTAGGAGGAGAAGCGATTTTGGACTTTGAGAGATGGTTTTGAGCCTGTATCAAGCTACGGATCTCTACATTCAAAAAAAAAGTGACGGTCGTTTGGGTTAAGGGTTTGGGATTGTACGTTTAGTGCTTAGCGTGTTGGACTATCAATCTTAAGGTTGGAAATTCAAATCACGCTTTGGCCATAAAACTTTGCAATCTCAAATGTCCCTTTTTCCAGCTACTCAATTTGGGTTTAATATGTTATATTGGCGCTTTACGTGGTCATTTTTGAAACTAGTCATTAAAATAATGCAAAAATTTGAGTTAGTTCATTTAATTGCCGTAAAGTTAGTTTGGCGCTATTTTTTCTCTCTCATATACGTGGCTTAAGGCTACGATTTCGAATGACAATATAAAAGCTAATGCCCTATGATGAAGATCCCTATTTTCCAAGTACTGCCATAATCTGAAAACTAATAGTGGCGTCATCTATCAGTCTGCGGAGTTTTGCAAAATAAAATTTGGTTGGGTTCAGCACTTTATAGAAAATCAGGTTCAATGTGAGCGAATACAAAGTAGTCTTACCTTCGTCAGTTTTTTTTCAGACTCCATTGTACTTGAATATCCTAGTAAAATTAATTTATTATATCAATGAATCGCACCAGTCAAACAAGTCAACTTCTTCAAACAGTACTTATCCAAACTCTAATATATCAGAATACAAAATGACTATCATATTAAATATTTATGTGTCAAGTAGTCTTTAATAAATACTTACTCAAATACTATTATTAGAACCGAAAAAGTCAGAATTCAAGACTAATGACAGTAAAAATTGGTTTTATTGTAAATTACACACGAAAATCAAGTAAAAACCACTATGAAGTAACTTTATTCAAGTAAAAAGTGATAAAAGTTTTACCCTTTAATAATAAAATAATAACAAACACTCTCTATTTCCCTGCATTCATTTAACATATTTTTATTTATATTTTGTTACTCCACACAAAAGTTATTTTAACACACAAAACACTTTTGTATTGGGTTCGTGTGAAGTAAAATTTTGTAAGAAAAGAGCACAAAGTTGCCTTCTTCCGTGACAAATCGACATAAATAATTAAGAAACATGAAACAGTGCTTCTTGAAAACTGATAATAAATAATAATATGAACAAATTAAAAGGAAACGGAAGACAAGTTGATAAATATGAATAAATAATTCCAAGTAATGCTTTTATGAATGTGTGTGTGTGATGAATTCATGTTAGTAAAACAATTTAACAATGAAAAGTAATAAACTCAAATGAAAATTCACATTTAAAGCCTTTAAAAAAAATCAATCAATTCAAATTTGTGAGCTTTTTTAATCCATTAACCACTTTTTATGGGATTATTTTCATTCCTGGATTATTTAAACAACTCCAATGATTTTCAATATGATTTTAATACCCTACGCAAAATCCTTTTAGTTTTATATCATTTTCGAATTGAATTTTAAATGCAATCATTCAATTAGTCAATTGAATGGAATGAGATGAAATAAATATCATAATAGCTTTTAAATGGTTTATTTTATGCATTTATCGAAGCAATCTCATGGTTTAGCAACAAAAAAAAACACGGTTTGAAGGCAATCTTTTGAATTTTGTTTCTCAGGGCAGACGGTAACTGATGATGACGGTAAATGCAATTTCTTCAATCATATCAATCATTCATGTGGAAAAATATAAATCCTTTAACAATCTCATCTCAGATAATCTCTTTCTAGGTCATCAAATATTTTGCGTTGGCAAACAAAAACACATACACACTCATTCAAGTCACTTATTCACTCATAAATATAAATAGATGATGAAACAATTATTTTCAGATTTGGATAAATATTTGTTTTCACTTGTCTCTCATCATCTTAATTGATGCATTTGCAACTATAAATTCAAATGAAATGCAAAATAACTTGTTCATCTTCTTCTTTTATTAGTTATAGAGAAAACTTTTTGTGATATATAAATTTTATGTGCATTGACAGTTGAAATGAAGAACACATGCAATTTAGATTTTGAAATTTATGTATATTAAAGATATGAGACAGGCAAAATCATCATTGTACTTTGGTTGTAGATAGAGAGATGCCAAATACACCATATGTTATTGGTTTTTGTGCCAAAAATAAAAAAAAATTTATACTTGAAAATTTTTAAACCGAGAAAATTGAACAAATAAATAATATTTCTCTTGTCTTATAGTTGTTATTGTAAAATAAAAATGAAAATGAATGAAAAAAAAGAGAAATATAAGTTCATATTGCGGAAAATTGATATTATACTTTGTCTCTGATACAGTCATAAGATTTATTTACAGGAAAAGGAAATTCTAATCAAGTTTTAGTGTATAAATCACTGTTAAAAGAGAAAGAAATAAATTTTATTTTCTGATTTGTATGAAATTAAAAGGACAAGGAAAGAAATTTGATAAAAAATAGAAATCTTAGCTACTCTCAACCAAAAATCAGTGGGAGTTCGGTGTCAGACCGTGTTTCGAGTGGTGTCTCACTATTTTTAGGTTGAGAGTCCATTTGAACAGGGCTCAATTCATCGAACGTTGGCTTTTGTCTTGAGAATTGGATGCGATAAAGTATTTACTTTATTATAAATTACCGCCCTACGCAACTAAAACATAATGAAATTTGTAAAAGCCCCTTGGCATACATTAAATTAAAAAATTGTCAACTAAATCAACAAATTATAAAATACGACCAATAAAGATAAATTTGAATTTGAATACATTATTATAGACTTATTTTAACTGCTTGTGACTTCAACCGATTTTCATTAAAAAGAAAATATTTGCTGATTTTTAATGATTTAGTTGGATATAATTGGTGTTGCTGAGGTGTTTTGAAAGATAGCATTTGCCTGGTTGCACGTGTTTTATGCATCGGATGCCTTTTTTAGGTGCCGAATTCCTGTTTTCAAGCCATTCTGGCATGAAATGACAATTGCTTAAAGGTTATTGAAAAAGACAGGCAAATTTCTTAACAAAAGGACTCCTATTTTCAAATATTTCAAATACCGTTGAAGATGAAATATTTCGCAAATGAGCAGCAACGGTAATATGAGCAAGGTAAAATGAATTAGTGTTGTATTTTATGACACGTCAGATACATTAAGACAAAAATAATCAACACTTTTTCTTCGTCCATTACTTTTGTATGATTATCCTTACTGTCTCTTAAAACTAACAAATAACACAACAATAAGCAGCTTTTTTACCGAGATAATACGTTATGTGCAAGGATAGAATAATAAAAATGTTTCAAGAGGATTACAACAACCAGAAAACTTGTTACATATTGCTTGAATTGAATATCCTTACATAACTAAGACAAAAAAAAAAGATTTGCCACGGTGTTAGGCGTTTTCATTCATACAAAAAAAATATATCTATATAAAAAGAGTAAAATGAAACGAAGCTAGAAGAGGAAACAATTATGTAGATACATTTATACATATAACTATTATAATCAGTTTATAAATTCAGGTATGGAGTGTTACAGGAAGAAAAACAAATGAAAGCAGAAATAGAAATTGCTAGCCATCTGTTTTATTATCTTCTTTCCTGTCATGATATGATATTTTATATTGAGAGAAAAATAGAAACTAAAGTCCACACAACATTAAAGTCATATTTTATTGTGAATCTAATGCAGTTTACGTTAGAGTAACAGTCTGTCTTGTAGCATCTTTTTTGTTGATTTTTTTTTTGTTACACGATCACTCACACAACTAACGACGACACCTTCATCTCGAATATACCTTGAACAGCAATAAAGTGTATCTTGTTCTACAACAATGAGCATTATTTTATTTTAAAATCGTTTTAAGTTAAAGAAAAAAAAATTATATAATATTACTGGAAAGATGCTTAGTGTTGGTCTGCTGCTTTCCCGCTTGTTTTCTCATTATGTAATGGTAAGATTTTGTGAACAGAAATCTGCTCCTTAATCAACGAAACACTAAAAGTATTTTTTATGGTTGATTTTTGGATTAGTCTGAAATCACATTACAAATTTTTTTCAAAAGAATCATTTTTTTTGAATGAGTGTCACACCTTGTCTACCAAAACCTTTTCATAATAATTTCAATTATATTTTCATTTCAGTCTTATACATTTCACAACACATATGTTCATCAAATATAATTAATATAAGAGCAAAATAAATTACATTACAGTGAACAACATGTTAAACAATAAAAATCCACTTAAAAATAATTTTCACCATAAACTAGAAGAAAAGTGTACTTTTGAGAGCACATCATCGATTTCATGGATAACGTTCTTCTACAGTTATGACTCCTATATCACATATCAATGCACTTTCATTCACTTTCGAGTAGAAAACTTTTCTATTTTCCCATTTTTTTGCACAAATTCAATGTAAAACACTTTTCCGGTAAATTAAAACCAATCTTCAAACATAAAAGCATGCAATCAGTAGTCGCTTTGTTGAGTAACAATATAAATATAGTTAATAAATTATTAGAGCATATTGTTGACGATGATTGAATAATTCTATTTTGTAATTGATATCATTTTATTGCCACACAAATAGAAATTCAATAGCCGGAGGCAAAATCAATATATGGAAATTAATTGTACTCCATTATTTTATGATAAAGAGATGATTTTGTACAATACCCTGAAATGGAAATGTGACGAATGAGTGTACAAATTAACTTCCGATATATTGGTTTCCTTTGAAATGTGGGTGTGGGTAATTGGAAAGTTTTACACTACTTTAAATTTAATTTAAACCAATATTTCCTTATAATGTCGATTGAATTAGTCATTCCATGTATTTAAAAAAAGAATAAATTTTTCAAGTCATACATTATCAATTTTCGTATCCTAAAAATGTCTGACCCTTTTTCAATTTCATGTAATAGAAGTGTTATTTGTAAATTTTCATTTTCACATCATCATACAAGAAAAACAGAAAAAATGATACTCATCTTCTTTGTTTTTCATAATAATAAAATAATCTACGTGATGACACACTCATTATTATATACAAAATAAATTCAACCCTTTTTGTTGTTAAAATTCCAGTTTGACACAAAACACAAAGATAGACAAAATGATTTATGTCAATGAGTTGAAATTTAACGAAATATCAAAAAACCAAAGTGTGTATCTCTCTGTTTTTGTTATTAATTAAAAAGTAAATAATACTTGATGATGAAAAAACACCCATAGCAACATTAAAGGGACGACGTTCAACTTTGAACATGTTTAAAGCAATATTGCTTAATTTCTAAATTTTCAATTTACATTTTAAAATCATAGTGGTTTTATAATGAATTCAATAATAATTATAATGTTTTTCGGGCAATTGACACCTTTTATTATTATTATTAATGATGAATTGTTCCCCCAAGATTCCGCGTACCATTTAAATTATTGAATAGTCCCCTATTTTATGCTAATAAAATTTACAATGTTTAATTGATTTTAATTAATAGATTGTCTTACACACCACCATTTTGTTGTTGATGGTATGATGATGTTTTTTTTTCAAATTATCTCTTTGTTTAGATGGAGTGTGAAAATTGGGATGATTGCACGGTAAGTAGAAGTTGTGTTAAATTTTTCGCTTAATACTGTAATTAATTTAATTTAAACGATTGCAATAGGACTCTTTGAGACCACCGTGGTGCATTTTGAGTTAAACTGTCATTTTGAGTTAATCAGCCATTTTGAGTTAGTCAGCCATTTTGAATTAAACAGCCATCTTAAGTTAGTAAGCCATCTTGAATTAAACGACCATTTTGAGTTAGTCAGCCATTTTGAATTAAACGGCCATTTTGAGTTAGTCAGCCATTTTGAGTTAGCCAGCCATTTTGAATTAAACGACCATTTTGAGTTCGTCATTCATTTTGAATTAAACAGCCATTTTGAGTTAGTCAGCCATTTTGAGTTAGTCAGCCATTTTGAGTTAATCAGCCATTTTGAGTTAATCAGTCATTTTGAATCAAACAGCCATTTTCAGTTCGTCAGTTATTTTGAATTAAACAGCCATTTTGAGTTAGTCTGCAATTTTGAGTTAGTCAGCCATTTTGAATTAGTCAGCCATTTTGAATTAAACGGCCATTTTGAATTAGACAGACCGTGACTTTCTCGCGATCCGGTGGCATTATTGGCTACGGTGTTCATATTAATTCTAGCAGCCATATAGGAGTGACACTCGGACAGACGCATGGTAAACATAACAATACTGTTATTTTTAAGAAAACCGTTAAAAATAAATCACATATAAACCAATAAATTTGTCTCAAGTCGTGAAAAACTGTCAATTTCTCGCTAAAAACAACACCATATAAAAATAATTATTGGTGTTGATATGGAATTTTGGTGTTCACATCAACGTAATTCATCCTCAGGCGAACTGTGATAAATTTCACAAACATTTTATATAAAATAAAATGTGAATATATCAACCAAAATCAACACAATACACACACACACACCAATTTATTGTTTATTATTAAATAATGGTATGAGTCTCTTTATATTGAAACATTCAATGTGTGTGTGTGTGCCTGTAATCTTATTTGTGCAGTCTGCGAAGAACAAAGGTGATAAAATAAATACAAAACCATATATATTAACCAGAAAAGTGTTAGATATAACTTGAGACTTTTGATACTTTTGAAAAGAATGGGTTTCATAAAGTGTTTTTGGCAAATGTTATTTCATTGTCTTATTATTATTATTATTTGATTTAATATGATAAGGAATTTAGCATATTATAATAAGGCATGCAAATTAAAGAATAATAAAATGTAGACAATTTTAATTTTTAGACTTAAACGAGACTTTAAATGTTTATACAAATACTTAAACGTTTCAAAAAACCCACACAACACACTTTTGCTCTTTTATATAAAAGTTTTTGATGATGAAAAAAAAACTTTTTCTCGTTTGATGAAAATTTGAAACCAACACTCTTTAACTTTAAATTTGTTGATGTATTCATAAAATAATTTTTTTTTTTATTATATTAACATTCATTTTATATTTAAATCTAGAACACTTTAGGAGTTTTCAGGTTGGTATTTTTTTTTGTCAAAACATATCAACACTTTTCACGTTAAGTTTTTAAATGAATGAACAAAAGGTTAAAAAACGGCACGTACTCTTTTTATGTTATTGTATAAAACATTATTTTTAAAGGGTTTGTTTAGTTTTGACGGTAAAATTTTGAAGTTTGTTGTTTTTATTTATAATGAGATCGGTTTTTGGTAAACAATATACCTTTTTTGTTTGCATGAAATTGCGTTTAAATTCTTTGATGATGGAAAATTTTTAATGAAAAGGAACAGAGTACTTGAGTTTTACATGCGTACATGTGATTTTAATTATTTTGACATTAAACGAGCCAAGCTCGAAATGTACATGTAGAAAAAAATATGTAAAAATTCATGATTTTTCTAAAAAATATTTCTATAAAAAACCGTTTGATCATCAACATAATAAATTAGAAACGAATTACAGTCTAAATTGCACTAATTAATTACATTGCCAGCAATTTATTTGTTTAGGGCCTCAAAAAATTAAAATGTACATGTAAGTACTGTGGATACACTGTGTCAGTCGCCGTTTACAGCGTTGTTACAGCAATGCTAATAAATTTAATAATAAAATTAATATTGAGTGTGATGTAACACATATTCAGACGCATGTCGTTTTTAATTATCTCGTTAGAGCAAGAAAATAATAAAATCTTAATTAGAAAAAATACACAAAAAAATGGTAATGAGCAGAATCTGATAACGTTTAACCTTCATTTGAAATTTGCTAACAACGAATGAAGTAAACCAGATCATTAAGAGCGAAAAAATTGAAGGTCATCGTATTTGAAGAAAAACTTTTTCTAATTATAAAATTAATTGTCTTATCAAGTCTCTGCTAAGCATATTTTGATTAAATTTAAATTTTTGAATTTATGAACTTCCAATTGAGAGTTAATTGAAAAAAATACTCTGGCCGGATTTGTGGTGTACTAAAAATTGACACTGGTTCCAAACATTTCATTTCATACCTTTGAAATACCTTTTAAAATAAATACAATTTCATAGAAGTTTTGAAGCGCCCTTGAGCATTTAAAACATACTTTCATCCACTTAACAACATTCATAGTAATTTCATTAAGCATATAAAAAATAAAATACAGAAAATGTTTCCCAGTTAAATTACGTTCTATTTCTGTTTATCACAAAACAACATTAAAATAATTTAAAATGATGAAAATGAAAACCAAGGTGAACTGAAAGTTTATGTCTTTAAATGACACACAAAATTTTAATTAAATAAAATTTATTTGCTTTTAACAGTACAAAAATATTTCAAAAAAAAAAATAAATGCATAAAATATTAATTTTCACTAACTCTCACATTTTTTTTGTGATTTTTTATATACTCACACACACACACACACAATCATATAATAAAAAAGTAATAAAAAGAAAAACCCATTTATTTAAAATTTAAAAAAATGAAGTGGTTACAGATATTAAAAAAGTTACTGGTATCATATGAAAATTTCATTCATTTGAAACATATATAAATTTAACTTGTGTCCTGAATTCGTTTAAAATAGTTTTAATATTCAATTGAACAACCAATTTGATAGACTTTCTGTGAAAAATAAAGCTTTTTTATAATTAATGAAGTGGTTGCTCGTACATCTGCATTTCATTCAATTTAATTAGTGTGATTCGATATAAATTGAACTCTTGCAGTGACATACGTTGAGGCAAAAGTAATTGATTAGCATATCAATTTTCATTTGCGCCGCCTAATCAATTAAAATAGTGATACATTGAAAAAACATTCAATCTACTCAAGTTAGTGATAGAGTATTTTTTACAGTCGACTGGGAAATGTCAAAGTTATGGGATGACTTGCAATCCTGGATCCAGATAGGCATGCTGACCCGATGGACTTATACATTTTCATCACCAGAAGGCTAAATTTTTTATAATTTTTTTCTGAAACTGAAAATTGAAATTTTAACTGAAAATTGAAAAGCTCAAATTTTAAACGATACATGATACGCCTCATAGGCCTGCTAAACCTTCATGTCACTGGTTATAAATGAACCGAGCAATTTTTATATTAAATTTAATGAACAATTGTATTTTTCCGCCCTTGCACTACTTATATCATAATTAAAATCTTTAATTATCTTGATTATTATTGACCTAGAACACACTCATGCCTGTATGAAAATTATACAGCAATATCGCGCACATTTGAGCACTTACATAAAAAATAAATTTAATAACGAAAGATGAAATATGTCATCTATTATAAAATATTGTAATCATAATATATTTGCAGAAGAAAATGATGATGATGATGAAGTGTATGCATACAATGCCGCTTCTTATTCATATTTTTTTGTCAGTACCGTAACTAGGGCAACATTCTAAAAATATTTCTTAAAATCAATATGATAAGTATGTTTTTTTTTTTGCTTTATTTCATTACTTAACGTAACATTGTCATTCTTCATATTTTTTTTTATTTTTCACTTACAAAGAAAATCCCACTTCATTCTTCTTCATTACTCCACTTTTTTTGCCTGTCATAAGGTGTTCATTCATTCATTTTTTTTGACGGTAATCATGTTGATACATATCAAGAACACAAGGATAAATGACATCACTCAAATTTCATAATATTGGTTTAAGTAAAGAATATTATTATTAAATATTTTTATATGAAGCTGAATAAGAATTAAATGTAAAATGTGATCGTGAACGACATTCACGAGTGCATTTTACGAGACATGAATTCAATGTAAGGTGAAAACGGCCCTCAAACGACCTCGCATAATATGCAGAGACTAAAATGTGCTCATATTGTTTGAAATTTTTATCCAAATTAACAGGAAATGCGTTAAAAATTGTATTCATCAATCAAAAATCTCCGTCTGTGAACCAAATCAATTTGTACTGTGGGGCATTTTCAACTTAGAATGTACACAAATACACAAACAATGTCTTTAAAAATTGTAATTTCCAATAAAAGATTCACTTTTTAGAGTAAATCTCTTCAAATTGTGGGACCTTACAAAGAAACGTAACAATTACAGACAAAGGAACGACACGAATACCTGAAATCGACCTGAAATTCGCAAAAATGATTTCCCACTGATGCCTCACTGGTTTTGGATTGAGAGTGTAATATTACAACAATATGCAGTTAATATATTTCTGATGTCTGTTTTCAGCTAAAAACTCATCATTTATATGAATTATAAGAGTCATCATCAAAAAATATTATACAAGCAATTTATGGCAACAGGTAAAATGATAATAAATATTCTTTCTTCCAAAGTTTTCATCTACTTGAATGATGCTTCTTCACATCTGTTATGAAGCTATTTAGTGCAGAAATTGTATAGTTCACAACAAGAAGAGCAAAAAAAATAAAAGGAAGTGAAAACGAAAAACATCCTCAAAAAATATATTCATTTTGAAAATAGGAGCAACATTATACATACACACAAACAATGAAGTACATCCATATAAATTGTATAAAATTATATTTTTTTATTCTGTATTGCAATTTAGTCACATATACAAGAGGAACATATTTCAATCATATATCACTCACGGTAATGGGTTAATGTACAACTAGAAGACACTTATAACGAGCCTAAAATAACTGGGTTTGTTTGTCATTCATTGTATTGAAGTTTTTTTACTTCCTCTAAACCATTACTATATACAAGGAATATTATGAAAGTACACATAGAAATGTAAGACAGCAGACAAGTAATTTATTTCATTTCATATCACGTTTAGACATGTGATGCACTGATGAGACACAGGAAAAAATTTTACACTGTCAAGGAAAAAAGACAGTGGTTTGTCACATGGAATTTTTTTTTAATCATATGGTTATAACAAAAAATTGAATTAACTTGAAAAAAATATCTCAGAAAGAAAGGACTTGGAATTGCAATACCCTTGGAAAAATCTAACATCAAATTTCACTCAATCATGTTCCCTTTAGAAATAGTTTTACAAATATTTTGTGCTGTTTGTGACAAGAAATGCAATTGTTCTCTCTAGATCAAGTTTTTTAAACACATAATCGTAAAACTTTTTCTAGGAGTATTTTATTTGTGAGTGTGTGTACTAAGCAATGAGGTAAATTGTTTGAATTTTCTCTAATATTTAAGTTTTAAGTTAAACATGAGGGTTGGTTTTGTTTGCTGTAATCGACAACAATAGTTTTTTCTTTTATTTGTCTTTTTAGTGCAATAAAATTACATTTAATTTACTGAGATTTAAGTTGATCACAATTACTTTTTGACATTTCCTATCAAAACAATGTTATTAGTAATAACAACTTGGTTCAAATGAATAAGGAAATTTGGCAACAGCAAGGTTGAGGTTGGTCGAATGAAAAAACAAAGTGAATAAGAGTAATATTAAAGTTCCTGGGAATTGCAGCATCTAAAATCATGAAGAGGCAGATGGTGGGATGATAATACAATGAATCATCTACCCACAGCTTTAATTGACTGACACGAGAAGATGAAAAGAACAAATAAAGTGGGCGATCCACTTGCCATGGAAAAATTTAAATGAAGTAATTTTCAAGTAAAAAGCTAAATAATACAAGAAAATAGTCTTTAATTTTCTTAAACGTCTTACAGAACACACAAAAAAAACTCTCCAATTTCACATTATAATCAAAATTTACAGGTGTCCTGTTTCCTTAGATACATTTCCCATTACTAACATTCCATTTAAAAGTCATATATCACTTATTTTCTTATTATAAGATTGCGTTCAAAACTGTCAGTTAAATTTATATCCTTATGATACAACACACATTCTAGCAAAATATCATTTCGTATTCACATTAAATTCATTCTCATTTGTAACCTAGATCTTCGTTATGCGTGTCACATTTCCTAATGACATTCATCATTGAAGATAAATGTCAAATGGAGCAGTGTGGTAAAAATTGATGACATTGCTTCTATGCGAAATTTTGCGTAAATAGTGCTTAAAATGTATTTTAAAAATTGTTGAAAAAAATATTTTTGGGTAAATGTATCATTGAAAGGAACACTCTAAAATACACACACACTCAAACATTAATATATATATGGAAGGATATTAGGACACATCTGGCCTATTGCCAATACTAAATCATTTTCATTTTTTAGGTATATTTGCAGATTTGTATCGTTTTGAACACACACAAAACAGAACAACAACAAAAATAAAAGTGAATTTAAACCAAAAATAGCAACAGCACCAAATAGAGCAACCAAAGATTAAAGAGGCGATTCGTTACTTTTAATGATTTTTGATGTTGACAACGCATATACACAAAATATGTGGATTCCTTTTTTTGGTGTTTCTCAATGAAATTTTAGCGATTTTATAGTTCATACATTTAGAAATTGTATCAATTTTTGCTTTCGATATATTTTCATATATATCATGTGAAACCTTTAGTTTTTATTATCGAGGTAAAAAGAAAAATAGAAATCTAGTGCAAATATAACCTCAACTCGGGTTTTTAACACATATGTGAATCTCTTTTGTTTGTTACAGTTAAAAACGCTGTCTAACTCCCAGTTCAATTTTAAATTTCATTGCGACTTTCATGACTATTAACAGATTTAATGAGCATTTTGAGACTTTTCAGATTTGTAGGGCGGCTATTAAGCCTGCACTCAGACTATCAGTCTCACCCATGGTCATACGAGAACCTTAGCTTTTATCTTGGCATCCGAAAAAAGGAACATTTGAGATGGTAAAGTTTCATGGCTGAAGCGAGATTCAAATTTCCAACGTTAAGATTGATAATCCAACACGCTATCCACTGCACCATACTTCTAAGTGAAAATAAATTCATTTAGATACGAATTATCTGACATCAAATACATAAAAATGCACTTATAAGACTCATTTATGAACATGTTTTCTAATAAACATATTTTTTATGATTATATTACTGCCCCTGCAGGCAAGAACGACGCACCTACATTTTTGGTCAAAATGACTTTTTGATGAAAAAGCTCATTTAAGATCATATCAAAGCATTTGGCTTCGAAAAAAAAATTTTTTTGTTCCACGAAGTCTGAGTTTTGATGGCTCAATTTTCGCAGTTTTCGAGAAATTGCATGTTAAAACGACGCATATTCATATTTGCAGGCATAAAAGACGCATATCATATAAATATCTATGTTTTTAAGCCCATTACAAGGAAAATCTGACTAATTGAAGATAGTGGTAGTGTGCTTGTGGGATCTAACTTAATTTTGAGTCATTAGGTGAAATACTTGGAACCATTAAAGTACTAGAAAACTGAAATTGATTAGATAATAATTGATTTCTTTTAATTGCTAGACAAGTCGGTATGCTAAACCGACTAATCTAAATCTTATAATGTTTCAAATATTGAAGCTCATTAATGTTTTTCAATTTCTTCTATGTATAAATCACAAACCAGTTCTCAAACCCCCATTTTAGCGTTATCTGATGGGTCAAATGGAAAACCCAAATAGAATTCGCCAGATTTCTCTACTATCTGTATACACATCAACGAATTTAGCTTAGAAAAATTTGTCAAAAAAGCCCTAAAATCGACCAAAATTATGAAAAAGTCTCTCAGTGCCATTTGGAGGGTCCAAACTAACACCTAAACTGACTGTGGTTGAAAAATTGAAGTTTCTATAGTTCTTTATACTCATCAACACCATTGTGTTTGGGAAAAAAACCAACCAAATTTATATTAAAAGCCCTCTCAGAGCCATCGGGTGGCTCCACATCAAGTAAAAAATCTGTAGAATTGGAATTATTTTCGATTTAAATACGATTTATATTTCCTGATATCTCTCACATCGCTTTGGAACAATAATTTTCTTACTTATATTCGAAAAATTATCAAACAAAGAATAATCCACAGAGCCCGCATGTCTATTGCGAATTTTGGGCTAAAAAAACTTATAACATTAATATTAACATATCTATTCATAAATGTTCTTATAGTCGTGCAAATATTGTACATTTTAACGAGGAATTTATAGAAATTGATAGAAAAAACATTGATATGCGTCTTTCTTGCATGCAACGTCCTTTTTGCCTGCAATATTTTTGTAAAAATGTTGCAGGCAAGAACGACTTTTTCAATTTAAGCCTAATAAGGCTCAAAAAAATGAAAAAAAAATTCTTACAATATTTAAAGGATGTGACTACCTTTAGTATATGACCATTGATTTCCAAAAATATTAAATAGAGCTTGAGCTACAGAGCAGAAACTGATCAAAAATACAAAACTGCAAATATCTCAGTTTGTAGTTTTTGTAGGTGCGTCGTTCTTGCCTGCAACGGCAGATTAGTATATGAAAATATATAAAAAAAAAATATTTTCCACTAGTCTCAACGGTTTTGTGTTTTTGTGGAAAAATTCTCTATATATTTTGTTATTTTTGATTTATGGCAAAAATATGCTGCGCTACCACTTTACTATTATAATAATAATAATAACATGAAAAAGTAACAAAACCACAACTAATCATAGGGTGGCATTAAAATTTTGGAATGTGATCGACACTATTGTCTCATTCTATGAGTGTGACTCTTAATTCAATTCAGGATTCAAATAACATGAAACTAGTTTTGATTTTGTGAGTTAAAATTCAGCTTATGAAATGTCACAAGCCGAAAGAGGCCGATTGGCCAGACGGGCCAGAAAGGCCGAAGTCGATCGTCTTGTAAAAGTTAAGTTTAGAGTTACTTTTAAAAAAAATCATACAGAAATTAATTTTGATGAAATTCGATATTATGTTAATTTTTTGGTCACCCTAAAAAAACAATCACTGAAAGCGGATCATCGTTATAATCATTTAAAAGAAAAAACCACTGAACAATATTTCCCACATTTATTAATCCCATTTAAAAAATGTATCACATGTTGAACATTGATTCAATTTCAATAGAAATCACATTGAATATCATCATCATCATACACATAAACATAGCAGTAAAAATGCTCACAGACACTTGATGTTTTTAAATATTAAAAGTCATTAATTATTTGCATTCATCCGAATCCTCTTTTCACCATTATATTATATGATTTTTTTTTTCTATGATTTTTGCACTACATGATGTTCGCAATTTTGTTGTAGAATTAAATAGTATGCGAATCATGTTCAACAATCTCACATGAAGAGCTGCAAATGATAACAAACGATTATGTATTGGATTGGATTCAAATGATGATGATGATGATGTTATTCTAAAATATGTGTCAATTCAAACATTGACTATGCAAAATTTAATTGAAAAATAAAAAAAAAAATGTATATAGTAATGATATTAATAAAAAAAAGGGAATTTGCATTCAACAAGCATCAAAAGTTATGTTCTGTGGTATCATTTCAGACCATCAAATATTACTTGACATGTACAATATAAATTGATTTGTGCACCAAAATTATGACTTTATGGATCAGAACATAACGTGTGATTTTTTTTTACTACACACTTCATGATAAAAGTGAAAATAAAAATAATAAAGAAAAATTGATTTTAAGACCATGTCGAGACATTTTTTGACACGTACTAGACATATTCAGACATTGAAGTGTAATATCATTGGAAATTTTCACCATTTTCATTTTTCCATTATATTAATGTTATGCTATATTGAAAATACATATCCATTAAACAAAAAAAAATATATAAAAAATTTCTTGTCATAAAATATTATGCGTCAGGAATTTTAATTTTTTTTTCTATTATTATTATTATTTTTTTTTTTTAATATCGAATATTCAAGCTTTGATGGAAAAATGTCTAACAGTATAATTTGCAATAAATATTCGATCAAAATAATAATAGGAAGTAAAAATATTTTTTAGTTAGGTATTCATGCGTGTTTTGACTTTAATTATTAATAATGAACATGACTGTTTTTAATATTAAAAAAAAAATATAAATTTGAACAGAAACAGAAAAAAAAAGTTCAAGAAAAATGTATTATAATAAAAAAATAAAGGAAATTGAAAAAAAGCGAATATACCATGTCAAATTGTTGAACGTACGAAATTGATATCGTGCGCTATGTGAAAAAAGTAATTGATAGGAAATATTCGAAGGATGTGCTTTAATAATGAAATGTCATGAATAAATTTTATGTGGAATTGAATAAATGACAAAGATGCGATTGTTTTGACCGAAATATTAAAGCTTTACTACATGATGCACTAAGCAGAACGACAGTAGTTTAATGACATATACAGGAGTCTAAAGAGAAAGCGTCCAGATTAGGATTAGAAAACAATGAAAAAAAACCAAGTAAATTTAGACAAATTCAACATCAAACTCTTAACGCCTGCTTTATGCAAGGTATAAGAGTTATAACAAATTCGTATGTGTATAGATAGCGGAAAAAAGTATAACGGGCCCTGTACGTAAATTATAAAGAGTTATACCATGCATAAAGTAGTAGTAATAATCATAATCAACGATTTGAGATCGTTGATCTACCCATGGTACTTTTTGCTTGGACTTTTCTAGTGCTTCCTCTCTACTGAGTTCCAGCTTTAGCAGATGCTTGAGCCTCTTTCTCTGGATACCAGGCACATACTTCTTGGTTTTCGTTTCGGGCTGATTGATGCCAAAGTAATCTATGGCCTTTGAAACATCAATGACGTCCCTTGAACCTTCCAATAGGGCATTTTCAGTTATAGAGTCGACAGAGGAGGCCATGGAGGATTGTGTCAACTTAACGTTGTCATTATTTCCTCCTGAGACAGCTCTTGTCGTTGTACAATGCATTAGATCTATATTATTACCTTAATGCGCGTCCACGTCCATTGGGCTATTGGCTTCAGGATTGGTGCCCTCTTATAGACTTGCTCGATCACTTATAATCTTAGCGAAGTACTGGTTTAGAGTTGGCGTTTGGTTTGTTTGGTTTTTGTTGTTGTTTGTACTCATATTTTGTTCCCATGAGCTTCAGGGCAAGTACTGCATGAGTTCCCCCTGGTGCTCATGAGGCTCTTTCACGACTGCTTCTGTACAGCCCTTCAAACTGTCAAGAACTTTCCCTTTTTCTTGTTCTATCTGCTCGAAGCAAGAGCATTATTATTGTTTTTTTTTTGACTTAAAAATCATTATTGAAAAAACATTTAAGTACATGTCAAAAAATCTTCCATTATAAAATAAATCCAATCTAAACGTTAATCCAAATAACGTTGATTTTCCTTTATAACAAAAGATTTCTTTCATATCCATCCAAGCATTTACCATTGAATTTTGTTAGTCATTTAATAACAATTAACATTATTATCATATTTCCTTCTTTATTCCAATAAAAATAACATGGTCATTTATTATTATATCTTGATACATGGAAAAAGAAGAAATAATGAAATAAAAAAAATATGAATAATTTGTCATTTTTATCGTTATTATTATGATGCTTGTATTTAATTTTTCCTTGAAATATTGAAATACACATAAATTTATGATGAACAATGATTGGTATTTAAATGACTGAAATGAAATGAAAATAGATATGAAAAGTAAAGTAAATATCGCTCACATTGCTAAATAAAATATGATAAGTAAATTAAATCATAAAAAAATAATAATAGTAATGAAGAATGAATGATGATAATATGAAAAAATAAAACTGCTGTGTGTGGCTATGTGGCATCTGACTGACTGACATTTTATTACATTTGTTGTGCAGATTGTTTGGCGGAATATAAATATACAACAGCAAGTGGGGCAGATTTGAATGGAAATAATAAATTACTTAAATAAATAATAATTTTGATGTTTAATAAATAAATTATAGATATTTTTGTTTGAATTAATGTTAAATATATGATGATTGTCGGTTATAAATGATTGAGTTGTCAATATTTTTATATTTATGAGGGAAAAAAACAAAATTTTTCATGTATAAGGATACATTTTTAACGAGATCAATTGTTATTTAAATTGTTCGTAAATATTAAATGAAATAAAATAAAAATATTGACCTAGTTTAATTTTTGGCTTTTAAAAATGAATTTTTCATTAGATTTAAAATGAAAATCACGTCACATAATATGCAAGGAACTATGAAATGTAAATTCAAGACTACGCTTGGTTCTGTTCAATTTCCTTTGAAAATGCTGCATTTGTTTAATTTTTAATTAGAACAATCTCAAATACTCAGCATTATTAATTTAAAATTTCGCCCCATTACCCATTATATTGCAATTAATATTTAATTTATGTCTCATTTCAGGTGAACAAGAAACATTATAATTGCATTATTGTTCACCACATTGCATATATATACGAACTAAAATAATAATAAGTCATCGTTAATAAGTTTAATGATTTAATGAGACATTTATAAATGAGATGTGCGACGTTATTCGAACAATAGTTGAGATGAAAATGATTGGGACAAAAAAAATCACAACTCATTTTAATAAATTTTCATTTGGAAAGGACAAGAGTTGAATCCACAAAACCACCACAACCAAACACAATGATCATCTTCATTTTCTTCTTTTGTCACCGAAAAATTCTTATTATTTTCATTTTATTTTATATCATTGGCTGAGTGCCATTCAATCCTGTATTCTCTTTTCATGCATCTAAGCATCATGATATTCGACATTTTATTATTATTATTATTAGAATTTTGTCTGACCATTCTTCGTATGTATGCAAGACATGTGACATGATATGAACTTCAATTAATAGTGACATAGAGATATTTTTTGGTCACATTAAAAAGTACAGAGGAAAATCAATTTTTTTGTTATAGTAATTTTGTTAAGTGCTTCGTTGGATATGGTTAGCTAAACAATACAAACACGTGACTCTCAAAAGATGTGCTTTAATGAAGAAATATTATATTGTTATGTATTTAAGGGAAGTTGGACTAGAAAATCTAGTTTTAATAGATACTCATATTTCAATTGGAATTTGATAGTTCTTGATGGCGCTCAGTTTACTTAAAAAATTATCTAAACGGTAATCATTGAATATTTAAGAGATGCGAAGACTTTGTTGGACATGATTTTAAACGTGTTTTTTTTATAATAAGCCAGTCGTAGCAGATTCTTGAGTTACAGTCTGGTTATTTACAAGGCATAATAAGCTACATGCTCTATGGACATTGAAAAAAATGTTCCTAGTTACTTAGAAATGGGAATTGAAAGGCAGTTCGCTTCTCAATTCGGCTATGAAACTTTACAACCTCAAATGTCCCTTTTTCTAGCTACTAAATTTGAGTTAAAGACCAGTTAAAGGTGGCGACTGCTTGGGATGACAGGATAAAAGCTAAGGCCCTCTGAATGATAACGAGTATGCCCAATGGACTCGACTGATTGCTGGCTTAATAGCTGCCTTATCTGATCTGATTTGACTTGACATGATTATAATCCAAACTGTTCAATTCACTGGCTTACAAGGAGAAATTTGATTCTGGGCTTTACCTTGGGACGATTTAGATACTTTTTAAATTTCCTGAAACCATAAATCCAACCTTACTGCTTCCTAAGTTTGTACATAAATCGTAAAAGTAATTGATCATCTTAAATTTCCATTTAATTAGAGAACCTATCGCATAAAAAAAATGAGTAGGTGATAAACCATCAAGTAACACTTATTTTTTATCAGTCACTAGGATAATTGTGCTGTTACTATTATTTTCATTAGCATGGTTTCCATTAAACACTAATAAACAAGAATCAAAGAGAAATTATTTTCCCATCTGTAAGTAATTACTTGTAAGTCTTCTTTATTTGTTTGAAATACACCGATATTATACAGCACTTTCCCATTATTACATTTTTTTTTCATTTTATCACTTTTATTATCAGAAAATATAGTGGCAAGAAAACAGGTGAAATTGAACAAACATCACAATTATCTTTTACAAGATTTTATTCTGTTACAAATGTAATTTTTTTTTTACTTTTTATATTCATTTGAACAAAAAAATAAAATAAACGAAAAGAAATTTGTAATTTATTGCCAATAAGTTACACAGACACTACCCTCTGGTCAATATATGTATAAAATCTTTTCACCCTTACACACACTCACATTTATTTTCCCATTCTCTTCTTATCTTCTTACAGTTAAAAAAAAAATCTCTTTTTTATAGAAAATAAACTAAACCTACGTAATGTACATAAGCAATATAAATGATAAAGTAATGTTACATGTTCGTTAAGGTAACAAATAATCATTTATGTATCAGTGCGTTTGCAATCCAATTTTATAAAGTCCCTTTTTATGTATTGATAATTTATGAGAATAAATGTTAATCTATAAGATCTGTGAATCGAGCAAAAATATACAAGAGAATTTGAGATGGCGACACAAATACATAATTTACTGGTTTTATTAGAGAAAATCGAATTTTATGTTAAAATAAAAAGAAAAACATTGAACTTACCTTCTAAAATAATGAAAAATATAACTCCCAGTGTGTACATGTGTTTTCGATCCATTTTCATTTTTTATTTTATTATTTTTCTTCTACTTTTCTATGTTTGTTTGTCAATTGCTGTATTTTTATTTTATTTTAGGATTTTATATTCGATATTTTATGATATTTTATATAAATAAGTGATTCTTTTATATTATTTTTTTGCTCTCTCTCTTCAAATTCAATTCACTAAATTGTCGTCGTCGTCGGTGTAACACTGCCAAATGTATTTATAAGCATCAATAAATTTATCAAAATAACAACATTTGCAAGAATGTTTGAATTTTTCCTACACGTTTTTCCTTTCTTTTATGTGTATGTATACCAATATAATGATAATAATAAAAAATAATACGAACTTGACTTGACTTCTTGATAACTTATAAAAATGAAGAAAAAAATATCAATGTTTTATCACTTATTTATCCACTTATCTATGTCTCAAACCAATCTCTAACTAAGAGTACACAATTTATTTTTTTTATGTATGTTCTTTTTATTTTATTTAAAAAAAAAAATATTATAATAAAACCACAATTTTATTTGGTTCTAATGATTTTTCTTCTTTTTTTTTCAAGATAAGGTGAAAAATGTAATTTATGTTCAAATTTCCTTGTTTTCTATGATTTATTACATAAGTCTACTTACAGCACATTAAAATGTCACTGATTATATCTTCAATTTAATTCTTTTTTGATACATAAAACCGATTAAGTCAATAATAAATAGGTAAAATCAGAGTTTATGGTGTCAGATAATAATCATAAAATTATTTATAAATCGGGATTATTAATTAAAAGTTGGATGAAATATTAAATTGTATTTTTTTTTTTTTGGTTGACCTGAAAATAAATTGATTGGTTATTTTATTTATGTTTCTTTTGGTATTTTGCTTAGAAAAAAGTACGTATATTAATAATGAAATTGTCATTGAAAAAAATGAATCAAAAACATACTTATTTGTGAGATTGGAGACCGCAGTGGTGCCCTTGTAAAACCTAACCTAAACTAGCCTAGATATACAAAATGCATCAGTTTCTTAGACAAAGTCTGATCTGATCTAGACAAAGTTGTATCTGTGAAAATAAGAAAATACACTGAAAATAAGCCGACAAGTGTTTCAATGTTTGGCGATCAGAACCTATTTCAGCATCTGAAAGTTACGAGACTCATTCTTCGTTTTTCAATCATAACTTTGTAAATTTAGAAGCTACAGAACACATGAGATACTGCTTTTAAACATCTTATGAAGAAACTCAAATTTCAGAGGAAAAACCAGAGTCAATTTTCAATCAGTAGGGTTGGAATTCTCTTTTACATCCCCTAAGCAGTGGCGAATGATGATGATTAGAGAAGGGTATACCCTCCTCAGACACTACTACATTGGGCTTTTTGTGGGCTGTATTTCGACTTACCCTAAATTATATTCTTCTTTAACGATACTTATTTCCCTCAAGTAATCATATATCAAATAAACTTTCAGTCCAAAGAGAGTCGTTGGATTTATTTGCCAATTCAAACACCCAAAAAACCTCCTTCTCTTGTTCTCAAGTCCACTACAGAAGCAGAGAATGTGCTGAGCACTTTCTTCTTCTGCTTGACATATTCTACATAAATCTGTTTCACTTAGATTCATTATCTTAAGATGTTTAAGTAAACGTGCATGTCCTGTGAGGAATGCCACCAGAACTCTTACTTAACCTGTGGTCATTGCTAATAGCTCCTTAGTACGAGTGGCTGACCATTTGGGTATAAAATTAAGCACGTGTTAAGAAAGACGATTACTTTGCGTATCCCAGTACCAGGTTGTTTCATCTATGAGCAACTCAAATATTGCAGATTTTGCTGTTTTTAATGAAATTCCTAAGCATGGTTCTCTACCGGCATAAGTTGAATCTGAATCTTCATTTGCTAGTCTGTCCGCAATTTCATTTCCCTCTATGTTACTGTGTCCAGACACCCAAATGAATTTCACTCTGTTGTTTCTTGAAAGTTGATAGATAAGATCCAAGCATTTCCATGCAGTGGCGAATTGGCCATATGGACAAACTGGCAAATGCCAGAAAAGCCGCAGTCGATCGTCCTGTAAAGTTTAGTTTGCCGCTAATAATTTTCAATCTGCCCCTGGCGCCTTCTATTCTTCGAAGCATCAAATACCTGTCAATCGAAGCACAATCACAAAAAAAATCTAACAAAAGTCTTTTAATTAAAATCCACTCACTCACAAAATGTCATATATCATCAATTTGCTTTATAAAAACAATATTCAATTAAAATAGCTACACTGACACCCAACAAAATCACTTTACGATATACCTCAAAAACAAAAACAAAGTTAATTCATTACTCACGCCAACAAACCCCATCATAATAATAATAAATAAATAAATTAAAATATAACGTCTATCAAACAAAACAAAAAAAAATGAGTAGAAGAGAATCAACTTTGAAAATCTACGAATAATAATTAATTAACTACTTGTGAAATATCTATAAAAGTTATTTCTATACAACGAAACACATAACCATTTTAAGTGAATCAATTTATTTTTGTTAAACAAACAATGTATTTTATTCCTACGGTATTAGTTTAATAGTTAAATAGATCGATTCTTAAAGTTATTTTTGGGTATTAATACGAACTAATACGATACAATCCAAGACACACTCAATCAAAAACAAATAAAGACAGAATATAAAAATAGATGAAAATTTGACCAAGTTCCAAAAATGAATGAAATGAAAAAAGTGGCAGTATTAAAGAGACAGTCATCAACTTTTTTCATGATTGATGGTCAAATATTGACAAGTAAATATTTAGTCTTAATGGATAAGGTTTTTTCTCTGTATTTTTTGACTTTTGTTTCTCAAATTAAAATGTGCCAATAAAAATAAACAAATTTTTTTATTGTTTCTATAAACTTATCAACATGACACTTTGTTATTATTTCAATTAATTATCTATTGAATACTTTTCTCTTGTTTTTTTCAAGAGACTAACGTCAATGCACTTGTAGCATGATTTGCTTTAATTTTATTTTTAAATGGAAAACCACAAGTGATCTGTTAGCATGAAGAAAATTTCACATTTTTGTTTATTTTTGACTAAATCTAGTTCAATGTCATCCAAAATAAATATGACATAAAGTATCAAAATATTTTTATTGCTCCTAAAATTTTTACATTGCCTTAGGTCTTTAACAACATACGAAAAAAAAATTAAATTTGGAAAACACACACAGATGAGCATTTCATTTTGATATTACTCCATTTCCATCAAGACTGACGGACATTTTCAATGAAAAATTAATTTTGGATTGTGCCAGAAAAGGGATTTGATTCAGCTTTCATTGAAATTAAAATGAAATTTTCATATGATAATGCCTCAAAGGTCTACAGTGAAAAGATTTGGATTTAAATTGTTTATTCGAAAAAGATATCTATGAAAACATTTTTTTAAAAATAAGTCAAGGTTTTTGAAAAATTAATCGAAATTATTTTGTTTTAGATATTTTTTTTCTATCAAATTAAAGCCATTATACATAATTTATGTTGTCAGATGTGAAAGAAATATGTCTCAATTTAAACTGTATTCTGAATATTTTATCTTGTGGGCAATGAGTTTAAGGACTGATCGTGATCCAGTGGTAACGTAACTTGTTGGGGATTATACGATGAAATGGTAACGTATTGGATAGTTTCAAATGTCTTTTTTCTGGCTACTCAGTTTGAGTTGAAGACTAGATAAAGGTGGCGACTGCTTGGGATGACAGGATAAAAGCTAAGTCCCTCGGATGATGAATACGGGTATGCACAATGGGCCTGACTGATGGCCTGAGTGCAGGCTTAATAGGCGCCCTACAAATCTGATATGATTTGACCGTAGCTTGTCAAAGATTCGCGTGGGATCCAATCTGACAAAACTGTGTAAAATCAGTTCATTTTTAAGAATTTTTTTGCTAAGTTAAGGATAATATGAGAACAGGTCCTATGAAAATGATCCCACTGGTTTTGGGTTGAGAGTGTAGCATCATTTTGGAAATGATCCTCTTGGACTCCGGGATGCTTTCAATGTAGATTTACTTTGACCGCCCACGCATAGCCCTACAAAAGTAAATGTGGTAGGAAATACCAATATTTAAAAGAAACCTTCATTTACAACAGAATTAGATTGCTATAAAACTCACCATACCCTTTTCATTCAAATTCATAGTTAACATGTAAAAACATTAACCATTTAAACCATGTTGAAGGTTATTTGATTTAAAAAAAAAAGTGTCTTTCTCTAAAATAATTCTATTTATCTTAAATTATGCAATAAAATTAAATAAAAAAAAATAGAAAACGGCCATAAACGTGATTTTACTTCGTAATTTCTGCTACAAAAAAAAATTATTCTGACATTCTCATTCGTATTTCATGGAAGAATGAGAAAAATAATCAGAAAATTGTGTGTATAACAAATTTGCGATAAAAAATAAAATAAAATTAGATCACCACTGAACGAACCACCATGATTTTTTTTTTAACTTTTATTTATTTTATTATTTCATGTTTTTTTTTCAAAATTACACAAAAATCTATTCGCTACATAGATGACACAATGAATTTCAAGCGAAAACACGTACAGAGACTCACACAAAAACCGCTAAAAATAAATGAAATACATCAACAAAAATATTCCGCGAAATATTTTTCATCAACATCATTTTTCTCGAATCAAAATAGCATAAAAATACATGTGGTTCTGTCATGGCGTGATGATTCAATATTGTATTAGTGAAAAAAAAGAGACTGGATAAAATTACATTAAAATCATAGGAAAAAAGAAGAAGCAAATCATCATCATTATTATATTAAAGAAATGTTCCCTTTCATTTTCCTTAACTTGAGATAGAAGAAAAGAAAAAATTCACCTCAACAATTATCGAGATATAATTTGAATATAAGAGGAGACAACAATAACAATTTACACTGGAATGACACCCTTGGGGTGTGCACGTGCTCTACACCATTTTCCTTTTAATATACATAATTTTTTTTTTTGTTATTAATATCATTTTAAAACACATTTTCATCGTCACTGCGTCTATTCACTGAACAAAATAATGTTGCACTCATGAAAATTTTCCTCCGTTTAAATTCTCTTTTATTTGGGGTATTATTTGCAACAGACATAACACACAAAATTCAGTTTAAAATGTAATTATGCAAATGACACAATTACGATTTGATTGTAGAATGAATATTTTTTCATTTAATTTAATTTTTTGTGTCATTTCTCGTAATATACGTACTTTTTTCTATTAAATTCTAAAAAAAAATTACAAATAAACAAATTTTATTAACATACAATTTTTTTGTGTTTATTGAATAATTGTCTTTAAACAATTTTTTTTCTCTTCACATTCCACCGTGATTTGATTTGTAGTAAAAACAAAACCGAAATCTGATTTAATTTTACAAGAAACTGCAAAATTAAAGGAGAAAAAAAATATAAATATTATTGTATTTTCACGATCCGTTACGTTACAATAATTTTTCTTTGCGTTTTATTTTATTTTTTTGTATGAATTCGCATTCAAATACAATCGTTTTCCTTTTCACTTCAATTTTGTTATTAATTTTGTATTATTATTATTATTTTAATTTATTTTTTATTGAAAATCCGCCTTCTCTTCGTTTCGTCACACGAAAAGTAAATAATAATAAGTTAATATGGAGAAGAAGAAGAATGTTAACCGCTTTGCGCTTAAAATTCAACTAAATTTAATATTTCAGTTTCATTGTAAACAAAACACACGTATAACGTACATGTGGAAAAACTACGTAACTCAGTAAAAGTAACTCATTTTGTGTGTGTGTATGAATTTGAGACAGAAAATTTTGTACACACAGGATACAGACATCAGAGTGAATTTGACAGACACAATATAATAATAACGTTTTTGTGTATGTTGGTAGATCTTCGTTCTAAGGAATAGGTCATGAAATGAAATTTTTGTAGCGCACACCACCTGTGAATTGTAAATATTCCGTACACACAAAAGAAACGAATAAATGTGTAAGACAGAGACCGAACTATTATTATTATTTTTAACTGAATATATTCTTCTTCTAATGTACATGCATACGATTACTCGGTATATTTTTTTTGTTTATTTTATTTTATCATTGCCTTTCTTCTATTATTTTTATTGTTATTATTAATTTTATACAATTTCAACATTGTTATGTTATCACACACATGTTTCGTATAGACACATACAGACACACATGGGTGCCTCGGTCAGTGCGCATAAAATTCACAGAGCGAAACGAACGGTTAGAAAATTTTATATGACCAAATGTATGGTAATTTTACAATAATATAAGGCATATATGAAAATGTAGACACACATCTCAGTAGTTCGTTATTAACAAGGTGTTTTAATATTATAGCCGGAACATAAATAATATTATAATTTTTGTATAAATATGAATATTGAATCAAAATAAGAAATACTATAAAAATATGAGGTGCGTGTATGTAAAATATTTGATACTGTTGATGTGCTATTGAGAACGTAACATCTTTAAATCATGTTTGATATTGATGATGTGCAATGTTGTTTATAAACATTTTAATGCACGAAAAAATTATGTTTGCTTTTAGTACGTTCAAAGTAATTCACACTGTAACTTGAGAATGCTTCGTAGCACGTCTTTGGAAATCGATCAGCGGCAGTTTCAATCTTATGTTTTTTCGAGTCCTTAGAGTACCCTGAGTCCGAATATAGTCACATTTAAATCTAAAGTACAAGTTTTGAGGTGTTACCATAAATAATGTGATTTTCTGCAAATTTAAGCTCATTGAACAAAATTGTTATAATAGTGATATTAGTTCAAGCTCAAATACCGTATGTTTTTGTGCGAGATAGGTACCTAGTATGTTCTACAAAGTTGTAACCAACATTTTATTGAACAAACTTTTCATACATTAGTTTATACCTTTCCAAAGAAAAAAATCGATGTTTTAATGAAAAACGAACAAAATGACCAAATTTACCTTTTGAATAGCTACTTTGAATATATGAATTTTAAGTTTTTTTAACTAAATACAACAAAGGATTTTTTTTGTAAGCCTCGTATGTCAACCACAGTATTGAAAAGCATAAACCTCCTCCCTGTAATTAGGAGCATGATCACAACCACTGATCTATTGCCTGGTACCCCTGTTGACATATTCTGAGTCGGGTCTTCGACTATGTTGAATCGGTTCAATTGTGCCTTTGTTTTATTGTGATTGGAAATCAATCCATTTCCAAAAATTATGTCTTTTCTTGACCAGTTAAAGCTCTTAAACCATAGTGTGTTCGTGAAATCTAAAAATATAAAAGTCAATTAAATATAGGGACTAATTTACCTTATTCTCTTCAAGTATTCCTTCCTTTGCAATACCGCTTGGAATCTCATTGCCATATAGACCTCTTTGTCCGGGACCCCACGAGATCACAACATGAACCTTCATTGTTTAGATCTTAAATTAGTTTCTGGATTTCAAAAATACATGGATGTACTCGTCTATCCAGTATGGCTGTTTCGAATATTAGATTTCGAAAATGTTGACAGGAATGACATCTTGTTGCTCTCAGTTCTTGATTTCGGATTTTACTAAGGTCAGACAACCAAAATTCATGTTTTTTTCCCCTTAAATTTAGCTTCAAAGCAAAATATGAAAAAAATAAATAAATACACAGATGACTGTGGTCAACCACAGCACATTTCTTGTTGTGCTTGTTAACACCATCACTTTATTAAAAGGCAAGAAAAAAACAAAATAACTGCTAAAATAACATTTTTTCACTACATTAAACATCCTCATAAATGAACTTTACTCATTTTAGTGTACATTCACATAAATATATGACATCATTTATGCATGATCTACATTTATCACTTGAACAATTATTTTAATGGTGCTTCTGTTCAGTGCCACTTTTAGCATGCATTTAAACTCTACAGTGATATACACATGAAAAATAACATATGAAATTTCGGATAAATATATGTGAACTTGAAACAGAAACACACATTTATCCAATTTTTTTTTTTAAAATCATATATATTTTAGAACATGAATAATAAAATTTATCAAAAAAAAATACACTGAATACACATTTAAAAGTAAAATAGTTAAACTGATATAACATACATGATATTTAAATGATATAATGTGTGTTAAACATAATTTTTTTTATTTTTTTTGTTAAAATATACAAAAATCTGTAGATCTATGGATAAATTATTATTATTTATATATATAATTTTTTTTTTCTATAAACAGGACAGAGCAAATTTCACATCATAAAAGTTTTGAAGAGAAAATTTCAGCAAACAATAATAAAAAAAAATTAAATAAAATATTTTGAATAAAATAAAATAAAATTTGCTGGCACAATGCCCGCATCTGTAATTGCTTCAGGGTTTACTAAATTAAATTTTGTACTAGAGATGTGAATAAATATCAGGGAAAAAAACAACAATTTTGCAATACAGATACAAACTCATAACGCGAGATGAGAGAACATCAAATCAACGTGATGTACCTTTCGATGTTCATTCTGTGTACAAAAATGTATTTTGTTTGCATCATATTATTATTATTTTTTGTGCGGTGTATATTTATTTTATTTAAATTTGTATTATTATTATTTTTTCCGTTTTTTTTTTTCAATATGAAAATGAAAAATTTTTGCATTATGATTTTTTTTTAAATTCTGAAATTAAAGAAAAAAAAATAAATACATTTATTCACAAAAGCGCACACAAATTAAATTTGAAAAAAAAAATATGTATGAACACTAAAATATTCATTTACATAAATGGAATGATAGAAATATGAGATGCAGCTGTCAAAATATGCATTACGCCAAATTGAATCTTTTAAAATAATAAAAAAAAATTATAAAATGGGTTTCAATTAACTGCTGTGAATGATGTACGAATTTTAAGTAAGGTAACTAACTGAGCAGTATTCTAAAATTCAAATAATGCCTAAATAATTATGATCCTCTTTTATTTATTGTAAGTTTTTTCAAAAAATGAAAAAGTCCACTTAAAAACATGCGCTTGAAAGTTTTCCCAACTTCTTTGTGTGTGTGTGTGTGTGTTAAAGTGTGTCATTTTATAAGAAAAATCTTTTTAAGTGAAACCAATCCTTTTCTTCATTCAATGGTACAAGTACACACATTCAACAAAAAATACCAAAGAAAAACTTTTAATTTGTATATGGATTTAAACTCGATTTAAACATAATCACATGCATTTTATGTAGTCTTTAGTATATATTTTTTCTGTGCATTACTTTTCTTATCACGTGAATATAACAGCACACCTGTAAAATGCATAACAATGTGATATTCTTCCATGAATTCTTAGTAGTTAAAATGAAATAAAAAGAAAACAAAAAAAGTTTTCATACCTATAAACTTTTTCAAGAAAGGTTTATGCCAAAGTAATGATGTGCAATGAAAGTAAAATGGGATGAGGTTGAGCAGGAGGAGGAAAAGAAAGTTGTAAAAGTTTCACTATTAAATTCTTATCATAAATTTACATAGATATTTCTTCGTCTTTTTTTTTGATACCTTACAACAATTTGAAGAGTGATGAATAAGTTTCATTTAATTTGTAAAACTTTTTTTTTTGTAAAATTACATAATTTTTAATTCCTAGTAATTAATGTAATTAGGTGATGAGTTGTTTTGACGCTTACTGAAATGAAATGAAGTCGAACGAATTTGTTCAATTAGTGGTTGCATTGAATGAAAGGACTTGTCATAGACCAGTGACTAAAGCATACAAGGCATTGGTGTTGGTATGTATTTCTAAGAACTGCAAATATTCTCCAATTACAGAAATTTAATTAATTTTTTTTAACGATTCCGAATTTTTTTAGGATGCAACTTCATCTGGATTGGGAAGGACCAAAAGGACTCAGTGATTTAATGGAAACTTTGGTGGAATCATTGTCATCACCAAGAGACCCAAGGTCACTGTGGTGCACTATCAATTGAAAGGTTGGTAGTTCAATTCTCGCTTCTGAGGATAAAAGTTTAGGCCCTCAGAAGATGATGAATTGGTCCAACTAATGGACTGAAAGCCGGTTTAATAGACGTCCTATTTTTTATTTATTTATTTATTTGATTATTTTGTGTGTCACCTCAGTGATCTTGCGATCCTTAAAGAAGCTCCACATAAGACAGATGACAATCAGTAGGTTTAGATTTAGGTTCTCTCACATGAGGGTCGATCAAGTCCTGGTTGTCCTTTAGATACGATCTAATTGTAGTTGAGCCTTGCAAATGGGCCTGAAATGATCTGTAAGAATGCAACTGCTGTCAGATAAATCCCATATAAGACTTCAGAAGAATCCAAGTACTTAGCGTACCGTTGGTGCAGTGGTTTAGCATACAGTCGTTCGTTCGACTAGGTTAAGCAGCTGTGAATGGTGCTCGTTGTTGGATGGGTGACCACCTACCAAAAGCACGCTACATAAGATTGTCATATGTCTGAATCATCCATAGTACTCTTACTATTCGAGAAAAAGACAATAAGCACATTATTAATTATTATAAATTAGGATAAGACAAAACTAGTACATACATGATGTATGTGGATTACAAAAAGCCCAAAGATATAAAGTGGCTGAGGTGATCTTGGGAATCTGCGTTCGATTCCTGGCTAGTACGCTATCATAACTTAACATAACAAGTACTTAAATAGTTGGGTCTCTAACCAGATGGCTGTTGACCACATTTTCCCATGTAAGTTTCCATTCGTTTTGCATCAAATTGTTTAAAGTTTTTCTTTTGACATTGCCAGCGACTAAATGTTTAAAGCTTGTATTACATTTTTTTTCATTTCGAAATGAAACTAAACAAAACTATTTTTACAAATGCAATAAATATTCATCATGAAATACTCAACTTCATACGTACAATACCCTCAAAAATCATCGACCGTAAATACTTTGCATTTTAATATTCACTCTTTTCAAGTCATAGACTCACTGTTCGGTGACTTACGGCATTATTTTATTCTTTTCTTATCCAAAGTTTCTTTAAGTTTATATATAAAATAAAATAAAAAAAAGAAAAGAATAAAATTATAATAATAACACAACAACATTATTTTATTATTATCATATTATAAAGAAACTTGAACATATGCTTCAATGCGAAAAAAGTATGTATATATATTTTTTTTAATCTACATATAATTACCTTTCAAGAGCGTACTTGCGTGCGTATGTGTATTGTTTTTCAGTTTCCGATTGAATTACTTCCACTTAAAATTCCAGTACAAAGAAGTATATCACCCTCGTACAAGTTTGTCTTTTTATTTTTGTTGTTCTCCATAATACACACAAAAACACAAAATTTATAACGACTGTACTTTGAATGAGTTGGAGCACTCAAGAGTTATTGTTGTTGTTTATTTCATTGAATCATCATATTTTTTTTTTTATTTTGTTAAAATTTATTTAAATTGTCATTATTATGTCGCACAAATATTTATATGGAAGAACAAGCAAAATTCAAGAGACAACCCATTTCCGGCTTCTATTTATTTATTGTTATTCTAGAAAGAAAGAAAAAAAAATCTAATATTTTATTATTATCGAAATTCATTGCGAGTACCCTTGCCTATTATTATTTTCTAAATTTCTATTATTGGTATTGCATAACAATTGAATTACACAACAAAAATAATATTATTATAATGAAATTTCAATAAAACGTCACAAAACGGAAGCAATAGAGACAATAACCAAATAATGAGTATTAAAACAATGGTTTCAATCCTAATATGGATCGTAAGACCAGCAGGTGATATTTTTTCTTCAAGCAACATCAATATACGATTGAACAATTATTTGACTCGTGAAACATGCTTTTCGCCTCTAAGCTAACAGCAGATGATATGAAAATACAATTAGTATCATCAAAGTAAAGTCACAATTTACCTAAAATTCATACAAAATAATCGAATGTTTGTGTGGTTTTATGCTCAAACTACGTCTCTAATGAATGAAACACTTATGATAATTGACGCATTTATGCATCACACTCTCAATATTTCTCTTCCGTAAAAGTGCATCTGTTTTTTTTTATTGTTCTTTACCTGACCTGGCAAACATGATTTTTTTCAATATAATATACACACACACAAAAAAAGGCAATAAATGTGAAACGAAGATGATATTGAATGTAAATTTTTATTATTTTTTTTTGCGTACCAGTGATTATTCTTCTCTTCTGTTTTTTACTTGCTTCCTATTAAGCGTTACAGTGATTATTCGTGTCCTGTTGTATGTGACTATAAGTTGACAAAGTACCAGATAGAGCATGAAATATTATATTGACACGTGCTTTAACGCATTTTTAGCAATTTTTAAATGCATGAAAAATTTTAATAAAAAAGAACAGGTTACTTAAACGAAGAAACAACCTGATCAATTCTTTTGTTTCCAATTTTTTTAAATGGAATTCAAGAAAAAAAATGCGCTTTTGAGACCATTTGTGTGAAGATTCAGATTTATTGGGACTTACATTGGGACTGTTAAAGTCATTATGGAGCAAAAAATGTTGATTTAGTTTATTTAAAATTTTAACAAAAATTCAATTTTAATCTCATCTTAGTAAAAAAATATTCGGTTAGTCAGTTTTGACTTCTTAAGACTTTGATAACCCAAAGTAAGCTTGTTCGTTTGTATGAATTCTCTGTAGTGCCATTCGGAAGCAATTTCTCGTTTTGCAACAAGACCAAATTCATTTTAAAAAGCATTTACGATTCAGTTAATTTGAGTTCAATTCGACACAACTCAAATATCTTTGCTCCTTTCACTGTAAGTTAAAAACGCCCCGCAGTACAAATTGCTCCGGAGACGGAGATCTTTCATTAACGTTTACATGGATTTTGATGAATGCACTTTTTAACGCATTTCCTGTTAATTCGGATAAAAATTTCAAACATTATGGGCACTCTTTTAGCCTGTGCATTTAATGCGGGCTCTTTGCGGGGCGTTTACAGCTTTTAAAAAAATGCGCTTATTTTCAAAGTTCTCAGTATTGTTTTAATTTCATGACATCTTTTTTTACGTGTTCGTAATTTCTGTACGTGCAATTGAATTTTCAAGTCAATATTAAATAAGGATTAAGTTTTTTTCCAATATGCTATTACATGATTTTAATATTTTTTTTTCCTTTTCACAGAAATTCCGCTCGTGTTTATTTTCTAAAGTCATAATTTTGTATTGAAAAAAATTAACACAAATATTCAATTAATTAATATTAAAATTAAACGAAATTTTTTGTTGCATAAATTACAAACTATCTAATTACAAAGATTTTCATGGTAAATTTCAACGGTTGAGATTTTCTGTAAATGAAATATTTTACGCTGTTTGATAAAAAAATATAAAAATGATTAAAAAATTGCTTTCCAGCTCATGTAAAGTCAGAATATTGTCATGAAATAATAGACAAGGAATAAAAATGAAAAAAAATATGTTAAATAAAGAGGCGGCACATATTTTATTTCTGCATAATCCAGTTTAAATGCTCTCAACCGTAATATTTTTATTTTCCTTTGTTATTACACAATTTATTTTTTTTTCTCGATTATTTCAAGCATTATCCTGAATGTAGCTCATACTTGAATTTACGGTATTTATATTATTATGATTTTTTTACATTTTTTTATGCAACACCAAAAAAAAAATCATTTCTTAACTATCCTGGCTTTATTTGTTTCTCTTCGTCCAGCATAAAATTCTGTTAAGCGTGGACTATAATTACACTGAACGTCCTTTTTCCTCTCCATTCTTGTTATGTATTTATTTTTATTTTTTATTTAATTGTACCCTTTTTTGTCTGGCAAACATAATTCATGTTGTACGGAGTCGAGATTTAATTATAATGCATTTATTTTTTTGCAAAAACTCCTCTTGCTGTTGAATATTACAGCACCATATAAAAAAAATATAATGAACATTATTCAGAGGATGACATCAAATAAACTAAAGATGCACTTGAGTGACCGTTATAATTTTATTATAAAAAAAAAAATATGATTGTATTTTTTCAGATTTTATGACAACTACTTTGGAGATTTAAATCAGATTATTTCAATAAGCTTAAATTTTTATTAACAAAGGAAAACTGCAGATTAAAACTGTGGGGAATCAAAAATGGTAGCTCTTGTAATATTAAAATGGACAAGCCACTTAGTGGTGTCATAGCTACACTTTTCATAATATATCCTAACAGTCGTCATGATGTGGGTCGACCTAAATGATATGGATTAATTGCATCAAAATGAACTTGAAACAAGTGCAATACTGCAAAGAAAGGCATCCCAGTACACTTAATTGTACCATTTCCGCCATAATATAAACATTTTAACATTAAAAAAAAACATTCACTTGAAACCCTCATATAAACATGAACTAAAATAAAACTCAGTTGTTCATTTTTTTTTATAAAACAGCTAATTATGTATAAAGGCAATTTGAATAATGTTACTAATTTCAAGTGATTAAAAATTCAAATTAAATTCAAAATTACTTCTATTTTTCAACTGAACTTTTCTTCAATATATATATTGTATATTATACATACAGAGAAATTGTAATAATAATAATTTCAGTAAATTTAAAGGCATTTTCATAGAAAAATCTACCCACATGAAAATAATTGAAGCTAAAATTAAATGAACAATTTTTTGTATGGCCAACTTTTAATTGCAATCAATTCGAAAATGTAATATAATCACAGAAAATTCGTTTTTATTATTTTATGTTTTTTTTAACTTTAACTTTACACCATTCAAAGAAAGACACTTCTAATATCTGACTAACTTGAGCAACAAATTGCACAATAATTTTATTCTATTCAATGAAGCAGGGTATTGAAAATGAAAAGAAATTAACAGAATTTAAAAGAGTTGCTAGTGACAGATGAACTTTGTTTCTGACTACTCAAACGCCTTCGGGTGGGGATTGTACGATGCAGTGGTAACCATGTTGGACTATCAATCTTAAGGTTAGCATTTCGATTCTTGCTCCGGCCATAAAACTTTACAATCTCAAATGTTCCTTTTTTCGGCTACTCAATTTGAGTAAAAGGCTAGATAAAGGTGGCGACTGCTTGGAATGACAGGATAAAAGCTAATGCCCCCTAATGATGATAACGGCGATGCACAATGAGCCCGACTGATAGTCTGAGAGGACTCTGCAACAGTCATCCAGTAAATATGTTTATTAAATTAATTCGAACCCTAATAACATGGAAAAATTCATTTCAAATGATACCAACCCAGTATAGTTCAACTTTTGCATAAACACAATTTTAATGATATCAGCAATGTTTTGCATTGTAAGTTATTCAAAAACTCATCGTTTACTTTTTCAAGCACAAAATTTTGTATATATTAAGTGATATTACTCGAATTCAATATATATAAACATTTTATCAGTTCTCTTATCTCTTCATTAGTTCACATGCCCAGCTGAACAGTTTCCATTGTAAAAAATTAAATGAAAATATATAACAAAAAAGTTACTCACTGTGTTTGATTTCTCATAATAACACAATCCCATACAATTTTGTATCCTATTATTATTCCACTTAATTCAAACTAAGCTCTTGCCTTTGAATTGCAATAACATTGTTGGTACAGTTGCATAATAATTAACACAGTTTAGTGTTTTCTCTGATGTTGAACGTTTATTGGAAAAATTTTATATACATATTTAAATTGTTTAAAGTTATTCGTTTGCCTTTGCAAGGGAAAATAAATATAAATGAAAAAAAAGTAATAATTTTTATTGTTATTAGAAGGATAATGAATATCAGAAGTGAGAAGTGAGTAATTAAAATATCGACTTAAATGATGGATTACGTTTTCACTTGAGCTCTCTAATAAAATGAACATCAAGAAGGAAAAAAAAATGTACAGTAATAATTTTCAGCCTTTTCATCTGAATTAAAATATTTTATGATTAAAACATAATTATTGCGTTCCTTCATTCTTCAAACTTTCAATAAGAGCAATAATTTTATTTTAAAATACAATGTTAAAAAGTTTGTTTAATCAAGACATGCTTGAACGCAATATTAATTGATCGAACACCAATAAATTATAATAGAATTGTAATTATTATTTTTATCATAGGTACGTGGTACAAACTTTAACCGTTCAACTAATAACTTTTTATGTACTTTATATGATGATTATTTTGTACAACTATAGAATAGTTTTCATTTCGAACTTTTTTTTTCAAGAATTTTCCAATAAAATAATGCAATAATTTTAATATAAAAATTTTATTGCAGTTTTTTTTTGTTTTAATTTGAAGTAAAAAGAAAGAATTTTATTGTCCTTTGGAGAATACGAATTGAGAAAAACATTATAAAACGGTAAATCTTTTGAAAATTTATAAGATAGTAGAAAAATATTCTAGTTATCAGTATTTCCCGAGAGAAAATTAAAGACATGGAGGAAAATTAATGTTTGAATTTGTTATTTCTTCAAAGAAATTACTTCTTGTTGATTTAAGTGTTTAGTTCTAAAGTTAAATTCATTCATTCAAATTGTTCTTCTTTTCGTCGTTCTGAGAAATTTTAAAAAAATCTGCCATTTTACATGTTTGACACCTTATTAAAAAATTCTTGAAAAATTGGCCATGTTGGAAAATTCTTGGAAAGTTGGTATAAAACATTTTGAGAAAATCCAATGAAAATTTTCTTGTTTTTACTTATAAATTTTTTATAACGGTGTTTTGACCATTTTCAGACTCTGCATTCTCAACCCAAACCCAATCTAAAAACTTATTAGTTAAAGATCATCGAGTTTCACTTGAATCATTCTTTAGTAATGGAGCTAAATATGTTACAGAGTAACCGCGGACAAAAAGTCTGTAAAAGTGAATTTTTTCTTACGAAACGTACTGAAAAGGAAAACCTCAGAATTCCCAGCCGTCATATGGTCTAAAACCGCAAAACTTCGAAAACTTGCCAATGAAAATTTCACGATTATGAAGATTTTCGACGAGTTTGAAAATTTCCGCAGATTCTCAAAATCTCTCAAAACTTCAGCTTCTCTAAAGAAACTCTTTATTTTTAAATTAATAATTAATTGAATGCATTTCAACAATTTTTAAATTAAAAAAAAAATATTTACTTGAACTGAAAAAAAACAGAAAAAAAGTAGGTCAATCTTCATTATCTCATAGTACAGTAACACTTTTCAAATGATTCATTCATACAATTAAGATTAAGTAAATAAATAAAATCTTAAATAATTCAATGTATAGCAAAACTATAAAATTCTGTAATATAACAAAATGACATTATCTAATAAGACAATTTTTAATTGTAAATTGAAATAAATACAAAATTTTGTTTACATTTCTTATTATACAATACAGAGAGTTAAATACTTTCATTTAATCATGAAAATAAACTAAGTAAAACATTGAACTTTTATTTTGAGTTCTTTATCAGTTCAAATTTTATGTTTATTCTAATAATTAGAGTGTGAAAATACAGTTGCTATACGATATGAGTGCCTTGCATACAAAGAGACAAGCATTATCATGTTTTGACAAGGAGATAATTGAGTTTTTAGACTAATTAAGAGTTAGTTAATTTTAGAATTTTGAACAATCAAGATCTGAAACTAAGCTTAACTTGAGAGTGTTTACTTGGACCAAATATTTGATTAAAATGTACAATACTGAGTAATTCTCTTAAATATTTAGTGATTTTTAGTAACAATTTTATAAAAAAAAATACTCTTATTTTAGTATCGATAATGAACTTGCCGAAGAAACACCATTACTCAAGAAGCTATTCAATAAAGCTCGCAGTATTGAGAAATTGTCAATTAAAGGATCAGCTTTACTACATTTTCTCATAATATTTTTTGGCATATCTGCGTGGTTGGGTGTTAACTCGACATATATTCAACTTCCATTACTTGTCGCAAATGCTCCTGAACAATGGTCACTTCCATCGTTCATGGTGATTGTAATCCAAATAGGGAATATTGGACCACTTTTATACACAGTATTTCAAAAATGGACACGATTCAAGGATTCATCATTGATTGCCAAAATTTTATTCCTTGGTTTAATTGCATCAATCTTGTTTGCATTTGTGTACAATCAAACGGCGTTTTTCTTGGGAAAAGAAAGAAGTATTGCCTTGTTAATTTTGGTCTTTGTATTTGCTCTAGTTGGATGTCTCAGTTCAGTCCTTTTTTTACCTTACATCGGTAAATTTAAAGGAATTTATTTAGTTACATACTTCATTGGAGAAGGCTTGAGTGGATTAGTTCCCAGTATTGTTGCACTTGGACAAGGTGTTGGTGGAGATCCAATTTGTATTGCGAGTAACACTTCATCGACTGGGTACACAATTTACAATCCACCACCCAAATTTGGAGTTGAAACATATTTTGGCTTTATTTCATGTTTATTTTTCATCAGTTTCATTTCATTTTTATTACTTGACTTGTTACCAACATTTAAAGATGAGAGAGCAAGAGAAGCAAAAGAGCAACAAAAGTTTGTTGAAATTTCAAATGATCAACCATTTAAACACAATCCAAATAAAATATCAACATTTAATTACACATACTTACTGATACTCCTTGGAATAATTTGCACATTTGCAAATGGATTATCGCCCAGTATTCAAAGTTACTCATGTCTACCGTACGGAAATGTTGCTTATCATTTAACTGTCACCTTGACCTCAATTGTTAATCCAACAGCATGTTTCGCTGCTTATTTTATTCCTCACAAATCAATACGAATGATAACAACGCTTGCATTTTTAAGTGTGATTTTTACAATTTACGTCTTTGTAACTGCCTTGGTGTTTCCAACGCCATTACAAGGAACAAGCATAGGAGCTGTTTTAGTGGTATGTGCTCAATTTTTCATCAAAGTTCTCGAAATTTTACTTACCATTTTAATTTTACAGGTAATTTCTTGGGTGTCCTTAGTCGGACTTCAAAGTTTTATCAGATTAGCAATCACCTCAATATTCAGAGAACAAGCTGGACGTTCACTGTTATGGATTGGCAGTGTAACTCAAATAGGATCATTCATTGGATCACTTTTAGCATTCTTCCTTATTAATTTTAGTACAATTTTCCGACAAATTGATCCATGCAGCTCAACTTAAACGTATAAAACATTAAAATTAAATTTTCATTTCCCGTAGATATTAATTTATTTAATCCACTAACCACAAAATTAATATTTCCACTTAAATTATTAAAAAATTACATAAATCAAATGGATAAAAAAAAATATTGCATTTAATCAGTTTAAAAATATACAAGCCATACAACAAATAGCCGTGCAGTCAACTCACACCATTTAAACCATTTAAAATTTTATCCAACTGGGATTTGTAATTAATTGGTTTTTTGTTTGTCAATTGGATCACAAATATAAATAATAATAAAAAAAGGTATGCCACTGTGCCAAATAATGTTATAATTTATTTTTTGCATTGTTTATTCCAGGAACAAAAAAAAACAATTTTGACAATATATCCAATTTAATTGTATGTTAATTTTGTATTATAATGAAATAAAATGAAAGTTAATGTTTAAAAATGCATGTGATATGTTTGTGTGTGTGTGTGTGTGGATTCGTGTATTTGTGTCCAAAACAGGATTTATATATTTTTACATTATTTGCAGAATTATTTTATTATTTAATTATATATTGGAGTGTTACAATAATTATTTTTCAACCACTATAATCATGTTGTAAATTTTTAGTGTGATTACATAGGTTTACCAAATATGTATTGAAAATTTTGCAGGTGAATGAAAAATTTTTATATCATTTGAAAAATTTGGTGGATGAAAAGTGAAGGCTATGAAACATCGAACACGAACAAGGATAAAGGAATGTCATTTATCAGCAAAATGCATTCAACAAGAGCACTGAAGAAGACAAGACAGTAATTTTCTGTAAAACTTAGAAAAGTAGGTAAGAAAACTCAGATCAACCTTTCGAATTTTTTTACACTGTTAAAAAGTAACGAAAAACTTGTGTCTGCCCTGCTTAGTTTTCTGATAGTGAAAAATTTTAAATTGGAACTCGAGAGAAGCCATGGCCGATATAGAACACAAAAGAGTAGGCAACACTTGAGAAGTCAGAGTCAAAGTCCAGACGAAGAATTCAGAAGTCAAAGTCAAAAAGTTCGTCAAAGTCAGAGTCAAAATCCAGTCGAAGAATTCAGAAGTCAAAGTCAAAAAGTTCGTCCAAGTCAGAGTCAAAAGCCAGTCGAAGAATTCAGAAGTCAAAGTCAAAAAGTTCGTCCAAGTCAGAGTCAAAGTCCAGTCGACGAAATCAGAAGCTTTCCTGAACATGAATCAGGTCTAGTCGACTTTAAATGCTTCTCTAGATTTTGTTCCTTCTTCATCAGATATAAGTTTAATGAGTATGCACAATGGACCCATCTATAGGTCTGGGTGCTAGTTCTCTTCTGAGACCGTTCTAAAGATCTGATCTGATTCCACAAATTTTAGCGTATATGGACCCTTCCGAACTTTTTAACTCATTAAAATTATACATTCGATAATTTAAAAATTTTGAACAAACTGATGATTCGAATAAAAAATCAAACTTAACCCTATTAAAATTCATTCCACGCATCAGATAAATTTATTGTATTATAAGAGCTTTTTAATAAATTTAATTGAATATCCGATTATTTTTACACCATCCAATATTTTATGTTTATTATTATTAAATTCAACTGAAACATAGCCGTGGCTTGTTAATTCTAAATTAGTAGAATGTATAATATGTGATGCATTCAAGTATTTTAATAATAAATTCTGGTAATTAAATTATCTTTTTTGGTTACTATTTTGTAATAATTTTGTAAATATTAATTGAAAAATGTTATTTTTAACATGTATTGCTTTAATTAAATTTGATTATGAAACATTTTGATGTTGTGTTGCTCTTATTGTTACATTTTAAATGTGAATTTTTAAAAAAAATACAGGGAAAATGAATATGAAAGACCTTAATTCATATGCATTTAAGTAAAGTTTTCTTTTATCACCTTATCGCTTTTGTTCAGTAAAATGCATGCTTAACATATCCTGGTTTATCATAATATAACAATATTCTTACATTTTACAATACCTGCCTTAACAACATTCATAGTGGTAAAGACTTGACACTCTATTTTACGTTAATGTGTTGCACATTTATCAAATCACTTCATTTTTTGCATTGCACTTAGAAAATGCTTTCAAGATTCTCCTTTTACATGTGAAAATATGAATAATATTCTGATACAATTTTTCTTCTTTTCATATCTTTTCTTGTCTTGACATCGAATGAATATACTTTCTCTCTCCATTTCTGTAGGCATGAAATGAAAAAAAAAATAATAATGATAAAATACAAAATAAATTTATTACAATAAATTTTGTATATATATTTTGCTATAACAATGTGTAGAAATGCATTTCCTTTAGTACATAATTTTCATATATTTATATGTGAAAAGCAGCATATTTTATATCTATACACATAGACCTTACTTTACACTTTCATATTGTATTTACCCTGTTACAATAAGATAACCTTCCTGTGTTAATGTGTGTGTATGTGACAAAATAATGCTAGAAGGAGAATCTAAATTCACATATGATGCATAATAAGTGTGACAAGAGTAAATGCCTTCCTGGCATGTTGTTCGCCTCGCTTTATAAATTTTATAAAATGTTAGATTTTAAATTTCAGTATACAGTGTGAAAGTCACATATATTGTGATAATGATTCCAATTTATATAACAAGACATTTCCATTATAATGATCTTATATTATTATTATTACATGAAAATATATATATAAAAAAAGGAAAATTATACTATGTGTGTAAGCTTTTATGGATTTATAACATTTAAAAAAGTATAAAATTTATGCAATATACATTGCAAATTTAATATTCTCGACTATCACACATAAGTGAATATTTTTCACTTTGTATACACATTGTAAGTAATTTTACAATAATGGTTTGATATGCATGTGTTATCATGAATATTATAATTAAATAAAAGTGTGTATTTGACGTTTTATGGTGAGGATGAAAAAAGAAATTATAGAATCGATTTCATTCTTTTGGTTTTAAAATGCAACGCTATGCAGCGATTTCACATAAGAGTCATGGATACTAGAATAGGTTATTAACAAAATATGGTTTGAATGATTTTTAATGAAAGTTATAATGAAAATTCATAGAATTTCATTTAAAATAACTCTTTTACACAGCGTTTAATAATTTCACAAGGATTTAGAGGTAGTTTCATTTAATAATAATTTTGTCCTCAAAACTGATTTGTTTCTAAAGATTTTATGTTTAAATCGTGGCAAGATAATGTCTTTTCAAGCCAGTATCTTTAAGCTCATATCGGGATTTCAACCCATCTTTTGAATTTCAACTGAGAAATGAGTCAAGAAAACTGTCTGTAGCTAAATCACCGGCATTTTTGACCCATGTACGACTCTTTTATTACGTCTTTGGTTAAAGTGAAGAAAATCACAAATCAAAAGGACCAATTTTTTTTCCTTAAACTTCAAAACAAACAAATTTTTTTTTCATCTAATACTGATTATTATTTTTTTTATTTGCATATCATCTCGATCAAGTAATTTTCAAATAAGTCTCCTGCAAATGTGTCTTCTCACGTCCAATCTTTCACCAGGTTTACATTTCATTGGTGCTGTGATAATTCGAGCATCCAAAATTTCCATTGAATCATCATTATAATTTTCTGTTGTTGTTTTATGAATTTTGTGAAATACACGAACAGTTCTGATTGTTGAAGTATTTGAACTTTCCATTGGCAGACAAAAAATAACTTGAACATTTACAAGTAAAATACTAATTAAAATTAATGAAATAAATAACTTCATTTTGACTTTAAGATGTATTTTAATTGAAATCGGTTTGTACACTGATCTGTTTCAATGAAATTAAATTAAAATGCCTCTCGTTTTATGTGAAATCAGTTTAAAGGGTCAATTTGGGTTATCAGTGCCTGAATTTGTTTTGTCAATATTTTTTTAATCGAGGTAATTCCCTTTGTAATACGTATATTTGAATAACTCTCAATAGTTTATTTATAAATGAAATTTAAATAAAAGCTATTAAAAAGTAAATTCACTTTACATCTTTGAATTATTACTAATAATATTCAATTCAAATAAAATTCAATTTATTTTAAGAGTTAAATAATAATAATAAAAAAAGAAGTTTATTGAATACACACAAAACATTTTACAAAATATATTTAAGTACACAATCTAAAGCTTTCAGCCATAAATTTATAAGTGTGTGTGTGTGTGTGTTCTATTTGCTATTGTAGTGCAATAAATGGTACAAAATAGGATTTAATAAAACTCTCTCAATAAATTCAAGCAATTCTACATGTATGAATAAATTTTAAATATATAATAATGCAAATGTTATGTTGCTTTTTACTACTTTTCTATACCTACTCGTTTTAAATATTCTCTACTTTACGAAAATATTTTCCTACTTTTTACATTAAAAAAAGAAAATATACAAATATCACTTGGAAAAGGAAACAACTCATACACAAATAATAATATATTTTATTAGCATTCTTCCTATATACAAATGTAGATTGAATGAAATAAAAAAAAAAGTTTTTAAACAGAAACATATTGGACAAATACGAAGTGGATGCAATTTAGTGGGCCATTAAGCAATATGATGCAAATTGTGTTCGATTCTTGTGTGTGTGTGTTTTTCATATTAAAAGTAAATAATGCTGACACATAATTGATGATCAAATATAAAAGTTAGTTTATGCTTAGATTGGAACTTTTAAAGGGACTTATAAATAATAATTTGAATTGAAATTGAGTTTCATGGAATATTTTTCATTTTAAATTAAATGGCATCCACTCAAGAATTTTTTTTGAATAGGTTGATGCATTGAACAAAATTGCAGGATAAAAACTATGATGGTTATCTTTGACTTTGATTTGAAGTAGTTAGTTAAAGTAGGACTTTTGCACTAGCCCCACTTACACAACCAAGACTTGCTGATCAAAAGTGGATTAAATGAGAACATTGGGAAAGCGGTGGGATAACGACGAAATTTAAATCATTATTTTGCTTTCGGAATGGTTTTCCACTCACCTCACTCAAAGTCAAAGCTTTAATGACAACCTGACTGTCGATACAGATCCAGATTTTAGCTCCAGGGATCGGAGAGCATATGAGCAGAATATTATGGCGGCAATGTCTCCTTGAAGGATTGTCACAAATTGACCTAGGTATACACTTGCGGAGGGGCCAAAGTCCACGGAGTAGAAACCCGCTGCTGCCATGCCGTCCATGAGCTATCCGTCAGTGAAGCAGGCCTTCCAGTCTCCAGCTAAGGCTGTTGTAATGAACCAGGAACTTCAGACCAATCACTACGGCCGGGAAGTAGAACACTGAATGCTTGTGAAATGTTCAAAGTTGCGACAATTTGATCAGATCTAGTCTCCAAAATAGGCAAGTTTCTAATCATCAGATTAAGGATGTTCAAGTGTCCATCCGAAGCCAGCCTTGAACTCAGAGCATTAGTTCTTTTAAGTCTATACAAAGTTCTCAAAGCCTCGGACTGCACAAAGATGTGAAGAGGAGGTAAATTGAGAAGCACTTGTAAAGAATCGGTAGGCATTATTAATTGATCTGTACTTTTCAAAATAATTTCATTGAATCATTTTAATATCCATTCATTCTGACATTACTTTAATTTAAAGCTCTTCCTCTCATTGCATATCTCAAATTTTATAAAACTTCAAAAATTTATGTGAATGGGTCATGTCATGTTATTGTCTATGTTTATTTTTGTTAAATCTTGTATGTTTTATGATTACCAAGTCTTCTTTTACAAACCTCGTTCACTTACACATACACACACATGCTAATACATGTATGTAGGAATAAAAACACAAGAAACAAGATGTAGTATAAGGATATTTTATAGGCGTAATATTCATGTTTTTGCGGTTGTACCATTGTTTATGTTGATGTTTGTGTTATTATCACCATTATTACTGCTATTATTATCATCCGTTTAAACTGGAACATGATTGTGTGGCTTTTAAAAACACGTTTTAGTTCCTTTTATTGTAACCTTTTGTCACAATCAAATACAAACAAAAAAGGACCAGCAATTCTTTTAAAGGTTAAAAAAGTAATAAAAAATATTTTTCCTTTTTCATTTTTATACTACGTGTACTTCAAAAGCATTAGTGACAATATACAATGTTTCCTCCATGTTTTTGTCTAACAGGAAATATGTTACACAAAAAAAAATAATGATAATGCAAGTACATACAGTGTTTGTTTGCAGATTATCATAAAAAAGGGAAATATATTTGTTTATGCAAAGGAAAAAGTTTAAATTGAAATGTTTTGTTGAGAAAATTGTTTGAAATATCTTCTTTTATTATTATTATTATTATTATTTATCCAACAGAAAAAATAAAAATTAATGTGTCTCATTTGCTTAATTTTTTCTTTCCTTTCAATTTCTTCAACATGATACATCATTTCATGTGACATCCTAGTGTTTGGTCATTAAATATAATTTTGTATGACAGAAAAATATAAAATGATGATAATGCGTTGAAAACGTTTCACTACACAATAATGATGAAAAAATGATTAATGATGATATCTCATCTTAGTATTTTAAATAGATAAAAAATGATATGAAAATAGCGTAAAATGATATTGCAATATAAAAATTCAGTTTCATGCTTGTTTCAAGCTTTAATTGTGCAATTTCAATTAAATTAAAAAAATATAAAAAGTATATTCTATGAAATTTATTATCATTCCTGTTTTTTTTTTATGTATACATGGAAAAGTAATAGTTTCCATCAGTATAATAATTTAAACTTAATTAAATAAAACGAGGAAAAAAATGTTTTTTTAACCCTATCTTTTTAATGAAACTCGCATTTTTAATTACCCTAATTAAAGGAATATTTTTCTTTTATATTTTTCTATTCACGATGTCTACAAATACCGAGGTTTTCTTTTCTTTGTGCAGGAAAAAAAAAATGCAAACTATTTACCCAAGAAAAGTTGAGTTGCATTTTCTAACTAATTGAAATTGTATATTTTCTTTTGAAAAATAAAGACACAATTATATAGGAAATAATTATACTGTTGCGTTGCCCTTATAAATTTAGTAAAGATTAAAATTACATTTAATTGGAAGAAAAATTTATTGAAAAATAAATTACCTAGTATTAAAAATTATTCAACAACACTCTCAACCAAAAACCAGTATAACACCAGGTACATGGTTTCCCATTGGACTCCCATTGATGCCCCACTGGTTTTGGGTTGAGAGTGTGATAAATTTGTTAAACAAGCCAAGATATGAAGCTTACAATTATGCAAAAGAATAAATGTCTAAATTTACTTTTTTATTGCATTTTCGATCAATGGGGTAAAGGGTTTTTTTCCTTCATTTTAACTTATTACAATTAATTTTTTTATATTTTGAATTTCTCTCCTATTTTTATACCTACAAAACCTCTTCTCAATTTACACAACCTTTAAAATCCAAATTATACACACCATGTTCAAATTCAGTGTTCAAATTACACATATATTGTTATGTACTCAATTGTATGTCAAACGCAACATAATTTAATTTTCCAGCAAATATGTAAAATACACTTATTTGAATATTTGTTGATGAGAATGAAGCTAAGCCATAAATCAATTGGTATTAATTTTGGTCTGTAATTGAAAATAAAATAATTATAACATTACACAAATTTGAGTTCTTTGTTAAATTGTGGCTGCTAGGCATGACACACTGTCGTATTATACTGTCAATTTTTTTTTTATTCAGAAAATTTACATTGAAATTATGGTAAATAAAGTAAATATGAGGGTAATCAATTAAAAGCTCATTTCTCTCAAAATGCACAACTTAAATCGAAGGTTAATTATTTAATTAAATAAAATGAATTTACTAAAAAATTCTCTTGAAAAACATTCAAATAAATGAGAACGCCTGGTACTTTACTTTTCAAAGCAATCAATTTCAGATAAATAATTCCTTTGATACACATTCATATGTGGCATGTAAATGAGTAAAATGTAAAATATTCCTTGGAGCTAGGATAAAATGTAAAGTATTTTTTGATCAAAGTGATCCTTTGTGAATGATTGCCTTTGTTAACTTCAAGTCAATCAATGTCGTAATTGGAAAATTAAAAGCATAACATGTATGTGTGTATGTTCATTAGCTATTTACTTAAAATGTTAGATACACAAAATAAATTGAATGGTCAGTTAATTTTATGCTAAAGTTGATGATTTTGTGAGGAAATTTTTTGATGGTTTGCCACAAAATTCAAATATTTATAATGATGTATTTTGCGTTTATATGGAATATGACTGGAATTTATAATTAACTGTATCGTGAAATTCAAGTGATGTGAAAAATGACGGGAATTTAATGTCATGTTAGTTCAATCAGTTTGATGCATAATAAAAAAAAGTCCCTGGACAAGAAATTGTTGCGCTTAATAAGAGAATTTCAATGCCAATTTTTGTCTGTATCATTTTATGACACTCGAATGCGAATTCGTACACTATTTCATACTAAAACTATACTATTTTTTTATTATCATTGCAATTTTTTAATTTAACGATCCATTAAATCCATTAAAAAAAGCATCATAATAAAAAAATTATTTTTTTATGAGTTTTTATATGTGTTGCTTTGATGTTAATTTTTTTACTGCACCACAAAGATTAACTAAATTATGTTAAAAAAAATATATTTTTATGGGAAAAAGCTTAAATAAAAAAAAATATGTTACATTAAATTTTTTAAAAGGAAAACATGAGTACATCTGTCGTAAAGCAAAGTAATTTTGGGAATTTAAATTACAGTTTCAATTTTCGTTGTTTCACCCTCTGAGAAATAAAAGCGTACTTTTAACTTTAGTATAAAAATTACGCTTTAAACTACGCTTTCATTTTCACAAAGAATTTTCATTTTAGAATTGTGAAAAAAGTCAAAAAACTTAAAATATTCCAAAAAACCCCAAAAATTTCAAAAAACTCAAATTATTAAAAAAAACCCAAAAATTTAAAAAAAAAACTTAAAATATTAATAAATATTGAAAAAATCAAAAAAATTTTAGTTTATTGAATATTTTCAGTTTTTTAAAAATTTTGATTTTTTTAAAATTTTTGGGTTTTTTAGAAATTTTTGGGTATTTTGAAAATTTTGAATTTTTTGAAACTTTTGTTTTTTTTTGAAATTTTTTGGTTTTATTAAATTTTTGGGTTTTTTGAATTTTGTTTTTTTGACCTTTTTCACAATTCAAAATGATAAATCTTTGTTAAAAAATTTGAAAGCGTGATTTTATACTGAAGCGTAATTTTTATACTTTAAAGCGTAAAAAATACACTTTAAAGCGTAAAAAGTATGCTTTTAACTCATTCGCGTCATCCGTTGCGTCAACGCAACACCTACTTTGAGGTCACTTTTCTCTTTCAAATTAAAAAATTTCATTGTCAATCTTTTTTAGAGTCTTAATTTAAGATATTTTGTATCATACAGTTGAATGGTTTTTGAATTAAAACCAAAAACTAAAAAATTATGAGCTAAACTTTTAAGAAAAATCGCGTTTTTTTCATTCTCGTACAAGATTTCTGTATGTATTTGTGTAGCACTTATACGTATTTTATTTTGGTTCTCCTGTAAAATTTTTATATGAAACATGAAATTTTCATCGAAGAGAAAGTTGTTCATTTTTACCTAAAGAATATTTGTAGAAGAACTTTTTGTTCAAAACTCAATATTTCTAGGAGCGGCGTCGAATTAGTTAATTCTCAGAGGGCACTAGTCTCCAACTGATCCTTTTGACTTCACTGCTCTATTACTAAATATGTTTTTCCACAAAGGTCCCACTGGCAATTTCTACTGGTTTTGGGTTGAGAGCAGGTGAGCGAAAAATTTTAAATATTTTCCTCTAACAAAAATCATATTTTATGAAATTTAGGTAAAAGTGAGAGCAAGAACTTTGCTGGAAAAGATTCACATCGCAAGGTCCCAATCACATATTTTCCGTACACGCTTGCATATTTTTTTCATTATAATATTGTAGAATCTACTTTATCTAATGTAATTACAACATTTACTATTAAATGGTAGATTTAGCTCTAGGATTTTCTAAATTACTATTACTATCCATCATTTCTATTATAAAATTTTACTCTTTAATAGTGAGTTACAAAATATGGTGAATTTAAATTTGAATGAAACAAAATGTCTTCTTTTATGTCATATGTGTGCGATATAAATTTGAAAAATATTTAATTTTACAATAAAATATATAAGAAAATAATGAAGCGCACTCATTTTATTGAAGTATCATGAAAAAATATATGATAAATTTTTAATGGCATAAAAAATTTTGCCGTATATTAATTTTAAATTATATTAATCAAAAATAGAAAAAAACTCATTTAAAATATTTTATTATTTTTTTTAAATTTTATTTTGATAAAAAAAATAATTTTGCATTAGAATATTTTACATGTTACATACATTTTGTAAATCTACCATTGAATATTGTTCCTCGACAATTAAATGGTAACGTCATATTTCATTATTTAATAATAGAATGTTATATGGCGTTACTATTCAATAGTGACTCAAATTGCGAGCGTGTATCAACATAAAATTCACTTCAAAATATTAAAATTAACGACCCGTCAAATTATTGCACTTAAAACATTATGCAAACTAATTTTTCGTCATATTAGAGCCAGATTGTTCTTGAAATGCAACAAATTTATTACCAATTTAAAATGCATGCAAATCTCGTATAACTCAAAATAAATTTCATTTAAACAACATCTAATACTAGAAAGCAAAGCAAAAAAAATCCATCAAATACGTTATGCGATGGTTCTCCCAAAAAAAAACTATTCAAACATAATATCAACATATTTATTTGTCACCACCATCATTCATCTCTACCATTTATTTGTTTTAAAATCTATTTGACTAGTTGTTGTTTATTCAATTGTGCAATTTTCGAATAAAACTTTATTTATACAAAATATTTTCTGTGTACATGTCATGTACAATATGCAATTTTACAATCAGGAAATTTTGTACTATAATTTTTTTTTTTATTTTTGCCTTGTTTAAAAAGTAAAATATTCGTCCAATCAAAATGTGCATTGTTATAACAAATATGAAATGTTTTACGTTAAAAGTTAAATTGTATGCAATCACTGCCACTATCATTACACATGATAAATGGAAAATTTACCAGAGGCTAAATAATAATAATAATAATAACAATAATAATGACGATGATGATGCATTGTTGCCAACAGATTTGTAATTTTTAATGTACGTTTATTTTATTGTGAGAAAATGGGAAAATCAATTTTGTTTTTCCCCCCAAAAAGTGACACAATTTGTAAACATGTTCAACAGAAAATTTCATGTCATTCAAATTTTAATTTATGATGATGGCGTCTTATTTTTTGAAATGTAATGAAAAATGTTTGAATTCAAAGTAATAAAAATGACAGAAATTGAATTTAATCTACGTTGAGACCCTTTGTATTGTAAATTTTATTTGACTTTTATTTGAAATGGCTGCTTTTTCCAAGTCCAGACTACATTTTATTTATTTTTCATTCCACAATTTTCTCATTCAAAGTCATATTACTCAACCATTAATAAAATGCAGTAAATAAATCTAACTGATTTACAAAAGGTTACATTTAGCATGAAATTCATAAAAGAATAGAATGAAACACACACACATTTAATGGTCTTATGAAACATAACGATGTTTGAATAGAGTTTCTAAGCCAAACAAAATAGACGAATAAATTTTCTATTGTTGGACTGTGTGTAAAGCTGAAAATTAAATAAAGACACTTCTTCTTTTCATACATACATTGCACGTTTAAATCTTCATATGAAATATTATTTTCAAAGCAAAAATAAACATAAAAGCGTCATCATCACCAAAGTAACATATAACATTCACGCGCATTCATCTGCAACTAAATAGTCATGCTTTTATTTGTATGAACTTCATACGTTACTTTTAATATGAAAAGAGCAATGTACATTATTGTAAAATAAAAGGATTTTCTGTTAAAAGTTAGTTCACTTACAAACACACACACACACACTCACACACATAAAGTAAATTCCTGCATTGCTTCAACGTAAATGTTTGATATAAATTTGTTTTAATATTAAAATAAAAAGCAAATGAAAGCGTATATTTGTGATCCAAGTTATCCAAGAACCGAGTTATCCAATTTGTGGTAAACATCCATTATGTGATGTTATGTATTACCATCATAATTCATATCAAATATTAATCATGGAAAACTTTGAAGTTATTTCAATTTAATTTCATTCGCGAATGCCGAATAAGTAATTCAACATCTCTGTGTCGAGACGGGGCTCCCATTAACAAAGGTAAATATTTTTAAACCAGGATGAAACCAAAATAAGATATGTGAATATGAAAATGTTATAACAAAAAAATCTCGCTTAAAAGCATAGGCCACTACAGACAATTTATTAATCTGGATAAGTAATTAAGGTAGCCATTACAATTCATTTCGGCTTTATTTGAATGCGTTTTTCATTTTAAAAGTATTTTACTTAACATGAGTTTCATGAAAATTTTTTGAATGCTCTGTACTGAAATTTAGTCTCAAGGAATTTGTTCTGATTCAATAATCTTTTAAATTTCAACACATGTAAATTGGTTTCGATTGATCATATAAATAGGTATTAAATATGTCTATGAAAAGGGTGCAAATAAATTATAAATAAAATTTCTCGATGAAGTACTAAACATTTAACAGAAATTTAATGAATAAAGTATTAAATTCGTATTGACTACTCATAACAATAAAAAGTTTAACACAAAATACCCTCAAGAATTTGACCAAAGAAGATCCCTTTGAATAAATTACTATCTAACTAATTCATATCAGGTACAAAATCTTCAATTTTACGATACAAATGCGAATCATCTCATATCTTCCTTTATTATCTATTTGGTTGTGTTTCTATTTTCATTATAACTAAGGGAATTGGGGTAGGTCAAAAATGTAATAAAATAACACAAAATTGAGTAAAAGGAAGTAAATGTAAGTCATATATACGGATATACAATTTTTGTGAGTGGTTTTCGGAAAAACTTTTCTACGCATGTCAATTCACTCATATTACAATAAAAAAGACTGAAATGGAAAATATTTTTCTTTTCATACAGGGTAACAAGAAAAAAAGGTCTGTGTATGGTTTATCAGCTGATTTTATATTACAAAAGTTTTTGCATACACACACACACATCAATACACAAGCGTACAGAAAAAAATATCAAAGAAAACAATTATAACAAAATAGGTTACATTTCAAACCACAGCAGTACATATAAAAAGAAGTAATGAATACATTTTTTTGCACTTCAAAATGAATTACCATACAAACCTCTTTCATTTTCACGTGTGGGCAGTTAAAAGTACTATAAAAAAAAGTTTTATCGTATAAATCATAATTTAAAAGTTTATGATGTACCTTTTTTTTCTGACTAAAAATGTAGGAATAAAAAAACCCTTATTTTTATCATTGCGAAGCGTAAGGTGTTTTGTGATGATGAGTATGTATGAAGTACGAAACAAATCAAAAAATGTTTTGTGGAAAGTAATCTGTTAAATTGAGATATTTTAATTCATTTTACTTTCATAATTTTTGTACTTTGTTTTCGCTCAATTAGGGTTAATGCAATAAAAGTCAAACATATTTAAATACCAGAAACTTATGCCATTTGTACACTGTTAATGTTTTTGCCATGTAGCTCGTTGTACCCATTTTTGGTCAATCTTAACGTCACTTTACATGGCTGTAACTTTTGATCAAGAAATATCATATTGATGATTTTTGCACCGTTAAATCACTCAAATTCACAGCTTTTTATCGATCATAAGATGATTAAAATCGGATCAAATTTGATATTGTTTTGGTTGGAAAAACTTTGATACGATGAAGCTCGTTGTACTCATTTTTGGTCAATCTTAACGTCACTTTACATTGCTGTAACTTTTGATCAAGAAATATCATATTGATGATTTTTGCACCGTTAAATCACTCAAATTCACACCTTTTTATCGATCATAAGATGATTAAAATCGGATCAAATTTGATATTGTTTTGGTTGGAAAAACTTTGATACGATGTAGCTCGTTGTACTCATTTTTGGTCAATCTTAACGTCACTTTACATGGCTGTAACTTTTGATCAAGAAATATCATATTGATGATTTTTGCACCGTTAAATCACTGAAATTCACACTTTTTTTTTAGAATATAAGATCATTAAAATTGGATTAAATTTTATTTCGTTTTGGTTGGAAAAATTTTTAAACGATGAAGCACGTTTTACCCAATTTTGGTTAATTTTAACGACACTTTGCATCGCTGTAACTTTTGATCAAGAAATATCATATTGATGATTTTTGCACCGTTAAATCACTCAAATTCACACCTTTTTATCGATCATAAGATGATTAAAATCGGATCAAATTTGATATTGTTTTGGTTGGAAAAACTTTGATACGATGAAGCTCGTTGTACTCATTTTTGGTCAATCTTAACGTCACTTTACATGGCTGTAACTTTTGATCAAGAAATATCATATAGATAATTTTTGCACCGTTAAATCACTCAAGTTCACACCTTTTTATCGATCATAAGATGATTAAAATCGGATCAAATTTGATATTGTTTTGGTTGGAAAAACTTTGATACGATGAAGCTCGTTGTACTCATTTTTGGTCAATCTTAACGTCACTTTACATGGCTGTAACTTTTGATCAAGAAATATCATATTGATAATTTTTGCACCGTTAAATCACTCAAATTCACACCTTTTTATCGATCATAAGATGATTAAAATCGGATCAAATTTGATATTGTTTTGGTTGAAAAACTTTGATACGATGAAGCTCGTTCTACTCATTTTTGGTCAATCTTAACGTTACTTTACATGGCTGTAACTTTTGATGAAACAACACCCCAAAGATAATTTTTGCACCGTTAAATCACTCAAACTCACACCTTTTTATCGATCATAAGATGATTAAAATCGGATCAAATTTGATATTGTTTTGGTAAGAAAAACTTTGATACGATGAAGCTCGTTGTACTCATTTTTGGTCAATCTTAACGTCACTTTACATGGCTGTAACTTTTGATGAAACAACACCCCAAAGATAATTTTTGCACCGTTAAATCACTCAAATTCACACCTTTTTATCGATCATAAGATGATTAAAATCGGATCAAATTTGATATTGTTTTGGTTGGAAAAACTTTGATACGATGAAGCTCGTTGTACTCATTTTTGGTCAATCTTAACGTCACTTTACATGGCTGTAACTTTTGATGAAACAACACCCCAAAGATAATTTTTGCACCGTTAAATCACTCAAATTCACACCTTTTTATCGATCATAAGATGATTAAAATCGGATCAAATTTGATATTGTTTTGGTTGGAAAAACTTTGATACGATGAAGCTCGTTGTACTCATTTTTGGTCAATCTTAACGTCACTTTACATGGCTGTAACTTTTGATGAAACAACACCCCAAAGATAATTTTTGCACCGTTAAATCACTCAAATTCACACCTTTTTATCGATCATAAGATGATTAAAATCGGATCAAATTTGATATTGTTTTGGTTGGAAAAACTTTGATACGATGAAGCTCGTTGTACTCATTTTTGGTCAATCTTAACGTCACTTTACATGGCTGTAACTTTTGATGAAACAACACCCCAAAGATAATTTTTGCACCGTTAAATCACTCAAATTCACACCTTTTTATCGATCATAAGATGATTAAAATCGGATCAAATTTGATATTGTTTTGGTTGGAAAAACTTTGATACGATGAAGCTCGTTGTACTCATTTTTGGTCAATCTTAACGTCACTTTACATGGCTGTAACTTTTGATGAAACAACACCCCAAAGATAATTTTTGCACCGTTAAATCACTCAAATTCACACCTTTTTATCGATCATAAGATGATTAAAATCGGATCAAATTTGATATTGTTTTGGTTGGAAAAACTTTGATACGATGAAGCTCGTTGTACTCATTTTTGGTCAATCTTAACGTCACTTTACATGGCTGTAACTTTTGATGAAACAACACCCCAAAGATAATTTTTGCACCGTTAAATCACTCAAATTCACACCTTTTTATCGATCATAAGATGATTAAAATCGGATCAAATTTGATATTGTTTTGGTTGGAAAAACTTTGATACGATGAAGCTCGTTGTACTCATTTTTGGTCAATCTTAACGTCACTTTACATGGCTGTAACTTTTGATGAAACAACACCCCAAAGATAATTTTTGCACCGTTAAATCACTCAAATTCACACCTTTTTATCGATCATAAGATGATTAAAATCGGATCAAATTTGATATTGTTTTGGTTGGAAAAACTTTGATACGATGAAGCTCGTTGTACCCATTTTTGGTCAATCTTAACGTCACTTTACATTGCTGTAACTTTTGATCAAGAAATATCATATCGATAATTTTTGCACCGTTAAATCACTGAAATTCACACCTTTTTTTCGAATATAAGATCATTGAAATCGGATTAAATTTGATATCGTTTTGGTTGGAAAAATTTTTAAACGATGAAGCACGTTTTACCCATTTTTGGTCAATTTTAACGACACTTTGCATCGCTGTAACTTTTGATGAAACAACACCCAAAAAATAATTTTTGCACCGTTAAATCACTGAAATTCACACCATTTTTTCGCATATAAGATCATTGAAATCGGATTAAATTTTATTTCGTTTTGGTTGGAAAAACTTTCATACGATGAAGCACGTTTTACCCATTTTTGGTCAATTTTAACGACACTTTGCATCGCTGTAACTTTTGATCAAGAAATATCATATCGATAATTTTTGCACCGTTAAATCACTGAAATTCACACTTTTTTTTAGAATATAAGATTATTAAAATTGGATTAAATTTTATTTCGTTTTGGTTGGAAAAATTTTTAAACGATGAAGCACGTGTTACCCATTTTTGGTCAATTTTAACGACACTTTGCATCGCTGTAACTTTTGATGAAACAACACCCAAAAAATAATTTTTGCACCGTTAAATCACTGAAATTCACTCCTTTTTTCGAATATAAGATCATTGAAATCGGATTAAATTTTATTTCGTTTTGGTTGGAAAAATTTTGATACGATGAAGCACGTTTTACCCATTTTTGGTCAATTTTAACGACACTTTGCATCGCTGTAACTTTTGATGAAACAACACCCAAAAAATAATTTTTGCACCGTTAAATCACTGACATTCACACCTTTTTTTCGAATATAAGATCATTGAAATCGGATTAAATTTTATTTCGTTTAGGTTGGAAAAATTTTCATTCGATGAAGCACGTTTTACCCATTTTTGGTCAATTTTAACGACACTTTGCATCGCTGTAACTTTTGATGAAACAACACCCAAAAAATAATTTTTGCACCGTTAAATCACTGAAATTCACACCTTTTTTTCGAATATAAGATCATTGAAATCGGATTAAATTTTATTTCGTTTTGGTTGGAAAAATTTTTAAACGATGAAGCACGTTTTACCCATTTTTGGTCAATTTTAACGACACTTTGCATCGCTGTAACTTTTGATCAAGAAATATCATATCGATAATTTTTGCACCGTTAAATCACTGAAATTCACACTTTTTTTTAGAATATAAGATTTTTAAAATTGGATTAAATTTTATTTCGTTTTGGTTGGAAAAATTTTTAAACGATGAAGCACGTTTTACCCATTTTTGGTCAATTTTAACGACACTTTGCATCGCTGTAACTTTTGATCAAGAAATATCATATCGATAATTTTTGCACCGTTAAATCACTGAAATTCACACCTTTTTTTCGAATATAAGATCATTGAAATCGGATTAAATTTTATTTCGTTTTGGTTGGAAAAATTTTTAAACGATGAAGCACGTTTTACCCATTTTTGGTCAATTTTAACGACACTTTGCATCGCTGTAACTTTTGATCAAGAAATATCATATCGATAATTTTTGCACCGTTAAATCACTGAAATTCACACCTTTTTTCCGATTATAAGATCATTGAAATCGGATTAAACTCTATTTCGTTTTGGTTGGAAAAACTTTCATACGATGAAGCACGTTTTACCCATTTTTGGTCAATTTTAACGACACTTTGCATCGCTGTAACTTTTGATGAAACAACACCCAAAAAATAATTTTTGCACCGTTAAATCACTGAAATTCACACCTTTTTTTCGAATATAAGATCATTGAAATCGGATTAAATTTTATTTCGTTTTGGTTGGAAAAATTTTGATACGATGAAGCTCGTTGTATTCATTTTTGGTCAATCTTAACGTCACTTTACATTGCTGTAACTTTTGAAGAAGAAATATCATATTGATGATTTTTGCACCGTTAAATCACTCAAATTCACACCTTTTTGTCGATCATAAGATGATTAAAATCGGATCAAATTTGATATTGTTTTGGTTGGAAAAACTTTCATACGATGAAGCACGTTTTACCCATTTTTGGTCAATTTTAACGACACTTTGCATCGCTGTAACTTTTGATGAAACAACACCCAAAAAATAATTTTTGCACCGTTAAATCACTGAAATTCACACCTTTTTTTCGAATATAAGATCATTGAAATCGGATTAAATTTTATTTCGTTTTGGTTGGAAAAATTTTGATACGATGAAGCTCGTTGTACTCATTTTTGGTCAATCTTAACGTCACTTTACATTGCTGTAACTTTTGATCAAGAAATATCATATTGATGATTTTTGCACCGTTAAATTACTCAAATTCACACCTTTTTATTGATCATAAGATGATTAAAATCGAATCAAATTTGATATTGTTTTGGTTGGAAAAACATTGATACAATGAAGCTCGTTGTACCCATTTTTGGTCAATCTTAACGTCACTTTACATTGCTGTAACTTTTAATCAAGAAATATCATATTGATGATTTTTGTACCGTTAAATTACTCAAATTCACACCTTTTTATCGATCATAAGATGATTAAAATCGGATCAAATTTGATATTGTTTTGGTTGGAAAAACTTTGATACAATGAAGCTCGTTGTACCCATTTTTGGTCAATCTAAACGTCACTTTACATGGCTGTAACTTTTGAAGAAGAAATATCATATTGATGATTTTTGCACCGTTAAATCACTCAAGTTCACACCTTTTTGTCGATCATAAGATGATTAAAATCGGATCAAATTTGATATTGTTTTGGTTGGAAAAACTTTGATACGATGAAGCTCGTTGTACTCATTTTTGGTCAATCTTAACGTCACTTTACATGGCTGTAACTTTTGAAGAAGAAATATCATATTGATAATTTTTGCACCGTTAAATCACTCAAATTCACACCTTTTTATCGATCATAAGATGATTAAAATCGGATCAAATTTGATATTGTTTTGGTTGGAAAAACTTTGATACGATGCAGCTCGTTGTACTCATTTTTGGTCAATCTTAACGTCACTTTACATTGCTGTAACTTTTGATCAAGAAATATCATATTGATGATTTTTGCACCGTTAAATCACTCAAATTCACATCTATTTATCGACCATAAGATAATTAAAATCGGATCAAATTTGATATTGTTTTGGTTGGAAAAACTTTGATACGATGAAGCTCGTTGTATTCATTTTTGGTCAATCTTAACGTCACTTTACATGGCTGTAACTTTTGAAGAAGAAATATCATATTGATGATTTTTGCACCGTTAAATCACTCAAATTCACACCTTTTTGTCGATCATAAGATGATTAAAATCGGATCAAATTTGATATTGTTTTGGTTGGAAAAACTTTGATACGATGAAGCTCGTTGTATTCATTTTTGGTCAATCTTAACGTCACTTTACATGGCTGTAACTTTTGATCAAGAAATATCATATTGATGATTTTTGCACCGTTAAATTACTCAAATTCACACCTTTTTATTGATCATAAGATGATTAAAATCGAATCAAATTTGATATTGTTTTGGTTGGAAAAACATTGATACAATGAAGCTCGTTGTACCCATTTTTGGTCAATCTTAACGTCACTTTACATTGCTGTAACTTTTGATCAAGAAATATCAAATTGATGATTTTTGCACCGTTAAATCACGCAAATTCACAGCTTTTTTTTGATTATAAAATGATCAAAATCGGATCAAATTTGATATTGTTTTGGTGGTAAGATCATTCGTATACAGTGAACCAAAATTTAAATGAACGCCAATTCAGATTTCTTTTTTAAATGCTTTCAAAACATTTTCACACCTTTTCTGCAAACTATAGATAAAATGAAATTTATCCAGAAAAAAGGGAAAAAAATACACAATTTATGTTTAATATGATCATTAGCATTTTACAAGAGTTTTCTCATTCCATTTCAAGAGCTTGAAAATAAATCAAAAAATACTTTTTTACATTTATTACATTAATTCCAACAATTCATTAGAAGTTTTTGATCACTGTTTTGTTTCATATCCAATCAACACTACTCAAATAAATTAAAAGAATGAAAGAAATCAAAACATTTGTATGATGTTGTAAGGTAACTGCATTTCCATTTACCCATCCATCTCTGCCGAACTGTAAATTTATGTTTTTGCCATCAATTGCTGTAAAACGATAAATAACATAATTAAAATTATAATTATTATTATTATTAAATTTAAATAAACAAGAAACAATAAATAAACCCTCAATCATTGTCATTTACAAACCGTTTTTCCATATTACAAAACAATTCACATACATGCTTTAGTGGTATTTAGTTAACAAATTAGTGACTAATGATTCATAATACAACTATCAACTATGTCTGTATATTAATTAAATTAAATTTAATGATATAAAATTTATAATAAGCGAGAGTTGAAAGAAAAGGAATAATAAACATTTTAACACCAAATTTAATAACATTCAACTCTTCATTCTCAAGTCTTCATATTCAAACTAAAATTATAGGAGTGCGTGTATAACATTAAAATGCTACTTTGTTATTATAACTAAATTAAGTCTGGCATTTTCACACATTTTATCCGTTCTTTTGAATGTGTGACAAAGTCATAGTAATACATGGTTGTATTAGGGGAAATGTTAGTATGTGTTGAATTTTGTATTAAAAGGAGGAAGGAAACGTAATGTGTGTCAAGAATGAAAGTGTTAAAATTTTGTTTTAGATATTTAAATACATATAAAATTGTTATTAACACACAATGTTTGATAACAAAGGATTCAACTAATTACTTTAAATATATAGGACAATGTCACATACACACACACACACACACACACACACACACACACACACGTACATTTAAATGAGAAAATGTTAAATTTTGGGATAAAGAAAAGGGAGAATTAAAGTATTTTGTTTTATTTAAATAGTTTTTTGAATTGGGTTTCCACTTGATTATATCTCTTTGATACAACATTTTCATTGTTATTATTTTGAAACTGTACGAATTAAAATTTATGTCTTTGACTTACATCCATGAATATTAATATTGGGTGAATCTCGTTCAAATTCCATCGTCAGAGTTTCATTGTGAAGATAATTTTCGATATTTTCATGTCTAACTTTTGACTTTGTTGATTGCTTTTCATCTGATAATAAAAAAAATAAATGAAATTTTTCATAATTTTTTTTTTAAATCAAATGAAAAAATCTTACTAGTCCAACACGTCGCTTCATAAGCACGCAATTTCGCAATGACATCAGTACTTAGCTTAATTGTGCATCTTGTGGATGAATTGTCACATTCCAATTCATCACATTTAAACTTACCTGTAAAAAAAATAATTTATTGAACATAATTTTTCAGAAATTTTTAATTGACTTACCTCCAACATTATCGATGTTGACATCACCCATATATGGCAAGCTGACAACATTACAATGAACAAATGTAAGAATTGAAATTGTGATGAGAATTGAAAAAAAAGATGTTGAAATCATTTTTCAGCTAAATTTTACACCGCAAAGTTTTAACATCAAATGAAAGAGTGTTGAAATATGAATTTGATTTCAGTTACTTTAAAAAGTAATTAAATTTTAATGTTCCTTTTTTTTTTATATTCATAATAAACGTTTAATGACTTCTTATATTGGCTTCATGTGACATTTTTATATTAAAATTATTATCAAATTAAAAGCTCATATGAAATTTATTTTATTAACATGTAATTTTCCGTATGACGAAATTTTCACTTCTTCCTTTTCCACTTCAACTTGAAATTTTCCTGTCTAATTGTTTCCCTTTAAAAACAAAATTCAAAAAAAAAAACAAGTAACGGTAAAATTTGAACACGTGTTAATCATTCATGTATCGATATTGACATGCCTCCAAATTATTGACTGCTTTTCGAACGAACCTGCTGTCATTGCATTGTTTACATGTTGAATTTCTTTGAGTGTGAAAATAAAAAATAAATCGTGAATCATAATAATTTTAAATTAAGTAGAAAACTAATTAAATTTATTAAAAATGACTGCATCAACGTCTAGCACTGCCCTTTCTCTAGCTGCTAAACAAAAATATATTGAAGATTTTGACTTTCCATTTTGCAATGAATCAAGTAAATATGAAAAAGTTGCAAAAATTGGTCAAGGAACTTTCGGGTAAAATTGTGAAATTTATTTATTTGAAATCATTTATTTTACATTGATTTTAATTGACAGCGAGGTCTTCAAAGCACGAGAAAAGAATCATAACAAAAAATTTGTTGCAATGAAAAAGGTTTTGATGGACAATGAAAAGGAAGGCGTAAGTTTCAAAAAGTTTGACTTTCACTCAATTGAATATTTTTTTTAATTTGATGCATTTCCCCAGTTTCCAATTACAGCACTTCGTGAAATTCGTATTCTGCAGCTGTTGAAGCACGAAAATGTCGTGAATTTGATTGAGATTTGTCGGACAAAGGCAACATTAAACAATCGATATCGTTCTACATTTTATCTGGTATTTGATTTTTGTGAACATGATTTGGCTGGATTACTTTCAAATATCAATGTTAAATTTAGTCTGGGTGAAATAAAGAAAGTAATGCAACAGTTGTTGAATGGTCTTTATTATATTCATAGTAATAAAATTCTGCATCGTGATATGAAAGCTGCCAATGTGCTGATAACGAAGAATGGTGTGCTAAAATTAGCAGATTTTGGGTTAGCAAGAGCTTTTAGTATTTCTAAGAATGGTCAGCCGAATAAATATACAAATCGGGTGGTGACACTTTGGTATCGACCCCCTGAACTGCTTTTGGGTGATCGAAATTATGGACCACCAGTCGATATGTGGGGTGCTGGATGTATTATGGCTGAAATGTGGACACGATCACCAATTATGCAAGGAAATACGGAACAACAACAATTAGTTTTCATTTCACAATTATGTGGTTCACTGACAGCTGAAGTTTGGCCTGGAGTTGAAAATCTTGAATTATACCAGAAAATGGAACTTCCAATGGGACACAAAAGAAAAGTTAAAGATAGACTAAGGCCATATGTTAAAGATCAACATGGTGTTGATTTGCTAGATAAGTTACTACAATTAGATCCTAATGAAAGGTAATTCATCCTCATTAAATTATTTGAAGTAAATTGCAATTAATTCCTAATTCAAATCAAACAGAATTGATGCCGATACAGCACTTAATCATGACTTTTTCTGGATGGATCCAATGCCTTGTGACTTGAGCAAAATGTTATCACAACACACTCAAAGTATGTTTGAATTCCTTGCACCGCCACGCAGGACAAACCATATGATGAGACATTACCAACAACAAGTCGGTGTTAATCCAATGCAACAACGGCCACAAGACAACACTTATCAAGATCGTGTATATTAAAAAAATTACAATTTATTTCATTCATTCAATGAAATAAAAAAAAAAATCGTTAATAATAAGATTCATTTTTTTTTATTTTACATGAATATAAACTCTTTTCCGTTAATGAGAGTTTTTTTCTTTTAATAATGAGAAGAAAATAAGAGAAATAAGGTAAAATTTGTAATCGATTCATTTTTGTTAGCAATGGTATGTGTTCACAAATTGGCGAATCTTTCATTTCACTTGTTTCTCATATGCATACAAATTTTATCACTAAAGAGAAAATTAACTGAGAATTTTTAGAAAAAATATATTTTGACATGAACTGATGCTCAGAAAAAAATTTCAAGGTTTTTCTGAAATTTTATGATTAGTTCAATGTAGAACAGAAAAATCCGGAAATAAATTCCATTGAAAAAACTGCAAAATTTTTAATGTAAAAACCCAGATTTTTTAAATATTTTTCATTTTTCTGTGAATTCTCAATCGGTTATTGAAATTCCAATACATCCATATGACAAAAAAATCTCGTATGTTACCTTACATCCACGGCATAATCAAATTTATTACACTGATAATGAATGGTGAATCGAAGCTTAAATAACAATTCTATCACAGTATAAAGCAAAACATTCTGTTTTTGTATTTCAATCAGAACACTTTATTAACTTTTTTTTGTCTCAGTTTTTTTTTATTTTGTTTTTAAAAGTGTTGCAGCTGAATTTAAATTAAAAATTAATTCAAATCAATATGTGGCATTTGATTTGCATGGTAATATTTTCAATTTTGACACTCTCCGAGTCCTATGGCAACTACAACAGTCAAAGTCAAGCAGGGTCAATTACTATAAATAGTTTTGGTATGTATTTTGACGAAAATTTCTAGAAAATTGTTGATAAAAATTGAACTTTATTTATTAAATAGGTGAGATAAGCTGCGATGATTTAATTTGTCCAAAAGATTCATTCAAATGCAGAATTGAGAAAGTTTCAATTCCAAATACACGGAATATTGAAATATCCAGGACCTGTTTTGGAAGGGATGGTAAATTAAAATGAAGTTTTAAATGTTTTTTTTCTAAATTTTGTTTTAAAAAACAAACAGGAACAGTGTTAGCTGAAGACAAAAAAAAGGGACTTGCTCCATATGAGGGATTCAATTCCTTTGCTGAGGGAGATTTGAATGGTATCTTTACAACGAATGGAGGCTCTCCATGGACACCAGAACAAGCGGCTGAATTTAATGAGCGTATTCAAAAACAAACTCAGGAGGTTATTAATCAAGTTGGATTACAAACACACAATATTCAACAACAAGTTCATGATCAACTCAATCAAGTTTTTTCTAATTTGAATCAAAATTTTGGATTCCCATTTTTTGGAAGGGGTTAAATTTTATGTAAAATAAAAAAAAATAAATCTCATCTTAAAAAAATAATTTAAAATTATTTTAAACTTTTGCAAGGAAATCACCGCAGTTTCAATGACTTATTGTTGTGGTCAGCCAGTTAATAGCAAGAGAATTTTGAATCAAATTCAAAATTTAGGAATTCATGACTTCGAGTCTATATGATAAACAAATTCTCATATCCTGAGTGTTATAACTTATAACAAAAAAAAATTTTTTTTACCTCAATTTATTTTTTTATTTGTATCAATTGATAATTTTTGTCATTTTAATTAGAATAAAATTTGAAACTGATTTTCATCAATCTTATAAGCTATGGTCGAGGTATATTTATCCATGGAACAGTTTTATTTTTTAGAATGCCTCCTTTAAATTGTTAATTTTCAATAACTAATTAATTAGTTTACAAAATAAAAATACAAACCATATTTATCCAAACAAAGTTGCGATCCTCGGCTCATGTTTTCCATTATTTCAACCTTAATTATGCATAATTTTGTTTCTTCAGGGCAGTGAGGGCACGTCCCATACTCTCCCTGAGATTTTGCGATAAGAAAAGCAGCTAAAATAATTAAGACTCCCAACATTTTTCTACAAATAGAAGTCAATTGTAAGTCGCTTAGTTTATGCACAAATTTCATTTTCATTGCTGACATTCACTTTTAAACTAAAAATAAAAGCAATAAAAAAAATTCTTTACATCTTTTGTAAAGTTTTATATTTCACAAAGGCTTGTGGTATTCAATGAGAATTTCAATAATAAATAATAAAAAAAGTGAAGTCATAAATTTTTCATTGTTATTCAGTCAATTTATTTTAGTCATAAGCAGAACGAAGTAATCTGACTCATTGAAAGTGACAATTTTAACGGTTATTTCTATGGATGATGTCAGTAAATGAAATATGAATGAAAAACGACTTTTAATTTCGAAATGCTTCTCATTTGCTTTTAAAAATTGTTTAAAAATATTTTTGTGAGACATTTCAGGAAAAGAACAGGCAGGTCGAAATTTTAGGTGCTAAAAACAAAATTTTGCATAGTGACCATGTGATTTGAATATGAAAGAATTTTAACAATGTCACTTCACAGTTTTGGGGTTTGGCTATGGTCAAATAGTCTGAAGAGACCTAGAGGGGCATTTTATGATGTCTATTTCTTTATTTTAATGTATTTTTTTTAAAGTTTTGTAATTTGAATTTCGAAAATTGGCCGTTCTATGTCGAAAAATACTTAAGAGTTAAAATAACACCATTTTTAACTTTAAACTCAAATTCTTTATTCAATTGATTAGGTTAATTATTAGGTTAAAGATTGAGCTTAATTACAGAAAATAAAGTTAATATTTTAAACTTTCTGCTCCATAAAAATTACAAGGGATTCCATTCACCATCCTGTAAATCCCTCCATGGATCAGTTTGATTTTTAAGAACGTTTCCTACAAATGATAAAATTTCATATTTATTTTTCTGGAATGTCTTTTTCTCATAATATTTGGGCTTACCGTTTTGATCCTTACATGATACATGTTTTCTGGTTTTACCATTATTAATTTCTCTTCCAGATTGGCATGAAGTTGTTCCATGAGGACATTCGGAAAAACATTTAGGCAATTGTCCCAGAATTTGGGATACGGCTAATAATAAAATAGCTACGAAAATTATAACTTTGACCATTTTCAGTGGAAATTTAAATTGTGATGTAACTCAAAAGAGAATAGAATTCAAAGACTGAGATTTTCCTTCATGACAGTCACTTTTAAATGAAAAAATAGTATAATAAAAGAAAATTCCAAACATAGTTCTGAAGTTTTACATTTCAAATTATTCTTTCAGACATTTTGATTTTAATCACCAGCAGAACGAGGAAATCTGACTTATTGAAAATGACAATTTTAACGGTTATTAATATGAATATGTCAATAAAACAAAAGCAATTTGGAATTTTTAAAATACTGTTTTTATTTTATTGAATATTTTTATTTTAATTTAAATTTTAAAAGCATGCAACACTAATATTTTGTTTTATTTTATCAATATATTAAATACTCTCTTTAAATACAATAATAAATTAAATTTAAAAGTGGTTTAAAAGCATCAAATTTCAAGGAAGAACCCAAAACATTTAAAAAAAACTCAAATCCGTACAACACTCCTTGAAATTTGATTTATATTTGAAATTTTTCCATTTAAATATTCAAATTAATTTAAATTAATATTGGACTAGAAATATTTTGAAATTGAAATGCGGTTTAAAAAGTTTTTTTTATAGAGCAGTATACATTTGTGATTAATAATAATAATAATTTCTAGTAACTTTATCTTAAATTTGTATTGTCTACGTAAAATTTGGCATTAATACTTTTTCCTTATCTCTGCGCTCTCTAATTATTTCGGGGTTATTGATAATTTTTTTAATTTAAAGTCATTCGATTTAGATTCAAATTACTTCTTAATGAAGTTTTAAGTTTCATCTCTCCGAGATAGCTCTCAACTCATCCATTAAGGACATTTCTGTAATTTCTGATCGTATTTGACTATTTTGTCGTATCATTCTATTCAGTGTGTCCATTTCCTGTTTGAGTGAATCTACACACTCCTGCAAGGGAGCCAGGGAAGTCGATTTTGTTTTGGCACTTTTTTCAAGAATTTCAATTGTTTTGGAAAAATCAGTTCGACGTGAAATATTTTTCAAGGAAGAAGTTTGATTTTCTTTTCCATTTCCATTTGCCATATTTGAAGAGTTACTTTCCATTAGCTGACTTAATGCAACTTTGAGTTCAGTTGTCAATTTTTGCAACTCAATTTTTTCACCATGTTCAAGTGACAACTCTTTGCGCAATTGTTGCATTTCCCGGACAAGTTGATCTTTTGATTGTACCAAATTACGTTCAATATTTTTATATGACTCACATTTCTCTTCTAACAATTGAATTTCTAAACCACTGGAATGTAATTGATTTTTTAAATCATTTATGGTATCACTTAATTCTATATTTTGACTAGACGAAGTTACTTGGTTTAATTTTAATTCTTCACATTGCTTTGTGATGTTTTGAATTTGGCTGTGCAAGGATTGCAGTTCCTTATTTAACGTTTCATTTTCAGCATTTTTTGCTTCAATGGCAGATTGAAGTCCCAACAGTTGAGCTTCATAATTGGCGATTGATGCTGCTGAGCTTGTGATTGATTTCAAGTGTGCTTTAATTGAGTCATTTTCTTTTTGTAAACTCACAAATTCATGTTGCTTGTGATTGAGTTCAACATTTGATTTTTTCAGAGTTTCCTCAATTTCAAAAATTTTATGGTTTAAGACACCGATTTCGTTATTCAAATGCATTATCGACAAAATTAGATCATCATCTTTCAACAAATTGTTATCTTTCATGAAAGTAATCAAATTTAAACGTTCATTTTCGAGTTTATCAACCTCAGTTTGTAAGTTTGTGCATTTAGTTTCGAGAATCGTACTTTTATTCATGAATAAATCTAATTTTCCTTGTAATTCAGCATTAACGAGTGCTAAATCATTTTTGTCATGAACATTCTGTTCCACTAATTGTCTTTGTTTCATTTCTTCTTTCAATTTTTTTGATAAAGCCTTGGCATTACTTTCACTTTTTGTCAGTCTCTCAACATAATCACTTTTCATTATTTCAATTTCAGCTTTCAACGAATCAATTTCATGTGATATCAAATCAACATCAACCGCCTTATCAGCATGTTCGATGACAGAACCTCGAATTTGTAAATTTTCCTTTGAATACTTTTCAATTGTTTCATAGGCAATTTTTAATTCGTCTTTTAAAGCATTTCGTTCTTTTTCTGCTCTGTCCAAAGAAGTTTTGAATTCCTCGGTAACATTTGCGATTGATTTGAAATCTGCTTCAATCGTTTTATTTAAATCAAGTAAACCACTGATTTTGGAATTCTTTGATTTAATTTCAGCAAATGCATCTTGTAATTGATTGATCATTTGCGTTACTTCCTGTTTAAGTACTTGATTTGACTCAGTTAAGACTTCAATTTCTTGGTTTTTAATGTCAATTTTATGCTTTGAATCTGTAAGTTCAAGCTCTTTCTGTGTCACATCACGCTTAATTCGGGAAAGTTCATCTTCAAGATTGGAAATTTTACTTTCACATAAGATGAAATCACTTTTGAGAAGTTGATTTTCAGTCATCAAGTTTTTCATTTGGTTTTGATTGATGTCTTTGGATTTTTCTTGAAGGAATTTATTTTCGAACGAGAGACTGCAAACAATTTGCTCTTTTTCTGAAAGTTCTTGACTGATTTGTTCAAAGCGGACCATGATTACTTCAAAATCTTCTCGCAGCTTTTTCACTGTTTCATCAATTTTTGACTTTTCTGCTGACATCGCATCATAGTGAACCAACAACTTCTCATGTTCAGATTTCAATTCTTCATTTTGGTATGAAATTGAATCGCGTTGACTTTCAAGGATTTTAATTTTTTCTTCAAATTCTTTTGCTTTAGCCTCGTAATTTGAAATCATTGAAATTTGATCTGAAATTTGTTTTTGTAATGACGCTTCATTGGTGACGTATGATTTACTTTTCTGTTCCATTTGTTTGATTAAAGTGTCTTGTTGTTCGCACTTGTGATTGACAAACGACAATTCTTTCTTTAACTCTTCAACCATTAGCATTGCTGCTTGTCGTCCAGATACATCTTTGACATGATTTATAAGGTGATTTTTATCCATTGAAGCACCCAAATTAGCCTGAATATTTTCAAGTTTTCGCATCATACTTTCTTTTTCACGGATCGCTTTCGCTTCAATATCTTCGCAGTTACGAAGAAGTTGAGTGAATTCGGCATATAACCGATTATTTTTATTTTTTTCCAATTGAAGCTCATTTTTGGCACTCATGTAATCTTCCTGTAATTTCAATTTCTTATTTTGACATTCGTGGAGTTCGTGTTTGTACCAACTCTCGGATTTCTTTAACATTTCAATTTCGTTCATAATTGTGGATGTTTCATTCTCCATACGTTTAATTTTAAGAATCAAATCTTGATTTTTCGCATGAATATCAATCATTTGCTCCTTAATATTTTGACTAGACTTTTCTTTAGTTTCGAGCATAATCTGCAAATCTGCGATCAAATTTTTATTTTGAAACAACTCAAGTTCATCCTTAGCCCGATCATGCTCAAGTAACTCAATTTTCATTTTAAGCTCATTCAATTCATTGTCATCACAAACAGTACTGCGATTTGCTTTCAGCACACTCAATTGACCCCGAAGCTCCTCATTTATTTTTTCCAAGCTCATTTTCTGTTCCAACACATTACGATTTTCATTGGACAGCCTCCGAACTTTCTCGGTCCATTCCATTTCCATTATGGCCTTTGTCTCATCAAGTTTGAATTTCATTTGAATATTTTCTGTTTTTGCATTCAACAGCTCATTATTTAGATCGACAATTATTTTGTGGTAATCTGTACCATTAGCACGCTGTTTAAATGTATCCACGGAAAATGTACCAGAATCAACTGTGTCAGCACGATTTGCATTTTCACGCAGGAATTCATCGTCAAGTCCACTTATCCCTGAAAAATTTGATAAACGACTTGGTGGTCGTTCGGAAATAATTGAAGCAGTTGCTGATGCTACTTGAGATCCTTTTTCAAATTCCAACCATGAAAATAAGGACATTTTGGGTGACTCATTCTGTTTATAATGATTTCGTAGTACATTTTGATAATCTGATCTTTGTTGATGGTTATGAACTGGTGCAATTATACTTTTATTGTGAACACTCATCGTTATTTCTTATCTTTTACGATTATTCGCTAAAATTTATTATCAATTTGTGTTATAATATCGCGAGGTCATTCAATGTATTTCCTGTGAAGAAAAATTTATATAAATTTTCTTTTCAATTTCAACTCAATTCTAATATCATACCAATGAATATTCAATGAAATCCTTATTTATCAATACTTAAGCCATTAAATTACATATATTTTAAAGTGAAATTCCACGTCAAACTATTATTAAAACATTTTTTTTCCACATCTTAACTAAATTTCACACACAGACGACATTTTGAATCATCACCCACTTTATTGCATTCATTTATTGTCATAAAGTGATCAGTGTCCATTGTTTACATGAATAAACTCTCACAATACGCTTTCATTCATGAAAACATTCAATGATGGTATTGTTTTGATTGTGATTGCAATTCAAATTCGCACTGGGCCATTAATACGATGATGAGAATTGTCAATGAATTTGTATTATATTAGTACATTATTGCATTTGTTACTGAATTAAAGTCAAAATTATTGTTAATATTTAAAAAAAATCTTTGAAATTTTATATTAATTATATATTTTTTTATACATTTATATTCATCAAAACAAGTAAAAGGAAGTCATTTGTAAAATTTTACATGAAATTCAATTAAAAGAATGGAAAAATTAAAATAAAAAGTGATTAAATTTAAGGTGTGTAAATTTCAAGAGCAGGAATACATTTTAAATAAATGAAGTTAAATTCAAAGATGTTTGAATGTTAATTGTAATAAATTTATGTGGGATGACTCATTCAATTGTGTAAAATAATAAGAAATATCAACGAATATCATCGATAATGCAAAATTCTTTGTCATTTAAATTTCTTCCATTCAATGCACTTCCGGTGTTCCGTAGCAAAAATTAAAAAAAATAGAAATCAACACAAAATAAAATTAAAATAAAAGATTTGGAATGAAATAAAAATTATATTGACGTGTTCAGAAAAAACATAAATTATTAGTGCAGAAATTATAATTTTAAATTTTTAAGAGACTATTATTCAAAATTAATGTCTCGAATGTGAAAAGAAATTCGCAAATTGATTATTATAATACTGATTTTACATCCCACGCAAATGAAATTTCATTCAAAAGATATAAACATAAGATTATAAGGTTTGTACATAGATGAAGAAATTTAAATAGCAAAAAAATATGAGAATTTATCTATTTATGAGGAAAATGACAAAATTTTTAAAGGATTTTACGCAAATTCGGATTTGATTAGAAAATTTTACCCAAAATAAGGCAGCATCCTTAATAAAAAATTTCGATTTTGAAATATGAAATCATTTTTTGGGATTATTTTGTTAATTTAAAAAATATTACAGACGGTTTGTCCGCCGTCACTCTGACTCTTTGTCCCACATTTAGCTCCATAACTCCGGAATGGTCCAACGGAGCGAGGTCGGTTTAATAAATTATTAGCTTTGAAATTGGGCTCCAGGGACTTCAGAGCTTGAAAATGGTCAAAAGCCCAAAATCTCGCTCTGGAATACTGTTGAGCCCTACGAGGTACGACAGACCCGTATTTAATAGTGCATTTTTACCTTTAAAAATGGTCTAACGATGTTCTTCTGGGTTTCAATGATCCGTTTTTTGATTCAAGTGTAAAAAAATCTTACAACTTGTTTTTCATAAAATCTAATTGTAAACAGTTTCAAATAAAAATAGTACAAAATTAAACAGTTAATCAACAAGAACAGTTTGATCTACAAAAAAAACCAAAATAACATTATTCAAACCACTGATCATTGGGAATCAAAATTACTTCAATTATTATAAAAAAAACCACAAATAAAAATAAAAACAAAAACATCCTCCACTAAATCACTTCATAAAAGTGACATAAAAATTTAAACTGATATTTTTCATGGGTCATGAATTCAAAGAGCGAAAGTTCAATTAAAAATAATTCACGAATTTAAGTATATTCACCTCAAATCCTCCCACTATTTTACATTTAAAATGAAAACCACTCTAACAACAGTTTTTCAAATAAAACACTTAAAATTGTCTAAATTACTTTCGAATTAATTTCAGGTTATTTTTAACATTTAAAGCTACTGTTTATTACAATTTAACGGTATTATGATGTTTAGTACTCATTTATTTACTATTTATTCGCTTATACACTTTTGAGATTATGCTTTAACAGTAATTGCTCTGATACACTGTAAGTTGAAAATGCTCCGAAGACTTCCTCGCATAATATGCATACGCTTCCTGCATGGTATAACTCCTTATAATTTACGTATGTGTATAGATAGCGGAAAAATTATATCGCGCTCTGTACCTAAATTATTAGGAATTAAACCTTGCATAAAGTAGTAGTAATACTCGAATTCTTGTTCCAAATTAATTGGAAATGCGATTCATTAAATATCCTGTAAGCGTCAATCAAAGATCTTCATCTGCAGACCAAGTCACTTTGTACTGCGGTCCATTTTCAGCTTTCAGTGTTATAGAAACATTATTATTATGGTAGGTTAAGCTGAATCATAATAATACTAAAAAAAATTAATAGTGTTTTTCATGAATATGCACAGACTTAATAGTACAGGCATATTATGAATGTGTTAGATGCCGGCACACTTGAATTATTTTTATTCATTCATTCATAAATTTTGTACGATGCGGGAGATGATGGTGATGATCATGATACGAATGAATTTAGTTTATATGGTTGAATTTAACGAATTTCAAACTAATTAAAGTTAAAGAGACAGAAAATTTTTGAACTGAATACTAACCAACCTCAAAATGATCATTTTTGTCTTTAAATGATGTAATGACACATTAATTGCCTTGTTAATTAACTCGTGCTATCACAATTAATTCAGTTTAAAATGAAAATTATATAATTGTACATTTTTTTTTTAAATTCAAAGCATGGCATGAAGATTTCCATTTCACTTCAAAATAAATTAGCGAGGTATGATGTAATTTTTTTCTTGGTGTACTATCAGAATGTTGATACTCTTTTCTTGGAATGAATATACCCCTGATTTTCTCCACAATTTACACTGAAATTTGTAAAAATAAAAAAAAAAACAAACATTCTTACTCACATTTCATATATAAGAATGAAGCGAAGTACAGAACTGCAACCAATCCCACTCTTTTTAGCGTTAAAATTCTTATGCAGTACAATGAAAAATGTATTTCCACCACCTCAATAAATGAAGCTTTTGTACTAGGCTTGCAAAATAATAGTGGGACTAATATTCTATATTGTTATCAGTAATTGTTGTCGTTTTTAACGTCATCATCATCCTCATCATCATCCATGTATTGCAACTGCATACGTATGCTTTTGTATTAAAAGGGCACATACAAAAATGTGTGACTTGAAGTTGTGGAAGGAGAAAAATGTATTCTACCAATATCAATGAAAAAAAGTATTTTTTTTTTAATTCTTTATTGAATTGAATGCATTGAACACATTTTTTTAGTCACGAAATGATGACTCCAAATATTAAGCTGGCATTATCAATTTCGCACCTGTTCATTCATATCAGTATTTACTTTTTTTTATTACATACACAATTAGAAATACTCACTCATTATATGTAACACAAAAAAAAAATAACAACAACAAAAATAAACCATAATATTCATTCATTCACAATTGAATTGCTTTTTTTTCAACAAAACAATCGTTTATTTAGTGTGATATCTATCGCCGATGTGATTGTATCGTCACGGTAATACAAATTTTTATTTATTTATCATTTTTTTTTTATTATTAACATAGTTCAAATTATATTGATAAATCGAAAATGCAAAATAATCAAGACCAAGATATTGCAAGTGGTTGATAAATAAATAAATAAATAAGTTCTCAATCGATAACCATGTAAAGAAATAAAAACATTGAACGAAAACGTTTTTTTTTGTTTTAATATTACTGAAGAAGATTAAATTTTTGAATAATGTAAAGTTATGTTATTGAATGGTGAAAACATAAAAGTTGGTGTTGAATATTCAGGAGAAAAATGCGTTATTGGGAATTATTTGTAAATGTCCGTTAAATGAAAAATTTTCTCTGTCACTGATTTTGGACGCAATTTTTTCGGCCAACAGTAATTGGATCTCATGGATTATCCTAAATTCAAATTATTTATCGATTTTTTGATTTTTTAAACGATTTTTAAAATTTCAAATCAAAAAGATCTCAAAAATCATTTTTTTTTGGTAGTCTGGCTCAAATAACTCTCTAACTTTGTTCTGCAAAGTTGTTACTCGTATTAAAGGCTAGAATGTTTTCTTACACTGCTTTAAAGGTTTTTATACAAATTTATTGAGAAATCATTCAAAAATCCATTGTTCATGTTCATATTAAGTTCAAAATGGCAAACACATGAAAAATCGTTGACTTGTATGGGAAGTACCTTTCCAACAGTTTTTAGATGATTTCTCAATATTTTTGTATGAAAACCTATGAAGCAGTGAAAGAAAACATTCTAGCCTTAAATACGAGTAATAACTTTGCAGAACAAAGATAGTGAGTTATTTGAGCCTAATTGCCAGAAATATCGATTTTTACATAGAAATTTTCTTACATGGAAATTTAATACGAAAATGCGCTTAGTAACAATTTTACTTTTACACTCCAACTTTATTGAATTAGTAAATTTAATAGCACTCGAGTAGTATTTTTTTGTTATATTTTACCGGTGAATCACGTATTAAATGTTATGTGCAAATAAAATTACGTTAGAAAGACATTGAAACAATAAGGAAGAATACTACATTTAATGAAATTGTTCATTCAATAAGTGAACGTAATAGAATTGAGTCTAATAAAAAAAATCAATATACACTTAAATTAAATCAAAAAAGTGAATTTTTTTATAATTGATGATATTTTATTAATGTAATTTGTATTGAGTGATTCATTTAAATAAGAATTCATTTAATTTTTTTAATTCCATGAAAGATTTATGAGTAATTAATACTTAAAATTGTTTATTTTCAGCAAATTCCAATACTTATTGACTGGCCCATCAATGACGATAACGAAACACACTGATAACAAAAGAAAAGATAAAAAAAAAAATCAATTACATATAATTATAAATTTTGAAACATCACTTCAAATTGAATTATGCTGCAACTAAAAATTGCTTAAGTTGATTAAATTTAAAACCACAAAGAAATTTAAAAATACAAAGAAAGTCAAAATTCAATTCATAATAAAAAAAATGGCAATGAACGATAAGGATTATTATCATCTGGTAAGAATAAATATTAATTTGTCTGTATCCAGAAAAATTTAAATTAAAATTATTTTTTTATCTCATTTATTTAGACTATTAGCATACAAAAAGCCGTGAATGGCAGTGAACAACCGATAAAATCAAAACACATTCGTGCAGCTATAATTGGAACATACCAAAGCAAAGGTGGACAAGCGTTTTGGGCAATTGCCATTCGACAACCACTTCAAGAAAATCGATTAACAGCATGGAAGTTCTGTCATTTATTACACAAAGTTCTCAGAGAGGGGCATCATCACGTGAATCAACATTCAATGCGACATCGACACATGATTACGGAAATGGGAAAATTATGGGTAAGTGGATTAAAATATTAAATTAAAAATGAAAATTAAAATGTATCATTTCAGGGTCACTTAAATGATGGCTATGGAATTTGTATAAAGCATTATACCAAATTACTTGTTACCAAACTTACATTTCATGACAGGAATCCTGCATTTCCAGGACATTTATCCTTGAAACGTGGAGATTTAGAGAAAATTGGAGGAGGAGATAATAATTTCTAGTAAATTACTTTTTTCAATATCAATGAAAATACATTTAATTTGATATAATATCATTTTATTGCAGTTTTGATATCATAACAGAAATGTTCGATTATCTGGATGAGATAGTTGCTCTTCAAGCCACAAGTAAATTTGATTAAATTTCATTTAAAATTCAATTTGAATTTAATTTAATTTATTTTTTTTTAGTTTTTGATTCAATCACAAAATTCCGAGTGAATTCCATGACACCCGCAGGACAATGTCGCCTGGCACCCCTTATTCCACTCATTCAAGACTCAAATCCATTATACGATCACTGTGTGCGTATTATGTTTCGACTACATAACAATCTACCAGCTGACTTATTAACTGGTCATCGTGATCGTTTTCGTACCTTATTCCAACAATTAAAATCATTTTACGGTCAAATTCGTGTCTTGCAGTATTTTGAAAATTTAATTACTGTACCAAAGTTACCTGAAAATCCACCAAATTTTCTGATGCAAAGTGATTTTGGTAATTATACAGCACCAGTTGTTGTTATGCCAGACGAATCGCCTGTTGTGGAAGATTTAGTCGATACAAATTTTGTGGCAGCTGAACAAACGCCACCACCACAGCCTGAATTGCCACCAAGACCCACACAACCTCCTACTCCTGCAATTGACTTTGAGAAACTGATACAAGAACGAGATGCTCTCATTCAACATTTACAAATGGAATTGGAAAGGAAGTCGTAAGTGATTCATGTTTAAGATAAAAAAATATAATAAATATAGATTTTACTTTTACCAACAGGAAATATTTAAATACTCTGACGAATGAACAACGAGAACATCAGTTGAAAATTGAAGAGCACATCGCCAACATGAATTCAGAATTGTCTAACGCTAGAGAGGAATTAACCAATTTGAGAATTGAAAAACAAGAACTTGAATTGAGGGCTCAAACTGCACCAACGCTTGAACGTAAGTTTATTTCCAAAATTATTTTAAAACAAATTGACAAGTTAAAATTCAATTAACATCTTGTGTAAATCGGTCCAAGTCACTTTTCGTGTAAGATCCCTACAATTAAACGATTTTTTTTTCATCTGTATTCAAAAAATTAAATTTAAATTTAAACTCACCTTGTAATCATGAATTGAAACTTCCTGTTGCGTTTCCGCTAATCCCTTGTATGTTAAACCAGATCGTATAGTCAAATGCAAGCCTCCCATATTATACGTAACGATATCCGAAAAACAACTGATTCGATTTACCTCTGAGCTCTTTGATTTCATTCTTACAATTACCATTGTCACACTATCAGGAGCCAAGTCAAAAATTGTTGCCAAATTTACACGTCCATCAGGTTGACAATCACGATATTCCGCCCTTACTCCAATCTTAAATTCATCCGAACTTTGAACTACCTTCAATTTCCCAGAACATGTTCCAAAAGCCAAATTTTCAATGTTGACATTTAAACGAGATTTCGTATCTCTGAATTTTGTGAATCTCGTCACATCTGACATCATCATGTCAATTATACGATATTTAATTTTAAGACCATAAACAAGCTCCTTGTCTTTAGTTTGAAATTCTTTAATCATATTATTATTTTCCAATGTAACTTGAAATTGATTTGTAATTTCTCCCAATTCATCACTCGTTGGTTTGTCAATTTTGTCATCGATTTCAACATTTTTGAGTTGAACAATAAACTTATTTTCAGAAATTTTTTTGATATGAACTTCTGTGTCAATTGTTTGATTTAAAACAATCCAAGCTTTTTTACCGGTCGTTTCAGATCGATATTTGAATAAATATGTCTTGTTTTCTTCAAAATCGATGAAGGCGTGTGTGAAAATCCAGGAAAAAATGAAAAATATGAAAAAAAGTAGAATTTTTCGGAAGTCAGACATTTTACTCAATGTAAAATTGAAGAAAAAAAAACGTTCTTCTTTCAACAAATGATTGAATTCAAATGCAGTAGAATTTATGAATTAATTTTTACTATGAATGATAAGAAAGTAGAGTACAACAATGATGTTAGCAACATAAAGGTTATCACGAGTAATTGACATAGTCCTTGAACTTTTCAAGATAATTTTGTACTATTTACATTTTGCAGTAGACGGACAAAATTTTTATTTTTTTTAAGATAATATTGAAAATATGTTTGATTTTGCTTGATGACAGCTGATTGATATGACTTTGAATCAAATGAAATGGCCCTGCAGTGGGGCCTTTCTTTAAGTATTTTAGAGAAAAGTTCAAGTCTGTCAAAATTGACTCTTGGAACTCTAATAACGTACTTTAAGGGGCCAGACAAAAACCTTATTTCTGCTTAAAAATTAGTTTATATTTTCATATTAACTTAAATTATACATTTAATTTTATTTCAGTAACGATTCGCTTACTCTTCCTCTTTTCTATATCCTAACAAATCTTCTTGACTATGAAAAACTGGATTTTCAAATGCAATTTCTTCATCGACATCCTCAACTCCCACAAATTCAAAATCCATCCTTGATTTTGCAGTCAATCGCAATTTCCTTTCTTCAATAAACAATTCAAGATCAGCAAAAATCTCAATTTCCTTCAAGTCATAGGAAGTTCGATCAAAAAACAACTTTACTCCACTTTCGCTATCATCTTGTAAAGCACGATTTACATCCATCGATTGTGGAACTGATCCTAAAATGTCTTCGGACAAAACACACTTTGATTTCTCACTTTCAGCCACTAACGTAATAGAATCATTTTGAATTTGAATCTTAACATTTGAATCACATTCGCCCATTGGTAACTCAAACCTCATTTCATCTTGCCAATTTTTCATATCCAATAATCGTGACATATTTTCATATCCCTTGAAAAACTCATCAAATACATTGAGAATTTCCATTCCTTTCCTAGACCACTTTTCCGTTGTTATCAAACTATCAATTTTATTATCAACTATTTTGACTTTCATGGGTTGTTCTAACACCTCTTTCTCAGGATGTCTATCAGTATTTACTTGTTTGAACATCACAAGATGATAATCGTCAGATAATTTCCTTACGATCATATCAGCATGCAAGAATCTGGAAATTGATCGTGAAATTGTTGATATGAAAGCTTTATCTTCCCATTCTAGTTTGAATGTGTACTGTTTATTTTCTTCAAAGGCCAAAAATGAGTGTGCAAAATTCACAAATAGAATGTTTAGTAAAATGAGTTGTACAATATTTTTGCTGATCATTTTGATTTGATTGAAGTTCTTTGTTTAAATTATGTTAATTTTAATGATTACAAGATATTTACTTGTCGAAGTCTTAATCAATACTGAGACAGAAATGTTTACAGTCCGGTATTATAAGAAAAAAAACTGAAATACGATAACTCAGATTATTCTTCTATCTTACTCACACTTATGTTAATATGTATTATATTGGCAAAAGGTAAAAATATAAATAAACAAACCAAAGAAAGACAAATACAGATAATGATTAGTAATACGTAATAGTAATTAGTTACTCATTTGCATAGACCAAACATCTCTATACACTAATAAGAAAGTAATTTAACAAAACATAATAAGATAACATACGAATAATAATTCTTACCTGATTTTTTTTTGTATTTGTATTTTATAGAAAAAGCTCATGAAGAGGAAGAACGTGCAAAAGCATCTGAAGAAAAATTCCAAAAACTTAAGGCAATGTACACACAAATTCGTGATGAGCATGTCAAATTATTGCGACAGGTTTGTTCTCAAATTTAATTTTTAATTGATTTTTTTTTATCTTATTATTTGGTTTTTGAATTAATAAAAATATACGTATATGTGTGTAGCATAAGCAACTAGAAACTGATGTGAAAAGCACTTTAAAGGTAAAAATATTGAACACGTTACATTGCTTTCATAGTTGCTTTGTCTTCATGTAAGCTTGACATTTTTAGTTATGAAATTTCATTAAAAAGGTCGTTGGAAACTTTTTTGGATTTTTCGAACAATTTCCGTCGATTTGAAATAAATGCGCTATTGTGGGACGTCTGTCTGTCTGAACTTATAAAAACAAATTTCAGAAATTTTTAAAATTTTTTTAAAACAAAATTTTTTAAAAAACTTATTCAGTGTTAAATTTTTGTTAGTATTAGGCATATCAGGATTTTGAAAACACTTTCACTGTCATGCTGTTCCGCCTCTCCATGTGTCTATTTCCAAAATGGCTGACTTTTCAGTTTTCGAGAAAACTCACGAATCGCGCTATGAACCGCAAATTTCCAAAATGATCGATTTTTTACAAGTGCTAAATTTTCAAATTAAGGCAATTTATAAAATGGTCGACTAACTTTAAATGGCTCACTAAACCAAAATGGCCGACTTATCCAAAATGGTTAATTCCATGTATAAAAATGCGCTTTTGTATGTCATTCACGATCACGTTTAATTTTTTTTCATGTTTTAGCTTCAATTTAAAAAATTATTTAAAAGAAAAAATTTCTCATTCGATTCTTTTTAAAATTCAAAGCATGGTGAAATCACGAAAAAACTAGCAGCAACTTCAAAAGAAATGACAGAAGCTGATTTAGCTAAGGAAGAAATGCGATGTCAACTGGAAGAGTTAAAATCGTCTCAATCAAAAGTCGAAGAAAAATTGCAACAAAGTTCTGAAATTCAAAAAGAAAAGGAAATGCTCAGAGAAGAAATCGAAAAATTACGTGAAGAAAATGAAATGTTGCGAAATAAATCCGAGGAATTTAACGCAGAACGGTCTGCAGAGGTGGCAGAGCTAAAAATATCCTTGGACCAACTTAAAAATGAACTTGAACAATGTAAGACAAATAATCAAGAGTTGGCGGCCAAAAATGAGACACTCGAAACTCAAATTGGAACTATCAAAGAAGAAAAGGAACAAGTTTTTAACAAATATCAGGAATCATTGTGTTCGGTAATGGAAAAAGATGGTGAGTACGGAAATTTGAAATTTTAATTTTTCCTTTTTTTATTTTTAAAATTCTGTGACATTAATTTTAAATGCATTCATTAAAATGGGTCATGGGTGTAAGTTTTCCGAAAATATTTTTTTACAATTTTACATTCCAAATTTAATACATTTTCATTACTTTCAGAACTTTTGAGCGAATATGAAAATCTTAAAGCAGAACATTCAGAATTTCAATCAAAATCAGAAAAAACTGAAACAGAACTCAATGAAAAATTAGCTCAAGAAATATCAGAAAAAGAGAATATTCGTAAAGACTTAGAACAAAAGTTACTTGAAATGACACAAGAAAAAGAAAATTTAGAGAAACTTCATAACGAAAATCAATCTGAAATCGATCTTTTAGCCTCACAACTGCAAGAAAAAACGGCATGTTTAATTGACCTTGAAACGACATCATCTGGAAATTTAGAAGAAAAATCCCAGGAAATTGAAGCCCTGAAACAGAAAATTGAGGAACTTGAAAAGGAAAAAGAGGTAATTAAAATAAGAAAAAATCACAATTTTTTTGGCAATCTTTTAATTCTATGAAACTTTTTAGTTTTTTCTAGTTTAGTAACTTTACTTTAATTTAATGTAATATAAAAATATCAATTTAGTCGATTCTTTAGCTAAAATGTAAGGCACATTTATTTATTTCCTTTCTCTTATTTTTCTATTTTTTTTCAAATGCACCTCAAAATTCAAACTACACTCACATACACACAAAAAACAACAGAATCTTACTACTTCATGTGACCGCCTCTCAAATGAAAAATCAACACTTGAAATTGACTTGCAAGATCTCTTGCACCAACAAGAACAATTGGAAGAAAAATTAAATTTAGCTCACGATACAAACAAAAATCTTGAAACTGTTCTACAGGATACACGAATTCAGGGTGATACAGCGTTGCGTGCATTACTTGAGACATGTGTAAGGGAATCCGAGAAAATTGCAATGCGATCAATCAATGACAATGAGATGTCACGTGCTGGAGGAACACCAAGTTACTTCTTGATGATTGCGGAAGAACTTCAAGATGTCTTGACAAAACTCTCCTTAGTGCATAACAACTACCAAAGTGATTCGAGTGCTAATGTTCAAGCACTTGCAAGAAAAGTTATTTTAGGTGGACATTTACTTGCATCGGCTCATGTTCAGGGAATGGAAATTTGTAGTAGTTCCGCTGACATTGAATGTGGTGAGCGTAAGTAAATCCTGTAGTATATGTTGGACCCTACCGAAGACTTTGCAATTTCTGTTTAATTGTTTGTAGTATTTTAAACGGATTAAACAGAAGTTGAAATTTCATTGAAATTATTGTATTAACACTTTGATTTAAATTTCTAAGGTATCGCTGAAGAAATAAAAGAACTTGATAAAGGTATCGCAGATTTGTTCCAAAAACTGCAAGTTATAAGTGAAGCTGGTAACGTTTCATTTCAAATAACTGAAGTGAAGGCCAAATTAGATAAAGTTACGAATATGATTGGAGATTTAAGTAGGAAAACTGACTCAACAGAACTTTTAGCAGAAATGGTTGAATCGGAATTAGCTGGAATGGATAAGGCAATTGAAGAAGCAGCATCTCGAATTGCCGATATGTTGTCTCAATCTAGGGCTTCCGATTCAGGAATTAAATTAGAAGTCAACGAAAAAATATTAGATGCCTGTACAACATTGATGCAGTGCATAAGAATTTTGGTACAAAAAGCACGTGTGTTACAACAAGAAATTATTTCTTTGGGTAAAGGTTCCCAATCAGCAAAAGAATTCTACAAGAGAAATCATCAATGGACCGAAGGATTAATTTCAGCGGCCAAAAGTGTTGCTCAAGGTGCCAATTTCTTAGTGTAAGTATCAATTTATACTTTTTATCCTTCACAACTGTAATTTACTTAATAACACAGAACCGCTGCAAACAAAACCGTGACAGGTGAATCGAAAAATCAATTCGATTTAGTTGTGGCAGCACAAGAAATTGCTGCATCAACTGCCCAACTTGTAGTTGCAAGTCGTGTCAAGGCTCAACGTACAAGTCCAAATTTGACTGCCCTAGGACAAGCTTCAAAGAGTGTCACTCAAGCAACTGGAGGCGTTGTAGCAGTTGCGAAAGATTGTTCAGCTCGTCTTGAAGAATCAGAAGACATGGATTTGTCTGGATTAACTTTACATCAAGCAAAAACCAGAGAAATGGAGGTCCAAGTTAAAGTCTTGGAACTGGAACAAGCTTTGAACATGGAACGATTGAAATTATCAGCATTGCGAAGGAAAAATTATCAAACGAATGGCGATGATCATTAATCTGTTAATAATATTATTTTTTTTACAACTAGAAACTACTGTAGATGTTCAGTAGCAACAAATTATATGTGTCTTATAAGAAAAATTTATAATCGTTTTAAATTTATACATTGACATTTAAACAAGCAAAATTCCAATTGATTGTATTACTGTTTACAATGATAACAAAGAAACATTTAAATAAAAAAATATTGAATTTATATTTTAAATATAATATATTATGTAACGAAAATTTGTTTCCTAGAATATTTTGTTTAAATTTTTGAAAATATAAAAAATAAAAATCAAAGTTATTTGCCTGATTTTTGTTTAATTTACAGCTCAATTTCGTTTAAATGGCAAGTACACATCAAATTTCATTAATTTTTTAACTGAAATCTTAAAATTTTATCATCGACACAATAAATCACACTGAAAATGTAAACAAAGAGGGATCCCCGGTCATTGACTCAGTAACCTGCTTCCTTTAAGCAATTCTAGACACTTGAAGATGATGCAATATTTCTAAAGTCTAACATCAAATTTCAATTTTACTACAATTGGGGGCTCGCTCATTCATTCTTAAATTCAAATTATAGTACGAAGAATTTATGTAAATTTCTAGAAATACATATTTAAAGCATTTAAATGATAAATAAACTTGTTTTTAGAATCCATGTGAATCGTCAACACTAATTAATATTCAAATTATAACTTTTTTATTTTATTGTGACTCAAGTTAAATATTATCTAATATTTGTGTGCATTTGAGATGTTTTATTCTGAAAAAACTAAATTTTTTAATTTCAATGTCGAATGGAGAACAGTGAATGAAATTTTGAATTCTATCCATGTTTGAGATGAAATCCCTCATATCAAATGTCGTTTAATTCTGATTTCTATTTCACTTTTATCGGGAAAAAAAGTTCCAATGATATAAGTTATTTGTTGTTGTTTTCAATTCAAATGTAATAAAATCGTCATCAGATTTTTAGAAAACAACAAAATCAATAAATTTCAAAAGTATAGTAACTGAACTTGTTCTACCGGTAATATTCTAATATTTTCGATGGTAACACAAACCTATAAAAGCAAGGGGCTTACACAAGTTTTCAAATAGTCTTACATTTAATCAAGAATAATCAACGTCTACGTGATATTTTTTCAATCAGGATTAAAAAAACAATAGAAATATGGTAAGTTGAGTACGAAAGTGAATTCAATGCAACTGTGGAAAATTTTCAAATATGAAATGAAATGTTAAAATTTCAGTTGCATTTTTTTTTTAAATTAATGAAATTAATGGAGTGAAAAATAAAAAATTAATTGAAATGTGCATTAAATTTTGTTATAAATTTCTTATTTTCAGACAACATACACCGATAAAGGTCCTAAGGTATGAAAGATTTCAATGCTTCATGTAAAAGAAACCTTTTGATTAATTTTAATGCATTTTCATAGCCCGCAGCTGGAAAATTTGTCTGCTTTGATCATATTACATTTTACGTTAGCAATGCCAAACAAGCAGCCAGCTATTACTGTACTCGTATGGGATTCACTCCATTTGCCTATCAAGGTCTTGAAACAGGCAGTCGTAAAATAACTAAACATGCTGTCAAACAAAATAAAATCGTTTTTGTTTTTGTGTCGGCATACGAACCAGACAATTATGAAATTGGGGTTCATCTTGTCAAGCATGGAGATGGTGCAAAAGACGTTGCTTTTGAAGTTGAAGACATTGATGCAATTGTACAACATGCCAAAAAACGCGGAGGAAAAATTGTTAAAGATCTTTGGGAGGAATCTGATGAAGGTGGTAAAGTTCGTTTTGCTACTGTTCAAACGGTAAGTTAAAAATAAATTTTTGCATAAATTAATTTCATGACAAATCAATTCAATTTAGTATGGTGACACTGTCCATACATTTGTGGAACGCAAAGGCTACAAAGGTCTCTTTTTACCGGGATTTAAAGCCCCATTACAAGAAGATGTCATCCTAAAAAATTTACCACCAACCAAACTTGATTTCATTGATCACGTTGTTGGTAATCAACCGGACCTCCAAATGGAATCTGTCGCAAAATGGTATGAACAAGTTTTGCAATTTCATCGATTCTGGTCCGTGGATGATAGTCAAATTCACACTGAATATTCGGCACTTCGTTCAATTGTAATGACAAACTATGAGGAAACTGTAAAAATGCCAATTAATGAACCAGCTCCCGGTAAGAAAAAGTCACAAATTGAGGAATTCGTTGAATATTATGGTGGTGCTGGAGTGCAACATATTGCCTTGAACACTCAGGATATTATTGGTGCTATTCAAAATTTACGGGCACGTGGTCAAGAATTTTTAACGATTCCCGATTCGTACTATGACATGTTACGGGAACGTTTGAAGAAAAGTAGTGTGAAAATTAAGGAAGATATCGATGTTTTACAAAAATTAAAAATTTTAATTGACTACGATGAAAGTGGATATTTGTTGCAAATATTTACGAAAAATATGCAAGGTAATTTAAAATAACTTGAAGTCTATGAATATTTCAATTTCAATATTTCTTGTTAAATTTCAGATCGTCCAACATTATTTTTGGAAGTAATTCAACGTCATGGCCATCAAGGATTCGGTGCAGGTAATTTCAAGGCATTATTTGAGGCAATTGAGATTGAACAAGAGAAACGTGGAAATTTATAATTTTAAGTTGATTTAATTTCATTTATGTATAGAAGTTATAACAGTCATTTACAACGAATTTTAAGTGAATAAAGGCATTAATGTGAAAATTAAATTCATAGAATTTACTTCTTTTGTGTTGGTGTGAATAAGTGATTCCAAAACATTTCCGGTGTGTCTTCTCTTAAACGACGTCCGAGTTCATGATTGCATGGCAAGACCTGTGGATCGTTTTTGTCAAACCCTCCAGGAAGAATTCGGTTATAGTACTAAAAAAAATATCGTTCAATTTTTTTTTAATTTAATCAAGTTTGTATTTTAATTTACCTCCACACAATGGCGACAATGTCCAGGAACCCAATTATCATCTTGAAATTCCTCCTTTTCCGGAGTTGCGTCCTTGCTCTTAATTTTCTCTTCCAGAATTTTTGATGATTTTGAACTGTATAAAAATTTTCCCATTAAATCTTTTTTACATTAAAAAAAAACAAAACATTTAACTTACTCTGTTTTGTACAACGGCATCATACTCAGTTCAAATGAATCCTGAATTGTATAGATTTCCGGTTTTTGAGTAGGCAATAGTATCACATCTGAATCATTTGATTCATTTTTTCTAAGGACAGTTGGTTTCAAAGTCTCGTCAAAATTTGTCACAGCTGTATTCATTCCTTGTGACTCTTTTTCCTCTTTTATATTTGCTTTATTTTGCTGTAATCCCAATTCAATTGAATCAAATAAACTTTCACTCGTATGTTTTTTGAACTTTGTTTCTTTGAGACCATCCAAAACCTTTAAAGGTTTCTGATCACGAAAACGACTTGGACTTGTAATGGAATCACTCGTAAAATTTAAATCATTTTCGACCTCTGAACAATATGTTTCGTTTAAAGTTTGTGACTTCTTTTCATGTTGATTCTCGCTTTTGAAATTCAAATGAGTTTGTTTTAATTTTGCTGCAGGCTTTGTCAGACTTAATGAAGAGTTTCGACGACTTACTGGAAACGCATCAGTTTTTTCCTTATCGGTTGTAATCCATCCAGTTTTAGTTTTTTTGATCTTTTCTGGACAGACGTTTTCATCTGGTGATCTTGGAGGCGATTTCTTACCACGAACAGATTCATTTAATTTGAGAGCACTTGCATATTTTTCTAGATTATCGAATTTTTCTTTGAGAATCGTACCTTTTGTTCTACTCTCCAATTGACATTTCAATTGTTTATTCTCTGACTTTAGGGAATGAATTTCGTTTTGCAAACTCTTCAATTCCAATGACTTTTCATTGTGAAATCGTTCAATTAACTCATCTTTCTTTCTTAATTCACTTTCCAAGGAATTTATTTTGGCTCGAGCAGATTTTAAACATCTTTTTATCATTTTTTCTCTTTCAACTTGTTCTGTAAATAAATTTCAATTTAATTGAATAAAAAATATTTTTTGATCAAATAAAATACCATCAATAAATGCAAGTCCTTGATTGCACCAGTTAAGCATTTTGTCTGCATGATTTTCATTTAAAAGTTCATCTATTTGATGATTACCATCTAAATAATCAGCCATAATTGTAAAATGTGTTTCTGATGTAAATTTCAATGTTTTTAAAAATTAATTCTTAAATTTCTAGATTACGATTTCACAATAAAAATAAAAACAATTTGCGCTCTTTATGATAAACGTATCATAGTATTCGCCCATTAAATTCAGAACTCATTTTGATTCAATTTCATTTTCCATAAAAATGTTTAGAGAAATGGAACAAAACAAAGTGTTTGTTTTGATTGCAGACTCATTGACTATTTTTTGGAAATTTAACGATTAAATTAAATAAAATAGATAAAATATCAACAATAATATTTTAATAATCAAAGAATTACTTTAATATGGCTGAAGAAGAAGCACACGGTGACGATTTTCTAAATTTCTCTCATGAATCAATTGAGGAAGGTAATCGCAGTAGACAATTTAACCGATATCGAGGACATAATAATAAATTCAATAATCGACAACGATTTGGATTCGGATACAATAATCAACAACATCAGCCATATAATCATAACAGATCAAATCATAATCGAAGAAGTAGAGGAAATTTTCACAATTCAGATAATTCGTTTAATGGTGGACAAAATGTAATTTTTTTTTTCTTTCCTGTTAAAATGTACATTTAAATTTATTCTATTATTTTTGTTTTAGAAAAGGGGAGAATATAATATTCAAGATTATATTCATCCATCAATGTGGGAAGATCCTTGGGAGCATTTAAAGAGAAATAATAGGAATACAAATAATTCATTCACATCAAAGAGAGATGAAGAGGAGAAATTTGAAAAACCAGAGGAATCAGATTAACAAAGTGATGATTGATTTACAACTAATTTAGTTTTAAATGTTAAGTCAATAATAAACAAAATTATTATTTCTTAAAAATTTTACTCAGAATTTCGATTCATTGGTATTTAATACTACAAGAATTGATTTTCATCCTATCAAAATAAAATCATTGGTTAACATATAAAGCGTCCCCGAGTGTCCAAAAACGATTTATGCTAAAAACAATGTTAAGCAAAGTTGAAGGTCTTTCAAAAATCTTCAATTTCGAGAAAAATGAGGTTAAGTTTAAGAAAAAGGGGAAATAAGGTTTAAGTCTTCAAGGGGATTTAAAATGGATACTACGATATTTTATTTATTTAACACATTCTAGTGCTCACAAGATCTCAATTTAATTTAAATACAGATGTTCAGATGCCACTCTGATGAAATTTCACCTTTATTTTTATTTTTTTTTCATTTTCCATTCGTTTCATGAGACTCCATTTCATATTTTGGCCAAAAACCATTTTATTGTTCATACAAATCCTTGCTAGCTGGGATTGTATTCAAATGTCAAACTTTATTTAGTTGAGAAATAGCATTCACGGTGATCAGTTGTAAAAAATGATATTTTCGCACAATTTTTTTTTACATAAAAATATATTTGTAAATACAATTGTAATTTTGTATTAAATATTAAAAAAAATTAATTCAGTGTCTAAATTAACAGAAAATTATAGTGAAAATTAAATAAACACTCTATAAATAAATGAAAAATTGCATTATAAATATTGATATTATCAACAAATTGTACATTCTTGTGCCGGGGGGAGTCGAACCTGTTGAACCACTCCATTCATTTGTGTAATATATGATGGTAAATTCATTCAAGAATAAATCGTCTCCCATTGATGCAATTTCAAATAAATAAAAAAGGAATTTGTCGTATGTGTTTTAATTTCAATGTTTATATCATAATATGAATAATCAAAAAAATAAAAAATTATACAAAATAAAAATTTAAGATAACATACAAAGAAAAAAAAATTAAATTTAATATAAAACATACAAATAAAATTGTGCAAGAATGTACAGAAAAAGTGTCTATTGAATGTTTTTTTTGGTTTAGTTCTGAGAAATAAATGCCATTGAATGAACCGAAGCTAAAGCGGGAATTAAAATTAAATAGTTGAAAGAAAAGTTTTTATTCTTTCAAACCACCACCAATAAAGATACATGTCTTTGAATAAATATATAAAAAAAATAAAATAAAATAGTGCCTGTCCGGATGTTACTGTTTATACGCAAATGATGTGATTCAAATGTTTAAATATAAATTTTCAACAATAATCGTAATAACAGTACAATACAACCATCAACGTTGAATTGCATACAAATTTAAAAGGAAAGAAAAAAAATAATAAATCATCATATGTTACAACTTAATAAATTGTTGTACAATTCATCGTTTTTAATATAATAAAGAAAAATTTGCATATATTCTCTGTATGTGTAGTGTATGTCTGCATGTTCTTCAAAGTCCCTCAAAATCAAAACAACACACATCAAGGAGTAAACAAATCTTAAATGAATCGTTCAAGTCATTATTATTTAAACATCAACACCATTAAAGCAAATCATTGTTTAAAAATATAAAAAAAATTGCATTTAAAATAAAATAAAAATGGGCATATCATTTTCAAAAGCTGAATCCACATCTGATTTAAATGGTGATACAAACAATCATCATCATAACGGACATAATGGGAGTCTCAGAGAATCCGATATCAGAATTGATGCAAGTAATTCAGTGAAATTTCCGACAAAGCAATTGCCAAATTATCATGTCAGACAAAATAGTATTAGGAGTAAACAACCACTGCCAGATGCTATTGAAGTGGAAAAACAATTTAGCAAATTATTGGTGAGTCTTTTTAAAATTTTATTTAATAAAAATATGATTAATGTGAAGTTCAAATTGTGATAATTCGTCATTTGTTATGTCATTTCCTTATAGAAATTTAACCACACAAAATGAGTAATCTTAAGGATGAGTGTAAAATTGTAGTCAATTCATCTTATTTTGAATGAATTTGATCAAAATACATCAGGAATATTAAAAGAAAAACATAAGAATGTCTAAATTACATTCAATTATCAAATTTGAATACATAATGTCACTCTTTTATATAAATTAAGATCATTTCAATGAGCAGACATAGAAATATCGAGTGAATAACCTACTTAATAGGGTCAAGTATCTCATATAGATCACGTATATAATGGGTTAAATGATCAATTTCAAACAAAATTGTTCCATTTATGGTTGTCTTATTTGTGTATTGTTATTTTATATCATTTTCTATTTTTCTTTTATTTTCTAACCAAAAAAAAAGCTAGATAAATACTTCAACAACACGATTTTTATGATCTTTGAATGTGTGTGCATAGAAATGCTTGGCTATTCTTGTAAATACACAATCAATCGTGGTATAAAAGGAAACTCAGATATAACCACAAAAGATAAATAAAACGCAATCTTTTAACAATAATAATAATGATGAAGATAAACAGAAAGAAACTCATATCACCTTGACAACAATAAAACGATCATTTGCCTTTCTTTAAAAGACCGATCAACTATTATTTGATTTAAATTCAATTGAATTGAGGTGACTTTCTCATGATAACTTGATTGAAAATGAAGAAATTGGAAGAAAAACTCATCAAAACCAATTTTCTCAAAGAATTTTGAATCATGAACACACACACTTTTGACATTTGACACTTTTTGCATCGTAAAGGCCAAAATATCAATTAAACATTTTTGAGACGATTGAAATTAACCCTTTAATGCAGATGTCATATTAATAAGGAGCAATTTTTATGGATTTTTAATCACAGCACTTTTGATTTCATATCACATTTAAACGCCTTTCAAGTGAATGTGGTGCTTATCCTTAGCCTTCATTAGTTTAAGAGTCAGAATCGCATTGATCAATCAAAAATCTGGTTAAAAACTGATTTCCACAAAATCGAAGTCCATCAATTTTTCAGTCAAACCCAATCATTACTCAAAACAACAAAAACAAGCCTCTATCAATGAATCAAACACGAGAAATTATGTGAATCATTGATAAAATGTAAAGTAAATCACATAATCAACCACAATATGTTTGGTTATTTACATGATATTTTTTTTCATTTTCAAGATTGATTAATGGATAACATTAATTATTTACAATAATTTATATATTTGTAATTTTTTAGGGTTTCACAAGCAAACAAAGTACATTCACATATCCCATATACATGTGAACTAACTGTTTTTTGTGTAATATTCCTACATTTAACATAAGATTTCTATTTTCGGCCCTAATTTTATATTTTTGTCGAATGAAATATTTTGAGATTGTGTGATTTATTGAAACCAGTTATAATTGTGACTTCCCTTAAAAAGGTTTGTTTAAAAGTATTATTATGAATTTCGATTTCACTTCAAAATTTAAGATTTAAGATCATCTTAAACTAAAAAACCACTGTTTTTGTTTGTTTAAAATATGGAAAAAAATATTTTAGAAAAAATTACTGTAAAAACACATAAAAGGGGTGACGAATGGTGATGTTTGGACGATACTTGAATGAGAAATTATGAAATCCAGACTCGTACGTTGATGGAATTCTGGCCATTGAGCTTCGAGGAGACTTCTAAATGAAAATTTTACTTTGGCTTACACTGAATTTCTTTAAATTTCGACTAGAACGAGTTAAAAGCGATTTCTGCTCAGTTCAGATTACGTAGAGCAACACATTGACGACATCGAGATCTCGATGAGTCCTTTCGTAGTCCTTTTGTCTCACCTGAACCAAATCACTTCAAAATTTAGAAGCAGTTTACCTCCCAAAACGTCTTAACTCAATCAATCATTCATTGTAATATCCCGATCTTCAAAATTCAAAGTCAAGCTACAGTGATGAAACACTCATTTGAAGTTTTCAAGGGCTCTATATCTAAATATCACATTTTATAATAATTTAACTCACAAAATATCATTAAATCCAGGGAGAAACAATCATTTTCATTTAATAACCGATCAAAAACATTCACATCACATTTAAAATGTTTGTTTAAACATATTAAACTACATTTTATAATCTTAATAAATGTATAAATTATAATCACTTCATATTCACATACAAGACACATTCAAAATTTATTATTGAAATCGCATTCAAATTTATGGCCTTAAGCAAAATTATATAGATTTATAATTCGAAGCACACACACTCGTAATTCAATTATTATAAAATTTTTGACATTTTCTCTGAGTCTGAACACACCCAAAAATTTTAAATCAAACGTGAATTTTATGATACGATCTTTCATTTCACTTAACAATTTTTTTTTGTTATTTGGTTTTGACAGCCAAAAGAACAATGAAGAATGTTTGAGAAGATTTAATATTAACTTATAATTATATGTTTTAACAGTAAGATCCTCAAATTATATCTTCATTTCATTTCATGTGATCTATAGATATAACGGTGTTGCATTTTTCGATTAAAATTAAAAAAATTCATCATTTCTTGGTATTTAATGCTTATGTGACTAAGAAAATTTTTAATTTAAATAAAAACACACAAAAACATTAATTTCTGATTAACATTTAACTTAACATGTGTTCTAGTCAGGCGGTGCATTTAAAATAAAAATATGTAAAGATTATTTCAACAAAAAGTATATAAAATAAAAACTCAAATACATTTACATTTACATTGATCAGCTTTCATATAAAAAATATGGACAAAAAATAATAAATGCATCGTTCTCTCTCTTATTTACATTAGTAAATGAAACTTTTAAAATGCAATTATATACCATATGTAGAAGATTATTCAGATTATTTTTTTTTCATTTCATTTAAAGCATGCATGAAAGATGCATTTTGTTTATAATTTGTTATGATGACGATTATTGAAATTACGTTGTTTGATTTGAATTTCATTTTGAAAGATTGATTTAAATGAGATGGATTTTTATTTATTGAAGAATGTGAGTCTTCAAATTGAAACGTTTCCTTAGATGTATTTGGATTTTGGAGTCCTATTTAGATATATAAGAAAATTTACAGCTTTTCAGAGTTCATGAGCTTAAATTGCTCTAAGAAGTGCTTCAAATTTCGTGTAATTCCGAGACTATTAAAAATTCTGCGCTTAAATGAATCGAGTCCGATTAAAAGGCCCTTCTCTAAACCGCCTAGTGGTTAATATTTCATATTTTTGATCCCTAAGCGTACCAAACGTCTGTGCGCTATATAGCGACAGCTTCTTATTCTTCCACTTTAGCTCGAGGCAAGATTAGATTTGATTCAGACGGTGAGCAATTTTTCCTACTGAAGCCAAAATTGGGCTTATTGTAATACCAGCTCGAAGTCATATTATTAAAAAATTGTATTTTCTGAATCAGACGGATATATGGAGATTACAATTGACATCTATTTTCTGAAATGATCATCTTAAATTCAAATTTTTTTGTGATTTAAATTCACCCTTCAATGCAAAAATATTACTGACCATATTTTGCCACTCAATGCGTGTTGCAACATGTCCAGGCAATAAAATAAAATATACTCGTTCGTCTGTTAGTTTTTTTCAATGGCGTTCAAGAAACAGCTGAAATTGCAATTGAATGGAAATATTGGAGGATGATATGAGAGTGCTGATAAGTGGGATGAATTTATTCAAGAGTGAAAGGATTAAAATTTGATATTTGAACAAAATATGGAATTTTTTACATTGTAATTAGGAGCTTGATGCAGTGAATTGACACATATTTGTTAAGTTAGGTTAAATTTTTTGATAAATATGAACCAGCATTACGTTTCTAATTAACAACTCAATATGAGATCTTTTCAGACACAAATATTTACTGACTGACGTCATTTAGTTTTTTTGTTACTTTCCTTGAAATTTATTATTTATTTTTTTAAATAAATAAATTTCATATCAAGTCTCTTCCTTCTAAATTGATACTTTTATGGATAATATTTCGTCTGAATTAAACAAAGAAATAAATTCCACATTCAAGGTCTCTAATCCTGATAAATACTCGTATTGTCTAGCTTGACTAGACAAACAAGCGACAATAAATGAAGATAAAGATAAATAGACAACGTCTACCTTTACTTACGCCTCATTGAGTCACATTAAAAATTCTGAACATTATTTTAATAACAAAGCCGCCCTTAATGACAAAATATTGTCTGTACATTTAAGTTGATATGCAGAAACTTGTTTATGTTATGCCTCAGGTGCTGCTTCTTAAATTACCGCTATTTGATACAAATAAAGGTGATACTACACCAAATATTAAATAAAAAATCTTATTCTGAACATGTACTGAGCGTTAAAGAACATTAAAAATAATAATAATGATCAAAAAGTGTCGTAATTCTAATAATTTGCAATGTCGGTTCTTCTTTTTTTTGTTTCATTAGTAATGAAATTAGACACAGAAATATTTTCTTACCTCATAATTTACTGAAAATCATGATTCAATAGCAAAAAAATGACATTGACAGGTAAAAACCTTGTCATAAAATTAGCTTCCATTAAAAAGAATGGACGATGACGCTCGGATTGTTAAATTTAAAACAAAATTTGTTGTTATTACTCATTAAAATACAACTTTTATACGCGATGACCATTAGATAGAATCATCACACATTTACTATGATCGCGTGACTTTTAAAATTTTTTTTTTCAAAACACCAATTTTCATTTAATTACGCCAATTAACCACGTTCACTTTCAGTACACTGAATACGAAACACTTAACACACAATTAAGACAACATAAAACACACACATTTTTAACATATTGTTCTACTTTTTGTAGTGCGATATGGCATTTTTAAGGCCACAATTGTAATTTAAAGTATTTATTTCATATTCTAGAAGAAAACGAAAAAAAAAACACATAGAGAGTTTGAAACTCCCCCAACAACCACATGCATGAATGTGTCAGTGCACTTTTATAAATGAATAATCAATAAAATGCCCGCATTATGTTTGCTAGTTAGTTTAAATTAAACATAAAAATTAAATAATGCAATGTTATGCTATTTTTGTTTTGGTCCACAAAATGCACAATTCTGAAATTATTGACAATTAAACGCCCTTTTTTATTTATTTTAAATCGAGTTATGAGAAAATGACAATTAAATTTAATGAACACTATTTTGTGGAGAGGGAAAAACAAGACATGACAATAATTACGATTTCTTCATTCAACTGTGAAGGACTTACAAAGCCAAAGAATCGAGTGAGAATGATTCAACACAAATCTACGTTCTTTTTTTTACTATGAATAAAATTTAATGAGAGTTTTACTTATAAAATAAAATAGTATATGGCGAAATAAATCAAGATTGAAATAAAATAATAATAAAAAGTAGCTGATAACACTCATCTCACGTTTCGTGCCTATTTGTCGTTACACAATAAAAATAAAATAAATGTCATAAATAAGATTGTAAACTTATAAATTACAGATTTTATTACAATTCAGATTTGATTGAACGTGATTTTCATTAAATTTCAATGAAATAAGCTTCGAACATTGACGAATCGAAATGTAAAAGTTTTGAAAGTACAATTTATGGGATGATTCTAAGTTTTATAGCGATATTATTAACCCTTTCTTTCCTTGAAATAGATTCAGCTGGATTGGCAGACTTGGCGCATTTGGCAAATTTGGCGTTTGGCATTTGGCGAATTTGGCATTTAGGGGGTCAATTTGGCGCGATCTGACTACCCCCTGTTTGAAGACAAAAACAATCTCCTTAAAATAGACTTTCGTTTTACTGTCATTGATCATCACACCTTAATTTAACACACTCAAAATCTGTTTTGCTTGGTTTTTTATTCAAAATTAAATCACTTCAAACACATTTTTTTTTCTCTTAATTAATTGAATTGAATCAAATCTCTCGTAATATATTCATATGACATTTTGAACCTAACCCAACAATTTGTATTAAATTTCCGTTAAAATAGAGAGGGTAAAGTGTCAAACCTATTAACTTAATCAAAATCGACAAAAATGTTATCATATTTATTTATTTTTATGTTGACCTAAATTTTAATAGTTCTTCAATGTCAGTTATTTGCGTATCATAACCGTCCCTTTAATGGTTTTCCAAAAACATTTCATATCACATTCAAACTTAAGGGTGTATCAATATCAATTGGATGAGTTCATTCACGAGTCTTAAAAAAAAACAAAATTTATAACATTACAAATAATCTACTTTTACTTATCACTCACGACAATAAAAAAATTTATATGATGCAAACACACACAACACACTGCTCATTTATAAAAAAAAATCGTTCGTCATTAAATCGAGTACGTACTTGATAAAACTTGAATTGCTCATATATAATTCTTAATATTTGATCATTCATTCTTTCACTTATCAATTTTCGTAACAATACAAAACTTAAATGAATTAATCAATGATTATATTATTGTATATCAACATGAGTAAGTGAGTCATCACACTAATTTTGCAATGTATTTCAGAGAAACTTAAAACAAATTACTGATTATGATTGCATTTAAATGGAAAAAATAACATTTTAAGTGATTAAATACCACAATTTGCTCATATTTTTAAAGTAGAATGAAAACATCTGACATTAATTTTAAAAGTAGAATTGTGATGGAACTATTTTTATTTTCATTTCTATTATTTTTGTCACGATTTCTTTTTTTTTTTAAACAAGAGTTTAAAATAATTTTTTTGACAGATTTTTGTTTATGAATGAAATAGAATAAGGAAATGAAAGAAAGGAATGTTTATCAGTCAAAAGAATTTTAATACTTTGGAATTTGATTCCTAAGGTTTATTTTTTCTTAATGATTGAATATCTTTCTTACTATTATGATTTATATCTCTTTGGAGAACAGGACCAATTTTTGTTAAAATTCCTATGAAAGTTTTTTGAAAATAAATTTCACTCCTTTTCTGATATTTTTTGTATTAAAATATTAGTAATCACTTCATGACAAGTAAATCTCTGTAAAAATAAATTGTTTATGCATAAGCACACATATTGATAATAAAAAAGTATTGAAAAAATTAACACATTACTTTGAAATTATACATAACTTCCGTTTCGATTAATGAGTGTGAAGTTTGCACGATTTCCCATTGGTGCTCCACTGGTTTTGGGTTGAGAGTGTAGGGAACATGTTTTCACTGTATATATTACCCAGCGAATTTAGCCAGACTGGATGATGAAAAAGAAAATTAAAGAACATGAGTCGTATATTCATAAACCACCAACATTTAATATTTTTAAACGGTTTAAATGTCTTCGGTCGCGACCGGTCGCCTCAAAATACACTAAGATCTCATAAAAATAACGTAAATAATGACTCTTTTTCATACAAAACCACCATTTTGAGGCTCAACTTAAGTATATAAGGAGTTCTCAGAATTTTTTCTAACCTTCTACAAAGTTGCTCGTATACTCTAGGAGAATACTTTTCTAATAGAGAACCTTTTTGTATTTATAGGGGTTCAAACACTGTGGAGCTTTTTTTGTAGCAAATTTCAATTTCCTTATAAAAATGGCACTTTTTTGACAATTTTTCAAAGAAAGCCTCACAGTTTTTAAACGCGTGAAAATACAAAAATGTGCTCTATTAGAAAAATGTACTCTATGAGAAAAGTGTTCTCCTAGAGTATACGAACAACTTTGTAGAAGATTGGAAAAAAATCGGAGAACTCCTTATATACTTAAATTGAGCCTCAAAATGGTGGTTTTGTATGAAAAACACAATTCACTACTATTATTTTGAACACTGCTGTAACTTAATTACAATAAATGTAAACTATTAACAAGTGAACTCCTCCAAGTTTATTTTTCTCCAAAACCAAATAAATGGCATAAAGAGAAGCTTAAAAGAGATTAAAAGTAAAATTGCAGGTGATTACTCGGCACTTGACAGTGTAAATCTTTCTCTTGAGGTTGTTTAAAATCCGATTACCAATTTTGAAGATCTTTAAATGACAAATAAAATAACGACACAGCTCAAACTTCACTCTCATGTCATTTAAAACCTCAAACAAATTTTAATCAGAACCAACAAAAAATTAACACTAAATTAAATAATTGTATAAATAAATAAATTTCATGAAAAAAAAACGAAGTTCATTGCAAAATATTATAACAAAACGGTAATAAATCATATTTAGTCACATTTAATAGTTTTATTAATTAAACTGCCGCTTTTTACGTACTAAGTCAATTAAATTACGCAATTTTTTTTTTGTTGATACAAATTTTTAAAGTACACGGTTGTTTTGATGAAATTCATCGAATCGGAAAATAAAGGTGTAATAATCTTGTATTTTATTTAACATGGACATTGATCTAAAAAAAAATATACTCATACAAAAATTTGTTGAGACATAAAATCACCCCAATGGGAACAATAAATTAAATTTGTTGAATGACTTTTAAAAAGGGGTGAAAAGTAATAATTGAAGTGAATTCCTGGCATGCTTAACAAAAATTCCAATACACCATTACTGTTAAATGTTTATTTTACAGAAGTTTTGTGCTCAAAATAAACAAGTAATGTAAATAAATAGTATGACAATAATGTTTTTATTGTGAAATTTATACCTTTACATGCTCTTTTTTATTTATTATTTTTATTCTTCTTTCAAAAATAGCTTCTTCAATGAATGAAATCAAAACAAAATAGAAAATAAACTGGAAATTTTATCATAAATCGGTTTGAAATAATATTTATTTGCAAACATGATGGCATGTTAATGGTTTATTTTCAGTGTACAAGAGACGGAAGCAATTATTAAAGGTATGAGATTTTTTTATGATGAGCTTACATCGAAGGGGAGTGATATTAAAAAATAATTTAAAATAAAAACGAATATGTTATATGTGGTCTAGTCAAAATTATCATGAGATACGATCTGAAAAGTAAAAAAAAAAGTGACTAGCAAAAAAATGTCTGTGTTCAATTTGAGATGATAAAAATCGATCAAAAAATTGCACACATTGAATTAGGGAGAACAAGAACCTCAATTCTTAAGAATTTATTGATAGTCATCGAATCAATTTTTGAGTTTTTCTATCATGACAATGCATATAAATCAATACAGATGATTAATATTTCATTTAAAGTTAATATTAAGGCAATTAAAAGAATAAACATTCAATTTCAAATTGAAATAATTCATTTCAAATAAACAAAAGGAGAAAATTTCTATACATTTATTAATGGAATAATGGAAAAAAAGTAGTATCGACTATTTTGATATACATGCGAACGATGACTCATGGTATATTTCTTATTAAAGTGTTCTAATAATAACTCGCATATTTTTATTTTATTTGAATTAGAACAATTTTTCTTCGAATTGGTCAAGTCAATTCAATAAAATATAAACAATACTTGAGTGATTGACTATGATGATATTACGAGTTAATTTTTTTTTTTTGAAGAATAAAGGAATGTCATTTTCGTTTCCTTAATAATTAATGATTTAAATATTTGATGGTTGACACATGAACGATCGTTGACATGAAACACTCTTCACTTATATTTATTGTTCGTGACGTGATTCTGAATGGGTTATAATTAAAAATGTATGAATGCTATTCTATGTTACTTAACACATGAATTGACAGTTTTTTTTTGTTGAATTTTTAAGTAAAGGAGTATCTTGTTTCATGATGTCGCATTTATTTACCCGTATTGTAGTTTTGCATAAAATATTAAGTCATGCAGTATTTTTTTTTTTTTTGAAAAGTTTTTGAATGAAAAAAGGCTTTTACGAGTACTTTGTCCTTTGAACTCTTGGACTTTGATTCATTATACAACAATTACCTAGTGGGATCTAGGTTTCAAGGAGTTTGTTGACATTTCTCGTACAAAAATCCTTCAGATCAGTTTTCTAGGGCGGACTCAGAAGAGAACCAGCACTTAGACCTATAGACGGGTTCATTGTGCATACCCATTATCATTATATCTGATGAAGAAGGAACCAAATCTAGAGAAAAACTAAAGAAAGAAGTCCACTAGACCTAGTTCAGTTCAGGAAAGTGACCACAACTGCTCAGAAAGCTAAGTAGAGTAGACACCTTGACCTTGATGGAATCAATACTGGGAAAGTACTCACTCGACATGATTCCATGCAATGTGATTCCACAAAGTCGATGTACAGCAGTGACAATGACCAGTGAACATACCAACTACAACTCTGAGCTCAATACGGTTCAATCTGATCAGTTTTCTAGATAAACCAGAATCAAGTCGGCGAGTCTGAGTCATGAATCTTGAAGAAAACCTAAATTGTAGTTCAAAATACGCTTTCAGATACTTTTCACGAGTTAGTTTTTTTTTATTTAATATTTTACATGCATCCAGTGCTCTACTCTCAAATTGTTAAAAAAAAAGAGATAAATGGGGGAGTAAATAAATAATCTATTTCGTCTGTCTGCTTTTCGTCTGCATCACTCTATTATTATTTTATTATTGCGCAAAAAAAAAGAACTACAGATTTTTTTTTTCAAATGTAAACAAAACTTTACTAGACTTTTATTTCAAAATAAATCCATTTTGCATTCAAAACATCAAAAGAAAGTAACTCCCCCCATATATTTCACATTAAATGGTAATGGATTTAGTTTTTGAGTATGAAATTGAAATTGATTCCTTTCCTCGATTGTGAGAAAGGTCAATTGAGGAGACTGAAGAGCGTTTCAAAGAAAAAAAATAATGAATGAATGAATTCTGTTGTTCAAATTCTCTTCCTATGATTTTTTTTAATGTAATATTCAATAACACTGAAAATCAAATATCATTAAGATACCCTAAAAACTTCTTAGTCTCAAAAACCTTCGAAATAGTTCTTCATCGTATTTCAAAGTTTCTGTGAGTTGCTACCATTTATGCTTAATTTGGGTTATACAAAATGAAGCCGTTTTAAAGCTTTAAGGCTGAAAGGACCACAAAGCGCAATAAATCATCTCAACTCAGATCCATCAACTGTGTAAATTGTTGCTTTCTCATCATATTGATTCTCAGTGTAAATATTTATTGTTTATTTTGTTCTTATTTTGCTTTTGTTTTGTTATTGACTTTTCTTCACTGCGTTTACAATACATCCCATTATTTTAACATGCAGCAGTTATTAGTAAACAAAAAAAAATACACTTAAATCTGTATCCTTTGCAAATACTGCTTTAAAGGTATCAAAAACGTACTTAAAGATCCGGGAAATGAAAAGTCACGATGAGGAAGTATGATTTTAAAAAATAATCGTACAATTTTGATTCATAATTTTCGTATTGTCTATTAATGGAATCGTGAATGAGACCACCAAAGCCACTTCATTTTCATTTTAAATTATCATTGAAAAAAAAAGTGATTGAAACATCTCAATTATTCAAAGACAAATTGCTAAAATAATGAATGTCAATGATATTCAAGTACTTTTTTTCTTCTTTCATTGAAATTTTAAAGTCAAGATTACCTCACCCATCGTTTTATTTTAATTATATAAATGTTTATATATGACTCCAGTTCAACAATAATAATAACAATATATATTTAAATATTATCTCATAGACTGGTCGATGACTCATAAAAATGAATGAAACTACGTTATTTACACATTTTTTTTTTTGGTTCAAGTGATTGCTTAGTATTTACTCATATCCATAGATGGTTGTGTTATTTACATGCTTAATATGTCAGTATCTGTAAAGTAATAATAATAATAAAAATATACGAGATTAACATAAAAAAAAACTTTTACACAACAATTCAATGTCAAAATTCACTGGAACCTGTTAAAATAAAAAAACATTTTCTTTTTGTGTGTATGATCTAACACTTGAAATTGTTGTAAGAGGCTTGAGGCGTGTTTCTATCTAAATTATGGCCATAAATATAGACTTTGAAGATATTTTCTCAATTTTAGTACTATACTTATGAAGATGCGAGATGAGGAAACATAATATATAGTCATTGAACTCAATCACATATGTTAGATGATAATTAATGGGATCTATAGTATTTATGGTGTTGATATATGAAGAAAATTGAATTAAAATCATTGTATTTTTTTCATTTGGCTTGTCCTACTGAATATAAATAATCTAGACGCAGATTCATAGACAGACTTTTATGTTCTTTTTTTTTGTATTTTTAAATTAATATTATTTTGTGTTTGTTTACAAATATACATTCAAATACAAGTGACAATGAACTTAAAAGTTAAATTTAAATGCCTGAGCAATTAAAAATAGAATCAGTCGAATTCCGATTCAAATTTGCCAGTTAAAAAGATATAAATGGTGAAAGTCAGCTCAATTATGAGAGTGTGTACCTTAGACACTTAGCTTAAAACCAGTCGAGCCAGTGGAAACCAGTGGCATCAGCTGGCTGGTGCCCCACTGACTCCATCGATGTCCTACTGAATTTGGGTTGAGGGTGAATTTGACCACAACCTGGGATGAATTAAAGAGGGGGCCAAGGTTGGCTCAGTTCTTCAACTGTTTTGATAAAATGTATTGGATGGTCCAATTTGACTTTCATTCAAATATTAGCCCTCTCCCTGAAATGAATGGCATTGACAACTTCTTGCAGATTTGGCCTGCTTTTCATCATATTATCATCTCCCAGAATTTAATCAACACGCATTTCTATATGAATGCACTTTCTTACACCATTCACGATAATCAACACCATAAATTTTGTTTGTTTAACTGAAACAATAATATTTACATGGCATTTACATGACACATCTACATACACTCACGTGAACTAAAATAGAATTTACTTTTTTTAAACAAAATCATGCATTTTTATGGTCCAATAAAAAATATGACATGATGTTTTAAAGTTACAAACAGTAAAACAGGCGTATCTAAATTCAACTCTTTTATACAACACTCAACTTCAACTCTTTTTTTGTTTTTATTTTGATAAAAATTATTCATTCATGTCTCTTGTTCTCTTGCATAACAAAACATGAAAATATGTTCTATACATTGAAAAAAAACAAAAAAGCCGGTTTTTGCACTCCATCTAGTTAGCTACCTCCGCATATATTATATAATTTTATTTTTATTCAAGTAGAAGCACAGTTTTGTATGCATATTTTACATATTTTGATGGAATTCTAATTCATTTTATTTATTTGCATTTAAATTTAAACTCAAAGCTATTTTTCATCTATTTTCTCTTTACTTTTAACTTCAAAAGCATTTTATCAATTTCTAGCTAATCATGGTTTTATTCTATTCAATTTAAATTCTGTCTGAATCAAAATAAGCCGACACAACACGAATTAATGTAAATATTTAATTTTTTGTTATATGGTTATGCAATTATTTCTATTTTGTTTAAATAAAAAGGTAAAAATATTCATTTCAAAGATAACATGCAAGTTTACTTCTAAGACATTTATCTGGGATTGTGTGACATTAAGCTTACAATAAAAAAAAACATTATCAGGCATTGTGTTATTAATTTTTTTGTAATTTAAATGTTTAATTCATTTTTTATTTATGGGATTATTATGATTTTACCTTGAAATTGTAGCTTTGTTTTATGAAATTAATTTAAATAAGAAAAATATACAAATAAAATTGATTTCGGCTTGTTACTTTGAAAATTTTGTTTATTGATTTTAATTGATATTTGTTACGTAAAGTTCATCAATGTCAAATAAATATTTCGATTAAGATTATTTATTGATAGAAATAGTTCATGTTTGCAAAAAAAAATTAAAGATGATGTCTATGAAAACGAATCAAAGGGCTTCGTCCCTCAAATAATTAGAAATCCATTAATTTTTATCAAAATCCTACTTTGAATGGATTTTATTTCAATAAAACGCTTATATCAATTAAATCCCCAATGAAACCTTTAAAAAAATAAAAATTACTATAAAAAGTCATCATTAAAAATTTCATATTGAAATCGCTTGATTAAAAATAAAAATGTCAAAATCACACAAACTTGAAATTTATAATTTATTCCTATGCATTTGATAGGAAAAAAAATAAATAAATGCAATTTCAATTATTTAACATTATTTTAAAATACACATAAAATGTTCTCTCATTGCATTTTAGAATATTATCAGACATGCATTCATAAATTCATCTATTTATGGCACAATATTTAAATAGATTTATGGTTTAGAAACAGTTTTAACAAAGACGTACGTAAAGTAATAAATGGATAATGCATGTTCCGAATGAGACATTGACACAAGACAGAAAACTATTTTTTTGTTATATTAGATACTGTAAGACGCCTGAATTCTAAACATACATGTTTTGTACAATGAATAAATAATGATTTTAATTTTAATTTCAACTATAAAACAGAAATTATTTGATTAGAATGAGATATTTCAATGAAAATGTTCCTTTCTAATTAAAGCTCATTAAATTTTTAATATTGTCAGAGAATTAATAGATGATGACATCACAAAAAATTTCATTGTAAATTATCAGTTATTAATAATCATAATTAAGATTAAAATCTTGTTTATTAAATAATTTTATTTTTTTTTTGCAGGCCTCAATGGATTTACCGCCCGACAAAGCTCGATTACTGAAAAATTATGACCTCGAAAAGAAATGGGATATGATATGTGATCAGGTAAGATAATTATTTTTTTGTTATTTTAGCCGCAATATGTCATCAATTAACTACTGAAAGCATGAAAAATTTGAACAAAAAGAAAATGTGGATTGTAACTTCATTTTATATAAAATAATTATCTTGTTTAGTAGGCATAAGCTTACAAACCATATTAATGATTGTCAAAAAATTAAGATTTCTGAATAAGCGAATGTCATCTTCGAATCAAATTACTTTAGCGTTCCCAATAATAAGAATTTTCACAACAAGCTCATTTTTATATTTTAAAAAGGAAATCATGAAGAAGTTAACGACGTTGTTGATTTAAATACCGACTTTATCATAGTCTACAATTCTTTTAGATATAGTGTTCTTTAATATCGTTTCAGTGCCAAAGGGCCAAGATATGAAAATATGAGTTATTTCAACTTGGCTAATTCCAGTTCAAACATTCTGAGCCGTTCTTCAGACTCAAGCTTCATTCGTCGTTTTTGTTCTTCACATGCTGATTCCAGTTCTTTCAATTTTAAATGTTGGTTCATCTCCTGTCGTTTTAAATCAATTTCCGTCTCAAATTTTGACCGTTCAAATGCCACTCTGTCCTTTTGCAAATCAAGTTTTCCTTTTTCAATGTCTATTTTAATTTTCAATGTGCACTTATTGTTCTGTGCAAATTTTCTAATACTTAATACAAATGGCTTGGCTGGACAATCGGCAACTGATAATCTGAATCCAAAAGCTACCAACTGTTTGTTGCTTCCGACTTGCACAAAACAATTTTTAGCATAAATTTGGCTTATTTCACTTATCAAATTGTACAAATATTCATTTAAATTTAATTCAGTTTTGTTTCCAATAAAGACGCCAAATAACCAAACATTGACTTCAGGTAAAGTCGAAAAGCTCATAACGATGGGCCACATACTATGTAATCTGACACCATCATATGAAATATCCATGAGCAGTTTAGGTGGAAGCGGCAGATTATTGGGGAAGAGTAAAAGGTTTGTTTTTATGCCAATATACATAAAATCTCCGCCAATGATGTGGACGGGTTTGGGCATATGACCAATATCACCTAGAAGTGATTCATGAGTTTTTGGGAATTCCTGAAACAATTTTTGTTTTTTCGAGGATTTTCAGCAATTTTTCGGTCACAAAGTCTGGCAAATGTGGTGATGCTAATTCTACGAGATCCTCACTGAACTGATGAACTGTTAAAAATGTTGGTTCTTATCGTATAATTATCATAATAACTTTGACCCCGTCAAAATATTTTTTAACTATTATAAAAAATATCAAAAAAAACCTTCAAAAATCTGCTTATCGCAAAATGAAATATTTACATTTAAAATGTATTTAAAATCATTGTTCCACCAGTACTGGGAGTGAAATCAAACTATTACTACATTTTTCACCACAACATTTTAATACAAATTAAACAAGTACCATAAACCAAATTATCAAAAAAAAAACTTTAAAAAAAATTTGACATGATGACTGAACAAAATATAGCACGTCTCGTCATGTAAGTCTGAGCCTTCAATTAAAATCAAATTAATTTTAGAAGGCGAACACAATAACTTACAAGATTATAATAATAATAAAAAAACAGCACAATGAAACAATACACTTTACGTATGGTCTTTAACTTGCACCTTATGATTTCATTTAAAAATTTAAATATTTTTTTGTATTATTTCAATTTAATTCAAGTTGAATTAAAATTTTTATGTAATATCATACTTTAAATAAAATCATTATTGTATCTGGTACTTATCCAAAATAATTTCCAAAATAACGATATTTTTTTTACTTTAATTCACTTAATCCAATATTTGATCATCAAACGTTTGTTAACCGATGTTTTCGTAAAAGGTCAAATGTTGATTATTTTACATTTTAGCTAAGATAATTTAGAGACAAAATTAATTTTAACATGAAATTCGTGAAATTTTGTTTTTTTTTTGTATCATTCATAATTAGTTCACGTAAGCTAAATAAAAAATAAAACAATTTTAACTCAAATGAGTACATGATTGTCAAAGATAATTATGTTTTTTTTTTTCATAATATTTGAATAAACATGCGACAAGGTCATAAAGTCGAATGTGAATTAAAATTTAAGAGAGTTTCTAAAATGAAACTAAATTAAAAAGATTTCTTATCTTTATTGAATCACTAAATTACAATCTCATTATCGTGATTTGATGAAATTTTGAAACTCCTGTCATTTTATATCGTTTTGGGTGAAAAAAAAATACAAGGAAAAAATAAGAACATGACAAAAATATAAAACAACTTAATTTTATTTTACTTTTGCTATTAATTTGTTAACAAACAACAACAAAAAAAAGTGAATTAACAATGCATTTATTGTCACTGCGCAAAAGCTTGACATTCTATCAACACCATTAAAGTGCAATAATAATAAAATACATGCTTCATATGAGTCATTCAAAGTAACTATATTATAAAGTTAACAATTTTTTTTCCTGTCTCCTTGAAATTTTAGATCTCAATTTAATTTTTTTTGTCAAACAAAAAATTTTATTGACTAAATTAACAAAAATAATTATAATTGAAAATTGAACGACATAGCTAACAAACAATAAATTACACAATATTTAATAGAATCATTGTAAAATAATAAAAAAAAAATACAGACAACAGTTTGATCATTGAAAAATGAAAGTGTTACAATAACGATTTTACAGTAGTAACATTAAAATGAAAATAATAATAATAATGAAACATTACAATTATTGCTGTACTTTATTAGCCAGTCGTCATTGATGTTCACACATAGTGACGAGGAAAAATTGAAAAAAAGTGTATCATGTTTAACATTATTAAGTCTTTTTATGTTTTGTTTGTTTGTTTATTTTTTTTATTAACTGAATCAATTGATGATCGAAATTATTTTTACTACAGTGTGTTCAAAACGATGCAAACTTTTACTTTAAAAGCCGAAAGGTTTGTCGAAACCCAATTTAACTTGGTGAATCCATTTCAGGAGGCACGGCTATGGGCTGATCTATTCCTCGTTTTACTTTAAAAAAATTCATAAAACTTCTTGAATCAGAAATTTTTCAATCTAAGCAACCTGGAAACAAATTATGATTAATTATAAAGAAAGAAAATAAAAAAAAAACGATGTCTGATTCAAGCAACAAATCATTTTCCTCTTCAAACCTTTCCCCAGATCCAATGAAAAAAGAAAAATCACTTTTCAAAATGGGATTAAACACGGAAAACGATGAAAATTGGGATCAAATTATCCAACCCCCAAAAACTGATTTGCTTGTTTCACTGGAACGCATGGTAAAGAATTTCATTAAAACTGATGTTCAGATTTTGATTGGCGATGAAATATTCAATTGTCACATGATTGTATTACAAGCATATTCTGGGCTCTTTTTTGACACCTCAACTGAAGTCCAAACCGTTCGTTTACCTTCTGATAAAGTGCAACCAACAGCTTTCAAGGCAATTTATGAATGGATGATTTCAAGTAATCCACTGGTTCGAAGGCAAGGAATTTTACAGCTTTTCATTGCAGCTCATTATTTGCGAATCAATGAATTGGTTGAACAATGTTGGAGTTGTTTTGATTCCGATAATTTCATTGAAGATCAAGCCTTTTTATTGTATTTGGAAGCACGGACCGCTGATGAACCGACAATTATGAGTTTAATGATAACACGCATAAGTAAATTCTTCCTCACATTAGTCGCATCAAAGGATTTCATTAATTTTACTTGTGATGAAGTGATTTCATTCTTAAGCTGTAGTCAAATTGCAGTTCATTCAGAATTGGAAATCCTCTATGCTGGTCTTCGTTGGTTGTTCCATGATTGGAGTCATCGCATCACCCAAACCATCACCATCATGAAATGTGTTCGTTTTGCACTGATACCACCATGGCAATTGGTCGAATTCACTCGCAATTCCGATTGTTTTGAAATCGCTGAAATAATGAAACACCAGGAAGTGATCAAGATGGTTCGTGATGCCTTGGATTATGTTGTGTCAGTGGCATATTATCGCAAATTAAATACAAATGCTATTTCTGAAGCTATGCATCGCTTAAAATTGAATGGTCCCATTGATCGAGTCTGGATTGATGATGAAATTTTTCACAGTTTTGTCGAATCAAAGGGATTGTATGATTATGATTATGAAACATTTTTATCATATTTGAATGCAATCAAGGAAAATGGAATTGAATACTGGAAAAACATGAAAGATGTCGATTTGCCATTACATATGAAGGATATGAACTCATATGAAGTTAGTGTTAGCGAAATTGTTGCAAAGAAATTTGATGGAGATGGTGATAAAATGTAAAATTTTGACATTAAAATGAAATAAACGTTTTTTTCAATTTAACATTAGCATGAATTTCATTGACCTTGAATTCGGAGGGTCTTGTTATCAGACTTTTCATACAACCTTAGCATCATAATAATACATTTAAAATGTTGATCGAATTCACTGTAAACGATCAATCCAACTGCTCACTTTTACAAGAAATAATTAGGTTTGTGGTGCAATTATGACTTAATACCAATATTATTACTTCATTTTATTACCGTTAATTGGTTGAAATTGCTCTGCTTGATGAATTACAGTCGAGACTATGATTTACTCAACGAAAGTAAAAACAAATCCATTGTGTTGTATGGCGTCAGTTTATAATTACATTTTAAGAAAAAAAAAAACAAAATTAAATTATTCCACATTTTCTTAAAAATACTCATATTACATCTAATTTCTAAGAAGAATTTACATTTAATAATAATTTTTCTTTCAATTTCTTTACATTTTTATAGGAAATGGTCCATGCCAAGGATCCACCATCACACTATTTGACCAAAATGCGCACATACCTAGATCCAAAGGCATCAAGAAGTCATCGAGTAAGTATTTTTAATTTATTTATTTATTTATTCAATTAACACAATTTGAGTTGAGTTTTAACTTCTTGATCAATTGATAATGCGAAATTTTTTTTATATTCTTTTGTTCATCGATATTTTGCATGTAAAAAACAATTTTCGCTGATCCATGTTAAAGATATCAACTATTTATTAGTTACAATGTTTTAAAAGTAAATTAAATTGCTTATTGTTTGAATTTCAATTAACTTTCATTATATTGCGATTATTATTATTATTTCAATACAGTATTACATTTAGTTTAACAGAACATTTAATTTTTTACTAAGTCAGTGATATTTGAGCTAGTAAATTTCATTTTTTATTGCATACGATAGAATACTTCACATTTTGAATTTATAATAGCCCATAGTTTTATATAAAAATAAGGCACAATAGGACTTCGACCTGCGGTGGTCACCTTTTCATATCCAATGTATGTGAAAATATTTCGGACTTAGATTCAGGAAAAAAAAATTTGGAAATTTTCAACTATTGTCAGCCATCCATCATTTCGGCCATAAGTAACCGTCCACTGTAATTGGACAAAGTCAGCCGTAATTTGGCATTAACCGCCATATTGGCTACCGCTTGCTCGCCATGAATTACCTAAGACCGAGCAATATAAATTCATCCTCATTAGCTCATCGTGCTAACACAAGGAAAGGTGTCAGAATGCCGGCTCACATTTTTTCTTACAAAATTGTAAAAACCTGTGAAAATTAATATTCAATTTCAGACAATGAAGAATTTCTGTTGCACTTATTTTTTTTTAATTTTATTTCATTTCAATATTTATTTAAAAAAAATTTAAGTATTACTTGAAGTACAGTCAATGCTAAAAAACTTGATGACTGTTTTTTTTTGTTTTTTTAGAAGTCATTCACTTTTAACATTGTGATGATTTTAAATTTAATTATTTTTTTTTCTTTGCATATCAAATTTAACACAAAATCTAGTATTTCACTTCCTTTACTTTGCTTAGACTGGAAAATTGAAGGTGCGAATTAAATGTCAAAGGGGTTTCAACTTATGTTGTCATTAAGCAATTGTTCTAATCCGTTAAAGGAGATTTTGCAGATAAAAGGAAGTGAAAATTTCCATGCATATTGAACAAAGAAACTCTGTTTCTAATACAAATTTTAATTGTAAAATAAAATAAAACCATTATTGAAGGTCGTTATGGTTGAAAATTTTCTTGAACAGTAACTTTATTCATTTTTTGCTTGTTTTATTAGTGTAATTCCGTTGTTTGATTAATGTAGACTTTAATTCAATGTTTAATTTATGAATTTAATCAAATTACAGTATCCCCTCTCATATTTCTTCACCTCGGGGATCGCTCAGAAGAAATATGGGAAAAAAGAGAAATATGGGAATTTCAAAGAAATCTTTGAATTTTCAATAGAAATTTTTTATTCTAGTGGTAATAATTGAACTTTATAACATTGATTTTAGAAAAATGACGTTGTAAAAAGTGAACATAAATTTATTTATTATTTTTAATTGGAAAATACGCGATTCTGACTACATTTTTTCCGTTAATTGTTCAATGACAACCTCCCATATTTCTCTTTTTGAAGAAATATGAGAGATTGTCAAATTTGAAATCAGGAGAAATACGGGAGGGAAGAAATATGAGAGGGAGAAATACGAGAAAGTATACTGTATATTTAAATTAATTTTATTTTTCTTTTTTTTTATTCGTAGAAACGAAAAATAGTGGGAGAAAGTACAAGCACACAAGTGTTAAGGAATCTCGAAATATCTCTACGTACAAATAACATTGAATGGGTCAAAGATTTCCTTAACGAAGAAAATCAAGGTCTCGATGTGTTAATTGATTATTTGAGTTTTCGCTTGTCGATGCTACGAAATGAGCAGCGCATTGAAGAAGCGCTAACCGAATCAATGGAACGCATGAACAACAGTACCCAAGCAATCAGTGTCAATGATGTTGAAGTTCGACCGAATGGATATCTACGACCCGCACTTGGTCAATTGCTTGATAGTCCGACAAATAAACGACGAACAAGACATATCAATAAATTAAATATGGGTAATACCACAGATGACATACATGTCTGTATTATGTGCCTTCGTGCAATTATGAATAACAAATACGGCTTTAATTTGATGATACAACACCGTGAAGCCATCAATTGCATAGCATTAAGTTTAATTCATAAGTCATTGAGAACAAAAGCACTAGTCCTTGAATTATTGGCGGCCATTTGTTTAGTCAAGGGTGGTCATGAAATCATATTATCGGCTTTTGATAATTTTAAGATTGTCTGTCACGAGGAACGGAGATTCCAAACATTGATGAATTACTTTATGAAACCAACAGATTTTAATATTGATTTCATGGTGGCCTGTATGCAATTTGTCAATATTGTGGTGCATAGTGTTGAAGACATGAATTATCGCGTTCATCTCCAATATGAATTTACCACACTGGGACTTGATGATTATTTGGAAAAATTGAGACGGAATGAAAGTGAAGAACTTCAAGTACAGATTTCAGCATATTTGGATAATGTTTTTGATGTTGCATCCTTGATGGAAGACAGTGAAACAAAAACAGCGGCCTTAGAACGTGTAAATGAACTTGAGGATGATTTGAGTAGGGCAAAGGACCGAATTGAAGACTTGGAGCGTGAAATGTTGTATAGAATAGGAGAACTTGATGCTGAATTGGCAACAACAAGGGCTGAACGTGAACATTTATTGCAGAAATTGGCTAGTTATGAAGATGAAATCAATAATTTATCACAAGTGATAAAGCAATTAGAACAGTCATCAAAATGTAGGGAGTCGTTAGCATTAGAATGGGAAGCTGTAAGCAAGACATTGCCGAAAGGTATCTCCATAGCTGACATTCCAAAACTGTTAGAACAAAAAAGTAGTACAAATAATTCACCTACATCGAATGGACCTTCATCGATTGCTCCCGCTCCACCTAAAGCTGTAGCAGCACCACCGCCACCTCGTAAGTTCACTTAATCCTATTTAAAAGAAGTAATTTTTAACTTTTCATTTTTATTTAGCTCCTGCACCTCCAAAACCACCAGCAATGCCAAATTCAACTGTTCCTCCTCCACCAATGATGCCTGGAATGCCACCACCACCTCCAGGAATGCCCGGAATGCCTGCACCACCCATGAATAACGTTGACATGAAAACACTTAGACGACCCGTACAAACAGTTTACAAGTTACCAACCCTCAATTGGCAAGCACTCAAACCGAACCAAGTCAAAGGAACAATTTTCAACGAATTAGATGACGATAAATTGCACAAAACCATCAATTTCAGTGAATTTGAAGAAAAGTTCAAGATTGGTGGAAGCATTGTAAATGGACATGATCAAAGAGACGGAACAATGACAACAATGAAAAAACCAGAGAAATTATCGCTACTTGAATCGAATAGATTAAGAAACTTAGGTAAGTTAATTCTTTTTTGTCATCTATACGTTTTACTTATTTCATTATTTTTTTGCAGCAATCTTACGACGAAAACTCGATAAATCGATTGAAGAAACGATAATCTCCGTGAATAATTTTGATCTGAGATCATGTTCCCTTGAAAATGTGGAGTTATTACAGAAGATGATGCCTACAGAACAGGAAGTTAAATTGTTCAAACAGTTTATTGCAGATCGGAAGGATGTGAATTTACTCACTGATGAAGATAAAATGTTGTTACAATTGAGTAAAGTGGAGCGTCTTTCAGCAAAACTGTCAATAATGAGTTACATTGCTAATTTTGTTGATTTAGTGCATCAAATTGGACCGGTTAGTATTGATCTTTAAATTATAAGATTATAAAAAATTGATTTTTTGTTTCAATTACAGCAAATTTATTCGGTAATATCAGCTGCTAACAATCTCAAGTCATCGAAGAAATTCCGTGAAGTGCTAGAAATCATCCTAGCTTTCGGTAATTACATGAATAGCAGTAAACGAGGTCCCGCATATGGATTTAAATTACAAAGCTTAGATTCGTTATGTGATACAAAGTCAAATGATAAGCGAATGAGTCTTTTGAATTATGTTGTTGCCACAATTCGAGACAAATTCCCACATTTACTGGATTTCGATCAAGAATTATCGGGCATTGACCAAGCCTCGCAAGTAACTCTCGAAATTGTGATGGGTGATGTCAATGAATTGGATCGTGGAATGGAAGCTGTACGAAAAGAAGTCATGGCAATCAAAGGCAATGCACCACAAAATCCAATTTTGAAAGATTTCTTGGCGAATTCTGAGGAAAAATTGAAGAAAATGAAAACACAAGCCAAAAATGCGCAGGAAGCATTCAAGGATTGTGTAGAATATTTCGGAGAATCACCAAAAAATACAGATGCAAATTCATTCTTTACATTGATCGTAAGATTTGTAAAGGAATTTAAGGTAAATATTTTTTGATTAAAATAAAACAAATGAATTTTAAATTAAATTTTATCAATTTATTTAGAACTGTGATCAAGAAAATGAGAAACGTCGACGACTTGAAGAAGCTCATGCTAAATCATTAATAGCACCAACGCCACAAATTACCTCAAATGGGGGAGAACCTGTTCCTCTAAGACCCCGTAACACCAATTTATCAAAGGTAACAAAAAGACGAAGGCAAAGTTTTGCACTGGCAGACGTAACAAGAGAAACTCTGCTCAAAATTAACGAAGACGAATTAAAACCCTTACTAGATGATAAATTTAAAGTAGTTGTAGATTAAATTAATTCACTAACACTGTATGTTATGAAATTCTGTTATTTTTTGATTTGAAGTGTTCCTGCATAGTATTCAAAATTTCCTTTCAATTTATAATTTGACCCTTTTTTTATTTTATCAGTTAAACATTAAATTTGCATGGAATGAAACCAAAAATTTGGAAACCCAACCAACCCTTTTAATACAAAAGTCTCTTGAGCGCTTACTGCACTAAAATTAAACTTTAATAACCTAAATCAAAGAAACACATTCCCTTGAATATCAAACATAAACATTTTTTGTTTGTAAGTCCCCCGAAAATTTAAAGCTTTAATTACACAAAAATTTATATAAAAAAATGTTTAAGGTCATAAAAATTAATCTTTTCATTTTCTCAATTCTAGGATTTATTAAACGAATTAAGTCACGCAGTTCAAATCCAAAAACGAAAACTATTGGACCAGGATCAAGTAAATCATGGGACCTTTGAAGATTTATTAGTACAGTTAAAGAGTGAGCCATATCGAAGAGCTGATGCTGTTCGACGAAGTCATCGCAAACATTTGGATAGCAATCGATACTCGAGAACTTTTGAAGAGATGAATGTTTAAAGTCCTCGCTAAATTTAAATTATTATTTTTTTGCACAAAAAAAACTGTTATTATAATTTTGTAAGGATTTATTATAATTATTATTATCATTGATATCTATTTTGTATATAAAAAGAAAATATTAAAAAGACTATGAAAAAAAATATTCGTTAATTATTTTTTTATTTAAATTTTATAGTTTTAATTGTATTAAAGAATTAAAAAATTGTAAAAAGGAAAAAATGACCATAAAATAAAGAAATGTTGCCTTATATTGCTTACAAGTGTCAAATAATATTTGCAGTACTAAATAAGAATAAATTTAATTTTAGTCAGAGTTAAAAAAAACGATTTTGATAGCACAAAAATCAAATTATTTTATTTAATTAAAAAAATAAAAAAAAAAACTTTTAGTCGAAGCATATAAAATTTAAAGCAAATGAATATTAAGAAAGAAAAACATTGTGATAGGATTTGAAATATTATTATTTTATTTTTAAGATAATCATAGCATATAAGAGAAAAATAAATGCTTGTTATAAAATAAAATTTTAAAATTAACGATTTATGGTGTTATTTATTTTAAAAAATTTACAGGGACGTGGATCACGAGTCTCCCAAAACTTGGTACGAACTTGTACGTGTGTATGAGTGCTCTATAGCTATACGGTGACCTTTTCGGCACTTCAATTTGAGGTCTCATTCATAAAACAAAATATTTTACAAATTTGATGGTTATTTTGAGGCATTTTGGACAATCAGTGCTCTGATGCAGTTATTAAGGATAGGAAAAGTCTTAGGTAAACTATTTCGTGATAAGATTTTCCTCCTATTAAGGGAAACTTAAAAGAAAAACACCAATAAATTTTTACATCAAATAAACATTTATAAAGCAGCACCCACATTGATTCAAAATAAAAAAAATAAAGACTTATAACTAAATAATGTAAGGATTGTACTGTTGCAGGGTCATGGTTTCATTTTCAAAACACCTCAATAATCCTGACTTTGAATATTTTGTGATGCATTTTCTTTGTCACCCTGATTTTTTGACGTTTTCTTGGGTAACAAAACATTTTCAATGTTTGGCTTAACTCCACCTTCAGAAATTGTGACATGTCCCAAAAATTTATCCAATTCTTCGTCATTCTTGACAGCAAGTGTAATGTGTCGTGGAATAATTCTAAGAAATATTCTCAATTAAAATTAAACAAATTTGTGAAGAAAACAGTGTACCTTTGACGATGATTATCTCTTGCCGCATTTCCAGCCAACTCGATAACTTCAGCGGTCATGTATTCCATAATTGATGCCAAATAAATTGCAGCGCCGACACTTATTCTCTCAGCATAATTTCCTTGTTTGAGTTTTCGGTGAACTCGACCACATGGAAATTGTAATCCAGCTCGAGCACTAAGAGTGGTCTTCTTTGTGGTTTCTTTGCGATCTTGTGATGCATTGTTTCTGGCTCCTTTTAAGATTAGAACAAAGAAAGATAAATATGGCGGGAAAAATTCCAGTTTTATTTTTTGGAGTTTCATTTATAAAAAAAAATTACCTGGCATTTTGAATGGTTTTTTGATTGTCTTTAATTAATTTACAGCAAAATTATGAATGAATCAGCATTTAATTGTATAATTTTTATCCAAAATATTTTTTTTAAGCTTTGAAACGTCTATTCACTTTCAACACCAACAGAAAAATGAATTTTGCGCGAAATGTACAGTATTTCACTGAATATGATACCTCAAAATTGTAAACACTAACCTCTGTGAAGTTTTTCACGATTTTTTTCCTCTGAATTGAATTACTTTTGTAATATTGTCATTTCATTGAAAAATATAATTTTTCCAATGAACGAGACCCTTTTTTTCGTGTTGTTACTTTAATAAAAGACCAATTTGACATTTTTACAAATAATTTTTTTTTGTTTTATTTAAATTTTTGGTTTGAATTTTTAAAAGGACACTACAAAAATGAATGAACTTTAGACATCGATTAAAGTTGCTTAGTGTAAACATTGAATGCGAAATAAAATTAATCATATTTCTTCCATCGATCGGCTCCTAATTTCTTGGCTCGTGTTTTCGCCATATGACTCATCATCAGGTACGTACCAGGCACTGCCAATAGGAGCAAATAAATTTTCATGAATGTTGGCATACAAAATGTCATATTCAAGTCATTCGGCATTTCCAAGGATAATCTCTTGGTCTCCTCAAAATACGGAATATTCCTTAAAATAATGACACCTTCACACAAAATTCCCAACGGATAAAGTGGAATCCAAATGGTGTATCGAACCCATGTGAGAAAACCGACTTCTAATCCAAATAATTGCGATAAATAATATGGATAACGAACTGTTTCAATGCTGGCCCAAATGATGAACAAATAAAAAACGACTGGTTTTGTCCACATACGTTCTTCCACTTCGATCATGGCAAACAAAATAAAGGCTCTTCCCGATACTTGAAGGAAGGGAATTAAAGTGGATCCTTTGACATAACCAAACATGGGATGCATCACCTCTAGGTACTGCAATAATTGGCAGAATTTAAAGGCAGGTCCGATTGCTTCATAAGTTCCAGACATTGAGTGCTCAGCATCACGATAATACCGAATTCCCATTACAATTAAAATATACAAATATCCTACAAACATACACAAATTATACATAATTAAGTAACTTTTTTTCGTTTTCTCTCTCCGATATCCCAACTCTTCCTTAGATAATTTATCATACAAGCCCGGATAGTCTTGTGTCAAATTTCGTTCCTCCTCATCATCAATATCATCTTCAGACTTCCATTTGTCAAAATCGATTTTCAGCCAACTTGGTTTTTGTGGTTGGGCAATGAGACGAGGCCACCACACATTTTCCTCCTTCTTAATTGAAAAATCAATTTTTGAGTCAAATATTTTGTGACTACTTGTCTCGGGATCAACCGGTTTGTAAAAATCCAAATTAAATTTATATTCGTGAACACCCTTAGCTCCATGTCCATAACCCACAAATGAAAGTTGATCTTTCCGTAGAAAGACTTTTGGATTCTAGAATAAAAAATTGAGATATGCAAATGAAAGAGCCAAAGTTCACTTTAATATCAATAATTACTTACTTTAACGTCTTTCAAATCAACCTTCAATGAGATGTAGGTTTCAGTTTGAGCCCAATACACGAATGGACTTAAAAGAGGCTCCGTCATAATATCCGAATGAATTTTAGTGAAAATTTACTTGAAACACATAAAATTACAGAAAGCCGATCATAAAATAAAATTTGTTATGATAAGAAAACAATGCAGGGTTGTGTGAAAATAATTAACGGGTAAACAACAATTTAGCACTGGGACATTTGTCATCATTTGTTATGAAAAGAAAAGAAGAAAATTTATTTTAATCAACAATTGATATTAAGCCTGTGAAAACCTTTATTTTCATTATAAAGGTTATAGATAGTTTTAATCCTTGACGAAGTGTGATACGGAAATTGATAAGGAAGTGAATTTCGAAGCATGAGTGATCCAGAACCAGAAGTTATTCCAACTCAACGGAGTACGCCCAGAAGGTAAACAGAAAATTTATTTTTCATAGAAAATAAAAATTAATTTTGTTTATGTCATAGTTCGGGGAGTTCAATTTCACCATCAACTTCTTCAAGTAGCAGTACTGGATCTGCAAAAAGTGCGGTTTCAGAGTGTTTGGGAGCCTGGTTAAGTTATTTACAATTATTGAATAATCTTGTTGCGTCTGGATATCGATTAACTCAATGTATTTCCACATTGGAAGGATGGACTAGTACAGAATCTCAAGCAACTGCCGCAAGTCAGACATCATATCAAATTTTATCGGCATGGGATGAGTTGGCAAAAGCAACAAGTATTGCAACAGCGACCGTTAAATCACATATCGTATCAAAATTGCAGGATTTTATCACACAACCAGTCGCTACATTTGAACACGAAAGTGATTTACAAAGATCTCGTGAACATAATCACTATGTGGTACATGATTCATTTCAAACATTGGTCAATTTACAACATCAATTTTCTGTTGCTAGCTGTGAGTTTTTTGTTCAGTGTATTTTTCAATCGGGATATCCGGTGGAACCGAGTAATGTTGGTGCAACACAAGGCTTAACTTTATCTGATATTAGATCTCAAACTCCAAGTCCAGCTGGATTAGTTAAAGGTGAGCATTTGGTCAAGGCATGTGAGCGTTATGGAAGTGGTTCAACCCAGGCATCATCAGATCACGGTGGTCAATTTGAACAAATTCGTGGACCAAGTCCTATTCAAGGAATGGGTCATTTAGATAATATACGAGGTCCACTTCCAAATCCAGGTCAATTATTGACAATGAAAACACCATTTTATCGTGGATCTCGTAGTCCTTTGAATTTCCCACTATTCCCGTCTAATGGTCAACGTCGATGGTCCGAAACAGCTGCCGTACAAACAGCAGCTCAGGAGGATGAAAATCAAGCACGTCGTTGGAGTATGCCATGGGAACATAAGACTGACAAGCAAAATACCCGAATGCCCATAAGTAAACTTGCCGTTCCAATGCATCAAGCTAAATCGAGTGTGTCAGGAGGTGATCGTAGTCAAAGTATCACATCAGATTCAAGTGTTGATGGATTAACAGAAGCAATTCAACTACTTTCATGCAAACCAGTTCAACGAACACTTCCATTACAACACGCAATTGGAGCTCCTTTTATCATTGAGGAACCTGGCGGGATGTACGGTATTTGGAGTGCTCCTCAAACGCAAGTTTCACCACATTTACGTTTCATGAAGGAACAAGATAAGTCATTTGATGAAAATGCTCCACCTTAAAAAGAGAAAGAAATCTCAAGAACAAAAATTAAAACAGTTACTCGAATATTTATACACATAACCATTCACAATTCAATGCAGGCATCATTGAATGAACAACAAAAAATGTGTAGCATTACATTAATGTCTCTGTAGCTTTTTATAAAAACTAACCCAAGGATCGAATCCTTAAAGAAAATAATTTCCAAATAAATTCAAAATTTAGTTGATAGAAATCCTTAAAAGTATTTAAAATTGGATTTAAAACCTTTTCATAAAAGATAAAATTGATATCTTTATTTAAAATTAATTTAAAATATCTCAAATACCTGAAAATCCTTAAATGTTCTGTGTTATGACTCGAAGTAATCTTAAGATAAATTATGTTTAATGTTTAAAATTACATTATATACCAATAATAATAAGTAGAAAAATACCGAACTGCCGATTTAATATGTTTTGCGGTAGAATTTTATAAATCTTTCGAGACAAAATTCATGTCAAGAATTACAAGTCAAAAAAATATTAAAATTAATAAAAAAAAAAATCTCAAAGGAAAATGATGTGATTATTGTTAAACAAAAATTGTACTATTTCAAGTGCATATGCTAAGATTTTCATATTAAATAAAGCATAAAATTTAATAAAAATTAATTTCAGTTTTTTTTACTTTTCTCTTATTTTAAGTGCATTTCGTTGGCCCAAACTTCATATCATAAGAAAAGATGTTTTTCATCAGTTTAACCCTGCTTCTAAAGTTCTAAAGCATGTTCAATTCGATTCCTAGTCAAGTTGCAATGAATCTGGTGACGATATAATTAAACATCTCTGTATGAAATCGACTAAAAACAAAAACATTAGCATCTATCTTGTTCGCTGGGAATGCAAAAAAAAACAATAACAAAAACACGAGGGATATCTGTGCAACGATTAAAATTGTAAATCGTTCAATTTTAAAATAAAAATTTTATATAAAAATGTGTGATAATCTGGAATTATTGTTATACAATATTGACGATACAATTAATTCAGATAATCATGGTAAAATTTTGTTTTTAACGTCATTTACATTTAAATTTCATAAAATATAATTTTTCAGACTCAGCATATAAAAAATTGTTCGAAGGAAATTTCCAGATCCTAGAAGAAAATGAACTTCTTAGAAAAACCGACATAACTTTTTCCAATTTCAAGGATGAACCATCTCAAAGCCTTGAGTTAATTGGAATATCTTCACTTTTAGCATTCACTCAAGAAAATTTTACAGGACCTGATTTAAATTTAACAATAAATTACGAGAATTTATCTTCAGACAATATTCAATCAAAGCTCAACATTGATGGTGAAGAGGCGAATGTCAATGTAAGGCATGGTGAATTTTTACTTTTGGGACGTGAAATTTTTAAATCGTTAAGTGAACAACAACCTGATAAATTGCTTTACCATGTCTGGTTACTTCGATCAATTGTATTACACCAAAAAGTTATTGATGAGCAGTGTATCAGTTTATATGAAGCATTTTGTGCGGTGTCTGAAAAGATTCTGAAAATGCTTGATCAAGCACCGACATTGAAAGACAAAATTTTGTTGCAGCTGGAAGTTATTCAAGGTTATTTGATTTATAAACGAGTATTTGAAGCGGAAAAATTACTGAAAGGTTTAAAGGAAAGTATCAGTTTGGAAATTGATGTCAAAAGTGCCCTAGGTGTGCGGACGAAATTTCAACAGAAAGCGGTTCCTCAATTGATGCTCACTGTTGAAAAAGCTTCATTGGAAAATTTAAATTCATCGCAAAAAACACATTCAAAAGTTGATCTTCCAAAACTTTTGACATTGGATGATGATGTGCGTTTGGAAAAAATTAAATTCGATTCCGAGGATGCAAATCAAACACAAGAATTGGAAAGTGTCATCCAGAATATTGTTCTGACAACAATGTAAGATTACATTTTTTTAAAATGAAAATGACGAAATTTTAATTGAAATTCCCTTTCATTTTCAGTAAATACCTTCAATTAAGTCAACCAAAAGATACCTTATCAAATGAAGAGCTGCAACCTTATCTCACAACTCTCTTATATCAATCACATGGTCCATGGTTAACGCGAATCAACACCCTCCTTGCTAATATAAAACTTGAATCAACACATCGTCGGACCGTTGAACGTTCCTTAAGACAATGCGAGGAAATTGTGAATATCATTAATGCACATGATATTCCTCCAATATCCAGACTGTCATATTGTTTTTCATGTTACATGTTGCCACGATGGGAAATTGAATCACAATTAGGTGATTTAATGGTGAGTTTGGGAATGATGAAGACCGCCCTAGATTTGTACCTTAAATTACAACAATGGGAAGACGTAATTTTATGCTATACTGCATTACAATTGAGACATAAAGCAGCTGAAGTGATTCAACAGGAAATTGACAAGAAACCAACAGTAAAATTGTACTGTTTATTAGGAGATGCCACAGATGACATTTCATGTTATGAAAAAGCATGGATTTTTTCGGAGCAAAAAAGTGGAAGAGCTCAACGTCATTGGGGCAATTATTACTTTTCGAAAAAAGAATATGAAAATGCAATTCCACATTTACAGAAAACTCTCGAGATAAATTCATTACAAGAAGTGCAATGGCTGCGACTTGGTTATGCTGCTTTGTCACTAGAGAATTGGGAACTTGCAGCAACAGCTTATCGAAGGTACACATACCTTGAACCACATGGCTTTGAATCATGGAACAACTTGGCTAAGGCTTACATTAAACTTGGTGATAAAAATCGGGCACATAAAGTCCTACAGGAATCCTTGAAATGCAATTATAACAGTTGGAAAGTGTGGGAAAACTTTTTGCTTGTCAGTGTTGATGTTGGTTCCTTTGAAGATGCAATTAACGCATATAATCGATTAGTTGAGTTAAAGGAAAAGTATCACGATAAACAAATTCTTGAAATAATCGTAGGAGCCATATCAAAGGACATTCCAGATGCCACGGGGAACTCATCAGGACGGTTAAAGAAAAAATGTTTACAATTATTGGGACAACAATCAGCTCAAAATCCAACATTGGGAATTGTTTGGGAATTGTCAGCACAATTAACGGATGAACCCTTACAAAAAGCCGAAAAACTTCAAAAAGCTCATAGAAGTTACACACAAGCTCAAACAAATTGGGTCAAAAATGAAAAGAGTTGTGAAAAAATTCTTGATCTTTGTCTTGATTTGTGTAATTTCAGTGTTCTTGCAACTCAAGACATCAAAGAAGGACAGAAAATGAGTGTGCTGTCTCAACTATCATCTGCAAGGTTGTCTGCAATGGGATGCATCAAAGTAGCAAAAGCAGAAAATTATGAAAATTTAACGGAAAAAATTAGTGACTTGGAGTCAACTGTTGAAAAAATGGTGGAACTCATTAAATCTTTAAAATAAAAATTTAAGTTGAATATAAAGTAAAATTAAATTAAAATTTATTTTATGGAACTTTATAATTTTTTTATTTTTTTAAAAAATCCGCCTTAATTCCATTAATATTGACTTTAAATTGGGTGTTTCAAATAACAGTGAAACTTCACTGTAGTAATTTTAAAACAAACATGCTCGTTGTTCTTGTAAAATAACATTGAATGAATATCATATGGTCATAAACAAGAGAAAGAGAGAGAAAAAAATTAATGTGTGTAAAATTTACTGTCTGTTTTAATTTCGTGCTCCGTCAAATAATTAAAATTTAATTTATTTTATCACAATTTCTAACAGAATCTACCTCTAAAAATACCATAAAAGTCACAAGAAATATCATTCAAGTGAAGGTTATAGTCAAAAAAGGTAAAAAATATCATTTTCATACAATTTACTGCATCCTCCTTTGATTTACTCATCTCAAGTGTGTAAATGATGTGTAATTTATTTACATAAATTTTTTTGGTTTTTACGTAAGCAAATTTGATCAATGAATTTGTCACCTTCAATGCATGTAAAAAAAAATATTAAACCATATTGGTATGAATACCGTTTTATTTTCTTTTTCTTCTTCTTCTACAAATAACATAATTTGCATAATAATGTTTGTCCGGAATAAATAATTAAGTAATTTTAGTTTCACACTTGACGTTGAGAGAATAGGATGCATTTTTAAATTAAAATTAAAAAAATCACAGTGATTTTGTTACATTTAAATATTTTTTATTATTTTTATTACAGAGCGATCCAAGGAAAGACATCACAATTTTTGGTTCAAGCATCGTAAAATTAAAGAAAACATTTTATCAAGACAAGAAAAAGTGGGTCACTATCAAATATATATGTAACTTTTTTGGGGTCAATGTTCGATCACATGCATAAAATAAGAAAAAATAGTAATAAATACATTCCGGATATTCACAAAGTGTAAGAAAGTTACATGATGATGACAATGAAACCAGTTATTATTTATTAGCATCACAAAATAAAACTCTAATTTTAAACCAAAAAAAATAACTGTTAATTTTATAAGTTAAAACATTAAAAAATACATTAAAGTTACCTTATCACCATGAAATTGTGGCCTTTACGTCGAATCATAAAATATGGCATTGCTGGATCAGCAGTTCTTGGCACCGGAGTCAGTCTTCATGCAAATGACTACAATTTAAATTCAATTGGAATTGTGAGACTTGGCAGAGCTGCGTTAACTGTCTTTGACATTGGACGAACATATAAAACCAAATTATATTACAAAGAATGGGACAAAACGAGTCCGGAATATTTTAAGAAAAAAAGTGAAGTGCATTGGATTGCTGCCGCCCGATTACTTGAATTATGTCGAACAAATAAGGGAGTTTACATTAAAATTGGACAACATATTGGGGCACTTGAATACCTGCTTCCAATTGAATATGTGAATACGATGAAAGTTTTGCATGCAAATGCCCCTGAAAATTCAGTGGAAGATTTGTATAAAGTTATAAGACAAGATTTGCACATAAATCCTGAAGAACTTTTTATATCGTTTGATGAAAAACCACTGGGCACTGCATCCCTGGCACAAGTCCATCGAGCAACTATGCGAGATGGCACTCAAGTTGCGGTTAAAGTACAACACCCGTATGTAAGAGGAAATTCCAAAGTTGACATTAAAACCATGGAATGTTTGGTTAAGCTAATGGAATGGGTGTTTCCTGATTTTAAAATGCAGTGGCTAGTAGATGAATCTAAAAAGAACCTACCGAAAGAACTTGATTTTGTCAATGAAGGTCGTAATGCGGAAAAATGTGCCAAATTATTTGAAAATTATGATTGGCTAGTTGTTCCAAAAATTTACTGGGAATATTCAACACCTCGTGTGCTTGTAATGGAATTCGTTGAAGGTGGACAAGTGAATGACTTAGAATACATTAAAAAAAATAACATTGACCCGTTGGATGTATCGGAAAAGTTAGGGAAACTTTATTCTCAAATGATATTCATCGATGGTTACGTCCATTCAGATCCACATCCAGGAAATATTTTACTCAGGAAAAATGAAAAAGGCGATACAGATGTTCTCTTATTAGATCACGGTCTTTACGCTAATTTAACAAATAAATTCCGATATGAGTACTCAAAGTTATGGCTAAGTATATTGAATGTTGATCGAAGTGCAATGCGATATCATGCCAATAATTTAGGGGTTGAGGGAGATTTGTATGGATTGTTTGCTTGCATGTTGACAGGTCGTCCATGGGACAGTGTACTTAAAGGGATCAGTAAAGTCGAACAAACTGAAGATGAAAAGGAACTTCTACAAGAAAATACATCGGCTGTCATGACATACATTGCTGAAATTTTACAAAACATGGATCGCCAAATGTTGCTTGTCATGAAGACGAATGATTTAATTCGGAGTATCGAGACAACACTTAAAACCCAAAATAGAATGACCGCATTTTGGATTATGTCTAAATGTTGTGTCAAATCAATTTATCAAGAAGAATATCGATTAGCGAATTCAAATTGGGAAAGATTTACAATCAGAATACGTCAAGGTTGGACATTGTTAGCCTTAAATTTGTACTATTTGTATCAAGGGTTCCGGAGGTTTGATATCATGCCGACACTTAAAGCTTTGTTTTAGTACACATTTTGAAAATGAAAATAAAATTTTTTATTACTGTTGGAAAATTTGTTGTTTTATTGTAATTTCCATTTCTTTCATCATATTTAATTGCATACGATCCAGGAAATTCGTATTTGAACCAATAATTTATCCGAAGTATGTTGTTGGTCGTCGTAATGAGAAGGTCTTTCTGAAACGCTTGTGATCGTAGCGTCTTGTAAGTGGGAATTTGATTTTGGAATCGTGGAACTGCTTGATTTGTACACGACGTGTTTTTGAAGCAACTACTGGTTCCACTTTGATTACCTTGAATCAGAAAAAGAAATGAAATTAATTTTTAATTCAAATCTTAGATAAAAAAAATTCTTACTTGGATTGAATGAGCACGAGCACGATGACGTGATGCCATATCACGATAACATTGGGTTACGGCTCCTCCAATTGTCAAATCACGGTATTCTCTGTACATGTTGTGGGTGCCAGAACGTGAATCATAACGCAACCAAATACCGAAATTCTTGATTTTCAATGGTGTTTTTTCATAAACACGTTTGATGGTGACAATTTCGCCAGTGGCCTTCTTGAATTTACGCAATTGACGCAAGAAATACCAGAAACGAGATTTGGCAACAATCTTGTCTGGAGCAAACAAGTTCATTTTGAACAATGGTGGATTTGGTTCCTTCTCGGAAGGTAATTTCCGACCAATGACTTGGTATTCCTTCAACTGAAATGAAAATTTAAAGCAAAAATTACTTTTTGAAATAACTTTGGAATAAAATCATATTCGGTGATTTCATTTGACGTTTAGTATTTCGTGTGTAGCCAACATGCACAAATATTTTCGCATTGTTTTCAAGTAAATAAAGAACTTTTGTGCTACTCTTAGGCAATTTTCCACTTCATTTGGTATTTAACTTGACTTTTCACACATTTTCAATACTAAATATCGTCAAAATATCACTTTAATTCGATAAAATTGTACCTCTCCTTTAGCTTTCATTTTGATGTTTCCACGAGGCTGATTGAAAAAGAACGAATGTCATTTTTGGCATTGCCAACTTGACAGAGAAATTTTGAAAACTGGGCACAGAAATTTTTGATATTTTTAATTGTAAATTTCAGTGATTAATTTTTTTATATTTCAAAGGAAAACAATAATATTCAGTACAAATTCTAAGGAAAATTGATTAAAAAATGTTATCAGTTGTACAAAAAGATAGTTTTCCATGAAATTTGTCCGTTATAATTTGAGTTCAAATTTCGAAGTTTTGCCGTTTCATTTTCAACTCAATCCCATCAAACAGACATCTTCCTTTTCTCGCGTATTTTTAACAAGGAAACATGGCTGTAAGTATTTTTCTCAAATATTTAGTGGAAAAAATGTGTAAAATTAATTAAAATTAGTATAAATTGCTTAAAATATTATTGAAATTTGATATTATAATGAAGAATTATTCCGAAATGTGTTAAATATTGACAAAAATTGATTTTAATGTATGCCCTCGTGGCCTGCATACAATTGTATTGTACACACAAACATCCACTGAAGTATGAATTGAAATTTTAATTAAATATTTATTTTTTTCTCATTTCAGACCCTCAAAAAAAGAAAAAAGACCAGAAAGCTACGTGGACATGTCAGTCACGGACATGGTCGTATTGGTAAGTTATTTTTTTATTGTTGAGTTGAAATTTGAAATGAACTAACCTCAACATATTGATTTTCTTTTTCCTGTTCAGGCAAACACCGCAAGCATCCTGGTGGTCGCGGTAATGCCGGTGGTATGCATCATCATCGCATCAACTTTGACAAATACCATCCCGGTTATTTCGGAAAAGTTGGTATGAGAAATTTCCATTTGAATCGTAATCACCAATTCTGCCCAACAATCAATTTGGACAAATTGTGGTCGTTAGTGGGTGAAGAGAAACGTTTGGAATGCGCCAAGGACCCCAAAAAGGTTCCAGTTGTTGATATTGTTCAATTTGTAAGTACTTTTAAATTAAATTTCATAAAATAATTGAATGATGACAATTCGTACGGGCGGACTGAAAGGAGCGTACATCTCCACAAAAACTATGTCGATTCGTACTTACTGACTTTAAATTTTAATTAAAATTTTTATAAAAATACATTTCAAATTCAAATTACTAATATCCTTTTAAATTTTATCATTTCAGGGCTATTACAAACTTTTAGGTCATGGACATCTCCCCAAACAACCAATTATCGTTAAGGCAAAATACGTGTCACACAAAGCCGAAAACAAGATCAAGGCAGCCGGTGGAGCCTGTGTACTAAGGGCTTAAATTATTTTTAAAATAAAAAATCAAGCATTTGTACAAAATTCCATCTTGGGTACAAACAAACTTACGATTAATATAAACAAAAATATTGAAAAAAACACAAAACAACTGTTTTAATTTAAATTTTTTTTTTATTCGCATGTAAAATTTTATTCAAATTTCTGAAACAAAAATGTTTAATGGAATATTGTTTGGAAATGAGCTTCGATTTGATTTGCAAAAAAAAATTGATCTACTTAAGAATAACAAATTGAAATGGGTGCAAATAATTTATTTATTCATATTCGGAAAAGAAGCAGAGCTAAATTTATTTCTTTTTTTGTTTTAAATTTTATCGTGATTAGGATTCATAATTCAGTATAAAAATGTTCCAAATCCAAAAGTACGTTTAATACTTTCAAAGTAATATCTATGCCAATTTTGTTTTGTTGTTTCAACTTCGGCAGTTGGGACACTTGTTTGAGTCAATTTTAGCTCCGTATGGTCTTCCTGTTCATCTAGCTCAAGTGTGACATGTGAAAAATGGCCAGAAGGCCATTGTTTGTATCTCCACGTTTGTGTGATTTTATTGTGAGGTATTAAGTCTTCAAATTTACCTGAAATATTACCACCAAATAATTGGAATCTGAAATGCAAAGAATTTCATTTAATTTTCTTAATTTAATGAAACATTTTATACAACTTACTCTCCACCTTTAGTAGAATCTAATTTAACATCACCTCGAGTGAAGGCCGCAACCATTTCTTTTCTAGTCAATGCATCGTAAAGTTCTGCAGCCCGACACTGAAACGACTCAGTTATTTTGATGGTTTCACACTCGATACGAACCCCAACGTTATTAGATTTTGTATCAATTACAGGTTGCATCATTTCGTTTTTCTTATTATTAAAGCCACTTGCATGATTTTTCACGGCATCTATTTTGGTGGTTGTTTGTGCATTGTCTTTGCTTGGCAAAATCAAACTCTTAGCAAAATCCTGTTTAAGTGTCTTGACATAAGCCTCTAATTTTTCACGAATTTTATCTCGTCCAATGTTGTACATAAACGCCTTGATACGTTCATTTAATTCATTTGACTCATCAATGGAAATTGTAATTTCAACTTCATCAATATCATTTTCCTCACTTAGGTTAGGAATACTTGCTTTACCTTCTGTACTAAATGTTGTTTCACCTTCAAGTTTTCCATCCCATTTCAACAAGATGTTCCATTCATAGAAAAAGATTAATTTTCCTTTGCGATTATTTGCCGTGGCTTCACCATCCAACTTCTCACAAGTTTTCACACGACAAACAATCCCATTTTGTTTAATTTCCATACCTTCTAACAATTCTCGTAGCTTTTCTTTTGACCATGGTGTGGCATTTTTTTCCGTCCAATGCCAATTATTTACATTTGTAGCATCGGGTCGTTCTTCAACAATCCATCTTGGATCACCTGATTCAAAAATAAAATTTTCAAGGTTTATAAAATTTGCCATCACAAAAAAAACTTTTCAAAGAAAAAATTTACCTTCTCCCCATTTTGCCATTTTTCTTCAAATTCAAATTGATTTTCTCACTTTTACACAGAAACTTGTAAGGCTTTCAATAAATTTAGAAGTTTTTATGTTAATTTATTTTTATGTAATGTTAATTTAATATAAATTTAAATGAAGATTTTTTCTGGCGTGCGGTAACAATTCTTTTACTTTGCAGAAATGTCTAGAATGCTCTCGAAATATCAAATTCATGTGTCAATTTGACAGTTTGCCAAAGTCGAGTACGAAATTTAACCGTTTATTGCCAAACGGATAATTATTTAAATTAAAATGATTTGTACATGATTTGGACGCGATTTTCAATTTATACGAGATTCAAACGATAGTCAACTATTTTCAAACGATAAAAATCCATTTTTATTTAAATTTCCTCACAGTATTTTCGAATATATTAAAATTTTGAAAATCCCGTTCAATGAGCATGAAGGTTAAATTCGATTTCGATCAACAACAAAAACAATTGCCACTAAAAATAACACGGTTAAATGTGAAGCATAATAAAAGCAGGAAAAGAAGTACAAAAATATTTATAAAATTACATTGCAATATCAAAACAAAACGATTTTCAATAACAATTGAAATTGAAAAATATTTGAGCTGTCAATTGAATCCTTTGCAAAATTTAACATGATTCGACCGGCTGGATATTCTGATTCTGAAGAAGATGAGTATGATGATTTTGATCTAGGTTATGATCGTGTAAGGACATTTCACTGACTTTTATTGAATTGATAAAAAAAAATAGTTTTGTTTCAATTTCAGCCTAAACGTGAACCATTTCAGCCCATTAAAAGCACTCAAGATGAGTTAGAGGAGACGATGTATCGTGCACTTAGTGATGGGGATTTGGAAGGATTAAAATTAGTCCTTGAAAGTGTTAATATTAACTTAGATGATCGGTTTCGTCATGGTTATTCACTTCTCATGTACGCTTGTATGGAAGCTCAAGCAGCAATCGTGAAATTCCTGATTGAAAAAGGAGCTACAGTGAACATGGAAATCGAATCTTACACACCATTAATGATGGCTTGTCGTTCAGAAGGTGATTCCACATCAGTGGCACAAATTGTGAAGGATTTACTTGAAAATGGAGCTGTGATAAACCAATCGAACATTTATGGTGATACACCTCTCATTTTTGCATGTCAAAATGGACATACGGAAGTCGTTAAGATGATGATCAAAGAAGCATCTCTCGATTCAACTAATAATCAAACGGGAAATTCAGCGATATTTTATGCAGTTGAGAAAAACTGTTTGGAAATTGTTAAAATGTTATTAGAACATGGAGCTTCATACACAATTCCAAATCGTAAGGGTTACATTCCAAAAGTCATTGCTGATATGCATGGATTTTTTGACATCGTCGCACTATTCCCGAAAAAAGAAGAAGAGGAATATCAAATTCCTACCTCTTATACTACAATTCGACATTATACTGATCTCGTTCCTGGAATTCTCCACAAACCGATTGCCCCACCGTACTTTTATCGTATCCGTGAAATACTGATTGGATTGGAACTGGAAATTTTACATAAGCCTCTTGCAAAAGCCGATGTAAGTCTTCCTCAATTACTCACAATGAATGAAACGAAATTGGAGGAAGTTGGAGTGAAATTACCCATTCTCCAGAAAAAACTCATGCTTGGCTTATTTAAATTCCATTCACATAAATGGTCCAAAAAAAGTATTTCATCAATTACAAATGAATCACGTGTCGACACATTTCACGTATACGCAATGATGGCAGGACATTTACAACATTTGGTCGTGCTTCGAAGTAGTTTGGTATTCCTCTTCCAGTTGATCAAAGATCGTAAATTTCCTGAAATTGAAATCCTCAAGGCTGTAAAAATAATAAGAGCTCTAGATAAGTATTTGCAAGAACTTGAAAAACTTTTTTGGTACATGGAAAAAATTCGTCAAGCAAGTCCCGTTACACTAATTGATGAAATTACACCAGAAAAAGCTGATGTCAAGCCAAATCGAAGAATGTTCCTTTCAAAATTGACAAAATACTCTGCTGTGTTTGGGGTTGTAACAATAGTAGGATTAATATTGCGAGCCAAATTAAAGTAAAATATTATTAGTTAGTTAAGAATGAAATGTGATAAAATTTGTTGTTTCACATAAATTTATTTAAATTAATTTAAGCACTTATGTTTCCATGAATTACTAACTAAATTCAATAAATTATTCTTATAACTACAGTTAACACAAAAAAATACTTTTAAGGATATTTTTCCGATGTGCTCAAGTAATAACGTTTTTTTGATTGGTCCAGTAAATTGTCCATTTGGTTCACTCTGACAATTGACACAAAATAATGAAAATCCTTTTTTAAGCATCAGTAAAAATTCATTCTTAGCTAAAAGACTTTTAAAATGAATAATTTTCGTAAAATAACCAAGTATTGAACTCTCATTGAAATCTTTCTGTTCTTCAAACGAACATCGCGTGATTTTGAAAACAATTTCAGGATTGTAAATTTTTTGTAATGTCAAAGATTTGTTGTGTTCCACTGCAATGTCATCGAATTTGTATCTTTTATAATATTTTGACTCACCACAAAAATATGAGTAGGATGTTTTTAAATGAATTCGATCTAGTCGCTTCAAGTCCTCTAAAATTGTTTCTATGACTAATTTAATTTCATTTTCCTTTTCAAACAAAAAATCGTCAAGGGATTTTAAAATAAGCATCAGATACGTTATCACCATACTATGAGAAAGTTCAATTTCCTTATTTACAGGATTTGTGTGTTGTATTGTCTCATTTTCATAAAATCTGTATAATTCATTGTCATTTTTACGAATGTCGTTTAAAGAAAATTCAAACGATTCCGTTATAAGTTCTTCCCTTTGATTTAAATTGCAATAACGAATTATTTCTAAGTCAGGTAAATTTAATTTGAATCCGACACCAGGCCAATAAAGGATTTGATTCATTGTCAAATAATTACAATCTATTACATTATTTTGGTTTTGTGAATTGATGTGGCTTTTCATTGAGAGATCACATGTAATTGGGTTGAGTTGAAATGAGAAATTGCATAGATTTGATGGTGTTGTGTTTATGTGCAGTGCTTGCTCTTTTGATTCAATACATTTTTTTACGTTGCAATGAAATTTGGATTTATCATTCTTTGAAAGACTTTTTTTCTTCGTTTTTGATTTGGTCTTGGATTTGGGCTTTGAATTGTCTGGAGTACTTATTGATTCGGGTTCTGTAAAACTTTCCTTTGGTATTGACACCATCATTGGACTGGGAACCTCTATGTTTACATTGTCTTCCAGCTCATTTTTAATAACCATTTCGCATGAAGTGAGATCATTTTGAGTCCCCATTTGATCTAATGCTGTAACTTTCATTTGATCAATTGGCAGTGGCTTATCTTGTTTTGGTTCGTTATTCATTAAATCAGGATTTTCCTCTTCCTTGATTTCCTTTTCATGATTTTTCTCAGTTTCATTTAATTTTAATTCTTGTAAAAGGGCTTCACATGCTTCTTTATTCAACAAAACTTTTGGTTGAAAATTCTTCGACGTATAAAGGTCTTGATTTTTACTGACATCAATTAAATTTAATCTTTCGTCCCTTGATTCCTGATTCTTTGATTGATTTACATTTTCAAAATATGTTAATGGAATTTTCAATCGTATTTTCCTACTTTCAATTTCATTATCAGATTTTTCCGTTATTGATTGTTTGCGTGTCGAACGACGACGATTACCAATGGCTTTGGGACGAGATTCACTTACACTAGATTTTGATGATTTTAAGGTCACATGGTCTTTTTCTTGTCTCTCAATGTTATCAATTTCAGCTCCAGATTTTGAATGTGTCTCACAAGGCTTTGATGCATTTTCATTTTTTTCAGCATTTTCATCTGGTTTCTCTTCTTTGATTTTAACTTCGTTACAGATTTTGTGGTTCAAATATTCGTCAATTTTTATTCTAACATTTGTCTTCAAATACTGTTGAATTGTGCTCAATTCTGTTTGACCTGGGTTTTCCACTTTGAATTCAAAGATTTTTCTAACAATAAAATTATACAGATTAGTACGGTTTTCGCTTGTTACTCCAGTTGTATTTAAATTCAAGAATTCTTTTATCAGAACCTTTAAATATGCTTTCTTTGAGATATCATTGATTGGAGTGATACCAGACAAATATTCCAATAAAATTTTTCGGACACCTAAAATGAGAATTAAATTAAAATTTGTTTGTTTGTTACAAATTTCTTAACATGCTCCTTACCAAAAAGGTTGTAGGATTCTTTTTCCATTGTTGATTTTTTTGAAATTCTTATTAATGTTTTCAATAATAAATTAAATAAATAAATTAAAATTAATTCAAATGCTTATTTGTAGTTTTATTTTTGTTTACTTTTTTTACAACCAAAATTACTGTGTCAAAATACACTACAAATTAAAACGAAGTCGAAAGAATTTTAAGGCGTTGCCTTTTTAAAACTTTCCTACAAAAATTAAAACTTCTGAACGATTATTTTGAATATTTGAACGTGAAAAAATTCGTTGCATCGATTCGTTGTACCATTTTCTGTAGATACATGAACGGAAATTTTAAAAATGCGTACGCAAAAAAACGATGGATATTTGAAGTAGGTCATTTTTGTAGGAATTTACAACATGGTATCCCATCTGTCAACAAGTAAATATTTTCAATTCTTATGAACATCATTTGTTTTGATTCAATTCGCATGGCAGTAAAAATAAAAACATAAAAAATTTAATTTCATAGTACGATAAAATGATTCAACGAAATATTTTATCGATTTGGAAAGCATTTAAATCATCTAATATTTTAATAAGTCGTGCTTGTCATCTTCAAAAAATCGAAGAATTATCCGAGAAAGAATTACAAGAATTCATTGACGATTCTCTCATCCAAAAAACACCCGATAAAAGTCTGATAGAACCCGGTGGAGCAACAGTAGAAGATGAAATTGCCCCATTTATCAAACCAACTTTTAATTTGGCTGCATATGCAAATAAATCACACACACTTAAACAATTTCTGGATTTAGGAGTTGATCTTCATAAAATTGAGAAACGAAAAGGCTTGGGACAGTTTGTGTTACAACTGGAATTCGATAAACATGTGAAAGATCATTTATTGTTTTTGAAAGACGTTGGTGTGTCACCAGATATATTTGGAGAATTTATTACGAAAAATCCACTTATATTCAAGGAAAACATTGATGATTTACAGACACGAGTTAATTATTTGCAATCAAAAAAGTTTACCTCTGAAATGATTGTTAGGATCATTGAAAAAAATCCATTTTGGTTGATGTTCAGCACGAAGAGAATTGACAGGCGTCTTGGATTTTTTCAAAAGACATTTTTACTCAATGGAAATGAAGTACGATATTTGTCTAGCAAACAATCAAGATTAATCACATATAATGTGGATCATGTACGGAAAAGTTATTTTGTGGTTAAAGAAGAAATGGGCTTCGAGAAGGAAGAAACAAAGTCACTCGTTCTTGCCAAACCAAGACTTTTTATGATGAGTAAGTTTTAATTTTGATTTATAGACTAGAGATAGAGATTTATATATCTTGAGGTTTTGTTTTTCATTAAATTTCAGATCACGATTCGTTACTCAACCGATTCGAATATGTGCATCACACCATGAAATTACCACATGAAACCATCTTGAAAACTCCTGAAGTGCTGACAACTCGCTTATTTAAGCTAAAAGAACGTCATGAATTCCTGCATAAACTAAGACGTGACCAATATGATCCTAAAAAACATTTATATGTTTCACTTTATTCACTGGTGACAGCATCAGACAAAGAATTCATACAGAATATTGCCAAATCATGTACAGAGGAGTATGAAAAGTTCCTCAAAACACTCTAATTTCTATTATTGCAAGATTGACTTAATTTTATTCTTTATTAAATAACTTTTTACAGTAGTACATATAGTCAAAAATAATTATAAGATATTAAAAATTTAAAATTAAAAGAGATTTTACGATTTTTTTTCTTAACTAAATTTACCCAACTCAACTTTTTTCCTAATCACACGAATTGAACTATGAAGAAATGAATCAATTATGCTGGCAACTACATAAATTCCCCCTACTATTGCACAAATATTGGTAGCTAAGTGTCCGATTGAATTCGATTTTTCCGTAATTTTTACCATGAGAGGTGAAAGTTCATAACTGAAAAATATTCCAGGCATTCCAGATTCACCTTTTCCTGCTGCAACTGACTTTTGGTAGGTTGTCACACTAAATTGATTTGTATGCAAGACAGAGCCATTGAGGAAGACATACATGGTTGGAACAATCTTAAGATAATAATTAAACATAAAGCCTCCTGCAATGATACAAAAAAAAGAAAATGAAAATTTTACTGGATGTTTAAAAAAATTGTGGGTTATTTTTGGTAGAAGACAGTAAAATGTTATTTTGACATTTAAAATTTCAATTTTGTTACGTGAGAACTCAAAAAAAAGATCTTTCGAGTGATAAAATTCACAAAACACATCACTAAAATTTAACTGAAATCTCGAAATAAATCTGTAAACATGCCAATGCCAAGTGGAACAATTTATAATCAAGGTCAACAAGGTCCGAGTTGCTTTGATCGAATGAAAATGGGATTTACAATTGGATTTTGTGTTGGAATGGCTTCAGGAGCTTTATTCGGGGGATTTAGTGCATTAAGGTATTGTTATTTATTATTTCTAATAGATTTTTATTTAACTACAATTATTTTTATGATAGATATGGTTTAAGAGGACGAGAATTGATAAATAATGTAGGAAAAGTCATGCTTCAAGGAGGTGGCACATTTGGCACGTTTATGGCAATCGGTACCGGCATTAGATGTTAGAAAATGAAATAGTTATCAGTAAAATTTAAGTGAAGCATTTTAAAAAAGCACATATTGGATTATGAAAAATTGAAAGTAGATTTGTTTTATATGAAATTGTTGTAAAAATCCGTTTTCTTGATTAAAAATCATTCGATAATAAACCATTTTTCCTGCTTTGAATCAGTGATTTGTAAATAATTCAAAAAAAATAAATTTTTTTGTTCACTCACCTTCATCAGCGATTGCTTTTCGACCATCAAGTGGATGTGTCGAAGCATAATCAATTTTTTCCCCGAACGATAAATGGTTAATGACGTGACTGGTGTTGAATGTCGAGGACAAAAAAGGTTGAACATCATGTACGTGAATATGATTAATTGAAAAGGATTTACCAGGAGCCAAGTGAAAACTGCCACTCATTCGATTCACTTCAATTTTTCCATAAATTTGACATGCCTCATTTAAAGCATATGCCTCTTTCGCTTTATCCAGAGCTTGTTCCTTCTTACACTGCTCAAAATCATGAATATTTGGATTCCATTTCTTTTCTCGGTAAGCATCCACAACATCTTGACACGTATTACAGCAATGAGTACTATTAGCTTGAGCTCCATAACAACTGCCACATGTCACTTCAGCAATTCCAGTTTCTTCTGGCTTTGCTGTACTCGTTGCATTCGTTCTCTTTGTTGTTGTGATATCTTCTTTCTTTGCCTCATCAATGGGATTCCCATTCAAATCCATCCGTCGCTTAAACACATTATGCTCAATATGCATATGCTGTTCTCCAGTTGAATCCATAGCATCCAAGGACAGATAATCACAGGATATTGTGGGAATATACAAGTCAAAATTTATCTGCAATTTGTGAGACCTTGTTGTGTCGACAAAAAGGGTCTGTTCTATATTTGGTGACAGATACGCATTGAATTCCAACACAATTAATATCAATATGAGGGTAAAACTTATCACAGAAACTGAAATTAAACGTAAAATTGCTTTCGTGTCCTTTTAAAAAAAAAATAAATAAAAAAAAAATTACTTGTAGCTCCTGATAAAGTTCGAATCTGTGCATCTTCTATCGTTTTTGAGAATGCGTCAAACTTTTTGATACTATCAAAGACACGATGACCATTTTGAGGCATAATTATTTTACTTATTTATGATAAATTTTGGTTTTTCTACTCTATAAATGCTTAAATATCAGTAGAAATATTTACCGACTCGATTTGTTTATGTGCGATACTGACGTGTAATTGCAGTCTTTATTGGAATAAAAACACCTTGAAAAATCATCGAAAACCTCATAATTTTCCAGAAACCGTTTTAATGACATTTGAGACCCGAAGAATTTTTTTCCATTTTTAATTTGTTTTATGAAGCAATTTTCTTAAATCTAAACAAACAGGATAAAATTTTATAAATGTGATGATTTGCAACGGTTAAATTATAGACGATCACAATTGTGTGTGCTGGAAAACAAAAGATCAAGTGACAACTCTGCATTAATCAAAATAAATAAACAACTGAGAAAAAATTGTAAATAATCAATAATTTCATAGGATAACATTTTTATTGAATTTTATTTCAATTGAATTAAAATGGATCAACATTCACCTAGAAAAACCTTGTCAACTTCATCTCAGGAAAGTTTTGAAGCATTAGGTAAGATGAAAATATCTCAATTCAGACGAATTTTTATTTACCTTTAAATTTTTCAGATCCCCATGATCCTGAATTGTGTAAATATGCAAAAAATATGTTCGAAAAGACGGGACTTTACTTAAAAGGTGAATTATCGGCTGTTCTTGAAGATTATAAGTTACTCGATAATATGAATGCTGCAACGGCTTCTCGTTACCAGCAAATTGATGCCTCAATTACACGATTGAACACTGCCAATACGTACATTAATCAACAAATGATTGAATTATTACCTCTTATGAAGGAAATCGATGAAATTGAGAGAACTGTAGAAAAATTAGAACAAGGTGCATACCGATTATCAGAATACACGACAAAATTAGAGAATCAATTTAAAACTGTTTTTCCAAATAAGAAATAATTTTAAATTTATTCCTTTTGTTTTTGTGATTTATTAGATTTTAGGATAATTATATACAAATATAATATTGATGAGGTAGTTCTACTGTTAACAAAAAAACACATTTTATTATTTGGCGACTTCTAGTGGGGCGTTCTCGGGACGTGGCTCATTTCGACAAATAATTGAAACTCTTCGCGTCTTATTCACTGGAGCTGATTTAAAGAAACTCATTTTCTTACTGAGAACTTCGTGTGTGAAATTATATCTTGAGGAGTGACTCATGATATACAAGGACCTTTGTTTTAGCAACACATCAACATAAAATCCCTTTTCTCCAAGTGGAGACGGCTGGTTTCTATATTCCGAATTATCTTTATATTCCTTTTCATTTATACGAACGAGTCTCATCACAGCATCAGAAAGCAAACTTATTCCAGCTATCGTTGTTCCACAATATCTTACACTGAAATTAAAAAAAAATGTTTTTTAATGATATCTTAAAATAAATAAATAAATGTCACACCTATCAACATGGGGTTTAATAACACCCTCTGCATCCAAATCCAGAACATGAACATGAGGCAGAACTTTCTCCTGAGGAAACGCAACTTCCAAAACTTTATTCAATATTTTCTTATTATCTGGATACCATTTTTGTCGTTCAGTCTCGCGAAATCCCTGAATCGCATCATCCCAATGATCAAATTCATATTTCAATCGTTTCAGATACGGATCAATTTCTTCCATCATATCACTTTCTTCCTTTTGCGTAATGAAATCATGTATGATTATCATATCATTGAGGAATTTCTCTTTTTCATCTTCCGGCCAATGTCCAACAAAGTCAAAGGTTTTATCACATATTTCAGGTAAATTTTTTACTTTTAAATGAGCTGTTCTTGCAATCACATTCCATTTTATCAATTGTTTTGTTTGATTTATAAGTAATCTAGGTAAAATCATTTTTTTGAATTTTAAATTTAATTTTAAAATTGTTTCATAAGAATTTTTTCATTTCATTGATAAATATTTTTACTATCACATATCATATGTTTTGATTGTCAAAAAAACATATGGCCATACAGACCCATACACAATTTTCATTTAATTGATAATTTACAATTGACTGTAAACAAAACATATTTTTTGTTGTAAAATTGAACTTTGATCTCAAATTTAACTTTCTCTATTCATAAAATTTACAATTAAAGTTTAATTTGAATACTATCCATTGATAAAATTTTCTATGGACTCCGATCAGCTGATTACACATACACACACAGATACACATACGAATTGTGATTGATAGTGAAAACACACAAATAAAACTTAGAACTTTATTCATAATCATTTTTTGCTTATATTGCAAACGCAATGCAAACTTTATCCTTAAATGTAAGAAATTAAAGTTAATTTTACGAAAAATTGTGTTAATTTAATTGAAGTGATATTCAGAATTAATTTCAACGTGTTAAAGGTTATAATCGAAATTTATAATAAGTGGTTAAATTTGAATAGTGAAAAGTTCTGTTTGCCCTCCAAATCAAATGAAATGTATGTTCAATGAAACTAAGCGATTGTTTTAGTTTACAAAGCAAACATATTGTTGATTTAATTATTTTTTATCAAGAAACTGCTGAATTCGTGGAGTATTCCATTAATTGAAATGTAATAATAAAAAATAATCAATAATAGTTTTGTATTTGCCATGTGATGTTGATATATTTCAATGAAAAAATTTTCCATTAATAAACCAGATTTGATGTGTGATGATGAAATTTGTGTTAAAAAGAGTATGCTAAAGAGTTCATAAAAGAGAAGAAGAAAAGAGAATGAAGGATAACCAGCGTTTTTTTGTTAGAACATATCGCATTTAATTAAAATTTGAAAGAAAAAAAATAAATAAAAAAAGCAAACAAGAGAGACAAAACACAAAATATTATAAATAGTACAAAAAGTAGGTTACTGTAGTGACCTTGAACTTACGTATGTCTTCTTTATCGTAGAAATTTAGAAATGGCTAGTAATTACCTTTATTTTATACTTAAATATAAATTTACGATGATAACATATGATTTGTAATCGGCACTTTTATTACTTTAATCTTTTTTTTTATTTATTTGAACAGTGAATAATTTACTCTGCTTGATAACAGTAATCAAATTGATCTTATCATGTAATTTGAAGCTAATTTTTATTATTATGAATGAATGTATTTGCCGCTGAATCGTGTGAATTTTAATCAAATCATCGAACCTTATCCAAACTATAGGTTTGAATTGTTTTTCAACTATGATAAAATGCTATGTGATAAGGTTATCAAGGTATTATTTTGAAATTAAGTGAAATATCAGCCGTTGATGAATTTACTTAATCAATAAGTCGACTTGAGATCAGGATTCTAAAACTCTTTGTTGACTGTTGAGACATAATCAATGTTTCAGTTGATGCGAACGCGAGATATTTTATTTTACTGGAAAGTGAAGATTTGCCGACAAACATTCGTTTTGTGATTCGGGACAGGGCTTAAGCCAGTTAGCCTAAAAATGGACAAAAACTGTTAATAACCGTTTTTTTTTAAATTGGTCCGTCCACGTGGTTTTCTTTGTGCTGTCAAAAAGCGCTCAGGGGCTTTGATTTTGGCACTCCAGAGCCTAAGCATAGACATCGTAAAAATTTATAATCCTCTAACAAAATTCCATTCCTCAAAAATTTGAAGACATTGAATTAATTTGTATGACATTGAAGTGAATGCTGAGACTCCAAATATTTTTTATACAACTATGTACTTTTTTCAACGAATTCAGTACGATCGAAATGCACTTTCCTAGATCCTCCAGGGCTGCTTATGAGTTTCTTTATTCACAACTTAAAAACTTCTTTGAACATTTTTGAACAGTTTTTGTCACTGGACCTCAAAAAATGGTCCGATCCTTGAACTCATTGTCACATTCATGAGGCGTCTTTGAAAAATAAAAAATTCACATCTTGCTTAGATATCCCTATCTCGAATTTTAAAGCAATCGAGCCAAAAAAAACTATACAATGTCTGAATGAGGTAAGACGATGAAAAACCGCTCTTAAAAGTGCAATTATTCAAACAAAATACACTCAAACAAAATTTAAATATCTCAAACTGAGATGGAAGTTTCACATACACAAAAACCTTTAAAGATAAATTTCAACACAACTTAAGAATTCTTACAAAACTCAATTACAAGTTGACAAAACATACAATTTTAATTATTATTATTGATTTGCTTATATACAGATATCACACAAAGACTTTATCATTCTAAACAATTAACTTTTATTTTTTAATACAGTCTGATACAGTCATTCACCGAGTTCAGTTCAGTTCAATTCAGTTTATATGAAAAAAAAGGTTCTGAATCATAAAATTCAATTAAACTCATATTACTTTGTTCATACATAAATTTAAATTTAATATAAATGTAAAATAAGACAAAACCACTATCATTTCAATGATTTTGTTTCCTTATTTTTTTTATTTCATCTTAAAAGAAAATTACAATTATAATTGTTTTTATTTTTATAGAAATTGTAAAAACGTACTTATCAGCTGATTACTTATTACAATTATATTATTATTACAACAAACTTATTTGATTTATCATATCACGTAAAGTTGTTTGATTGAATGATTTTATTGGTGTAACCATGTCAATACTGCATAATGATACGGATAAATTCAATGGGTAAGCTATTTTTTTTTAATTTAATTCTTTTTTAGTTGATAAAATGTCATGTGATAACTTTTTAATATTACATTTTTTTTATTAATTTCGAATTTTAATAGAAATCAGAAATTATTGGATGAAAATACGCCATTGACCTATTTTGTAAATCGAAATGTTATGAAACAAGATGAATTAGCACATATCTCAGGTTATGAAAGGCACAAACCGACGTTAGTTGAAAGTACGAGGAATTCAATGAAAGACTTTAAATGTACGAAAATCATAAAACAAACAATACCTGTAATTGAATGGCTACCGAAATATTCGATTAAAAATGATTTTATGGGAGATTTAATGGCTGGAATTACGGTTGCAGTTATGCATATACCTCAAGGTTGTTAAATCAATATTTGAATTGAATTTTATGTGTGCTAATATTTTAATTTTCATTTCATAGGAATGGCATATGGAATCTTAGCAGGATTAACGCCCTCTGTTGGTCTCTATATGGCCTTCTTTCCAACGTTGGTCTACTTTTTATTTGGCACATCGCGCCACATTTCAACTGGGACATTTGCCGTCATTAGTATCATGACAGCTAAGATTGTGAATACTTATGCAACTATTGGTCCGCATTCTGATGATGGGAGTATGAATTCGGTATGTAAATCTTTAATTTTACATTGAATTCCTAAAATAATTTCAATATCCAATTCAGACAGATTCATTAGTTTCAACGAGTGATGGAACAATACAGTACACATCATTTCAAGTGGCAACGGCCGTTACTTTGGTGGCTGGAATTTATCAACTTTTGATGAGCTTTTTGAGATTAGGCACACTCGCATCCCTCCTCAGTAAACCATTAGTGAATGCATTTACAACTGCAGCTGCCATTCATGTATTGGTTAGTCAGACAAAGGATCTCTTTGGAGTTACAGTTCCACGTTATAATGGTGCCTTTAAAATTGTTTTGACTGTTATTGATATATGCAATGAAATACCGAATAGTAATACGACAACAGTAATTATTTCTGCCATTGTGATGCTTTTTATGATTTTCATGAATGAATTTTTAAAGGTGAGTTAAATTTAATCAATTTTTTTTACATATAATTTTAATAAATTATAATTTCCCAGCCCAAAATGGCTAATAAATGTCGATTTCCAATTCCTGCCGAGTTAATGGCTGTTGTTGGTGCTACACTTGTATCGTATTTAATGGAATTCGGTCCCCTCTATAAGGTGAAATTAGTTGGAAGTATTCCTTTAGGACTACCTGAACCCGTAGCACCTCCAATTGAACTACTTAAAGTTGTAGCAATTGATTCAATTGCAGTCACGATTGTCAGTTTTTCGATTGGGATATCGATGGCATTGATTTTTGCTCAAAAACAATGTTATGAAGTGCGAGCTAATCAGGAGTTATTCGCTTTTGTAAGTTCAAATAATTTTTTCTTTTGTACATGGAAATAATTTAAATGTTTAAATTTCATTTCAGGGTCTCAGTAATTTAGTTGGTTCATTATTCAGCTGTATTCCGATGGCATGCTCTCTGTCACGTTCTGTTATTCAAGAACAAACAGGTGGTAAAACACAACTTACCTCTGTAGTATCGGCATCCCTTATCCTGATTCTCTTATTGTGGCTTGGACCCTTCTTTGAAACACTTCCAAAATGTGTATTAGCTGGTATAATTATTGTTGCATTGAAATCAATGTTTTTACAAGTAAAAGACTTGCCACGTTTTTACCGGCAAAGTAAATTAGAAGCAATAGTTTGGATTGTGACATTTTTCGGTGTTGTTTTAATTGATATTGATATTGGTCTCTTGGCTGGTGTACTTGTGTCAATTGGAGTCTTGTATATCAAAGGATTCAAATCTAATTCTTGTCTCTTGGGTGTTGTTCCAGAAACGGGGATTTATGTCGATGTGACAACACACAAAGATGCAAAAGAGATTACTGATATTAAGATTTTCCGTTATTCGGGTGCCATTAATTTTGCATCACGATCAACATTCAAATCGCAGTTATCAGAAGCAATTAAAGTTGATCATCGTGTTATCCGAAGAGCTTCGACAATCAAAAATCCAAGTGAGACTTCAAAGTTGGTAGGAATGAGATCAGTAATCATCGATTTAGCAACAGTTCCACATATCGACTATGCAGCATGTGAAACATTTTCCGATATTCAAAAAGAACTTGCATTACTGAATTGTACTTTGGTGTTGGCACAACCTCAGGATTCAGTTTATGATACATTAAGACATTCACAGACATTAGGAGAAGGTCCATTTCATGTTTACCCATCGATACATGATGCTGTTTTGTTTTCACAAGACACAATAGAACCCGTAGTTTAATTATTTATAAAAAAATAAAATCTCATATAAAACAGTTGGTGCCTTGCAATATGAAAAACAACTCGAACAATTTCTCTTATATTTTTTTATCATATTTTCAGAATTTTAGTTTTATTATACATTTAAAATAGTGTTAAAAAATATAATTGTTGAATATTATTTTAAAGTAAAACATAGAATTGTTTTTATTTTATTTACTTTTAATAAAATGATAGTACTTATAGCCATTAGAAAATAGATGATAGAAAGAATTTTTATCAATGTGACAATAAAAACTATAAGAATATACAAATTTTGTTGTTTAATCTGTTTGATTCCTTTCATTAATCAAAAAAAAAATTATTATGTTAAGTAACGATATCAGGAAATTAAAATGTATCGAGTCAATACAAGCAAAAAACACACAAATGAAATGCACATAAGAAATCTTGTAAACCGATATTTTCTGGCACGTGCTTAGTTATTTAATTTTTCTCATTCTATTACAATGATTTGTTTTTATTTCAAAGTAAGTCAATTACATTTCAAATGGTTTTTATTGTGATTTTGTTTTTGTATCTTTATATTAGAAGTGAAATAACACAAATTAGTATGGAAAATGCACTCATAAATACAATGTTTCAAAAAATTATGAAATTATAAGATTTACTTTTAACTTATCTGCAATAAAACATGAGTAAGCGATTGAAAGTAAGCTGATCAACGTTTACTAAGCAAATTTTATTACGATTGAACTTGACAAAATTAAATAAACTCAAAGAAAGGAATTTTGATGTTGAGTTCATAAATATTAACCCTTAATTGTGTTCTTAGACCCGTGAGACGGTAACCAGACATTTCATCTACACTTTCTACATTTTAGTATCACAAAAATTTATTGGCACACAATTTAATCCTTGTTTTATTCTTCTTCATTTTCTTCACCTTCATGTTCTCTATACAATTTAATTTTATAGGAAATATTTTTCAAATATAGTGGAATGTTGTTTTCTTCTTTAAAATGTTGATAATTGGAAACTATATTTTCAATCTGTTCTTGATTTTTTTTGTATGTTTTTTTAATGGGATATCTAACCCTAGTATGTCCTGCTCCCAATTTAAAAATACATGTTTCATTCTCCTTATGATCTTTTTGAAGGTGTTCCAAATTTCCGAGTGATGCTGGATGATCATCCTTTAGAATTTTGAATGAAATCCTTCAACAGCATCAGTGGATCTTTGTAACCGATTGATTGTGATATTATGAACACATCAAATCTCTGGAGGAAACCTTGGATTCACAGCTGCTCTCCGAAAAAGACACAATCCATACCAGAACTCACGTTAAAATTCGTATTCAAGATTCCAGTGCATCCTTGTAGATCGACGCATCGCCAATATGTAATTGTTCGTCGCTATCTGCTTACCCAGTGAGTCCATAGAATGACATTCGTTTTGAAAAAAAACATCAAATGAAATGTCAAAAGAAATTCTACCCTTGACTTTGCTAGTTTGAAATGAATTTTGTACATATGAGCCTCCATGTAGTAAAAAATAAGCTTTACGTAATAATTCTATATAGTGACAAGTCAGTTTCTATGGATCTATAGTTTCTATAGATACTGACTTGTCACTATATAGAATTATTACGTACAGCTCATTTTTTACTATATAGAGACTCATATGTATTTATTTTACACCTAGAAATTTTTTTGACAGCTGTCATTTTGACATTTAGCAAGACAGCTACAACTGTATTTAAGGACCTTGAATCTAAATGATTCGTATCATGTGAATGTACTGAAAATGAAGTATAAGTTCACAGTCATGCTTCTGTAAAGCGCATAGATACAGATTAAATTTTTGACGGTTATGCATTTATAACTTTATCTAGATGAAAAAAAATTAACTTTTCATATATTAAAAAACACATATGATTAAATTTCCTAATTCAACACTATTCTATTATCATCCCCTTTTCATAGAAAATAATAAACTTCATTACATTATTCATAGAAAATAATCAAAAATTAATCATTACACAAATTATGACTTAAATCTGATAAATCGGTCAGAAATTTAGACCATTGTAATTACAATGCAAAAAAATAAACACATTCCTGAACTCCAAAGTATTACGAATTCACGACACAACAACAATAACAAAAAAAAACTTCACAGGTAACATGCAAAGAATATGTATATAATGGTTAAAAGGTAGCTACATTAACAGACACAATTTACAATGAACCTGTTTTTTGTTCAAAGTTAATGTATCCTAAGAATTTTATACACACTCAAGTTAAATTTGAGGTAAATATAAGAAAATAAACTACACAAAAACTCTCTGTTATTTAATTTCATTGTAAAGAGAGTAGTAGCAAAATATTTTTTTGAAATGTGATTGTCTCTTTTTAACATACATTTGAGTGTATTTTGTACTAAAATTAATTTTACTCATTTTTGTCTCTCATTTCATTTCAACCATGATGATTATAACGCAAACTCAGCTCTTTTGATACATGTGATAAAAATATGTGTGTAAGGAATTGTTCGGGGATGGACTGCGGGCAACAAGGGCATAACAAATTTTGGAAATTTAAAATTAAATTTTAACTAAAAAAAATTCGTTTAAAGGAATTTTTCATTTTTTGGTAATTGAAAGACTCCTCAAAATGTATCTTACTGGAAAAAAATCCATTAAAGGAACTTCTTAACCGGAATCAGTTTAGAATATTTGAATATTTTCCACTAAATTTAATTTTTTCTTAAGTTTATATTGAAAGGACAATTTTAAATGAAAAAATTTCGGGCCTATTTGACAACGATATATCGTTGCCGTACAGAAATTTATCTACATTTATATTAACGAGAGAGAGAGAGAGCGACACTTAACTTCATTTAAACCATCTCAATACACTTCAGTAGTAAATTGAGAGTCGGTCAATAAAGTTGTTTAATGCGCGATTTAAATTATTATTATTTTTCATTTTTGGATTAATGTTAACAATATTAATAATAAATTAATTAATGAAAAGTAAATAAAAATATCACATTAAAACAATACAAAATATTTAAAAAAATATAATTTACTTGTATAGATTAGAATTTGTAGGACAACAGTACTAAAATATTGTGTAAATTGATAAAACTTGGATTTTTTTTAATACATAGTTGAAATAAAATAAAAAAAAACATGGTAAAAATTCCATTGTACATTCGACATTCTGAATAAATAATAAGAAAGCTGTACTGATAAACAACATTAATAATAAATAAAAATAATAAAAATCGTCATAAATAAGAATTTACACAAAAAATTTCAATTCCAATATTGTTCAAGATAAATTCTTATTTTTTTTTTTAAATGGAATTGAAATCGTTGTACTAATAATTTCATTTATTATTATTTTTTATGATAATAATAATAATAAAAAAAAATAAAACAAAAAAAAAATCTTTATCAATATATCAAAAGTACTGGAGATTCCAGTTTGACCAGTTCTTTACCAGTTTACATGTGAAACCAATAAATTTAATAATTAATAATAAAAAAAATAGTTAAAAAAAGTAACGGTGCTACATTTAATTTAACTGAAAGTGAGGTCTAAAAGTATTTTTATTTTAATTAAGAAAGGCAACATATGTAATAAGTTCGTTATTGTTGAATTTAGTTGTAAGTAAATAAAACAAAATTTGTATGAAAATAAAATAAAAATAAAGTAAATTCAAAAAAGTTCATTGCAAATTTTTCATGTGAAAATAATAAAATTATAAATATAAAAGTTTAAGAAAAGCTTAACTTTTACAGTGCAGTGCATTTTTTTATTATTACGAAGAAATAACAAAGTTTAGTGTGTATTGTAAAAGCAAAAAAGAAAAAAGCAATGAATTAGCGCCAGCAGGCAAATTCGGAGTTTTGGGTGAACACGCACGTTCTTAAAAAAAATATAGCAAGACAATTGCATATCCATTTCGCATTTAATCATTGCCATCATTTTGCTTTGCATTCGATTGATTATTATCGTGTTTTTCTGATTCACCACCGTCTTGAATTGTGATATCTGATAATTGGTCGAAAAATTTTATGTTCGAAAAATTTTGATGTTCGAAAAATTTTGATGTTCGAAAAATTTGATGTCCGAAAAATTCTATGTTCGAAAAATTTTATGTTCGAAAAATTTTATGTTCGAAAAATTTTGATGTTCGAAAAATTTTGATGTTCGAAAAATCTTGATGTTCGAAAAATTTAATGTCCGAAAAATTCTATGTTCGAAAAATTTTATGTTCGAAAAATTTTGATGTTCGAAAAATTTTATGTTCGAAAAATTCTATGTTCGAAAAATTTTGATGTTCAAAAATTTTATGTTCAAAAAATGTTATGTTCGAAAAATTTTATGTTCGAAAAATTTTATGTTCGAAAAATTTTGATGTTCGAAAAATTTTATGTTCGAAAAATTTTGATGTTCGAAAAGTTTTGATGTTCGAAAAATTTTATGTTTGAAAAATTCTATGTTCGAAAAATTCTATGTTCGAAAAATTTTGATGTTCAAAAATTTTATGTTCAAAAAATTTTATGTTCGAAAAATTTGATGTCCGCGAAATTCTATGTTCGACAAATTCGAAAATCGCACTTTAATTTTTTTTGTAATTATATTTATTCATTTAAAATTTCATCTTTTAATTCAAAGCGCAACGGTTCTTCTCATAACATTTGAAATCAATTTAACATTTTGAAATACATTAAACATTTTAATGCGCGCACCCAGCGGAATTTTCTTACTACAGAAGAATTTTTATTCTAATTTTTATCTTAGTATTAGTGTTCCAAAGAATAAGATCGTTGAAACAAATGTACGTGCATACCATAAGTGTTCTATGGTGTATGCTCAAATTTAATAGATACTCGCGTATCCTGTGCAGACATTTCTGAATAATTTTTAAAATAAAATAATGCCGCAAAAATTTTAATTCTGTAAATTTTGCAATTAATTATTATTTACTTATTATATTAATGCAAATGAACACATTAAATGATGTTTTACATGTTTATAATAAAATAATCACTCCAAACGTTTTCAATCACAAAAATAATCAGGGTGGGACACCGATGAGGCTTTTTTTGTGTATTTTTTTTATTTTTAGCTCCCTATAATTTTTTTCAAATTGCTTATTTTCAGAAATTTAAATATGGTATATTATCAAAAATAAATCAAATTTTTATTATCAGATCAAATAATATAATATTTCATCATATTTTAAATATTTACTTGTTTAAAACGGTAAAAATGACAAAAAATGACAAAATTCTCCCATACAAAAATTGAAAGTAATGCCCTATAGTTTTGTGTACACCCAAAACAAAAAACTTAATGTTATTCTAAGGTTTAAGCAAGTTTATACACAATATTGGATTATTTAATTAACAACGAGGACACTTTTTAGGTTAGTTTACATTTGTGTTTTATATGTATTTTTTTTTTATTCTGGTGTAGTTAAGTCAAAATATTATCAAGGAAAAAAAATGTAAATGTTGGGTCAAGTTTTAATAATTAGCAGTAATATTTGGGATGAGTGTGATGAATTTTTTATGAGGATTTTTAAGGGATTTGGGAATAAAGTAACAAATTGGGTTATCCGCTTTAATATTAAAATTTGTTGATTATATGAGTGAACGTGAAGGAAATGGCAGTGACAAAACCCTTAAAGACCTCACTTACTAATAATAATAATAATAATAAAAATGGTACTGAATTGGGTGAATTTAACCTTTCAATGCATGAATTATGAAATAATGGAGATAAAAAATCATCTTTAGGTTTTTTGAGCTGAGAAGGGTCGATTCTTGAACTAATTTGTTGAGAAATTTCGAAAAAAAAGAATTTTTATGGGATTTTTCGGACTTCGATTTTCTTATCATATATGATAAGTCATGCACTCGTGTTTTGAATTTTTTTTTCAATATGAAAATTTTTTTCATTTTTGTTACGTAGTGAAGTGGAAAAACACAATAAACTGTTTGAGATTTAATTATTATAGCATATATGCTTTACCATTCAAGTCCGAAAATTCCGAAAAGACCTTGATTTTTTTTCCTCATATATGAAAAAAGCAAACTTTGAGTGCATGACTTATCATATATGATAAGCAATTTTCGGAAAACAATTAATTTTCCTTTCATTGACTTCAACTAATTTTTTTAGATCTAATGGTTGCTTTGATACTTCAGCAAGTGAACTGTGTTAAAAATATTCACTTTGAAGTGGAGTTTTGTATATTTTTTTCATTAAATATGGTAGTAAATTTGTGTTTTTTAATTTTGCCAAAAATTGACATTTTTGACTATATTTTTGGAAAGCTTTACGGTTGAATTTTTTAATAATAAGTACACTAACCTTTAAAAAAAAGTCTAAATTTTTTTATTTTTAAAGAAAAAAATTGATATATTGCGATTCCAAGGTCCTAGAGCTCTCCAAAGTTTACTTATCATATATGATAAGCTATGCATTGAAGGGTTAAAGTCTCATTGAATCAGTTGTAATAGTTCAGTAAGGCAATCGTCTTGTGTTGGCTCGAATCTGATGAAAGGCAATAAACATTCAACTCATTTGTGTATTTTTGGCCTAAATAATTATTCTGGCCAAATAAGGGTTCGACTACTTTCGGATGATAGTGGCCACCTTTAGGCTTAGGCTCAAATGTCCTTTTTCCGGTTAGTTAAAGACTAGATAAAGGTCGCCACTGCTTGGGATGAAGGGATAAAATCTAAGTCCCTCAGATGATGGACACGGGTATGCATCATGGTCCTTGCTGATGGTCTCAGAGCAGGCTTAATAGCCACCCTACAAATCTGATCTGATCTGTGTCTTTTTATGAGTGTGAAATTCTGCACGGAAGCTGTCTTTTGCAGACTAACTTCCATGATGATTATTCACCGGACAACTTTTGGATTGACCGGTTATGTAGGGAAAACTTTGGCTACTTTGGCTAATTGTCAGTTCTCTGTTTCTAGGAATAGTAATTTCGCTACTTCTATAGGTTTTAGCCAGAGAACTGTCTTCGGCACTCAAAAAGGTGCTGCACGTCATGGGGTGTGCCATTGAATTAAAGACAGACTTTAATCAAGTAGCTCGAACGAAGTTGGGAGACTGCTGTCCTTGTGTGCCTTAGTATTTTTGACTTATCTAGGGATATCGTTGAGTCCTTTATTTACTGAAATGCATCAGATATCATGTTAGCTTTGTGGATTTATTTGTCGTTTTGTTTGGGCACGGTATAATAAACTGTTGGGCGGCCGATGGTCTTTTCCTCGGAAAGCAGCAAATCTTTGTTGGTCAGTCAATGAAGGTGAGCATGTAAAACTTGACAGTCCACTTCAATTATAAAAATACTCGAAATATTCCAGTTCACCTAAAAATTCAAAAAAAAAAATAACTCAAGTCATAATGCCATCTTCTAAAGTCATGTTACAATAAGTATTTCACGAAAAACTTGTCACACAATCATTTCATTCAAAAAATATCCAAAAAAAATTGAATCAATTTCCTCTTTACGCAATGCTTGTAGTGTCTCGTGAGACTTTTATAATAAATTTGATTACGTATCCATATATCGATAATAATTTCAACAATATAAAAGTCAAATTCACTACAATATAAACTAAATTGAAATTATTCAACTTTTAGCCTTTTTTTTTACTTCTTGTGTATCAAAGAGCATTAAAATGTTATAATAATAATAATAATAAATTTAAATACAAATATGAATTACAGCTATTTAAATATCGTTAATTTACTTTCTTTGTGCATAAATCTATCAATATTAAAGCACACATTCAAATTTTATTTTTTTTTCTTTCAATTCAATTTTCAATAAATCGACTTTTTTTTCATTTTTTTCATGAATAAATAATATTTCAAATAGATATCAATAAGTAAAAAAAATATTCATTTGTCTTGAAATATCTTTTTTTTTTCGGTGTGCATTATTTCTTTTTAAATTCAAAATTTTAGTAGTGACTCTGTGTATGATATTTTTGAATGTACGTGTGATGTAAGGTGTTTTTATTGTTGTTGTTGGTCTTATACTATTTTAAGCTATCATTATTGAATCAAATGAAATGTGAGAGTGAAGTGTTTTTTTTGTGTTGTGTGTACCTTTTGCTTAGTGAATAAACAAGGTCGGTTTGATTGGTTTCAATCACATATATGATATGAATGAGTGAATATGTGGTGTGTTTGTGTACTTGAAAGGAAAAATAGGTCATGTATAGATATTTGAGAAGAAATTATGAAGCTTAGCTAACATTTGATTAATTTTTTGTGGTATAAATCGAACACTAGCAATTTCTTTTCTTACACTTGCAATTAGTTTTTTTGCGTCTTTTATTAACATAAGACTATGATTATTATTTTTATTGATTATATGCTTTTGGTTTTGTTCAATTTCTTGGAACAATATGAAAAACATATCAAATTTGAGAGATTGATTGTTTTTGTCTATGATGTATTTCGATATGTAGTGTGGAAATTTACCAAGCAATTTTTGGTCGATTTGAAATTATTTTCAAGCCAAAATTTGATTGCAACTAATTTTTGTCTGAATGTTTCTTGCTCAATTGATTGCTTTTGAGTTCAGGGCAAGAAAAAAATCAAATTTTCTCAAAAAAAGTTTTGTTTAGCTACATGCTTTGTTAAATCTTATCCAAGAAGTCGACATTTGACCTGAAACCGTCTGATTCAGAAAATAACGTTTTTTTTTAAGTAACTCTTAAATTGAAATGGCAATACTGCCACCGTATAGTTATACACACGTACAAGTTGTCGCAAGGTCCTGAAAGGGCTAAAACCAAATATTTTCTGACTCAGAAGTGAATCTAGCGTCGTTGAATTACAGCTCGATGCAAAATCTCGTGCTAGAATCCAAAAATAAAAATCGACATTAATTTTTCAAATTGACAGTTATTTTAAATTGATCGTTAAACTATGTTTTTTTCTCATGTAATTTTATTCTGCGATTACGTTTCCATATACATATAATATTCTATAGATACAGCAACACACATGTCAAAAACATAATTAATGTGTCTGATAAAGTTGCATTCTTGTCCATACACTTACTTTGAAAAGAAAAATGTACCATAAGTGAATGGGATAAAATAAAATTAGTGCGAAAGAAAAAAAAACTTAAATATCTCATTTTACAAATACTATATTATTTATATAAAAACTTCTACATTTCTCTTCACTCTCAAGTCAAGGACAATATCATAGAATATTATATAAAATGTATTTTTTTTCTCTACAACTTCTGTTTTTGATAGTAAATACAAATGTGTGATGAAAGTGTAATAAAAATACAATTTTTCTTAACATGAAGAGGCTTAAATTAAATTCTTATTATTTTTTTGTAGTTGTTGTTTGTGTATTGAAGTGATAAATGAAAAAATGATTTAATTTAGAAATATACCCTGGATATTGAGTGTGTTATTTTCTTTTAAAGTCCCCTCATGAATTTTGTTCTGAAATGAAAATCAATTTTCTGCAAAGGCATGTCTCTAATTCAATTTACTACCTTCATCCTGTTATGAGAAGAAAAAAAAATTGCGCATGCGTTAACCTCATCCGTAGATTTTCTCACTTTATATTTGCACGCAGATGATTTCCTGGGGTAAACAAAAACATACACATTCGTGTATATCCAGACCATCTTTATTACAACTTTTGTTGTGAATTTGCTATCATATGATTAAATGGTGTATAAAAACGTTGTTTTGCTACCAAAAATCATTACTACAATGTCTTAAATCGTAAATAAACAACAAAGACTTAAAATTTTATCTTTTTCTCGTGTATTTACTCATTAAAATTGTACTAATATTTATAACAATATATCATTTAATGTTCATCATCAAGAAGGAAAAGAAGCATGAGACTTAAATTTTATGTTTTTTCTTCTTACATTTAATTCTCAGATCAAATGATAGACAACATAATAATAATAAAAATTAATTAAAAGTCATATAAACTTCCATTGAAATAGTAATAATAGGAATCATTGTCACAATTTAATGGTTTTTTTGTTTTAAATTATGAGAAGGGTCGTATATTGTTTTTTTTTTATTGATTTTCATTGAAATGTTCTTTAAACCAGCATCAAACATGATACTTTAAAGTGCTATCTCATCAATTTCATAATCTTCATATAAAACTATAAAATAAAAAAACATTAATTATAATTATAACTAATAGAAAGTGATAGAATTTATCTATTTTTACACATATAATCTCCCTTTAACTTTCATTTTAAATGATAAATTTTATTATTATCTGGGAGGTTTTAACTTCAATTCAAAGATTAGTAATGCCTTATGTAATGTAACATACAAACTCACAATCTATGAGGATGAAAGTTCAATTACTTTTTAATATTATTTTGTTTTATTGCTTTTTAATACACAAATGATTAATATTGCGAATCATTTCTCAAGATTTTTTTTTTATTTTATCTTCAAGGTATCATGGATATTTTTTTTTTGTTTGAATTTGAATTTAAAATAAAACAAACAATGTAACATTCATTGTATGAAATTTAAAATTATAATGATATATAAAAAACAGCTGAATAAAATGTTATTAGAGAATTTAATAAAAATTAGACTCGCTTTACTTTTATTTTCATCACAAAATCATACTCATTTGTGATGTCGGCTTATGATCATTATTTGTATACACCGTATTAGAAATGATTAATGATATTTTTGCGAAAACTTATTTAATGTTAATTATGTCGCTGCTTTTATTTTGATAATGTAATTGAGATTTTCGTTTTAAAATTATTTTTCATTGAGAATCCAATTAAATCGAGTAATTATAATATCATTCAAGATTAAAACAAAAAAGTACTTGAAACTTTTTTGATATGACACTCATTGTCGTTATGGTGCTTATTTTGTTGAATGGATTCTACACTGAAATAATTCAAATAATGCCAGAGGTGAAATTCAACTTTAACGTGTTTTTTAAAAGAATTTCGCGAATCAAAGTTAAAGAAAATTTGCCAAGCTTCAACTTTTCTGAAGATACTTCTAGACATCAATTAGATTTTTATTCAAATTTGTTTTGGGTTTTCCATTCAGTTTCTTATTTAATCACTCTCATGTGCCGGAGCTGTTAGAATCTCATGTCGTTCCAAGTATTAGTGGTTTTAACAGCTGATAGATTTAGTGGCAGAAATGTATCTCAGACGTACGTATTACGCTCTCAGGGGTAAGTACAGTCCCTCTTAAGAGGATCAGGTATCTCAGTCTCATGAAGAATTTGGTAGAAAGGATGCGCCACTAATTTTATTCGACAAAATTGGTATGGCACATGACTAAGGAATGGTACATTATGTATCCATTGTGTAAGAAAGGAACAGAAAAAGGAGATATTGTTTGTAAAAAACTGTCGTCTGTGATGGGATCATGAAGAGACTGCAATGCATATCTTATGTAAATGCCGGTGTCTCGAATCAAAAAGAATTAACATATTGGGAACTGATAGAGCTCAACCATTAGACTTACTCCAGATGGATATAAGACTAAGTTACCGCTTCCTAAAGAGCATATCTCTAGTTAAAGAAGAATATTCTCTTTAGCAAGATGAGAATTATGGGCTTGGTTGTGGCAACAGTGAACGAGTTTCTCCCGAGCGTCGAAGTGGAGGTGCAAGTATGAGTCTTGACATACCTAGGGCATGGTTGATTCACTCTTTCATGCGAAGTTAAATTAAAAAGTGAGCTTAGGGTGCGTTACTATGTGACAACTTACAAAGAGCCCTACAATATGTGGGTTAGGTCGGTAAACCCTTCTGACAATCTATCTATCTACTATTTTTATGTAACAAAAATCCAAAACGAAAACTTCTTCACATCACTCTTACACAACGTAATTTCAAAAATTTCTTCACTTTTAATTTAAAAAAACTTTCCCGATACACTTAACTTCCCAAACACCCAAACATGTCTCATCTACGTGATAAAAGTTCATCATTTGCGTCGTTATTTAACAGGATATTGAGATTCGTGATGAGATAAAAATTGAACTGTATAACACTCAAATCTCAAGTGCAAACCACAAATATATAATAAAATGTATGTATATTATATAATTTCAAGTGAAAATATACATTCATTCATTTTATTATGAATAAAAAAAAACATTATAATAATCAATGACTGTTTCTAACGGCAACGAATATCACAAAAAAAAAATGTAGAAATGGAGCAAATTTTATGTGTTTTTGAACGACAATCAATAAAAACTTAAAACAAAATAATGTTGATACCACTATTTAAGAATTTAATTGTAATATTGATAATCAATCACATAAAATTATACTTAGCACAGCCAATCACGAGATTGTAACAACAATAACGAATTAAGACATTAAAATATTAAACTGTTATCGATATAAAATTACACACAAAAATCTCCCTCTCAACAATATTTTAAGTTAGATATAATTTTCGAAAATCGTTGCAAATTGGTACTAAATCATAAAATCAAATGTGTGTCTATAAATTTTTATTTATGGTGCTAAGTACTTTTAATGTTACATATTATTTATTGTCTTGTAAGAAATAGAGGGCAATAAAATAATACACATTTGTTACCATTTTCAACTTGTATTTCTTGCGATTTCTTGTAAATGTGAAACAAAAAAACAAGAAAAAAAATTAATAATATTTAATTAAAGTAATATAAAATTCATAACAATGTTCTGACACAAAATCCAAAGAAATCACAGTAATAATAATAATTAATACGAAAATAATTATATTTTTCTAGTTCATATAAAATGTAATTGTATCAAAATTAAAATGAGAGTATAAAAAAATATTGCATACTTCACACACAAATATATTTTCATTAAAATAAAAAAATAAGACAAAAAAAAAATAAACACATAACATAATAAAATAAACGACCTCAACAAAACTTTAATAAGCCATATGTTGTTGCCATGATACAATGCAATGTCGTTTTTGCAATTGTTTAGAGAGACAGACAAGACTTTGAAACTGGTTAGTTCAAAACAATGCATTTTTTGTTGTTATTTTATATTATATTTTTCCATGCATTTTATTCACTTTGATATGAGAGACTAACATAAAATTGTATAAATGTTAATTGGTTATATAAATACACACAAAAATAAAAGGGACTTTAGGAAATTAAATGAGATTTTTTCGTTTTACATCTTTTAAATTTTATTTACTTAGTATTTTTATGAACATGTCTCGGGAAAGTTCATTAAACTCGGAAACATTAAATAATATTTGGCACATTTACATGTAATTATAATTCACCTACCCACTACTTTTCGATTTGTAATTTTACATCGTCATCTTGAAGTGTATGAGTGAATTTAATAAGCATAACTATGTATTTTAACGTGTGTTTACATAAATATCAAAGGCAGAAGTTAAAACATAATTTTGAGACAACCCAAAGAATTTTTTTGTTACATTGATTTTATTTATATTTTGTGTTGATCGAATTTGGTAGTAAAAAACGCTTTTGAAGACGGTTTTTATGAAATTCAAATGTGCTTTTCTCACTGTATGACTTTATTTATTTTTTTTCTTCATCAGACTTACCAGTGACACAAGGTCTGTGAAGGCATGTCTTTCATCTTCATGAAACTTAAATCTATTAATCTATATAATGCAAATTATTTTGATAATGCTCTACTTTATCGGCTTGTCCTAAAGACATCTTCATTCTGCTGCATACAAATAGTGGAGTATCTTGCAATGGTGCGGTAGTATCAAATTTTTCTGCTCCATACAGATTGGTACCAGCTTGTGATCAAGTTCAAGGTGTGTTGTTATACTTTTTATATGCAGAAACCAAAATTCTTCTTTTTCCCGTGACTTTCCTCGATTAAGTGAAATTTCAACGGTTTCTGAAAATCTCATGGTTTTGCATAATTCGCAGTTTCTGTCTTAGCTTGAAATACTAGGCGCTTTAACAGAAATGCACTTAACAATTAATTTAAAAATACGTTCATTTTATTTTATTCTTGATTACACACTTAAACGCGAAATAAAAATTAATGACACACTCGGTCTTTATAATTTGTCTTAAATTTGACCATGTTATCAACTTTGTTATTCTTCAACTTTTTTTTTCTTCAATTTTTTCCTCAAATTTAATGTTATCGACATGCAAGATCATAACAACTTATTCGTAAGTCTGTTGAATTATTATTATCAATTATAATCTGCAAGTTACATTTTTTTCTCAATGTATAATAATAAATTATGAATGCTTGAATCAATAATAAAAAATAAGAAAAATATTTTCATGTCGAAATTCCTTTAAATTGTATACAAAAATTGTGTAAAAAATAAAAATTAATTTTATGCTTTAAAATGTCAATAATCTTTTATTGTTACATAAAACAATTCAAGTCTTATCGCTCTTTTTTTTTTGAAAAGATAAATAAATATTCAAGCTCTTTCATATTCATAATAAAAAAAACTTAAATGAAATTAAGTTGTATGACAATCATAGAAATTATCAATTGAGTAATGAAATTACAGTTAATAATGGAAATTATTTTATTTTTTTTTTATTTTATTATTTAAAGTTAAATATCATAATTTGTATCTTTTTTTCATGCTTTTTCATTGTAATAATTTACGAATTTAACTAAAATACATAAATAAACATGGTGATACACAAATTTGACAAGAAAATATGAATGATATACACCTAAATAACAACAACTAAAAATAACATTTTGTTGTTTTGTAGTTTGACGTGTTTTAGTTTTTTTTTTAATTTTATTAAAATAAGATACTTGTAACTTGTGTAGAGTAATGTGTTGTAAAATATAAAATTTAAACAATAGATGCTAATTTCATTTGCAACATGATTTCAAATCGAATTAAGATGATTGCAGTCAAAAAAAAAATATGAATGAAAATAAAAATTGTTTACCTAGTTCACACATCTATTGAATATGGTAAATATGATGGTAATTTAAAAGCACATCAGTTATTTTTTTTTAAATTTGAATTAACCTCGTTTTGATGGATCATGTGTGTGATTGTTACAGTTTTTGAAAACTCTTTAAATTGTAGCGAAAATTTGCTAATTTCAATATGAGAGCATAAGTGAAAATTATTTTTAAAATTGAAAGTTCAAATTCGACGAATTGAAAGTATTTTTTACCTGGTGCCCCACTGGTTTTGGGTTGAGAGTGTAGATTTGTGGAACGGGACGTCATTTGAAGCTTTGTTTGATTTAACCTTCATGCTGTTTAAGGACTTTTGAGTCTCTGTAATTTTATAAAGCCAGGTTTTAGCTGTTACTTTTTTTATTTGATTCGTGCTTTAATTCTGCAAGACACTTACTATATTAGTTACAGAAAATTTAAGGTAACTCACCCTTTCGAATTTTAAATCCCCTAATACCCTTTGGAAAACAACCCTTTCAGAATTTTAAATTAATTTAAGAAATTCAAGCAATTAGTTTGTTAGTCAAGAAAAATGGCCCGTAATGGTGTAGAGGTCTGAGACCATGATCGAAGCACATTCTGATAAGATCAGAACGACCCCGAAGAAGGAACCAAATTTGGTCGAGCAACTTTAGCTAAAAAGGAGCCTATTAGACCTTCTCAAAAAACTCAGACATGACACCTTGACATTGGCACGGGCTGATTGAAAATTAATAACGGCCCTGGCATTCTGTACGATTTTCTTTAAAATTTACGCTAAACTTAACTTTTACAAGGCGATCGACTGCGATCTTTCTGGCATTTTCCAGATTGCCCGTATGGCCAATCCGCCACTGCATAAGGGCAACGTCCTATCATTTCAAAGAATAAAATATTTTCAGTTCAAGCAATCTATTATTAATAAATTACTTTATTTAAAAGTAGAATTTATGACCTCCCAAGAGTCATAATCACACCATTTATTTCATCTTGCAGTAAAATATCATCTAACTAAGAATTTCTCTATATTTACACTTTAAATTGCAGATAATTGAACAATTGCTTCTTTTCTTCTTGTCTTTCACACATATACAATTACACATGTGTTATATAAAATTTAACTTATTCAAGCATAACAACACTACACTTAAAACTAATTATAGTAGAACTCTCTGTAAGAAGAAAATCAAGTAGAATAATTTGAAAAGTACAATTATAAAACTTTTGAACAGGTGTTAAATGGATCTATTTTCAAAGTGGTTTCAGGTTATGCTTTTAAGTAATAATGTTATTTTCTCATTAACTCACTTGTTATTTTTTTAGTTCCATTATAAGTTAAAAGGATATGCATTATGAAATGTAATTTCATATGACAAAGAATAGAGCATCAGATGATTGTGTAATCTTTCGACAATCATTCAATTTATTACTTACGTCATAAAATGTAAAATGTATAAAAAAAAACAAAGTATGTTATTGTTTCGTTGTTTTTGTATAATTTTATTGCAATGAAAATTGAATCCATTGTCATCTTACATTCTTTTGAGCAATCAGCATTGTTTTCACATTTATTTTTACTTCTCATTTTTTTTTGAGGTGTGTGTTTGTGTGTGTGCACTCCACCATATGTCTCTAAATGTTTTTTTTTTTGTGGTTTATTGCAAAACATGAGCAAAATCTAGAAATGATATTATTTTTACATGCCGGTATCCCGGTGTTTATAGTTAATAATACAAAACTTTCACTCATAAATAATTTAAATAATTTTATTTTGCAATGTAATTTTTACATTACTTCATTTTATATAACACACAACTTGATAACATAGTTCATTATATAAATTCTAATGAAAACCTTTAATCCAACACAATTGCTTAAACAAGTAATTTCATTCATATTTTATTATTACATTTTATAACTGAAATTCGTCCTACAGTTGTTTTGCTTTTCATTCCTACGATGAAATTAAATTAATTTTATGAGAGGCATGTGACAAACTGAAAATAATAACCGTCAAGTATTAGAACAAGTATTCTGAATTAAATTCTATTTAGAAAGAAAAAAAACACACAAACGGTACAGGTTTTAACTACAAGTTTCATATTAAAAATTAAAATAAAATATTGAATTCTGTCAATGTTCTTTTTTAATAATAAAATATCATTTGAGAATAAATAAATTATAAAATTAAAAAAAAATAAGCTACACATTTTATTCCATACTTAAACTAGAAATAAGTGACAACTAGTTTTGGACAAGCAACTCACATATATTAAAGCATTGAAACAAGTTTTACATGTTTTTTTTCTCAAATAATAAATATTAATCTCATAAGTTAGTTCACTTTTAAAAGTACCTCTATCTAAGTTGACAACTCATAATTTTTATTATATTCTAAAATAATCTCATTAATCTGAGAAATACTGCATTTTAATACACACACTAATTCAATTATGCTGTACTGCAATGAGACCTTAACTTCCTGTTTTATATACAAATTAAGACTTATTTTGATAAATTTATTTTTTTTTTGTTTTACCACAAGAAAGGAGATAAAAAAAAAAAAAATTGGCAATACATGTTTTAGTGTCATATTTCACAAACAACACGACCATTATTAGTTAGTATGTAAACTATTTTTATACTGGTCGCATCATATTGGTATGTTTCCAAACTGCATTATGATGCGCAGTTTGTGTTACCCGTATATTAAAAGATATTTATAAAATTATTGAAAAAAAATAACACATTTAACTAGGGCAACTGAAGTTTAAGGCGTTTTCTTTTGAAATTATGTAAGAAAATTATTTTATTTATATGGCATCTTTTCTTGTTTTTATTGAGAAGACTGAAAATACCTACCACTAAACGGTTTAGAAAAGTGCACTACACGGGACCCGTTTGATTGCCATCCGTCATTTTGAAAAACTTAATTTTTTTTAAAAAAAATCCGCCATTTTGAATAAAAAAATTTGAAATTTTGAGGTTTTGACCGTTTTCAGCCTCATCAGCCCAATCTCAAGTCAGTTAGTTCCCCTTTTTCGGCAACTCAATTTGAGATAAAGGTGAAATAAAGACAGCGACTGCTTAGGATGACAAGATAAAGCTAAGGTCATCGGATGATAACAACGAGTATGCACAATGAGCTCGACTGATGATCTCAGTGCAGGCTTATGGCCGTCCTTCAAATCAGATCTCATCTGAAGCTACCAAAAAGTGAGACCGTGTAACCCAAAACCATTGGGGCTATAGTAAGAACACCCTTTCCCACTGGGTTCCAATGTTTTTGGGTTGAGAGTGTGAGAGAAGGAGAGAAAGAGATCGGTGAGTGTGAAGTAGGGCGGAAGGTGGTTTGCCAAATGAGCATTTTCGGAAATGCCAAAAGGGCCAAATTATTAAAAAAGAAAAAAAACTTAGTTCTATACAATTTTTAAAGGAAAAGCCAGAAAAGGCAGAAGATAAATCTATCAGTTGCAAGAGTAGGTTAAACAAATTTCCAAGAAAATACTCTTAACAGGTGTAAACTTCACATTCAAATTCTTCATTTTCCTAAAAATCGTAGTTCCCTAGTCAAAGCATTAAGTTTGTAGAAAAAAAAAGTTTATAAAAACATTTTATGTTAGAAAACTTTTATGCAATATTCTTAATTAATTTTTTTATATAATCTAAATGAATCTTATCTTCATTTCAGTAGCATTGAAATCCTTTTAATAACACAAATATTTATTATTTTAAGATATTAAGTTACTTTACTTTTATCACAAAAATTTTTTGTCAGCATATTCCAAGTTTAGTTTTAAACCACCCACATGCATTGAATTGAATATTTAAACTTATGAATAAATTAATTGTAAAGTGGTTTTAAAGCAAAAAAAAAAAAATAAAATAAAAACCCAAAAAATTTATTAAAAATCAATAAATATGACTGCCCAAGTTTTTTGTTCATATTAAATTTCAATTTAAAGTAGAGTAATTCATAATTAATTTTATAGTTTATCATCGTATTTGGTCATCACATAAATTTATTAATGATTAGTGGCGTTGTTTGGCAATCATTTTATATTGATTTGTGAAGAGACAAAACAAGTCAATCCAGCTAATTGATTAATGTAGGGCTATTCTTCTTTCGATTTGAGTCGATTTGTGTTTTAAAAGAAAAAAAAAGATTATAAAAAATTTTTGGGTAAAATCTCAAATAAAAGAGAAAGGAGATAAAATTGACATTTTAGATCAAAATGTGTGGGATTTCAAAGTCAATTCAAGTCTATTCCGAAAACACATACTAAAAAATTTGATTAAAATGCAAAAAAAAAAAAATTGTTTCATCAGTGACTCATCTTACTTTCAACAGTAAAAAAAAGTCAATATGGCAATAAAAAGTGACAATTTTAGCATGATCTTCATTCCATGATGTCAATAAACTATGAAATATGCCATAGACAAGCTATATCCATTGTTGGTATACACATCAAGTTTTTACAATCTTCTCCTTACATCACATTTATCATTCATTCTTTTGCATCAATCAAAATGCACCGTCCCACTTCATATGCAATTAAGTTTCTAATATGATACGTATTTGTATATTCTCTTTTTATCCTTATTATTCTACCAGCGGACATTATTTGATGCATAAATAATAAATAAGATTCTGACATGTTGCTTGGACATAGTGCAACGTTAAAAGCACAGAAAAAACTAAGAAAAGAGAACATTTATCATGTCATTAAAAACAATAAAAATGTAATATTTCATGTATAATGAAAATTAATAAGAGAAGAAATACTGAGAAAGAAAAAAATGATCTATATGAAAAATTATTTTGTACTTTTACATAAAATTGCCTTGCTAGATTAAGAAAAAAAAATTGCAAGGTCATAAAAGGTTGGTTAAAATTCTATTTCAGTTCAAAAAAGACACGCTTTTGCCAAGTTATGAAATACGGTTTCATGAAAAAATCACCATAACTCATTATAAACTGCTAATGAACCTTCGATGCTGATAAAATTCCCTGAAAAATGGTTCAATAACTGGTCTCGAATTCAAAGCATATTTTGATGACTTGGTTTCGAAAACTCCTTATTCAAATAAAGCTTCGCTAAAATTGAAATTAAAAATTTCCGAATTTTTTCAAAATTGTGAAAAAATCGCGGAAACAACCAAATTCGGGGAAACTGCTACAACCATGAAATTTCCAAAAATCACGAAACTTTAAAAAATCGGAAATGAGAATTTTAAAAATTATACGTTTTGAAAATTTTCGCAATTGTAGTAACCCCGCGGTTTCTGAAAATTTCAAGATTTTGCAAAACAACCTTGGTTCAAGGGTTTTTTGAACTCAAACCTTCAAAATTTAAGTCAAATTTGGTTTCGCTTCAATTTTTCAATTTTCTGGTCAAGTGACTTCAAATGAACTGAAATGAATTGTAACTGCGCGATTAGTGTAAAAATCAAAATTCACACAGAGCATAACCCGCCTACTCAAAGCTCGTAATGGGTTAATAAAATTAAAATTCAGATCACAAATTATATTACCTAATAAATTAAACTTTAGGTTCAGTTATCAAAGAAACAAACAGAAAACAAAAAAAATAAACAAAAATATCTTGAATATTTTCATTAGCAAGGAATCCAATATAAAAACCTACAGCACAGAAAAACAAACATTGATATAAAATTCCGCAATTTCAACTAATGTTCTAAAACAGTATCAAATAACTAAATGTTTACTTTATCATTTTATCTAATTTAAAGTTAAAAAACTTGTTCAAAGAATTGGTCTACTTTTTCAAGTAATATTGTATCTATTTTTTTCTCTGTATTTCTCTTTGAATCTTTCTCTAAATAAATAAAGAAAGGTAAATTTTTTTTTCATATTCTATTCACCTTCAAATAAGCACACTTGTGGTATAACGAATGCAAAATAAAACAGATAATAATACGTGACGAATAATACATAATCATCATTCACTTCGTTGTTTCTGTTTTTTATGTATTTTTCATTTAATATAAAAAAAATATTAACAAAAAAAAGCAGTTTAGAAGAAAATTTTTCTAAATTTTGTTTTCATACTCTTCATTTTGATATTCACCATTCAATTCAATTCGAAACCGACTGTGTCTATATGTGTAATTTAATATTTATTCATTGATTAGAATAATAAATTATGTGTTTGTTAAATTACTCAGCGTTTTATATCGAGATAAATAAACATTTGAATTTTTTTTGTGTGCTCTAGTCTTTCATTCAAAAAAAATGTAAGGAAAATATGAAAAAGAAAAAATAAATCGACTTTAAATGTAAAATAATTGCTAAATTCATGCATGAACAAAGTGATTACTTCTAAGAAGAATTCTGTGTGTATACTTCTGTTTATGTTATGTAAGAAAATTGGGTCACAATAGAAAGGCTAATTTCTTTCATCGATTCCATTTTAAAAAAATAGTGTTGAGGCAAAAAAAATAACAAACATTTAATTTGAAAAGTGTTAACATAAATATCTGTTTTAGAATCAATATTTAACATTCATGTAAATTAATTGCGATTGAAATTAACAATTTCATGTTTTTGAAATATCATACTTGAAATTTTTTAACAAGATGTTATGATGTTATTTCAAAATCCAAAATCACTTATATCAGTAAAATGTGGGGAAAATCGGTTGTGAATTTAATTTACGAGCGTATTTGCAATTTTATGTGTTTTCGGCACACGGTTCTTATCTAAAAGAGAGCTGAAATTCAAAGTTAAATTTGACTTTTAAAGTATTAAACTCAAAGTGGGCAGCCAAAGGGGGCATTACTTGATTATAAAGCCCACAAACTCCCTTTACTTACTTTCTTTACTTTACGCCTTACGCTTTACGGGATTCTAGACTGTCCTCATGTTGAGCAAAGGTGATCTAAAAAATGTCTCCATCTAAAACGTCGGATAGCAAATTTTTTCAGTTCCCCCAGGTTGTTATAATGTGACTCATTTGTCTGTCTGACCAAGTTGGCATCAGAGAGTGTGGGGCGTCGCCAGGTGTTTCTTGATCGTCCTCTCTTACGGCTACCTTGTAGATTGTATACAAGGGCTTGATGGCAAACTTCTAAAGGGTCTTTTCGTAAAGTATGCTCAATATAACCAAATTTTCTTCTACGTATCTCCATATTTAAGTTTTGCATCTCGTCTTTTTTCAGCAGTTCCTCATTCAAAATAAGAGAGAGAGAGTAAGAAAATTTCATTTAAAACTTCGTTTTTACTTCTCTGAAACTTAATTTCGTATACAGAAGACATCTTATGCGTTCGGAGACCATTTTACAATAATATGACAGAAAACTTATAGTTTAAATCAGGGATCCGATTAATTTAAATAAATGGGGTTATGCTAAATATATGGGGGAGCTACATGATAAAATAATAAATAAATCTGACTTTGATAGACGTTTGTGCTACTCTTTCAATGTATGTTGTATGAGTTAAAAGGTGTGTGTGTGTTTAATTTTATGCAAATTCATTGTTTCACTGGATTAATAAGATTAAAAAAAAAAATAACGAGAATTGGGGACAGAAAACAGATAAATTCAAACTTTTAATAGAATTTATCGTGGTTCGTTTATTTTTGTTAAAGTAGGATTTCCGTCTAGTTAAGTCATTTTTTTATTCACAATTGGTTCAACTATTATAACACCTCTGCCTTTATTCGTATTTTTTGTTATATGTAAATTAAATAATAATTTGTATATTTTTCTTTCAATTACAGAACGATGATCGTTAAACAAAAACAAATATTTAGGATTAATTAAACAATTTCAAATTACATCTGCATAAAATCAGTTTAAATTGATACCAATCTCAGACAAAAAACAAGAACAACGGATAAAAATAGCAATAAAATGGACACTCAGGTGTATGATGATGAGCCACCACCTGAACCACGTGAAGGTTGGTTACTGGTTCGCATCTACGTCCCTGAATTAAATGTCCATAAATGCCTTCAATTTCCATCTGATAAACTTGTGTGGGATGTTAAACAACAGGTGCTTGCATCGCTCCCAAAGGTAAGTCAAATTTATGTTAATGTTAAAATGCATTCCGTTATTACAATCACAAAAATCATAAAAATAAATAAATTATAACATTATTATGCTCCATTTCATGATCATCTGGATGAAAAAAATGTAAACAAAACTAATAAAAATAATAATAGTAATCAAATAAAAAAATAATTCATTATTCAATTGTCGATTTGTGTCATGTCTTGTAGAAATGTGCACTCACTGATGCATGGTTGTGCAAAAAAAAAATTACATGAACTTGACATTAACTGATCACGTTTAAATTTATTATTATAAAGAAAATATATCATTATTCATTTTCTTTGCATTTGCAACCTCTCTTGTATTCTTATTATTTGATAAATCTTTGTTTTGCAAAACATATAATTTTGCACCACATATTCAATTATTTTCTGCATCTGTTCGTAAATCATATGGAACTCTTCTTTTTTTCCTCCTATATATTTGTCATTGAACATAAATTAGAATCTACAACAAAATTTTACACATTTCAGTGAAAATTAACAGAGAACCTTATCAGAATTGAAATTTCAAGTGATCCAAAAAGAAACTTTTCATACCAAAATGAAAGTTTCAATCCATTTTAAGTTGAGTGTGAATAATGAGAAAAAAAACATGAGATTTATCTATTTTAGGTCATGATTTTACTAAAAGTTTTTGATACTTTTTTTTGCATTGCATCACGAGATTCATTTTTAACAAAATTCACAAGGAATATTCGTGAGCTCAAATTATAACTTTAAAACCGTAAATTTATCACACATCTTCAAAAGCATTAAAATAAACAGTAAAAGCTTAAATTCTCAAATATATACATATGACACACATTGTAAACCTTTTTTCTCCATTATGTGCCATGTGTAATACTCGTTCAAGGTCAACATTTGACTACAGTATGCTTATTCTTAATTTAAATTATTATTATTATCTGTATTGAAAGATAAATAAAGATTTAATTTTGTACGTTATTTTTATTTTAACTTTATGAAGGTATGATGATGATGATTATAAGTGGGTATACCCACCTCAGCCTCTTTTATTTTGGGCTTTTTGTGGGTTGTCTTACGACTTACCCTAAATTATATTCTTGTTTAACAATACTTATGCCTTTCAAAAATTCAAAAATTACGTGTAAACTGATATCTAGAAGTGCTGTAGGATTTATTTGTCCATCCAGAGTCCCAAAGAATTGTCTTCTTCTATTTTCTAGACCACTGCAGAAGCATAAAATATGCTCTGCAGTTTCATCTTCATCTTCACAAATTCTACATATACAAGAACTGCTAAGATGTATATTATTCAAATGTTTTTGCACCCGAGCATGACCTGTTAGGAATGCTACAAGTACTCTCACCTGAACAACACTCATCTGTAGCAGTTCTTTAGTACGTTTTACTGATCGTTTTGGAATTTGATTGTGTACATGTTGTGAAAGAAATCTACCTTGTTCCTCCCAATAACAAGTCGATTTATCGATCAACCATTCAAAAATTGCAGATTTGGCAGTAGTAAGTGCTATCCCTAGACAAGGTTCTTCACCTACAAATGTTGACTCAGATCCTTCTCTTGCTAGTCTATCAGCTATATCATTGCCTTCAATATTACTGTGACCTGGAACCCACATTAACTTTAATCGATTGTTCGTTGAGAGTTGATAGATAGCCTGTAAACATTTCCAAATAATTTTAGAATTCACTCTTACCTTCTGTAGAGCTTTAAGTGCAGCTTGGCTATCTGATAATATGTATATATTTTTACCCTCGTATTTTAAGTCCAAACATTTCATGATACATAAATAAATAGCGTTTACTTCCGCCATAAAGACAGTAGCATATTTACCTAAACTTTCAAAAATTTCAAGGAACTCTGTTTGAATGAATACTCCCGAGCCTGTACCTTTGTTCATTTTTGATCCGTCCGTGTAGCAGATTACTGAATTAGGTTCAAAATTTATCGATTGGTTCAACCAATCTTCCCTTGATGGTATTAGTACACTGAAATTTTTTGTGAAATCATGTTTTGGTATCATCCAGTCTGAGTTTCGAAACGTGAGAACATCAAGATGTGCGACTGTACAAATAAGTTCGGTGTCAATGAGATTTTTGTTTTCAGCTTTATCACTAACACAGTTTTTATAATTAGTCTGTAAAGCTTCTTGTTGAATCCAAAGGTGTAGTGGTGCTAGGTCTAACAGAATTTCCATTGAGATACTTGGTGCTGATTTCATACATCTAGTAATCATTAATAAGATTAACCTTTGTACTTTATTCAGTTTTTGTTGTGCCGTGATCTGATCTGTTTTTTTCCACCAAATTATTGCTCCATATGAAACCACTGGTCTTACCAGTATTCTGTACATCCATAACAAAATTTTTGCATTTAATCCCCAAGTATTTCCGATCATGTTTTTACAAGTCCAAATTATTTTTGTAGCCTTACTTGTAATATAGTCAATATGAGCATTCCAACTAAGTCCTGCATCCAAGTAAATTCCGAGATACTTAACACTATCAGATGTTTTCTTTTTTACATTAACATTTTCACCGAATAGTTTCAATTGTTTTATATTTGTCTTTTCTATAAAACCTCTTCCAAAAGCAATAACTTCAGTCTTTTTAGGATTTATCTTCAGATTTCGAGGTATACACCATCCTTCTATAATTTTGAAAGCTCTCTGCATTCTTTCACCAACAGTACTTCCAAATTTACCTCTTACGCTAATAACAAAATCATCCGCAAAGCCTTCGACATGAAAATTTTCCTCCACTAGTAATTTTATAAAACCATCAGATGCAAGTATCCATAAGAGTGGTGATAAGACGCCTCCTTGTGGACAGCCTCTATTTGCTATAAAGAGTTTTGAATTTTCAGTAAGTTGTATACAAATTATTCTACTTTTCAACATTGATATTATCCAATTAATTGTACTTGTATCCACATTCCTTTCATATAATTCAGATTCAATTGATTGATATGGAATCAAATTTAATGCTTTATTTGCAAAAAGTGGGCAGAGAGTTATGTAATATTTGCTTTTATGAAACGTATTTATGAAAAAAAATGCTTTAAAGTGACCAATATTCAAATTAAAATAAATGCAAATACAAAAAAAATAAAATCAAACCCAATCAATAAACTTGTTATGTATGAATAAAAGTAATTTTTTATTATCCCCAAAATAATATAATGGAAAGGTCATGCCACAATCTAAATAATTCAAAACATTATGGTATGAATTATGTACCATTATTTTTTTTACATATATTTCTTCTATTACAAAAGTAATACTTCTAGAATTACTCAGATTTGAATCGATATTACATTGTATGATGGTAAATATGCTCATTTCACGATATGAATGAAATTATTTTTTTGGCATCATATTTTTTTTAGTATTTATTCAGACAATAGATAATTTTTTTTATGTAAATAATGTTGTTTGACTCCAAAAGTGTAAGGATCTGTTTTTGGCGCCAATGTTATATAAATTTTTTTTTATGATCGAATCATGTCTTTTTTTTCCTCCTTTTATAACATTATCCGTACTTTTTCCGTTATATTTAGAAAAATATGCTTTTAAAAATTTTAGGGGTCAGATGTAATATGAAAGTGAGGGTGGATTTTGTGAAGTGAAACTTTTTAAAATATTTGATTTTTCGAAATTTTTTTTTCACGTGAAAAGTTCTTTAAAAACCAGTGAAGTGGAAAACGTCCCGCAAATCACGCGCTGTGCTTGGTTATTCACCCAGCATTTGCTTGGCAATTGCAAGGTGATGTCGGCGTTATAGATTTTAAGCGTTTAAGCGGATTTTGGTAACCCGAAAACCGGATTGAAGTTTATTAACGGCCCTTACTTTTTGTATGATTTTCTTTAAAATTTACGCTAAACATAACTTTTACAAGACGATCGACTGCGGCCTTTCTGGCATTTGCCAGATCGCCCGTATCCGCCACTGCCGAAAACAGTGACAAATTACAAATATCTATATCTAGAAATCCGCGGAATCTATCATAATTGACCGACCTTTTCAAAGCTACGAAAAACACCGAAAACCGTAGAACTTTCAAAAAACCGCGTTAACTCTCAAGAATTTGCAAACCAGCATCGGCCATTTTGTTGTAACGGACGTACAGCATTCGCATTGATTGAGGTTGAATCGCTAAGCGCTGCGGGTGATTTTCGGAGCGTTTTCAACTTACTAAGAAAAGTCACATGAAGTTCTTTCTCGAAAGTTTTTGATTCTAATATTTTGAACCTTAAAAAAGTCATTGATAAGAAAAACTATTTCATACCCCTAATTTAAGAGTAAAGATCATACCAGCTTTAATAGGCAATCTCCATTCTATTTCCAAATCGAAATACGTCTCATACACAATTCAGATATAATTTTATCATTGCTAATAAAAATGCAAAATAAAATTTATAACATTTGATTAGATTTTGTGGTTTTCGTTCTTTCTTTCAACAATTTACATTGACCAAACAACTGTCATTTACAATAAAAAAAAAAACTACAATTTACATATTATTCATTTTTTAATTTAAAAGTTTGTGTCGCTCTTCACATTCCCGTTCTTTTTCTAGCATTCATGTATTTTTATCTGAGAAAATCGAATTAGTCAACTAACGTTTTTTTTTCGTATCGTATCAATGGTGAAACATGCATGGAAACCGATACAATGTAAACAAAAATTCAATAGATTTTTACTTCTTGATTTGCATAAACTACTTTACATAAAGAGTTGAATGTTTATTCCGCGAAAAATTTTATTCGTATATCTTTGAAAATACAAATTAAAACAGAATTTTAAACAGTTATTATAATTTCAATGTTCAACTAGTTTATTGGAGAAAAAATTAAGTTCACGATGCACGTTTATTGTATAATAATTATGCAAAAGTAGATGAAAACTGGATTACATTCAATCAAATCATATTTATCATTAAAAAAATGAATGAAATGCGTTTAATAATGCAAATGAAATTAGGTTTCAATTCTAAAAATACATGTTTATTGTTAAATGCATGTGAAATTAGAGCAAAACATAAGGTACCAATTAAATTATGATGGTTAAAGCAAGTGTTCATGCAGTTTAACAATAAAGTGCGAAAATCTCGCTTATATTTAATCTAGGACAGACAATGAAAGAAATGTGTATTAAAAAAAAAACAATAATAATAATAATGAAATTACAATAAAAAATACCGACCTTTTTTTATCATCATAAAAATGTTATCTGTAACCTGTTTTCTCTCGTGTAACACTCTTTTCATTAATAACAAACAAAAAACATTCCATCTGAGATATTCACAATTCAATTAAAGCCTATTCATTCATTTATTAACTACTTTATGTTTTTTTTTGCTTGTATTTCATTGTTAATTGAAAACAACATAAATTTTTTTGTAAAATACAATTTTAATTAAAATTAGATAAAAATATATACGAGCATGTCACAAGTTATTTTAAGAATTAAATTGATTTTATTTATTATTATTTTTATTTTTATACAACACCAACTCACATTACACAATGGCTGTGCTTTTTTTACACAAATTGCTGCTTATCCCTTAAAAAAATACTATAAAACGTTATTTAATCAATACTGACCATGACATTTTACGATGGATTATATGTATATATAGGTGGTTTATTGGTTTAAGGTATGTTTGATTAATATTTTTTTTTTGCATGTAAAATGATTTTTATCTAAGTTCTAATATCTGTGGTCAAAACGCATTCTTTTGCAAGATGAATTTTCTAGTTCAGTGAACTTTTCTTAAATGTTACAAGTCAAAAAGTAATTCAAAATGTTCAATCATGTTCATGTTTAATCTATTGGAAAGTAATTAAAACAGTTTTGCCCATGGATGTTAGGTATCCAAAGGTATATTATTTAATTATTATTTATGCTTTTTGAATGGCGCGTACTTCAAGCTCCAATCGTTTTTATATCAAAGATATTTTTCTGGATTATAATAATTATAACCAATAACTATCAGAAAAAATAAATGTTATTAGGTTTATTTTTTGTATTAAAATTAATATCTTTAACGAGTGCATTGCACTCGGCTTTATTATCTATGAGTATCTTTCTAGTAAGATAATTGAAGGAATATCAAGAAATTGAATTAATAAAAGTATGATCCGCTTATCTCTTCAACTTTGGAGGTATGAAGTGTGTACTTGATAAATTTTATATCGCTCCTTATTGTAATTATATTGCTTAACTTATCTTCATGGGGGAACACCCACTTCTGATTAATATTGTGAATGTTAAGAGAAATTCAAGTGATTTTGATAGTTCATGGGGTGTTGCTTACTTGTTTAGATTCTTATTTTTATTTTGATATTGTATAAAAGTTGAAGAATTGTGATAAAAAATTATGCAGAGACGAAATTCTCATATTTTGTGCTTCAGTTTTGTTTAAATCATCTGATCGAGTGCTCAGAGAATTATAAATTTAATTGAATGATGCCCTCAAACGTATTTTATTGAAAGATCGCTATATACAATGTACATGACAAGTTGGAACAATGTAACCTTTTTCGTGTTAAACAACGAGTATATTATGATGTCCTGAAATTTATTTACGAAGCATCGACCAATAAAAGAATATCTAAAAACCTAGGTAAAAATGTTACAGTATTTCAATCAGACCTACTAGCAATTGAAATGGTAGCCCAAGCTATGTTAAATGATAAAAGTGCCAACAAGCAAATCTTCATATTTTCAGATAGTGAGGCAGCTCTGAACGCTATTAAGAACTGTAAAATTTTCTCTAAACTTGTATGGGAATGTATCATGAGTCTGAATAAATTGGGGGAGAGTAATGTTGTAAAACTATTTTGGGTTCCAGGTCATTCTAACATAGCAGGTAATGAATTGGCTGATGAGCTGGCTAGGTTAGGTTCTTCAATAAATATGATAGGACCAGAATCATTCTGTAACGTATCTTTAACAAGAACGAAGTCGGCTTTATTTGATCGGTTGGTTGGTGAGTAAACAAGATACTGGGACTCAAAAAAATTAGCAGGACACTGTAGGCTTTTTATTGCTTCGTTTTGTTTGAAAAGATCAAAAGAACTTATAGAGATTTCAACTGGTCAAATAAGAATATTAACCGCATTTTTGACAGGAAATGCTCGGGTTCAATATCACCTACGAAGAATTGGTTATAGAAATTCAGGAGAATGTAGGATATGTAATAATGATGACGAAACAGCAATGCATATACTGTGCTACTGTGAAGGACTGAGAGCAGTTAGATATAAAGAGTTTCAATGCCCTAATGACATAATGAACCCACTTGAATTCAGAAATATTGAGCTGAAAAAGATTTTTTATTTCTTACCGGGTATTAGAATTGTGAAAGAGGAATACGGAATTTGATAAACTTGCAAGGTACAGGAATATGATACAACTATCTTATCTCCTGTACGAAGGATAGGTTGAAAGATGATAATAGGGTGTGCAATTTATCGCAGCTCACAATAAGCCCTTGAGGCTTGGATGAGTATACCCTTCTGACAATCTATCTATCTAACCATCAAATATTCCTGCCTGAACATGGTTGACCAATAATCTGGTTTTCGTAGGTAAGGCTCATTTCGTTCTAAAAATTTGATTCTCATCTTTCCTATCAACTGATCAGATTAAACCACAGTAAACTCATATTAGTAGTTTCTTCAAAATTAACAAAATTTGTTAGTTCCTTATTCTTTTTTTTTATTAATAAAATAAGCTTTAATCAGAAAAAAATCCAATAAAACTAAGATTAAAAAGCCATGTCATCAATATTTTTAATCCATTAAAAAACTGTATATCATGCATCAAATGCAAACATTAATTCTGGTTTCTTCTCCATCCAAAGTAACAAAAAAAAAAATGTTTGAAATAACCGGAACTCAAATTAGTGATAACAATACCCACCATTCAGATATTCTTCAAAATTTTAATCGCTTATTATATTCGTTTTGTTATTAAAAAAAATAAACTATAGTGATTTAATTTATTATATTTTTTTTATTTATGTCATTTCATTTAATCACACGACAGATGACGATGAAAATTTTTGATTTCAATTTAAATTAATTATTTATTTAATGCAAAACAGATTATTAGCATTTTTTTATTATTATTGTTATAAAAAGAAAAAAAATCATGAATCATGTCATTTTCTTAAGTATTGTTATTTTTTTATTATTTATATTCAATTCTCTTAACAAAACCCTTTTAATGTTTATTTTTTTTTTTAATATAATAAGAATGAAAAGTCATAAATACAACAAACTACAAAAAAAAGAGTATACGCAAAAATTCCCCTGGAGGTCATTTCTGTATCGTCTTCATTTCAAGTTAATTTTAATTTATAATGTTCTTTTGTACAAAGAACGTGCTCGTAAAAAATAAAACATAATCAAGTAGGCACTCATTCTGGCTGAATGCAAAACTTTATTATAATAATAACATAACATCAACGGGAATTTGTAAGGAAAAGCTAGAATAAGAGTGCATTGGACTTTTAAAAATATATTGTGAAATGAAATCAAGTATATTCTCCTTTTATTGTACAGTTTTTTTTTATGAATAACGATATGTAAAATGAAAAATTTATGTATAAAACCAGTATTTCATGGTGAATATTCAATATGAAGATAAAAATATGTAGAATCTCACATATTGATGCGTAATCGACAATTTTATTTGTATAATTTATAATTATTTTTATTAAATTTATGCTTTTTTAATTCAAAGTTTGAAATGAAATTAGAGATGAAAACAAAAAATTTAATGATAAATATTTCTTTAACCGAATTTAATCAAAACTAAAATAGTTGCCATGACCGTGACCTTGATAAAAGCTTCAGAGCATGAAGATCATGCGTTATAAAATATCATAATCATCATCTGAGATGTTGTGGAAAAGTTCATGTGTGATGATTAAGAATAATAATCATGGCTCTTCATTATGTTTTGTTAAATAAATTATTATTTTTGTTTTAAAATATTTTCAATCGAAAGCACGATTTTAATTTAAAACATTCACTTTTTTTTTGTTTTTGTTAATTATTTATCGATTTATTACGAATAAAAAAATAAACAATAGGTTAAAAGCTTTCTCAATCAAAATAATTTGATGAGTATCTAAATTTAATTTTTTATTATATTAATTATAACTGTTCGAAATTAGTTTGATCACGATTAGGAAGAGAGGAAAAAAAAAATGATGAATCGATTTAATTTTTTTATTTAAATTGAACATTAATTAACTGGAAGTTTAAAATATCGGTCATTTCCCACCTTGAATCAATGTGTTCCATCCTACTCTTAGAGGGATATCAAGTGAAAAAAATGAACTTTAATGTAATCGTCTTTGATCAAAAATTATTGTTCTGACTTGAAAAGGATGCGATTGCTTCAAATGAAAGAATTAAAGCTAAGGCTCAATGTTGGTGGTTTTTTGTACAGTTTAACTTGAAAACGCCCAGCAGACCAGCCGTATAACATGCATAGATTAAAAAAGTGACCATAACACTCGAATTCTTTTGCCAAATTAACTGGAAATGCGATAAAAATTTCATTCATTAAATATCCTGTAAGCGTCAATCAAAGATCTCCGTCTGTGGAACAAGTCACTTTGTACTGCGGGGCGTTTTCAGCTTTCAGTGTATCCTCGGCACCAGAGACACAGCTGAGATCAGGTTTTGAAGCCTTAGATTTGAAGCGTCCTTAATGGCGTAGATTAGATTAGATATGAACTAGCTCATATATTCTTATTATTCTTAGTAAAACTTAAGCACATTTGGAACTCGAAAAACACAAATTAATTTGCATGGCCGCCACAGTGGTCCAAAATGCCTAAAAAATTCCATAAAATATTTTTGAATATTTGTCAATGTCAAATTTTATTTGACTGATAATTTTCCTAGGAGGCTATAAATTAAATGTTAAATTTTATTTCTGATAATTTTCATAGGAGGCTATGAATTAAATGTCAAATTTTAATTCTGATAATTTTCGATAAAATTTTTCAACTTTAAACGAATAGCCTACTCAGATATTTTTATTTTTCAGTTTTATGTTCCTATCATGACAAATTCACAACTTGTAAAAACCCGAATCTTACCAAAGTTATCTTCATGAATCATCCTTCGTTGACATTTAATTCATAGCCTCCTATGAAAATTATCAGAATTAAAATTTGACATTTAATTCATAGCCTCCTATGAAAATTATCAGAAATAAAATTTAACATTTAATTCATAGCCTCCTATGAAATTATCAGAAATAAAATTTGACATTGACAAATATTCAAAAATATTTTATGGAATTTTTTAGGCATTTTGGACCACTGTGGGCCGGTACTGAATTTGAACCCCCATCGCAAGATTCTTACCAATCATACTAGCCACTTAACCAACTCAGTCAACGTGCTCTGAACGGCCAAATGTAGAAAGACAATGCTTGTCGCAATTGGTCAAAGTGCAACCGCGAAGATCGATTGTATCTTAATTGCCATTACTTTGACAACTTAATTGAATATGAACATTTTGCAATTAAATCTGTTTGAATTGAATTTTTTTAACTAACACTGTTGTTAAGATTGATTTGATAATTTTTTGCACTGATTTTTTTTTGTTTAAGAATTAATTCCAAACACATCTCATCAGATTTCAGAGATAATTGGATTCACAATCTCATTATAATCTTTCAAACGTTAAAATTGCGACACCAAAAATCGCTTCAACATCAATATTTATATAAAATTATCAAGGACACTACTCAACTTATATCATGTCAACTAATAATATTGAATTGACACGTCTTAGCTGCAATATTATAATATTTATCCTTGTTTCGCATTATAGATACACGTCAACAAGACAAAAAAAAATATCACCTCTGTTCAAGTTAAAGTCCTCTTGATTGCACCAATTTATCGATTTTACATGTCAATACATGTGTAATTGTAATATAAATTATTCATTGGTAACACACAATTTGTAGGTGGAACACTCATAAATATAATAACAATTGTGTATACATGACTTGTTGTAATTTTAATATTCAACTTAAAAAAAAACCTTAACATTATATTCATCAGTAAAGTGTTTTGTATCTTATTTTGCATTTAATTTAATGAAACTTGGATTATATCATTACTGACACTAAATAAAAAATATGTAGACCTCTTTTTTTTGTGTACTGCACCTTTTCAAAGATCTATAATTAAAGGTATATCATATATCAATTTTATGGGATATGATTTATATAGAGCAGTAATTTTATATTGTTTAATGCACCATTATTATATTTTAGAACAAAAAAAAAAAGAAAAAAAATAATATAATCAATCATTCAAACAGGTAGTCCATCATTATTATTTCTGTTGACATGATAATGGAATGACATTGAATTAAATTAAATAAGGTCGTGCACTTATTCAAATGTTTATTCTCGTATCCATTCTTTATTTTATTTTTTTTCGGTTAACTTAATTGAACTTGTAAATAAAAAGTATAATAATATTCAACATTAATAATCAATAAAATTTTACCGTTTCCATAAATATGTTGTTGTTATGTATAGGAATTTTTCTAATGAACCACATACTAACACACATTATTAAATCAAGTATGTGTTTATTTTAAATATCCATTTAATAATATTAAATCTAACGGATTTATGAGAAAAGAGTAAAAAAATGGTTATGATGAACATTATTATTATGATGATGATGATGATCTAAATGACCTTTATTTTATATGTGTATCAAGTGCTTAATTGGAACCCCAACCGATATTCTACTATTCTAGTATCCCATATTTATACTTGATTAAATAAAAATGATAAAAATGCAAATTAACCGTGTTATTGTGATGATATCATATGTGAGGTAAAAAAAAAATTAATATATTTCTATTAAATATCAAGAATAAATAATGAGCAAAAAATATACTTAGAAAACAATTAAGTTTGCATGAGAATAACTGAGAATTCACGTTTCTGTCGGCGTTTTTAAACAATTATCGTTATTGTTATAGTTCCATTGTTGAAAATAATTACAATTGAAATTTGTCATTTACAATACGTTTTATTTTTAGCATTCAATATAAAATGATTATAATGATAAATGACGTTGAAAGAAATTAATTTAGCAATTCAATATCAACTCAGGTTGGAAATTTGTATTGGAAAAATGATGCACTGTGGAGGTATTTTTGAAATTCTTTGTAGGGTGGTCATTTGTCCTTAACTTAAAAGTGCCTTGAACCAAAATTAGAATAAATTTCTAGGGCGGTCTCCACAAAACAGAACCAGTTATTAGACCTACAGACGGGTCCATTGTGCATACCCATTTATCATCATATCTGATGAAGAAGGAATCAAATCTAGAGAATCAACTAAAGAAAAAAGTCCACTAGACTGGTTCAGTTCATGAAAGCTTCTGAATTCTTCGACTGGACTTTGACTCTGACTTGGACGAACTTTTTGACTTCGACTTCTGAATTCTTCGATTGGACTTTGACTCTGACTTGGACGAACTTTTTGACTTTGACATCTCAATTGTTGTCTACTATTATGTGTTCTATATCGGCCGTGGCTTCTCTCGAGTTCCAATTTACATTTTTTACTATTTCCTCTTCGGAAAATCCTTGTTTCATCAGGCCATTTCGGTACACATGTTCATGAAGAGGGTTGTCTCTGATATCTTTCAAGCCTTTTTTGCCTCAAGTCATGTTTTTTTTCCAATTGAAGATAAATATCTACAAAAGTCTTCAGGGCCAAGGCTTAACATGTAGATAATGCACAATGAACCTGATTTGAGTGTAGGCTTAAAAGGTCGCCCTGAATAATATTCATTGATCTGAATAATACAAATGTCAGCGAATTCCTTCATTTCAATTTGAAATTTTCCATATAATTTCATGCAAATCCCGCATTTCTTTAATCCACAACATTTCAATGAGAGTATCAGTTTTCTGTCAATCTCATCGTATTTAAATAAGGAATTACTTGTACTTTATTGATGTGGAGAAGATGATTTCTCAGCAACATATTTTTTTTTTCATTTTTTTTTGTAATTTAACCAGTATTTGCGTCTTTGATTTCAATTAATATTATAATTTTATTTTCATATAGTAAACTAATACAAAAAAAAAGTAAGATTACAATCCAATTCATCTTGAATTATCATATTATATGTATATTTATTTCTCTTTTTTTATGTGTATACTTTGATCATGAAATTTGTTCTTTTTTCTGCTTCTTTAAGTTAGCTTAGTTTATAGCTTTTATTATTTATTTTTATTATATTCGTTAAATCATAGAACTGAAAAACGATTTATAGCAGTAGAAAAAAAATGAGATAAAAAAACACACAAAGAACTAAAAGAATGTTGTTCATGTTTAACTAAGTTTTGTTCTATATTGATATGCTTTTCAAAGATATTATTCTTTTACTGTGTGTGTTTTGTCCTCAGTAAACCGACAAACTATTAAAAAGGTAAAAATAAAATAAAACTGGGTAGTTCATTCACCTAGCATGTCAAAAGTTCATCTTTTAACTTTCAAGTAGGATGTTCTGTCAAATAAAAAAAAAAGTGGAATAAAGTTCATAGTTAAAGTACCATCATTTGGATTGACATCCATGAGTATATTTTGAGAGGATTGAAATGATCAACAATGAAATGAGGACCAATTGAGAATAAAGAGCCAATTAATATTGATTTCTTAAGGTCAAACATTCAAACTAAAGGTTAATTGTTAAATTATCCAAGGAACACTTAAATGACCCACTCCAGCCCACTCCAAGAAAATGGTCGTAATAAATTCAGTACGTATCGTGATCACACGCATTCTAAGAGTTACAATTAATGAGCAATGACATTTTTTTGAAGTGTCTGCTAAATTTAAAGTAAAATTAACAAAAAACATTAACATTAAATTAAAAATGTTGAACTTGAGATTAATAACTCATCCATTTACAGCAATATGACAGTGACCGAGACAAGATAGTTTATTTTCAGCTTTGTTAAATATGAAAATAATAATAATTGTAAATGTTTCTCTAAAATATTTTATTAGAATACAGACTCATGGCACACGCCTTGATGTATTGAATCTTTAAAAAAAATGCTGTAATCGGTTTTAACAGTATATGCATAAAAAAAATCGTGATCATTTAACGTTCAATGCTTTAAAACATCACAATAATTTTATTCTTTAGCGGCTCGAATCTTTTGTTTGATTCATATCATTCGTAAGGTAACATTGTTGTTAAACATAAAAACTTATGCCAACATGAGTCTTGAACAAAAAATTCAATTGAGTAAAATAATGCGTAAATTTATCAAAGGTGTTGAATGCCCTTGAATAATTTCTAGAAATTCTCACGTTAATTATAAAAATATAATAAAAAATGTTCAACATGCTTACATTATTGCTTATAACTTGTTATAAATTTGTATTATTCTAGATTAAAATACCTTTAAATTGTGTTATAAAAAATAAAATGCAAATTCATACAGAAACTTTACACTTCTAATATATATGCAACTTTCCAGGAACGAAAAATACCTGTGTTGAAATAAATAAAAAAAAACATTTTTATATTAAAAATATTTTTAATAAAGCTCTTACGTTGCATGTTTAACTGAAGTAGCACCTTAACCAAAATAATAATAAAAAAAAATTAAATGAAGCAAAATATTGTCGTCTCTCTGGTTGAATAAGTCTCAGTCTTTTATTAGTCTAATATATGCATTAGTTGTAATAAAATAACAGTCACGAACATGGTCGGTTATTACATTTCTTTACGTTATAAAATTTGAATAGTTTTTTGTTGTTGTTGTTAAAGTACCTGTTATTGTTCTGTTTATAACATCTAAAAATTTTAACTCATATGTGTGTGATATTCATTCAAGAAGAAAGGTATAGAAAAACTTTCACCACATTTTTATACTTTTATTAATATTTTTTTCTTTTTTTGTTTCTTTGATTTGACTTTAAATTTATTCAATTATTACAATCCAAAAAATTAATTTTTCTGAAATTCATTAGTCAAACATCACAATTGTAAGCAAAACAAAAACATTTTTGACAATATTCAGTTTAACGAACTTTTCATGTAAAATTAGGTTAAATTAAAAGTGCAAGAAATAATTATTAAAATCATAATGAAATGAAATGAAAAGTGAATAAATTATGATGATGATTAAATGAGATTTTTTTAAGAGTAAAAGTTATATTTTTTTTTTGTTTATAATAATTTTTATTAAATGAAATTGAAATCACAATTGTTTCAAACAAGGTCACAATTATAACTTTTAATTTCGTTTTCAATGAAACATCAGCGAATTCTCACATAAAATTATGTCTCTTCATTTAAAATTATAAAAAATAATAATAAAAAATGTGTTTAATGTTTATTATTATTATTATAATTATATTTGTAAATAAATAAATGAAGTACTTTAACAATCATCTTATAAAGACTTAATTATAAAATTATACTAACATTTTAATTCAATTCAATTTTAAATGAGTAGTTTTTTTTTGGTATGAATTTTGTCATTCAATGTTTTATTCTTTTTTTTTCATTTCATAAAATGTTTGCCAATCATTTTTTTTTTTAATTTAAAATTAGCTAACTAATCAATATAAGGAGAATATTTTTTTATAAGAACTTAATAAAATGCGAAAAACCGGTTTTTTGATAATTACTGACAAAAAAATTTCATATAAATTTCAATATATTATGTCACGCCCGTTTCTTTTAAAATTAAAATTTCTGTCTTCAAGTCTTTAAAGTTCAAGATTTTTTTTAAATAAGAGAATTGTATTTTTTTTTTTTTTTTATAAACTTGAAAAAGTTTTATACCGAGGATATGTAATATTTTGACGTGTTTACAGCGCATGACGTATCAGTTATGTGTTTTTTTTTTCAAATATTTACTTTACAGATGATAACTATCTTGATAAAATCAGTCTGTTACAATAAAATGTAGAAAAAATGATTTGAATGTTATATTTTTGTTAATTATTACACTTCTTTTTTGTTCTAAGTAGTTTCACATAGTAATTTATGAAATTTAACCCTTAATTGTGCAATGAGTTACGTATCAACCTTTAAATTGCACCGAAAATGCTTTTTTTATCGACGGGAATTTTTTAAAGGAAAAATATAAATTTAAGAAAAAATTTAATTTTTTTGAGTAAAAAAATCATGTTTTCGTAAGTTTTAGGTAACAGTGACCATCCACTCTCAACCCAAAACCAGTGAAACACCCTTTCCCACTAGTTTTAGGTATCAATGAAAGTTGTAGAGAATATTTTAGAAAATTTCGAACGAAAGTCTACCATTTTAGAAATTTTTGAAAAAAAAATCCATCATTTTGGAAAAATCGGTAATGTTTTAGGATTTTTGACCGTTTTCTTACTCTGGGGCCTGATTTCAAGCCAGTGAGCTCTATCTGATGGACCATTCTGGAGTTACAGGTGCCGAAAAGTGATGGCGGACAAACTGTCTATAATAATGTATTTTTTCTTCGGAAAAGTACTTAAAAATATGTACAGGACTTAGATACGTAATTTTTGATACAGAAAGGGTTAAATATGTTTTTTTTTTTAATTTTTAACCACTGGGTTCAAAAGAATTTTGTGAAGAAATGAATTGAAAATTTGTAAAACCGTTTTGAAAATTTGCAAACCCTTTTCGAAAAATTGTAAAACCTTTTTCGAAATTTGTAAAACCTTTTTGAAATTCGGTAAAACCTTTTTGAAAATTTGTAAAATCTTTTTAATAATCTGTAAAACCTTTATGGAAATTGATACAGGCACCGTCAAAAAGCAAATAATTCAAATAAAAAGAATGTGAAATAGCTCAAAAATTTAAAATTAATTTAGTGCAATACTTTTACAAGGAAGAACAACGTGTTTTTCTTTCATTTTAACTTAAATAATTTAAATAAAACATTACGTGAATCAAACACCGTTTTTTTTTTTTTAAATAAAACTTTTATTTTAAAAGTGCAATTGTATTGCTCTAGGACTACTCTTTTAATTTTACATAACAACTTTATTTTATTTTATCTTTAATTTGAACAACAGTTTTCTTGTCTTGAGATTAATATAAAATAAAATAAAATTTTTCCTTTACATTTATTATATTGCTCTGACCATATTTGACAAGTTTGTAACCCACTTACTTCTGGTTTATACACAGTTTATTGTCTTTGCATTTAATGTACACACAAAAGTTAAGTTATTTTTTTTTGTTTATTTTAAATATGTAACTTTGCTATAAGTGCATTCAGAGTTAAAAAGCACACTTTTATTTTTAAATAAGTAATCGGCATAAAGACAAAACATTCCAATTGTTTATACGATGTTTGTTGTGTTGTTTAGTTTAAAAATTGCTATTATTTAAACATTGTATACAGTTTTAATGTGTATTTTTTTATGTTATTTTTGTTAAATTTTATTTTTTTATTTAAAAAATAATAAAAATTTATATTGTGTTTATCACGTCAATATGGAGAAAAAAACATTTAAATATACCGTTGCACTTGAAAATGAGTAGTTCTAGAAGTTGAATACTATTTTGTTAACGGGTTCTAGGTGGGATTGTACTCTAAAGTGTGATGTATTGGACTATGAATGTTAAGTTAAGAATAATATCAGTTTATTTTGCATCGATAATGAAATTTTACGGTTTTACCTGAAGTGGCCGGTTTCTGTTGAAGCAAAATCAAGATTTTGGGTATTGTACGGTGCAGAGGTTTCTTACTTGTTACTTGTGACTGGGGTCCATCTTTAGGATGATGTTTATCACAGCTTCAAGCTCAGTGGTTAGCGTATCGGACTGTCAATCTTAAGATAGTTTGAGTTCCAGCTACTCAATTTGAGTTAAAGACTAAATAAAGGTAGCGACTGCTTGGGATTCATTGGGGACCTTCAGACTTCTCTTATAACACGACAATCATTTGGCACATGTTCCATAGCATTAAAACTCGTCAAAAATTCTCAGATAACTAAATTTATAATTTTAATTCTTCCATGGAATTAAATTGATCCAATTTAAATCAAATAAAAGTAATGCAAGGTAAACGTGTCCCAAATGAACTCATTAGTAAACAATACACTATTTGTTTACATAATACACAGAACATTTTGACGCAATACACATTAAAATTTCAATAAACGCTTTGTTAGGTCAATCCTCTAATCAATCATGAACATATTTATATGTGATTCGTTCTGATTTTCATTGGTCTACTAGGTAAATTGTTCGAATGAAATATACACTCCTTGATTTTAAAGAACATTGAAAAAATGTCCAAAATTTAAATGGGTATATATCAGAATAAAAGTATGGTGTAACTTTTATTATCATAAAATGTTTTGTAAAATAATTCAATGATGTGCATGTGACCTTATACATCAATACTTTGCATATTTTGATGCATTCAAGCGTAAACTGGTATACGGTTCGTAAGTTTTTATGTATCAAAAAAATTAATGAACAAAAGAAATGCATTTCCTTTCTCTCTCGATGTTTTTTTTTTCATATAAATAAAAAAAATAATTGTTTTGAAAATAAAAGCAATCGACGGTGTTGTTTTGCATGTTAAACAAAACTCACTTATATGAAAAAAAAACTCATTTATATCACAATAAAATAGATTATAACACGATATAACACAAATACACAATTGTAAAGGTTTTTTTTACTGCAATTAATTTCATCAATTGAAGTGTGACAACGTTTATCTAAATATTAGATCGTGATGCTGCTGGTAACAACTCACCATCTATCACTCGTCTAATAAGGTATTGAAGGAAATGAAAGTGTACAGTAAAAAAAAATGTAATAAAATAGTCTCAGTGTCTGGTCATGTTTTACGGATAAGAGAGGTTAAAAGTGATAAATTTACATACATTCACTTTGTTTTTAAAACATTTTTTTTATCAATTGTCAGTTTTTTTTCTTAAATTTTTCTTTTCCGTTCACTCACTTACTTCATCAGAATGAAAAATTGTTTTGAATAAAATATTACCTTATTATTATTATAATTTCAACACTTTTTTTCTTGTAATTCAATAGACCTTAGATATTTTAGTTATATGACTAAGGTGTAATAGTGAGAATTAAAACAATAAATAAAAAGATTTTATAGACACAACAACACCGTTATTTCTTATGATTATTATTATTTTTTGTATTAACCGACGTTACTATTTCACCTTCATGCAAAAAAAAATGCATCAATATAAAACGATCAACAATTTATTATGACCAAGTATTAATAAATTTAAATTTTTATGTAAAGCAAGGCATTTAGTAGAAAGAGAGAAGACAATTTAATTACAGCACAAATATTTAGTATTTGAATAATGTAAAAAAAATTTCGATGATGATGATTCTGTGAATATTCTCCCTTGTAATTGAAGCAATAAATAAAAATGTAAGTGCACGAAAAGTTTATTAGTTAAAAGCTGTGCATAAAGTGTAATATTTCTCACTTCTAGCTAATCTTACTTGGAATTTAAAGCACAATAATATTAAACGTGTCGGTATGAAATTGTTGTAAAAAAATAATCAGTAAATTATAAAAGTTATTAGAAATAAATTACTCAACTGCATACTTTGAAATCTCTGACTCAGACATCAATAACTTTGACTAATAAATTTATTTTATTTTTTTCTTAACATGTGTATTAGAGGTAATAAAATAACAATTAGTACTTTTGTTTAGGTTGATATCATGTTTCATGATGAAACCTAACAACAAAATTTAAATAAAAGAAAATAATGGAAATTCTTTTATTTAATTTAAATTTAAAGTCTATTTTAATTTTATTTCAACCCTTAATTACATAAAAGGGTTTTCATGAGGTAACTGTAATATAAAAATTTGCCATGAAATTCATGTTTCAAAATCTTCTGATTTACTTAAAGCCATATGAAAAGGAACTAAGAATTGTTAAAGCTTTTGAGAAAAATGAGAAAATGGCTCATTGAACATTTAAAGGAATTTTCGTTAAATTTAAGTTTGAGCCCTTACGAAAGTGCTTGAACTTGCAAAAACTTGACCTAGCCTGATGACCTTTTGTAAAGTTAAAAGACTGTTAGACAAGATAAAAATTTGTGGGTAGTCAGTAGTCAGAACAATCATTGATCCACATTTACACTCTGAGTTGGGACGCTACACAGCGCTAGATGATTCTGTCCTTAAACAGAGTTCGTCGCTAAGTGTTTACAGAGCGTTTTCTAAGTCAGCATTGTGCGAGGTAAAAAATGGTGAGAAGCACAATTTAATGTATATTGCTTTACCCTAAATGGGCCATATTTCGAACGTTGAATGAGATCCTTCTCACAATGATACTCCTCCGAAAATCACAGGCCAGTTAAAGAACCTCCTAAAGTACGTCATTTTGGTACTTTTAGGAGGAATCTATTGGCTAATGTACACCTATCGCAAACTGAACTGAAATCATGTTTTAGTTGGGTGGTGTCTGAGATAGACCTGATTACTTTGCCGAATTTAAAGTCATCTGCAAATGTATGGCATCATATGCTTGGAACAATATTAGGTGCATTATTCTTGTAGATCCAGAATGGACCTTTGCGGGACACTACTGCTTTGCCTAGTATAGATAAGAAAAGGCTTGCACCTTGGACCAAAGCCCTATTGTGTACTGCTTGGAATAAAAAACTACTCAATTTTAAATCAAAACAGACACATATGAGAATTACCTTCAAATCCAGATCCATACAACGTAATTTTTCTTTTTAATTTTGAATCAAAGGGTTAAATTCATTAAATTTTTAACACATTTAATGATTTCAACAGTTCATCAACTACGACAATGTATAAAAAAATAGAATAAAAGGTGCAATGACATTCCAAATCCGATTTACTTTTCTATGCATTTTATCTATAAATATTCTAATAATTCAGTCTTAGTTTTACTTCGTTTTTTTTTTATTATTTTAATACCTTTTTCTTTTAATTTAAGTTTTAAAATGTTCCATAAACATAAATTTTCATATTAGAAATATTAAAAAAAAGAAAAAATTATGTTGTTCTAGAACTTAAAAGGTTTCATCATTAGTATCAGATTACGATAATTCGTTAAAATGAAAGAATTTGAGAATGGTAATTTAAATTCCGGAATATGTTGATGTTGTTGTTGGTCATGGTGTCGTGTTATGATAATTATTTTGAAAATAACGTCTCTAACTCTTGTTTGTTTGAAATTCTTATAATATGAAATACGAATGTTAGATAATAATTATCGTGTATTAACACATCTTCAAAATTTGTTTATAATTATGTTGAAAATATTCAATATTTTACATCATCTCATATCTCAGAGCTACAAGCAATGAAATTTTTTGAATAATCAGAAGCAAAATAACTCAAGCAGATAACTCTGGTAAAATTAATTGTAATGTAATCATCATTACCATAATACCAATCAGCAAATCTTGTTAAACGGTGTAATTTCATACATTTTTATACCTGGAAAAAATGAAGAAATAGTCAAAATAGCTGAAAGGAACACCCCAAATTCCGAAATTAATGTGCAAATACATAGATGATGCCCAAAAAAAAAGATTGAGATAACATCTTATTAAATGAATGCCACGTGCTTATATTTGACGTGAATTGTTAGCAAATGACAGACATTCAAGTCCCTAAGGAATTGTTTTTTGGCTTGTTAATTAAGAGTAATTTTCCCAAGATATCGAACGATTTGGTATACTTTTTCCACAGAAAAATTTTGATCCATGCGAGGGTATGATTTTCCGAAAATATAGATTAAAATTAGATGATTCGCGCAAACAAAACTAAAAAATAGTGAACTTTGACTGAATGGCGGCCATTTGAAGTAGGGCAGAATTTGGCAATTGAGAAAATCGACAAAATGGATTTTGCTTTTTAAAAAATTATTTTCTATGCAAAAAAAATAAAAAATTATGGGGAAAAATACCTCTTAATTAGAGTGTTTTTTTAAAACCAAGTTGAAGGTTTTTTGGTGGAAGATGAGGGAGTGGCATCGTTTTTTCGTCAAAATTCTGCTTTTTTTCGAATAAAACCAAAAAAAACTTAATCGCACTGATATTTCTCACAAAATCGTCATTTTAAATAAAAATGAAGAAAATCCTCATTTTCCGAATTTCCATGCAGTGGAAAATTTTTTTCCTATTTTTTCTAGAGTCACTTTTCACTTGACATTATAAAAAAAATACCATTTGTTGGATTTTTTGATGTTTGCCAAAACATTAATTTTTTAGAATGGTTCTTGTCAGGTATAGATTAGGAACGGGTCTTAGAGCGCCTAATACTCATATAACATATTAAAAGGTTTCGGCAGTATACTTTACGTGTAAAGTCGCTTATAAAAAAATTGAATGAGTTAACATAAAAGAAAAATATTCTAAAAAAATAATTTAAGCGATAAAAAAAATTTACTTAGTTATTAAAATATTATAAGGGTGTCATAAGTGTAAATTTCACGACTTCTACTGACTTTAATTCGGTTATTATGACTTTCCCGTATGAATTACATCAAAATAATGTATGGCAACTTTGTTTGACATAAAAAAAGCTACATTTTTGTAGAAGAAAGTTTTTTTTTATCTTAACACCATCATGTGTTTATAACGTGTTTTGTGAGAAATATCAGTGCGATTAAGTTTTTTTTGGTTTTATTCGAAAGAAAATCGGTAAGACAACAAGTTTTTCTTTGATCATTTCCACGACACAGTGCTCCAATTGCTTGTAAAATGGGCCGAAATCAAAAATATTGAGAATTTTTCGCCAATTTACGTGTTAAACAATGATTTAATACTAGTTACAAAAATGAAAACAAATTAAAGTCTGAGTTACTCAAAATATTCGTAAAAAATAAATTTCTGTAAAAACGTTAATTTTTCACATAAAATATTAAATTTATATGATATTTAAAAACTTTGGTTTTTCACTTGACATAATAAAAAAAATACCATTTGTTGGATTTTTTGATGTTTGCCAAAACATTAATTTTTTAGAATGGTTCTTGTCAGGTATAGATTAGGAACGGGTCTTAGAGCGCCTAATACTCATATAACATATTAAAAGGTTTCGGCAGTATACTTTACGTGTAAAGTCGCTTATAAAAAAATTGAATGAGTTAACATAAAAGAAAAATATTCTAAAAAAATAATTTAAGCGATAAAAAAAATTTACTTAGTTATTAAAATATTATAAGGGTGTCATAAGTGTAAATTTCACGACTTCTACTGACTTTAATTCGGTTATTATGACTTTCCCGTATGAATTACATCAAAATAATGTATGGCAACTTTGTTTGACATAAAAAAAGCTACATTTTTGTAGAAGAAAGTTTTTTTTTATCTTAACACCATCATGTGTTTATAACGTGTTTTGTGAGAAAATTTACGTGTTTTGCACTAAAAAAAGTTTTAACTGAAAATTTAAGCTATTCACAGGCCATTGCCAAAGAAGAACCTATATATTTTTAGAAAGAGGGTACTTTCAGCTTTCCAAAACGCATCAGATCATTAAAATCGGTTAATGTTTACGCCGGTGAGATCATTTTGAAAAAAAGCAGAATTTTGACGAAAAAACGGCGCCACTCCCTCATCTTTCACCAAAAAACCTCCAACTTGGTTTTAAAAAAACACTCTAATTAAGAGGTATTTTTCCCCATAATTTTTTATTTTTTTTGCATAGAAAATAATTTTTTAAAAAGCAAAATCCATTTTGTCGATTTTCTCAATTGCCAAATTCTGCCCTACTTCAAATGGCCGCCATTCAGTCAAAGTTCACTATTTTTTAGTTTTGTTTGCGCGAATCATCTAATTTTAATCTATATTTTCGGAAAATCATACCCTCGCATGGATCAAAATTTTTCTGTGGAAATGGAATTCGATATCTTGGGAAAATTACTCTTAATGTAACTATTCATTGTTGAATTGAAATTGATAGACGTGCAAAAAAAATAAATTATGTGATTTATTGCAGAAAAAAACCGCTTAATTTATAACTTGTAATATTTTCTAAGAAAACATACAAAGTGTCTATTTAAATATTCAATTTAGTTTTCAATTCATTGAACTTGTCTAAAGTCATTATTCTAAGTTTTTTTTTGTATTCATACCAGTGCATTCGGTTAAAATGTATTCGACACTTTTAGATTTAATGGCTAGTAACATTAATAATTTGATCTTTTGTATTGGGTTTTGAAATGAAAAAATAAAAGAAAAAACAAATATGTGAAATGAATGTAAAATAAAACATTATGGTTCAAAATTGTCATCAATAATTGTATAAAATCAAAGATATGAATGATATTTACCTTATTTGAATCAAAACAGTCATGTAATAAATGACTTATGGTTTTACATTCAAAACATTTGAAAATGTTGGTACTTTCTCTGTGTTAAACCATAAAATAGACCACATGTTAAACTATCAACGTAATTTATTTCATTATATTGCAATCTAACCAAAATGAAAAAAAATAAAAAATTATTTATAATCTTCTATTTTGGATTGCAACTTAAAATAATTAATCATAATAACATTTAAAGTAACAAAATTTGTTTTTTTTTTGAGGATGAGAAGTAACAAAGGTTAATATTTTTTTCTCGAAAAGATAATTTATGAAAGATAATGACTTTTTTTAAGATGAATTTCAAAAAAAAAAATGTGAATGAAAGATACTTATAATTATTGCACAATTTTGTTCATTACATAACTTTGATATACAACACACTGCAGTACTTTTATGATAAATATCATACACATCTTAATTAACCAACAATAATTTTTTTTACAAGAAACGTCAAAGAAAATTAATCAAAATGTGTTATATTTATAAGGTAACTGACATAGTAAGACCTGTTTATTGTGATTTAGTTTTAAGTGTGATAGTTGATTTAAATGATAAATTTGCATTATAAATCAACGATGTGAATTTGATGATTAGCATCTTTGTGTAACTTGATACAAAGTATTATTTTAATATTATTTTGGGAGTATTAAGTAAGATTAACTAACTCTTCAGAGATTTTTAAGACATTTCCTTATGTAGACGGATTTTGTATGAAAAAATGTCATCAAAGTACCGGGAAACTCCATCGAAGTAAATTCCAATTTTTTTTGTTGAAAAGAAGCCTTAGTGGGTGGTCTCAATGAATTAAGGATTAAGATTCAGGGTTTTAGATTCAAAGTTTAAAGTAAAAACTATCATAAATTTCTCTTACAACAATTTTTGACATCAATGTTTCGAGATCATGTTCAGAAATTGGGTTCTAAATCCTTAAATGACCAAACCAGTCACAGAAACTTCTTCAAATATTCATCAAGTTAAAAATAAACACTAATTACTTTAAATTTCTTCGTCTTATTTTAGTAAATGACAAATTCGATAGATTTCTAGGTTCAAAAATTTTCTTTTTATTATATTTTCAATTTCAATGATATCAAAGTTCACTAAATTGATCTCACTCACTTCACGAATTTTGAATTTGAATAAAGTAATTTCAATTAAGAAAAAAACATCATCTTATAATAATATCAATTAAGGTAAGAAGTAAAAAAAGCATTTAACTCTTCTAACAATATTGTTTATTTAAATTTCAACGTCATTTAACCCATTAAGCGCCTGTATTAATTTTTTTGAGTTAAAAGCAAAAATTTCATATACGATTTGTTTTTTGTGTAAAAGTGAATACATTTCATTTCGATGAAAATTTTGAGTTTCATACAAAAATTTTACATGAGAACCGGTTGAAAGTGTCGTACAATGTCACAGAAATACGTACAGAAAACTTGTAGGAAGAGGAAAAAAATTGCAAGACTTTTCGTCTGATAACTCGTCCAAAAATTTTAAACATATCTAATTACATTGAAAATTTGAAAAAAATATTTTGAGAACTTCATGGAGAAATCCGCCTCAAAAGTCACTTGTCGAAAAATCAACCATCGGCAGTCAATGGGTTAATCAACAAAACTTACAACTCTCAAATAACAACTCTAAAAAAACTTTATCATTTAAATCACAAATTATATATTTTAATATCAAGGTGATACAATATGACGCATTATCGATTCAATTGTCATTTAATTATAAATAAAACGATGGCGATTTCCTTATAAGACCGACATGTGCCAGTTATTACTGTCAAATACACGTTAGATGATTATTTTTTGTATGATAATTGTTGATTATCCATTAATAAAAATAATAATAATGCTTAATTGTAAATTTTGATTAAATTAAGTAAATACAGTTCAAATATTTATCACAAGTTAATTAAGTTTCTTTTCTTAATTTATTATTATTATCATCATCAATAATAAAAGTAAAACAAAATTTCTTTCTCTTCTCTTACATTGAAAGGAACTAATTAAAAGCATTTTTTTTTTACCACAATTAATGAAATTTAAAGTACAATAAATGAGGCATAACGATAAATTTTGAAGTTATAAGGAAAAAAAACACAATTATAGTATTATTTCACGCTAAGTAGCACAAAAAATTTATTTCCCATGGTAAATCGTTATGGATATTAGTTAATTTAGAAAATGTAAAGTATTTTAAAATTAAACCAGTAATTCAACACATTTAATAATAAACAAAAAAAAATTATAATCTAATTTATTCATTCAGATAAATTTTGTACAATAATAATAATAAAAAATAACATTTAAATTTGTTTATCTATCTTATAATAATAATTTTGCTAATACTTTCAATACAAACATAATGATATAAGAAACAAGTTAATTTCGAATGAAATATTTAAAGGTTTGTTTTCCAAATTTATGTTTGATAAAGTCTCAATTGATTATTATTTTTATTTTTTGAAACATAATAATGATACAAAACAACTTTATTTGACTTAAATAAGTTTTTTGATTGGTAATTTATTGATTAACTTTAAAAAAAGGAAGAAATGCTCTAATGGAAGGGTTTTGAAGTCTTTGATACGATTCTGAGTATTAATTTCACTTTAAGTTGATTGTTATGAATACATTTTTAAGTGAAACTGGCAAGTCTTGGCAAAATATTTAGTCAAGGCTAGCAGATCGATACATCATTCTCAGCAAAGTGATATGACAAGGTTAGGAAATTGAAAGGTTAGTCATAGAAAATTAATAAGTCAGTGAATCGAGTTCCATCGAAATTCGCTTTTCTAAGCCACCAAGTGTGGTTAATTTCATAAGTGACTAATCTTCGTGGGTTCCTTTCTTTATCTGGCAAAAATGCACTGTCGTTTTCGGAGGAACTTGTCACTTGACTTAAACTTTTGAGTATGGTCTTTGACTGTCCTTAGTCTTGCTGTGGAAGTATTCCATTGTTCATTCCATTGTCTGATTATCTGTCTTTTGATAGAGCTTTTTAATTATTTCTCACGTTTCTTTGCGTCTAAGCTTCTACATTAGGAATCTCAGTGGCTTCTCTGGCCTTCTTTTTAGCAGCTTCATTTCTCGTGTGATGTGACTCGGCACCCAAATGAGGGTCACGTCTTTGTCTCTCAATTCTGAATTTAGATTCACTATCTCAACGTTTAGAAAGTCGTCGTCAAATATATCGTGAATTGACTGAATTGAGCTTTATGAGTCCGAGACAATCACATATTTCCTCAAGAGTCAAAGTTATTCACCAACGTCTTTAAGTGAAGGATTGTTTTGTGTGAAGTTAAAAATGCAAATGCACTTATGACGTTTATCTGAAAATAATTTTCCCAAAATTTATCTTAAATTCATTATAACAATGAAATTACTGTAAAAATCGGATACCAAACGACCACATTATCTGGTATAAAAGCTACCGAAAATCTAGTTAAAAACCAAATCAAACAAATAATTGTAATAAAATCAATCAATTGACCTCAATTAAAACATGGCATAAAATAATTAAATTTGCATGTAAGTCAATTACTTTAAAATAAAATAAAATATTAGTCTATTTAAATAAAACAAGAATTTTAAATCTGACAAAGTTTATGTATGTATCTTTGTAAATGTTTAACCTTTTCACTCTTAAAAGAGAAAAAAAAATTACTAAATTCGCTTGATTCTTTCACACATGAAGCAGAAATACTGCAAATGTTATAAACCACAATCATGTACCATGTATAAGAGCAATATGTGAGTTAGATTAAACAGGTTTTTAATATTTTTTGAAGTTATGCCATTTCATACTAAGCATACATATAAAGTTAAAATCAAAATATGGACGAACATTAGTACAGATGTTTATGTTTTGGGTTATGGAATGTTTGCTATTTTATAGTTATACATTCTTTTGAGTATATTAAATTCGCCATTTAGTGTACAATTAAAGAGTAAGCATGAATAAATAACATTTTTTTTCCATTTAATGTTATTTGTGTATAAAATTACATAATTCTAGAAATAATATGGACACACGTTAATGCGTTTTGGTCTCTATGTGTTTCAGAAAAATTTTTGATAGCAATTATGCTACAAAATCAGACGTGATACTTTGAAGTGTGTGTGTGTACTTAGAGAATGATCATGAATGAAATGAAATGAGTTTGTTTAAGAAATGTAGCGAGCTTCTATTGTTTCATAACATTTTACCTTTCACGTTGTCATCGTCCTAGTTTTATATAAGTGCCTAAGCATAATTTTATAATGAGATTCTATGAAACACGTATTTAAGTGAAATGAGATGCTTTTAAGAAAATAAAATAAAAAAGTAGAAAGTATGTGGATTGTGCTTATGTGTAATAATGGGCTATAATTGTCGCACGTGGTAAAAAGTCCATTCAAATACAATGAAAAAAGACTGAAAATGAATCGATTTTAACGAATATTAAGTGTTTAGTTAACAATCGAGGAAGTAGAGTGTGAAAATGGAGATACGTTTACTTAATCGACTTTTATGAAACATATTTTTGTCCCATCAAGTTTCGTGTTCTTCTAACTAAGCCCTAAACTATCAGATGTAACATTGTAAGAAGAAAATGTAACACAAATTATTTCACCTGTTCAACTTAAATCCTAATTTGGAATACTAGTCGAACAATAAAATTCTGTTTAAATTACTTTTTTTTATTATTATTATTATTTAATTCCCTTTCAATCTTTTATTTGTACCTCTATAAATTCGATATATCTTTGCGGTGAACCACTGCCTGTCATTCCATTTAAAACTACTAATAAATATAATTATTTCCGACCCGACAGACATCATTCAATCGTTAATTTCAATTTTGTAGTTCTTTTTGTGTGTGTGTGAGTACAAAAAATTTATCACATTGTTAACTTGCAAACAAGATTGAAATGAAAAAAAAAAAATGGGAAATTCTAACCACAGGGCGGTTTAGAGAAGTGCATTTCGATGGGACTCGTTTCATTGAATATAATTAAGTTTTAATTTTAAAAATAACTGCCATTTTGAAAATAACGGTCAGTTTGAAAATAACGGTCATTTTGAAAATAACGGCCATTTTGAAAATTTTCCGCCATTTTGAAAAACTTCCGCCATGTTGAAAATATTAAAAAAAATTTTTTTGAAAAAATCGGACATTTTGGGCTTTTGACCATTTTCAGGCTCTGGAGCCTAATTCTTGAGCCCAACTTCTGAGCCCAATTTCTGAGCCTAATCTCAGAGCCAATGAGTTAAAGTTCATTTTATTAAACTTCTCCACCCAACAAAACAAATTATCAATATATTTAAAATTTTAACCGTTTTTAACGGTTTTTTAGGCTCTGGAGGCTCCGGAGCCCAATCCTTGAGCCCAATCTCATAGCTTATGAGTTTAAAATCATCCTTAGGACCTCCTCTGTCTAATAAAAAAAACCTGACCTCGCTCCGATGGACCATTCCGGAGTAAAGGCCGGAACGGACAACCAGACAAACAGACATACAGAGTGACGGCGGACAAATCGTCTGTAATAGTGCATTTTTTCTTACGAAATGCACTAAAAACATATAAATAAAATAAATTGAAAAAGGTTTCGAAAACGACCTGAGTTAAATCGTTAATTTTTTTTAGCATTATTAAAATAAATCGTTTGAAGAATGAAACAACATTGTTCTAAGAAGACAGAATAAAAAACCATTCAAAAAGAATTTCAGACATAATTATATCAGTGAAATAAGTTTTGTGACCGAGATTCATTAAGAGGATATACCTGTCGAGCTATTCAAATTATTTATTTCCTTCTCTTTATCTCTCATTTAAATGACAAGTGTTAACATTCTTTAATTGTATGTTTATGATTTGACAAAAATATGAAATAAATAAGTAAAAAAAAATATCGAAAGTTGTGCATTAAAACATGCATCAACAAAGTTCCCTTAAGCAATTGCACTACATACCTATAAATTAATATCACATTTACATTACTTTCTTGAGAAGAAAAAAAGATATGAAAAAATGATGAATGAATGATAATCAGAGAAATGTGTTCCAATTTTTATTATTTCATATTCATACACTTGAAATGCAATATGTTTACTCCTCTTGTGATGCTTTAATGCAATTATTTACACATTACACAAATTTTTAACACTCATATATTGTTAAATGAAGGCCACCACAGAGCTCACTGTCAAAAAAAATACATTGAAAAAATCAACCGTGATGCAAATAATTCTATGATATTTTAAATAAGGTTCATCAATTTTATCTGGAACGACATAATGATGTCAAAATCAACAACCAAAGATTCATTTAATTGGTAATTTAATGTTAGAAATTGAAAAAAATGTGTATTGCGCCCTTGACTATGAAAATTTTTTAAATAGTAATTTGATACATATTATTACTATTATTAAATTCAATGTATCACAAGTTCAGATCTGGACAATTTCTTTGTTTTTTTTTGAATATTGTAATAGAAACTGGTCATTTTATCTAGGAAAAATAAAATTAATCTTTTTTCAATGTCATTTTGATCGATTAAATAACAAAACAAAATTAAAATTAATAATAATAGCAATAGTTTAAAATAAATAATGGTAACAAATAAATTAAAAAAAAAAAACAGAAGGTAGGAAAAAATGTATTTCCTTTCGTCCACACTTTAATTTTGAAACAATTGATCTGTTACAAATACTATAAGTCATAAGTGCTGTAAATTGCATTGAATTTAAATGTTAAGTAAATAAAACAATTTAACAATAAGTTGAGCTTTTACCTTTTAAGATAGAATGTCTATTAAAAGTTGTCTGAATAAGCGACTGTCAGAAAGACGGTTATTGTATTTCGAAGGTACTAGTTCAAATTTGTAACTTAAACAATCAATCTAACTAAGGACTTTAACTCTGAAAAGAAATTTTTATTTTCAAAGACATTTTAAAACTGCTATAGACTTCAACCACGAATTGCTCACTAACAGTTGTTAAAAGATTCACTATGGCAAGGACACAAGTAAGATGTTAAATTGATATTCTCAATTAAAATTTTTATTTATGATCATCAAAATTTTACACCTATCAGTGGTAAATAATGTTCGATAAGTCTGTTTAATAAATGTCAAGATGCTCATCTTCAGAAAAAATTAATCAAGTTAATTCAAACGGTAGAGGGCAAACTTCTGTGATGTCACGATCATAAGTCCCAGAAGTAGTTTTCACAGTCACACTACGTACCTTGACATCAACACCAGAATGCGTTGCTACAATCTTGCTTCAACGCCAGAGCAGTGGTTTTTTTTGATTATCTACTATCAACCCTATGGCACTTTGCAATAAGTTTGGCTTTTCTCTCCTCCACTTATTGTGATTCATTAATGTGTCTAAGTATTCATGGGGTTACTGTTTCCTAAATAGTTGCTTGATGGCCATCACTCTTTTGCATCGTTCAAGTGTGTTCAGGTTTTTCTCCAACAGATACGGTTCTGATAATGACTTAAATGGATCACCGATTAAGAAATGGCCTGGAGTCAATGGTTGTTCGTCTGTTTTATTATGATTTAACGACACTGGAACATTTGGCCTACTATTGAGTATAGCTTCAATACATACTAGAACTGTTTCAATTTCTAAGCGACGCAATGAAATGAAATAGCAAGGAAAGGTTCAGCTTCAACTTATGCCGGTATAGAACCATGCTTAGGAATTTCAATAAAAACAGCAAAATCTGCAATATTTGAGTGGCTCATAGATGAATCAACCTGGTACTGGGATATGCAAAGCAATCGTCTTTCTGAACACGTACTTAAGATTATACCCAAATGGTCAGCCACTCGTACTAAGGAGCTTTTAAGAATGACCACAGGTCAAGTAAGAGTTCTGGTGGCATTCCTCACAGGACACGCACGTGTACTAAAACACCTTAAGATAATGAATCTAAGTGAAACAGATTTATGTAGAATATGTCAAGCAGAAGGAGAAAGTGCTCAGTGCATTCTCTGCTTCTGAAGTGGACTTGAGAACAAGAGAAAAGTGTTTGACTGGGTAAATAAATCCAACGGCCTTCTTTGGAATGAAACTTCATTTGATATATGATTTATTGAAGGAAATAAGTATAGTTAAAAAGGAATATAATTTAGGGTAAGTCGAAAAACAGCCCACAAAAAGCCCAATGTAGTAGTGGCTGAGGTGGGTATACCCTTCTCTAATCATCATCATCAATGAAATAATTCCCAAGGCACGTAGCAAATGGAATTTTGCAATTTTTACAGTCGCCTCCTTGATGTGGAGTTCTCGGCGAAATGCAGGCCAGTGTTCATCTGTATTAAAGCGTTCTTGTGCGTCATATATCAAATTACGGGCATCCAGAAAGTTACGTCCATTATCTGAATATTCATCCGACGACTGACAGGGTGAAAATACATACATGACTGATAATTCATTTAAAACAAACTATTTGTAGAAAAAAAATCATTAAATGTTAATATCATGATAAATCTATCAAATTCAACTGTGTTAAAACATATCAGAAACAGAAAATAATAATTAACGTTTTGTTCAAACAATCAACCAATAATATCACACTTAGGATACATTTCGGGTTGTAATCATCACGTTTTTTTTTAAATTCAACAGTAAAGTCACATTGTTTTAGGACTACACACAAAGTATGTTATAGTACGTTTTATTAAATTAAATGAAAAAAAAACTATCGCCACTTAAAAATATGTTGACTAAATGCTTTTAAACAATTACTGACTTATTTTTAAACAAATAAGTGTTGAAAAGAGAGAGAGAAAGATAAAAAATTCATTTGTAGTTTAGATATTATCTTTACAAGAAAAAAAAACTACTTTAACACGTTCTGACTAGTCTAAAGGATTATTTTAAAGTAGCTCTTTAAAGCAATTAAAAAAGTCTGAATGACTTATCTCACAGTATTATTATTTCATCATATTCCGTTCAAATTCTTTTACCTAAAATGAAATTTAAAGTAAAATCATCATGATACAATTTTAACTCCCCTCTTCTTTAAAAAATTTTAATGGATCATAGCATTGAAAGACATTGATACATTTCCATACCTGATAAAAGTCAAATGTGCGTTTCATATCCATTTTTCACAAAAAAAATATTTTTATATTATTACTGATTACAATGATGATTGTTTTTCCAAGTAAATATTAGGGTGGTTTTGAATTCAGACACACGCCATCATCTCCCATATATACTTAGATAATCCGATGAAAACAACATATTTCTTGTATATACTTTTGAAATGAAAAAAAAAATCTACATGCACACCAATAAATTTTATGTATCAGAATGCTTTTAAATTGCGTCCCCTATTTGCACTTTTCATTATTATTATTATTATTATTATTTTACTTGTATAGGTGGAAAAGTCTCTGCTTTTCAAACAGTTGCATGCTGTCTCCTTTTTAATTTAATGGGGAGGCAAGATTAAGCGCTCCTTGAATATCGATTATTTTTTCACAGAACAATTTATTGTAAAAATAACAAACAACCAAAATCCAGATCTGAAATGAAATGAAAAAGTAAATTCTATTCATGAAATTAAGGAGGGAAAATGTTTTATTACAGTACCCTGTTTTTGTTGTTTTCCACTGAGGTATTTACAACACAATGCATCAGTTTAATGTCCAATAAACCCTTGTGTATTATTATTATTATTATTATTATTATATATTTCCCGAGAAATTTAGGGATATTTGATGTTCTGAAAAAAACATTTGGGTTATATTTATTCAAAAATACTGGGCTGGGCAGACAAAAAACATGAATTTTTGTTTGGCTAGGTGTGAAATTCATTGTTTTTGTGCTATTAATTGTTTGAATTGAATAAATTTACTAAATTTTCTTTTAATTTTATTCTATTTCTAGGAATTGAAAGAAAGTTTCAATTATGGTTTGTTTAGTCCACCTTCAAATGGTCGTGCTGGAAAATTTCTTGATGAAGAACGACGTTTAGGGGATTATCCGTTCAATGGACCTGTTGGCTACTTAGAAGTAAGTTAATAAAAAATAATTATTTTAAAAAGCACGTTTTGCCAATTTTACACATGTTTAAATGAATCGTCTGATTGCTAATACACGTGATGAGTTCCAATTTAAAATGCAAGCGCGATTGAAGTCATACAAATAATTTTATAAATGGAATATCACTTTAAAATTCACATTTCATGTTATTTTTACATCTTTAATATTTTAACACGATTTTCTCAATTAGTTTTTTATTGATTTTTTATTTACATTTCTTCCTTTTCTTTAGCTCAAGTACAAACGTCGCGTCTATAAAATGTTGAATTTGGATGAGAAACAATTGAAAGCACTGCATACACGTGCAAACCTACGACGTTTCCTTGAGTGCGTCAATGGTGGTCATGTTGAAAAAATATCAAAAATGTGTACAAAAGGTCTTGATCCGAATTTTCATTGTCAAGAATCGGGTGAAACACCATTAACATTAGCTACGCGTTCTAAAAAGCCAAACAAATTGCTAATTGCCCTGGTGAATGGTGGAGCAATTTTAGATTATCGCACAAAAGATGGTGTTACGGCATTACATCGTGCTGTGGAGTTTGATTGTTTGGAGGCAGTAAGGTACGTGTAATTCAATTTTTTTTATTAATGGATATTCCCACGCACCAATCTTCACTCACACAAGTTTTTTTTTGTTTAACAGACAATTTAATGAACTTTGCGGCAATATCACATTATATGAACCAAAAAAAAAATAACACAAATTATTGAATGAATGAGTGTTATGTTTGCGCTTTAATATTTAAAAAAAAAAAATAATAAAAAAAATGAAAATTATGTACAATCGTGATTTATGCAACCGGTTTTGATATTATTCGGTCAACGTATGACCATAAAAATATGTGTCTGTCACTACAGTTATCATAATTTCACATATCATATACGATATGATTGCTTTTACCTATTTTTTTCGTATTTGTACTACTATTTTGTTATTTATCAACAATTTTGTATTAAATTAGAGAGATAAAGAGTTGAGATACAACAATAATCAAGAAATATTTACAAGAAGCACCGTTACATGACACGATAGAAGGATTTTTTTATCTAAATTAGCTAGATTTTAATGATTATGTTACTTGAATGAAGTGCGTAGTACTTAAAATGTTATCAATTTTCTGGTTAATGGGTAAATAATGAGGGTCCTTCAAAATATCTTTACGTTCTTATCCAGAAATTAGAGAAATTTTACCAAATAAACGCAGAAGAGGAATTTTAAATTAATTTGATCGGCATTTAAGTTGGTTTCTGTTTAAAAAATAATTGAAGAGTTTTTTCCGGTCATTCCCGGGCCTCATAACATTGAAGAATCGTGCCCTGATGAAATTTCATAGAAATTATAGGCTAGGGCACACGAATGGACTTGCAGGGATCAAATTCACTATAAATAATAAAATATACCGATGAATTTCAATTCTCTCAATGAAAATTCCCTCAATAACGGTGATTTTAAGTAAAATAAGCATTTAATAAACAGTTCCTTTATTAGATTAAATCTCAACACGACAAAATTAAGCCTTAACATATCAATTTATTGGTTAATAGTCTTAATTGTCATATATCAAAATAAAGTTAATAGTCAATTTAATTATCTAGATTAGAAAAAAAAATCACAGAATATTAAATAATGACACGTGGTTGTCCTTCAATATAATTTTTTTTTTTTGTGTATGCTTTAATTTTAATTTTAATCTACATATTTATTTATTTATTTAACTCTCTTGGCCATTATTTTGATTGATTTTTTTTATATTAATAATATTTGAAATTTGAATGCTTAAAAACAATAAAGAAAATTGAATATAGGAAGTGTAATAAACTAATCAAAATATTGGCATATTGTGAGACCTAGACCTGTGTCAATGATTTTATTTTTTTTTATATAGCTGAAAATCACGACACTGAACACAAAAATAAATTAAATACCAAATTAGTTTTATTTTTAATATTAAATGATTTTTTGTCATATTACAATTAATTTTAATGTCTATAAATTTTACAGCACTTTACTTGAATTGGGAGCCTCACCTAATTATCGGGATACGAAAGGCATTACACCAGTTTATTTATCAATTGTGAAGAAATCAAATCCGAAAATTTGTGAAATTTTGTTGCACGATCACGCAACACTCGGTGTCCAAGACACACAAGGCTGGCAAGAAGTTCATCAGGTAAGTGTTCCATTCATTTGAAAATTGCATGTTACTTGTATTGATTTTATATGAAAAAATAAAAAAATGGGTAGTTGGTTCTATTTACATTTATATTGAATTAGAAAATTACTTTTTAAATACAGCGTACTAATATTTTCTTTGTATTTTTCTTCTCTTCATTCTATTTTTATATTATTATAATAAAAAAACTTTAAAATGACATTCAACTTCAAGGCATGTCGTAATGGTTTGGCCCATCATTTAGAACATTTACTATTTTACGGTGCGGATATGGATGCTCAGAACGCTTCTGGTAATACACCGTTGCATGTTTGTGCGGTTAATAATCAAGAAGCTTGTGCTAGAATGCTTCTTTTTCGAGGTGCTCAACGTGACGCACTCAATTACGCCAATCAAACACCTTACCAGGTACTATCTTTAGTTTAGTTTCAAGTAGATCAAAGTATTTAGAAATGAAATTAAAATCAGCTAAATTAAATCAAATACTAACCTTATTTCATTAAATCATAGGTTGCAGTGATCGCAGGAAATCTAGAACTCGCAGAAATGATTCAAAATTACAAGTCTGAGGATATTGGTAAGATTTTATCCCAATTAATTTCATATCAACTAAATTCAAGCCCTCTTTTACGTTCAAACTATAATTTCCATTCTTTTTTAACTTAATTTTTTACATCAGTTATTAATATATCGATCAAATCCTAACACTTTTGTTACACGCATTTTAGTCAAATTAAAAGAAAAAATTATTGTTATTATTAATGTTTCTTGAATGTTTCATTTTTGTTATTATTATTGTTACTTTTTTAATATAATCATCAACATGATCATCATCATACTCATATCATTTATTGATTTTTAAAAGAATTTTATTTAAAAAAAAATCATATTTCATTTCAATATCTATCAATTTTACTCGACTTTCAAATAAAACATTCTCAAATACCTTATTTTAAATGTAATTTTATGTTTTAAATTCAATAAAGTTACTCTTTCATATTACATTTTTTTTTGTAATTCAATACATTTCAATTGAAATTGGACTTTAGTTGCCAAGAATGACAAAAAATTTTAGAATAGTTTTATGTTATTGCAATTCATCATTCATTTTTAACTTACTGTCTTCATGCTCTTTTTTCTGTAGACAGCATGGAAGTTATTTTTATTGATTGTTACTCTAAAAAAAATTTATTTTTTTTTTTTATATAAAATTATGCCTTTAATGCATTGTTACTACGTTAAATTTTGTATGTTCTGTTAAAAATATTTTTTTAAAAAAAAGGAAATTATCAGGATTTTAAATTAAATTGGTTTTTAAATTTGCTTGGAATGTGTTCCCTTCAGAATTAATCTCATTGAACAAGGAACTCGGTATCACAAAATTATCTGACTCTGACAGTACAGGGATCTGAAAGGCACTTGATGAGCTGATCATTACCAAATTGGTGTAATTTTATGTCATACGAATCTCAGATATAAAAATGAAGTATTAAAATTCCTCTACACCCTTTATAAGGTTTTTAAGGCTCTCTGGACCCTCCTAGATACGTTTCAAAGGTCAACTACGACTTTTATTCTCAATAATTGACATATAAACAGTTGTCAGCGCCATCTGCTGGGTTTAAACAAAAATCACAAAATTTGATAACTTACTTTGAATAGATGACGGAAATGTCAAAAATCTTGTACGTAATCATGACATGTCAAACTTTTACCTGCTAAGTCCATAGAACAAAATTCATTTTGACGTTTTAAATTTTCACATTCAAAATTTTGAAGTTTCCGTATGTGTTTCTATTGAAAATAAACGTCAAGTAACATATCATCTTTTTGTAACGCAATGAATGAATGAGACCATATCGCTTAGAAAAATTTAGAAATCTAGTAAGTACTTTTAAATGGAAAAAACCCCACTGAAATACCAATCTTCAAAAGAAATTACATATCGTCAAGGCCTTACAATATAAAAATAAATTGCATGACAAAAGCTATTACATTCCTCACAATGTCTGTCATCAGCCATAAATTGTATTACGATTACAGACAATCGTAAATTGATATTAAAACATACTTGATTTATGAATGGACTCGATAGTGTTTAAATGAAATATAATGCGATTTAACTTAAAATCAAGGATCAGATCAAATAAAATCAGCCAGAGTATTGTAAAAATTGTAATTCAATTGATAAATTTCCAATATCTTGAAACGTGTTTGATAACATTGTGTCATAATTGATAATTAATGTAGCGCCGCTTTGTTTGTATACTTTTTTTATCTATTCATATCAAGAGCACTTGATCAATTGTTGTCATAAAAAAACGTTTTTATAGTACAATATACCTTGAATATATGTTTTATCTTACAAGATAGTGCTAATCTATGAATGGACATTACATATCCATGTCTTGTTAGACAAGGAAATTATTTTAGTGATCATTCGATCTTTGTATGATTAAAACCTCTCTTAAAACAGAGTCAAGAAACATTTTTACATAACAATAACGTGGCCAAAATTGCTCTAATTTATAAAAAATCTGTAGTTCCCTTCCGAGGGCCACCCAGATACAATCCTCGACGTCGTTCAGGCTTGGGATGGGGTGCTACTTTATCAAGAATTGGTGGTCCACCGTCCCCATGTCCGTCCGAGCATCCATTTAGCTCAGCCAGTTCAAGCCTATCTGAAGGGTCATCAAGTCATCGAAGTCACGAAGATGATATCAGCATTGTAACAGGTATAATTTTTTTTTTGTGTTTTTTTTTTACATTGTGAATATAAAATAAATAATAAAATGAAACGTAATAATGATTAACAAGGGCTTTAAAAGGGTAATAAAACAAATAAATAATTATTGCATGAAATTCTTTTACCATCATTAGTCGTTATGTCAATTTAAAATATTTTTTTAGAGAATGCCTTGTATTTCACCATTTATTTTGAATTTTCCTTGCATTCTTGATTTATTTGTACCAAAAAACTAAAATAAAACACATCAATCATGAGACATTTATAAAATATTTGAAAATAATTCGATTTATTATTCTAGATAAGAGTCTTGGTGACACGAGTGATATCATTAGTGACTCATCTGGTGTTGGAACAAATTCTGATAGTGCTGCATGTTCTATTGGTCATCCAAGTACAACGGTCGTTTGTATGGAATCATACAATCCGACAGTGTCTGGACACTTGGTTATTCAACCAGGTGACGTCATTGAAGTTGTTGGATCAACAGATTGTGGTCTTCTTGAAGGATATGTACGTGGAACAAATCGTACTGGTTTCTTTCCCACACAATGCGTACAAGAAGTGCAATTTCGTCAAAAGAGTATTGTTAATGTGTCGACAGCCAGTATGCACTATTCAAATTCAATGGTAATGCAAAGTAAAACGAGAGAAGAAGAAGTAGAGAAAATAAATGAAATTATCATGAAACCCAATAATCATGATATTATGAGTCAAAGTTTACAATTTAATACAGCGCCAAGACAAAAGAAGCTGTAAGTATTATAAAAATTGATTATGAGAGAAATTTCAATATATTTTTGTTTTCAATTTAAAAAGGTATTCAAATGAACCTCGCACTGTAATACTACACAAATCTAAGCGAGGATTTGGATTTATTTTACGAGGTGCTAAGCAGTCGTCGCCTTTGATGCAATTAAAACCATCTTACAAGTGTCCGGCTTTGCAATATTTAGACGATGTTGATCCAGGAGGTGTTGCTGATTTGGCAGGACTTAAACCCGGAGATTTCTTACTTGAAGTAAGCTTATAGCGTTAAAACTTTATATTCAAACATTCTTAAAATAATATTTTTTCATTAGATCAATGGACAGGATGTTGCTGCTGCGTCTCATGAACATGTAGTTGATTTAATAAGACGTTCTGGTTCGCTTGTATCACTGACTGTGGTGACTTTGCCAAATAATCATGCTACCACAAATCATTTATCAAAAGATGTGCCAAATCAAACAGGTTGCTTGACACCAATTGCAACACGCCAATGTGCAACTTTACCACGTCGTCTTAGTGGTCCTGGTAAGTTGCCAGCTCCAGCTCCTCCACGACGAGATCCCAAAACAACACTAAGTGTGGGAAGAGCAAGAGCAAAATCAATGGTAGCTGGCTTAGAAAATGGCGGTGAAAAAGATGATGATGATAGTGCTAATCATACAAAATGTAATTCAATTGAATCGATTAATCATGCAATTGCACATTCATCAGCCATGTCAACTCCTACGGCTTATGGCCCTGGAACACCAACCCAACCAAGAGTAGCAAGTATTAAGTCTCGTCCAACATCCAGTCGAATAACAGCCGCTGAACTAGAAGAGCTTTTCTCAAGGCAACACGGCACTGATTCAGAAAATAATCGATTTAGTACTATGATGACATCAAGTCGGTTCCAATCAAGTGGAATGGATAGTAGTGCAACAACTCCACCAGCGTCTCCTAACAAAGCTCCCTTAGTTTATGCGAGTGTCGCTGACATGAAACGCAAACAAAAAGGAAAAACTGGAACATTAAAAGGACGACCTGTTGCAATTCCCACAGTGCAATCTGACTTGAAACGCTCATTCCATAGTACGCCAGATTTAGCAACTGGTCTAAATAACTCTACAAATTCCATTACATGGACATCTACATTCAAGAATCATCGATCACAAGATGATATGCATAATCTGAATATGTCAATGTCACGCTTGAATCTTCCACCTCCAACATGCCCTCCACCACCAATACCCGAAGTTGTTGGACAAGTTGTAAAAGTTGATGTCAAATCCGAATATGAAAGTACAGTTAATTTACAGAAACAAATTCAACAGAAAATGCAACAAATGCAACAACAAAAGTCACAACAACAAGAGAAAGAAACAGAAATTATGTCAAGCTTTAGACCAGGTTCTAATGCTAAAATTTACGCTTCACCACAAGACCTCAAAACCATTGCAATTAAACAAAAAGTTGATTCACTTGCCACACCACAAGTCCCGGCAGAAATCAAAACAGAAAATATCCAGAAATCAACTATCAGTCCATATGCACAACCAAGTTTACCGGGAACGAATCTACCGACAAGTAAATTGAGTAGTAATGGTCCTGCTCCGGTGATTCCTGAACCTGATTACAGCTTAAGTGAATCAGATGGTGAGGAAGATGTGTCCGTGAAGCAAGTCAAAGTCGAATCAGCAGTAAATAACACTACAACAATTCAAGTTAAAAATAGTCAGCCGGCGAATAATAATAATGTGACACAAACTCAGCCGATTGAGACAAGTGGCAATAGTAATGCAAGGTAAGTCAAAATTATTTTGATTTGGCATTGAATTTATATTAATATTTAATTTTTTAATTAAAGTGGCAGTAGCAGTGGCTCAAGTTCAATGGCTCAATCATTTTCAGTGGATGATATTCAAAAGATGCGAACCAAATTGAAAACATCAAAATCATATCCGAACGATTTCTTGCGTCAACAAAATCAGAATCGTGTCAATGAAAATAATGAGGAAGGAGACAATTCATCGTCGGGTGTTAGTAGTGATCAGGAAATTCAAATCAATAACAATACAACACCGGAAATTAAGAAAAGTGGGCAGGAAACTAAACCACAATTGGCCCCATCTGAAGTGAAAATTGGAAAAATTAATTCAACCGGTCCAGTTCAGAATACGGTTGTTAAGCCTTCATTAGTTAAAGTTACTCAACCTGTTTCAATTCTAAAACAACCCTCAAATATACAGAATAGTAATAATTATAATAATAGTGGAAATAATGAACCAAAGAAAATTGCCGCACAATTTAATCCGACACCAGTTACAACACGTGTTACAACAAGCATTGTTGCAAAGATGATGCCTCAGGTAAATTTGAATTGAGATAATTGAAATTTAATACTAATATTATTTTTTTATTTTCATTACAGCAACAACAAGCTCCAATTAACAAAACACATACACCTACAATTCAGCAGCAACAACAACAACAAAGATACCAACAAACCTTATCACAAATAGCTGCTCATAAAGGCACCACACCGAAAAAGCTCGAATTAACACAACAACTAAGTAATGAACAACGTTCAGATGATGACGATTTAAGTCCAAGTCCACCATCGATGGGATTCCAACGTCACAATTCACTTACACGCAAACAAGCTGCACAATTAGCAGCACAACGAGCAAAAGCTATGCAAAATCAAGTGCGTGCAGTTTCATTGGCTCAACTACCACCCCCACTTGAGGCAGACTCAGATGATAGTGATACTGTGTCAACACTCGGGCCAGCTCACGTTGTTTTGGCACCACCACCCGAATTTTGTGATTTTCATCCAGCGAGCCAAAATAATCCTAGGGTGAGGATCGTAGGAGCAGTGCCAAAATCCAATAGATTACATAGTCAATAAAAAATTTCTGTATTCTCAATGAAGAAAAAAAAAGGAATAATCTCATAAAAAATAATTAAAAATTTATACATTTCTTATGAGCCGATATTTTTTTTATTTCAACACACATGATGTTATTGTTGAAAATCATGATAAAAAAAAATTATTTTTTAAATGAAAAATAAAACTAAAAAAACGATATTAAAATCATTAAAACATGTAATATTACATAAATTATTACTGTTCGATGAGTATTTATAGGAAGTAAATTAATAAAATCCCACTAATTTAAATATTAATCAAATATACATATTATGTTTAAGTAAGAAAAGTCATTAATTGTAAGAATTTATTTTAATTAAAAGAGAAAAATTAAAATAAAATTATGTAAGAGATTGTGAATTGTTACAAAATATTGTTTCGGAAAGAGTTTTTTATGACACGCAACAGTTCGTTTTCCTTCAAATCCTTATTTGCAAAGATTAACTAAAATCAGTGGAAATACATTTTTAATAAATAAAAACAAAAAAAAAATAGAACATTAAAAATAATCAATGGAAGTGAATTAAATAAAAAATAAAATAAAAAAAAATATTACACAAGAAAATATTTAATATAAAACATTTTGCACCCATAAAGCAACGAAATTTTAAAAGATTTTATGATCAAATTATATAAAAAAAAAATATTAAAATAAAAAATATTTATAAAATCGTGTCATTTATATAAAATGAAAAAAAAAACTCTTTTAAATAAATTTATAGAAGCAAATCATACTAATCAATTATTAACAATACCTATAATAAATTAGTTGAATTGAAGTAACAATTTTAACGGAAACAAAACGTATGAAAAATGAATAATAAAAAAAATTTAAATAAAATTAATATGTGTCTGAATTTTTACATTGCGAACGATTGAGGTAATTTTTTCTGAATTTAGCCTGAAATTTTTGTTGACATGCAGTTTCTTTAGAAAGGTCACGTGGAAATTACAACTGTCGAATTAATTCAAAAATATGTAAAACGTTTTCGTGAACGATATACACGAGCGCATTCCTGGAAATGTCAGCCATTTTGGGTTAGTCGGTGCTTTTTTTCACGATACGTGGGTTTTTTGCGATATGCGTTTTTTCCGCATTTTTTAGAACCTGCGATACGCGATTTTTTTGGGTTCCACGGTTTATTCACGTTTTATAGTCTTTCCTGGTATTCACCATTTTGAAAAAAATCGGCTATTTTAAAATTTAAACAAACAACCAGACTACATGTGAGCGCATTTTTTTCCAAATCGACAGGAATTTACTTAAAAAGTTGAACGTGATCGTTGAAGACAGAAAACATGAGCTCATTTTTTTTCAATTTTTCATCAATTTTGAAAATATTTTATTGCACATTTCTTTCCTTACTAACTTTAACCCTAAACAGAAGAAAAAACAAAATTAATGCTGTAAATAAGGTGAAACATCTTCAATTTCAATGAGACGATTTGAATCAACACTCTCTGCACACATTGGACACTCATTTGTAACTTCAAGAATTCTATATGAAAAAAAAAAAAAAATTAATTAAATTAAATCATCAAAGATTCATTTTTAACAGAAAAACTTACTTGACCATCTCATCTTTGAATGCAAGGAAATCACATTCAGGACATGCCACCATATTATCTCTCGTAATATGACGACCCTATTTGACATTGAAATTTAAAAACATATTTATTTGAAAAATTCAAAATTCATCACTTACCGAAGCAATACAAATCGGAATCGTGGATTTACATTGATGACAATTAATTTCCATGTCTTGTAATTTCGCTGAACATTTCGGACATGGTGATGTTTCTGTTTCCGTATCATCTTCCTGTTCTTTTATCCCTTTTGGGGCACGTCTTACAATCGTTTCAATCTTTTTAATGTACTTTGGATCAATTTGTGATCTATGTTCAGGTCTCATCAATGTCACTGCATATTCAAAAGCATACTTTTTCAGTCCAGCTCGTTGACATTCAATTACTGCTGATGTTAGTATGGGAATTATATCTGAAAATTTTTAATTTCAATTTAATGTGTCAATGAAAGTGTAATTGAAATGTTTACGTGATGGAAATTGTGAAATATTTGAAGCAATTTGTACAAGTAATCTCGCTGCTAACGCATGATCACCTCGTTTGACATGAATTCTCACGAGCGTGTATCTATGCAGTAAATTTAATGCATAACGCATATCTGTGGCAATAGTTAAATTGTTGCGTTTCAATTCTTGATACATTGAAAACAGTAAATCATGGGAAGTTTTATAATTTCCTGATATTTGTTCCTGATTTGCGATGATTACAGCTGCCTTTGCTGCTTCTTTATATTGACGTCGTGCCATGTAAAGTCTGAAAAGCAATTTGGGATCTTTTGGTACGCCGTCACTTTCACCTAGGAGATATTCAATCAGTTGATTTGCTAGTTTGTCATCGTTTGAGGAAGCAACACAATCGATTGCGAGGGATAAAGCTGTATTTTCCTCGTTATTGAAGGAGGATGCTTTGAGAAGGTGTTTCAAGGCTTTTGAATATTCTTTGCCAAGGAAATAATATTTTCCTGTTAAAATTGTGTATTTTTCTGTTTCAAAATATTTTGCGAGTGTTAGGAAATCAGATGATTTCACGTTATCTGTTTGTTCGAGCACTTCACCATAATGTCGCATTTTATTGTATTTTTGTGCAATTTGAAATGCATCTGTTGTGCATCCACATAACACCAAAAATTGTATTGCTGAATCGTAATCGCCGATATTTTGAAAGAATCTTGCAAGCATTTTAGAACCTTCAACACTCCGTGAACTGAGAACAATTTCAGATGCGGAATGGGGATCATTCATGTGCTCAATTAATATTCGAACAACACTGTCCATGTCATTTGCTATCGTATAACTGTTAATTGCTTCCTTGTAACGACCCTCACTTTCCTTAGCCTTCGCATAAATTGCATGGAGTTTCATTGATGTAACATTCGGCAGAATATCATCAACTCGATTCCATTGTTTAAGTTGGATGTACAATTGACAAGCACGATCCCAATTTTTGGCTTTTTCCATTAGTTGTGCCGCTTCAAAGATGTGTGCGGTGCCAACGAGTGCTTCCCCACAATCTTTAAGTAATTCTGGGTCATTAATTTCGATTGCAAGTTGCATTCCCTTACGATAATCACCAGCTTTGATACTTGTGCGCGCGATTCCAGCTTTACATGTATTGAAATGGTGATGAATTTGGTTTTCATGATCATCAGAATTTGGTTCAAATCGCATTGCTTTCTCATAATTTAAAAGTGCCTCTTGGTAATTTCCCGTATATTCAAGTTGTTGGGCATATTCACGTGCAATAAATGGAACTTCATCAGGTGCAAGGTTATTAGCTAGGGCAAGGGCTTGTTCGTAGTTCAGGAGATCACGACACAGTTCTAAGGCTTCTTTTGCATTATTACTACTGGCAAATAATGTTTTTGCAATTTCAATTTCACCCAACAATAAGGCACAATACCCTGAAAGGAGATTCAAATCTTCAACATATTGGAGTTCTTCCAAAGCGAGGACCATTGCCGCATCTTTGATATGACGAAACACTTTAATTGCTGTAAATTTCAAGGAAAATTAACAAAACTTAAATGAAATATCATAAAAAAAAATCTTACCAAATTGAATATCGACGTCATTGAGAGCATTTGTTCCAACTTTTCTCCAATACTCTTCACTGTCAATCTCCTTACAAAGTTCCCAACACTCATTCATGCGTCTCAAGGCCAAAGTCATTTCCAACTGCTCTTCACTTGTATTACTTGGATCATTTTTATGCGTTTCCAATGTAATTGAACTGATCCTACCTCCACTACTATTTATAATGACACCATCATAACACATCAATGGAAGTTGCTCCGTCAATAATTTCGTATTTCCCACTTTTTGGATGTATTTTCCTTTGATACTGTGACGAATATAAACATAAGTCACACAAGATTTGCTATCATAAGCTACAAATGTACTTGGATGTGTATAATCCCATAAAATTCCTGTACAACTTTTTGGTAATTCTGGAATTTTTAACACCTCTTCCGTAGTTGGAATGTAAACAAATCCCTGATTTTGATCATTTAAAATAACTAAACGAGCACTATCCAAATCGGAAAATATCTGTTTAATGCCCATTTCATAACGGTATTGGATGACAGGTGCCCATTGTTCCAATGAAAAGTGCACAATTATACCAAGATCTGTAGCAAAACACAGAAAATCATTTGTCATCGTCATACATGTAATAACGTTCTCTTGCATTCCAAACAGTTCATCAGGGAAAATTCTCGGTTCATGATCTTGTGTCGCTGGATTTGAAGTTTCAATGGGATGCAGCATAATTTGTCCTCCACACAGTACTGCACAATATTCAGCATTTAATGTTGCTTCCTTGATTTCAGTCATATATTCGCGATCACCCATTGCCATTGGAATATCAAGCAATGATCTGCCCAAATCGTAAAACCAAACGTGATTATTCATGCCACACAATAAATGATATGGACCAATTGCTAGAAACGACGGTTCAATTTCAAGATTTACAACATGTGGTAAAAGTTTAATCTTATCAGTACTGTAATGGTATATGGAAACTTCCGTTAAATTGCTCAATAAAGCAATGCGAGGTGGTGAAACGGCATACAATGAATGAAGTTTTGTCACAAATACACAAATAGATCCTTGTTGCGTGGTCGCTGCAAGTAATTGACCATCAGAACTCCAAGCGATTGCTTTTAAAGCTGCTTGATCTTCTAACGTGAGAATTTTGTTTGTCTCTTGCCAATTGTCCATTGAATGGATTTTTATGTTGTTATCGCCACATGATGAGATCAATTCCAATTCTTTTGTAACAGCAATACTTACAAGTGAGTCACGATGATTTCGGACTTGCCACAATTCTTGTCCCACTTCCTTGGGATGCGTTGAAATGACGACAACATATCCCAAGGAAAAGCCCAACATGATGAGACCATCTTTGAACCATTTATGTTGCAAGAGTTGTCCGTATTTTTGTTGGAATCCCAATTCAATTGGAGAATCTGGTTCAGGTAAGTAATACAAGTATAACGTTCGTTTTCCAAGAATCATGCTGACAGTTGTTTCTCCTCCGACATGATCATCAGTCCGCATTTCAGCAAAAAACATGTCAGACGGGACATCTCTCACGTGAACAATTCTCAAGGAATCTCCCTCCTCATTACTTATCGAAAATGTTTTATCTTCACTTCCAAGTGCCAACAAGTTTTCATTGGACCAAGCACCGCAAATAATTTTCTTGTTATGTTTCCCCAGGACCGGAATTCGTTTCGTTGTTTCATGATTATACAATGCGAGGTTGCCCCTCGATGTTGCCACGGCAAGTAACGGTTGTGTTTTAGCCCAAATTAAGCAACTCGGTGGATCACGGAGACCAGTATCGATTTGTTGTCTTTTGTGAGTATTTGCATCCCATATGATGACTTGTGATGTGTTTGATGTTGTAATTGCTAATAAATCACCCTCAGATTCCCAAGCAAATCCAGAACAAAATCTAATAAAATAAAAAATCAAAGGATAAATTTCAAATTAAATTGATTTAATTCATACCCTGGCAAAACAATTCTCTCTACAATTTGACCTTGACGATTAAAAATTGCCACTGTTTGATCCACACCAGTCGTTGCCAGAAGCTGACCATTTCCCGTTTGCCAAATAAAATAAATGTCACCACTTCCATGAACGTCATCATGACGAAATAACACCTATTAATTGTGAAAACTATTAAATTGAGTTTAATTTAAAAATTTTCTTACCTTCTCATTTGCCATTAAGACAAGTTACTTGTTTAAATTTAATTTTCCTTGCAATTAATATTATTATTATTTATAATTTTGAGTAAAAGTTTTCATTATCATGAATTCTTAGCTGTTTGTTTCAACAAATTACCAAGGCAACGTGTTTCAAGTTCATAACTGTCACTGTTTACTTTTGAATTTGGAACTCATTTGAGAATTTAATATGCGAACTGGGAAATGAGTCTACATCAAAACAAAAACAAACATTTAACAATTCAAGATCAATTTTGCAATTAAAATTAATTTTAAAATAAATTAAATTATTTTCAGAAATGGAAGTAGACATTTTGAAACCAGGGACCGCTCCACTTCCTGAAGAGACCGTGCTTTGGTTTGAATTTCTGTTAAAACCATCATTATTGGACAAACATTTGAAGAAACCAAATCCCGGTATTTTTTTTTTAACTTCACATTTTTGTAATCTTGGAAATTTTATTCAAATTTTTTACTTTCAGATCCATCTCCAATAGATTTAATTCAACTTTTTCTCTCTGTAACACCAGATCCTCAAATACAAGGTGCCACTGAGCCGAATTCCCCTGAGTCAGATGGCTCGAAGATTGAAGGCCTTCAAAATAAAATCGGACGCAAACAACTTGCATTGAAAATATTGGCATTAAAAGTTGCTGCTCATCTCTCATTCAACTTAGATAAAATTGAAAAAAGTTTGCCACTTTCCAAACAAGTGCAGCTTTTAAGTGATTTGTGTACTGTCACATCTGGCAAAGTGCAGAATCTTCCCATTTCATTGGTGCATGAATGTGTTTCGGGTCCTGATGGTTCAAAACACTCGTTAACATTTGCTTTGACATTATACCATCGTTTTATCTTAAGGGCACAAGTACGTCGTGGTTGCCAGACCAAAACAAATAAAATTACAATGATTCCACCTGGACCTGATCCGAATTTGATTCCGACACGAGATGATTATTTCATTTCATCAATGGAAGCACTCACACAAAACAGTATTGACTTTTTAACGCAAATTATGGAGGATGGTGAGCAATTTAAATTACTGACATATGACTGTTTTGTGGCATTAGATGCACATAATGATAATGTTACACAAAAATTCGATGCTGCCGAGCCAATTTCCAAAATTGAAGTGCAAACACAGATTTATTTTGATTTGTGTATGTATTTTCTGTTTATTAAGAGTTATGCGAAGGCTCGGGAAAATGTTATCAAGTGTCGTGATAGTCTCAAATTGGTTAAACATGAATATGCATTGAAGGGAAAATCTAAATTTTTGTATTGTAATGTGGATGAGGAAGAACTTGAAGCATATCTTTTGGCGTGTGGTGTATTTGAGGATGATCAAAGTCTCTTGTTACGCATGAATAAGTCAATTATGGCTAAATATGATGGAATAATTGATGTACTAAAAGAGGATAACGTTAAATGTGAAATTCCGATGGTTCAACGGAAAATTTTAGAACTTGATATTGAAGGATCGTTATCGACACAACAACTCTCAACCGACGCAAAAGAAGTTTATTATACGGTAATTGTCCTAAACACGATTCGATATGTCGTGGATGGGAACGATGTAATGGCATTTGATATTTTCACGCGAAAGTACCAAAATAACGAGGGAATCTTGGAATTGTTTTTGAAAGTCATAAGAGAAACTTATGACACCTTTGATTTGAGTAAGAAAAATTTATTGAAACAATATGTGCTGAAACTCGTTATGATTCCAAGTGGGATGAAGCATAATCTTCTAACTTTATTGAAACCATCATCGATGTTCTCTCACAGAGAAATCGAAGACTTGAAACGTCAAAAAGGGGAAGATTCTATCACAATTTCCGGAATTGGTCAAAATAACGATTGGATTTTCACGGAAGGAAAAACAATGAGTCGTCTAGAGCTTGCCCAAGTCGAGCGTCAATTAATTAATTCAACAAATCCCAAAACGTCACGTACACTTTTAGTCAAATTTGCTAGTATGAATCCAAGCAAACCGTTGTGGAACATAAATCCGAGTTGGGTTTTACCAGATCCAATTCGAGCCCTAATTTTATCCTTACCACGTGGATTTTTGCAAGATTTTTCATTTGTATTAACGGGAAAAGCTAAAGAATTGGCAGCAAAAAATGATTTTGACACTGCAATTACAATGTTGAATGCCATCAAAACTGAGACAAAACGAACAGACTTCGCATCAAATCCAAATGTAGTGAAACTCAGGAAATTAATTCAATATGAAATAACATTTGTTCAAATTCAACAATGTTTGGAAGAGTCGTGGCCTGTTACGCAATCGGGCATTAAACCACCTGGAATATTAATTGGCTGTAAACATTTACTTGGAACGTTGACAAATAACGAAACCGTGATTCCTCGTACCGAAATTTTAGAGGCTGCAGCAACAATGCTACTTAATTTGGGACAATGGACCAGTGTATTAATGACTGAAAAGAGATCAGCTTGTTTGGATTTATGTTCGGCATTTGCTACAGCTATAATTGATATTGACAAGATGAAAGGCCAAGGTCAGAAGAAAGTGAACAAAGAACCATGGGATTTAATTTTACCGGTATTTTTAATTCAACCTGGAAATGCAAGTGGGAAACGACCAGGAGCACGTGATTCCAGAGATTCGCCCTCGTTACAACAAACATTGAATCTTAATTCATTCCTTAAACGATTGCGAGATCCATTCATCATATCAATTGTATTGTCGTTGTTATCACGCTTACATAACGCTTTGAAGGACGATGGCAATTTTGAAATACATGCCGAATATATGTTATTATGGCCTGCTACTGTAAGCAAGTAAGTAATTTCACATATTAACAAAGCAAATTTAATGTTAATGACATTTCCTTAACAGCGCTGTTGGATACAACATCAAAGCAGTATCTGAAACAATAAATTTACTATTGAAACAAGCATTCAAATATTATCCCACAAATATTGCTTGGTTAAAATTAAAAGGTGATCTTGAATACGTTAATGGAAGTTTTGAGTCTGCAATGAAATATTATGTCACAGCACTAATAACTGGCTCAGAGTACTGCACTCTCCCTCTTACAAGACCAACACTAGATGAACACGTCGTACGAAGGATGATCAAGTGCACCACAAATTTGGGATCTTACATGCAAGCAGCAATTCTCTGTCAATTCCTTGATGAAACTGATTATGGATTAGCATTTAAAAGTATCGCTGAAAAAACTGGAAGTTTTTCTGACGCCATGGATGCATATTACGGCTGCATTTGGGATGTTACATTACTAGAATTCATCATTAACATGCATAGTAAAAAGGGTGAACATAAAAGGAAATTACAAGCGATTTCTTATATGGGTCTATTGGAACTCAATGCAAATAATAATGATGAAATTAAACGTGAAGCAGCATCTGCAAGGAAAATTAAATTTTTAAGATCATTAGCAAAACAATACATGTTATCATAAATCCCTTAAAAAGACTTTTTTTTTATATTTTTATTACTCATTAATTTTATTCTTTTATTATTATTATTATTTATAATATATTTGAATCATTTTTTTTAATATAATTTGACAATTACATTTAATTTATGTATTTTTACAGTGCAACCAAATAATCTTTATCAATACCTTCTATCTAAATTATGGTGAATTAATTTGATGATTTTTTCGGAAAAATTTATAATTTATTTTTATTGTGCCTTGAAATTTACTCAAACACTTCCTAAACTATTCACTTGAATATCTTGACAGGATCCAATTAAATGTTAATCCAAGTAAACAGCGATTTAAATGCATTTACAAAAGAAAAAAAAATTAATAAAAAATAAAATTAATTTTTAAAAAACTATACAATGATCCTTTTTTGAATTTAATCATTTAAATTTTAATAAAAATGTGAAAAATTTTCGATTATTCATATATTAATATTTCAATGAATTTAAAATTTTTACACTTAATTATTCAATTAATTCTGAATTTATATGACTAATTCTTTCAATTATATGTTTACTATTTTAATAATTATTAATTAATGACACGTAAGCTCAATCTGCCAAGCACCTAAAATTTTGATTTTAAAAAAATTAATTTTTAATGAAATTTTGTTTTTTTTTTCTAAAATTCAATCTAAAAGTTTGATTTTTTTTTCATTTGTTTCAAATTTTATGTTTTTTTTTTGTTTATTTGTACTCAAGGCAGATGTCACATGTTTTAGGATGCAACACTATAAGAGCTAATTATGAAGAATTTTTGAGCTCTTTCACTGTATTTTTTATTTTTATTATATGATTTTTTTTTTTTTATTTTAAACTTTATTTTCAATTAAAACAAAAATAAAATAATTTTGATGAAAATAATGTGTAATAATAATTATAGTTGCAAGCGAAATCGCTTAAATTTTCTTAACGTCTAAAAATTTTTGTTTTGTGATCGGGATAGTTGATGATTTATGTTGCTATGAGCTGTAAGAAAAAGATGATAAAACAATTAGTGGAGTATTTTAAATAAGATTTTGATGTCAAAAATTGCAGGACTAAATTTTAACGCTTCACTGTCGTATTTTGTATTACTAATTATTAGAATAAATTTCAAAGTATGATTTTTCAAAACAAAGGACAATGGAGAGAACTTTGAATTTGCATTTCACGTGGTATCAGTATTAAAAAAAGATACAGCTAGCGTAAAAAATTTGATAGTTTGGTAAATATATTGCTATTTAATTTTCCCATATTGTCTAGTGGTAAGGATACCAGTCAAATTGACTAAGTCAATGTCGTTACTCATATTCAAATGAGGTAAAAAATACTTACAGATTTTACTGTGGCTTTGATAAAATCTTTCTTAGATGTTAAATCATGTTCCGGGTATTTTGCGTATACCTAAAGAAAAAATTAAAATTATATTCAAATTGAAATAACTTTCAGTAAGAAGTCATACCTTTTTGCAAACAGTTTTCATTGTGATTTCTTCCAAATCAGCATCATCAAGAACTTCCTTTAAATATTTTCTTATTTCTTCATCCTATATGATGATAATCAAATTTAAATTTCATTCATATTCAAAAAAGTTGGATAAAACTTACAGATGGAAAAGATTTTTTCTTTCCAGCTAAAGGTTCATCATCCTCCTCTTCTTCCTCGTCCAATTCAGGTTCTGATTCCTCTTCGGATGAGTCTTTCTTGGATTTTTTCTTGCCGGCTGATGCGCGTTTTGGACGACCTGTTAATTTTATTTTGAATTATTAATAATTAATGAATTAAAAATGCACGCATCATTTACCTCGTCCTTGAGCTCCCTTTGCCTTGTTATTTGGCTTGGCTTTGCCTTTTCGTTTAGGTGCATCACTGTCTTCACTGAATTCACTTACTTCATCAGATTCTTCTTCTTCTGAATCACTGTCTCGTCTACGTTTACGAGCAGATTGACGTCTGCCACGTGATGGTGGAGGACCTCGTTTCTTTCGTTTAGGAGCTTCCTCCTTAAATTATTAATAATAAAGTTAATTTTATATTTGAATTCAATCAAAATATTAATTTTAATTTACCTCACTAAAGCTCTCATCACTTATATCTTCTGATAATTCATCAGATTCACTTTCATCATAACGACCTCTTTTTCCACTGGTACGTCCAGAAGCTCTACTACCTTTCTTTTTACCAGCATCAGAGTCAGATCCAGCAGATGGATTATACTTGTTTTGAAAATAAAATTGAAAATAATTCTAAAATAAATGTGTTAAGAAAAATTTTGCTTACATCAGATCCACTATCAGAATCTTGTTTTCCTCGTTTACGTTTAACAACTGGCGGTGCTTCCTCTTCTTCATCAGATTCATAGTCAATGTAAGATACATCCTTGCTAGAAGCTTTTCCGGCTGTAGCACGTCGTGGACGTCCAGATGATGTTCTACTTGCAGTGGTGCTTTTCTTTGTATCTGTTCGCTTATTACTAGCTTTTTTGGGAGCAGCTTCTTCTTCTTCTTCTTCCTCCTCATCGACGGATTCTTCGGATCCATTTTCGTCATTGTCTGACTCTATAGCACCAGATTTACCGCCATCCGGTTTCAACAGGAATGTTAAAATACGTTCGCTTAGTTCGTCAACCGAACCTTTATCACTTAAATTAAGCACATCGGCTGACAATGCCAATTTACTTTGTTCTACTTTTTTAGCTGCTTCTAATCGACGTTTATATTCTTCTGATTTTGAATCAAAATCGAAACCATTGAATTTTCGTAAATTCTTTTTGATTAATTTTACATTTCCGGGATCTTCATAGATAATGTTGTGCAATACCGAAAGGTTATCTGCTTTGGTATTTGTTATGTTTGCATCTATCAGTCCAATGTCTGTTAAAGCCTTTCCTTTTCCTTTAAAATTGGTCAGAGGTTTCTTGGCAGGCGCTTTCTTTTGTTCCTTATCATCCTTTTCATCGTTCTCATCCTTTTTATCATCATTTTCATTTTCCTCATTATCCTCGTCCTTATCATTTTTTTCTACTTTTTCCTCTTCTTCACCATTTTCAGCAGCAGTCTCCTTTTCAGCTAGAAAAAAAACAGAAAAATTAATTTAATTATCACAAATATTTTTGTTATCATAAAATTTGTTTTCTCTGTTGGAATCAGATTCAACACTAATGTAAGTTGTAAATGAATGGACTGAGAAATTTTTTGTTCCTTGATTTTACCAACAAATGAGCTCAATGAAATTAAAGCAAATTTGAGAACATCAATCAAGGGTGTGTGTGTGGGTCGAACCCAGGACCCGGAAATTCAAACACATACAATCAGTACATTGGTACATGATCGAAGCACTTACCTTCATCGGTTAATTTTGAATCCTTTTCTACCTTCTCATCTTCGGTAGTTTTTGTGTCAACATTGTCCTTTTTTTCTTCCGTCTGTAAGAGCAAAAAAAAATTACTAAAATTATTCCTTTCCAATCATATTATGAAATATAAATACAATTTGTGATTTATTATTTTTATTATTTGTATATATATTCTGTACGAGTATATACGCATATATAGATACAAAAAAAAAGTAAATTTTAGAAACGCATACACAGCATCAAAATATGCGAATGTTTTAATCAAATTTTACGAAAAATTACGTCATATTTGTACTTAATTTCAATTGTTTTGGAATTATATGAAATATTTTGACATTTTTCACTAGTTTTTTTCTAGAATTTGTAACTAAATAACCAATTTTCTTACCATTTTTATTTATTTTACTCAAAGTTGGCGTCACAAAATTTTTCTGAGTGACTGTCAAATGGAAAATCATAGGGTGACCATTTAAAAAAAAATTGTAAAAAAAACAATGAAACTTTTGAACTTTTGCATTGATTCAAATTTCAAGATTTTATTTATTTTTTTTCAAAAAAACTTATAAGTATCGAATAATCGACTTTAATGGACCTTCATTTCAAAGGAATTTTTAACTGTAAATCTCAAAACGTCAAATTCAATCATTGACCGCGTTTGATAAACTTCAATTCAAAATTGAAATAAAAAGTTTTTGAGGTTTTTTCTTGAAATTCGCATCATAGAAAAATCATTTTTAAAAATTTCAAGTTTTTCAATTAGGTTTTGATCTGATACATTTTTGACATTTACCACTCACGAGTTCCCAAGGCCATGCGATTGTGGTCCCGCGCAATTTATTTATTTATTTGTTAAAAATTGTAGCAACAAAACATTTCCATCAGCATTTTAATTAAAATTTAAATTTATTAATTTTGTTACATCAAATTGAAATAAAAGACAGCTAAAATGGGTATTCAAGGCCTCTCCAAATTAATAGCTGATATTGCGCCATTCGCTTTAAAAGAAATGGAAATCAAAAATTTTTTTGGTAAATAATTTCATTGAAGTTAAATTAAAATGAAATTTCTTATAAATATTTCTATTTAACAGGAAGAAAAGTTGCTATCGATGCAAGTATGTGTCTGTATCAATTTTTGATTGCGGTCCGTGCAGAAGGAGCTCAACTAACCTCAGTTGATGGCGAAACAACATCACACTTAATGGGAACATTTTATCGTACTATTCGACTTGTGGAGAATGGAATTAAACCGGTTTATGTATTTGATGGTAAGCCACCAGATCTGAAATCAGGTGAATTGGCAAAGAGAGCTGGAAAACGTGTGGAAGCTCAAAAGGCACTTGATAAAGCCACGGAAGCCGGTGATGCTGCTGAAATGGATAAATTCAATCGTCGATTGGTAAAAGTAACAAAAGATCACTGTAATGAAGCCAAAGAATTGCTTAAATTGATGGGAATTCCGTATGTCGAAGCACCATGTGAAGCTGAAGCTCAATGCGCGTCTTTGGTCAAGACTGGAAAAGTTTATGCCACAGCAACTGAAGATATGGATGCACTTACATTTGGCTCGACAATTTTATTGCGCCATTTGACATCTGCTGAAGCTCGCAAACTGCCAATTCAAGAATATTACTATGAAAAAGTTTTAAAAGGACTGGAATTGAATGCAGATGAATTTACAGATCTTTGCATTTTGTTGGGATGTGATTATTGTGACAGTATAAAGGGAATTGGCCCCAAAAAAGCTATTGAACTTATTGTGAAACATCGAAGTATTGAAAAAATTTTGGAGAATATTGATACCACAAAATACATCGTTCCCGAAGATTGGAATTACGAACTAGCACGAAAGTTATTCAAAGAACCCGAAGTTGCAGATCCAAATGAAATTGAATTGAAATGGAAAGAGCCCGATGTAGATGGTTTGGTTGCATTTTTATGTGGCGATCGTCAGTTCAATGAACAACGAGTCAGAAGCGGAGCCGAACGTTTAATCAAATCACGAAGTACAGGCACTCAAGGCAGATTAGATTCATTTTTCAAAGTTTTACCGTCAACGACGCCCAAACAGGAAAAACGTAAACCGACAGATGATAAAAATAAGAAAGGCCCTGCAAAGAAAGCTAAGACTGGTGGAGGGCGCAGACCCAAATAAGTTCAAAAGTATCATTTTTAAAATTTCGTTTTCAGGTAAAATATTTTTTTTTGTTAATAAAATAAAGCCAAGTTCTCAAATTTAAGATTTTTTATTCAATGATTATTTTCACACTTAAATTAATTAAGAAAATTTTTAGTACAAAAAACATTGGTACTTTCACTGTGCATCATACATTTTTAACTTAACAATCATTACAGGCAATTTGGGTGCTCTCAAAAGGCCTCAAATTTATTCTAGCATGGCTCGTATTTTTAACTTAACTCTTAAATCTATTTTTTTTTAAATCTTAACAAAAAAGTACTTCAATAATAATAATAATAAAAAAAATAAATAAAGCGAGAATTTTTGTTCCATTCACTGTTCCATTTAGCTGCCAATTAACAAAAATACAAAAACAGCAAAACCATTAAGAATGGTCATTATATAACTCAAAGAATACTGATTTTTAACATGTAACTGATATCCAGTTCGATTTTTCCTCGGTGATAGTGGTGTTGGAGGATTAATTCCCGGTATGTCACTATCCAAATAAACGATAGTCCAGGAAAAAACTGTAACAAGAGCTCCAATAAGGCCACAAGTCAATAAATTCATTAAATTTATTCTAAATTTAAGACTTGAATAGCCACTGCTTAGTTGTTCTTTTGTTATCTCCCATAACGATGCACTGATATCTCGCATTGAAATGTTGTCCATTCCTGTAATGAAAGCGAAAAAGGTATTGAATTAATTTTTGTTTATGCTTGAGTTGAAACTTGTGTTGACTGTTAACAGGTAAAGATGTGAATAAAATGTGTGTTAGAGTGGAAAAGTAAGATGAAATGTAATCGTGATTGATTTGCATAAGCACGTTGACGTTAAAAATTTACGCATAAAAGCCATTACGGAGAAGAAATTGATCAGTCATATTACTGAAAGTTCCGTAGATTTTCAATATTTATTCGCTTAAGGCTCAGAAATTACTTGATTTTAAATTTTCTAACCTTACCGGGCTTGGCGCCAACTTATACGCGTCTATAGACGGATTATAGAGCTAGCAGATTCAGATTGAGAGGCCAAATTCATAAAAAAATGTATTTACTGAGTCATACGGATTTTTTTTTCATAGTTCGTAATAATTTTGGTTTGATGCGACTTAACTTCAAATCTGGGCCCTTCCTAACGACATTAATGTTCAAGGTCACATTTAAAACAATGCACGGACTTCCAAAAATAGCCCAACTTCCTTTTAAACAGGAAATGTACTAAAAATGATCAATTGATGCAATCATTTGGAACACACACAATTGTGTGGAGTTTATAATTAGAATAACATTTTGTTAATCTGCTCAACTTTGAACAGAAGATAAATAATTACAAAAGAGATAAGTAATTGAATTGAAATAACAGACACTTACCCAAATATAAGGCGAATTTTACTATTACAATTATAAATACTACACTCCAAATTAAGACACCTACGTTGTTTTTTGAATCATGTTCACCTAATTTTTGAGGAAACTCTTCTGTGGTTGTCCATTCAAAAAGACGCTTTTTTGGCTTCGACCTTCCATTACTCTCAAGATAAGTCCCATTTGTTAAAAACGTACCTTTGATCGTTTCTGACATATTTTAAAGGTAAATATTCCGAAGAATATTAGATTTTTATGTCCGATTAATATCCAATATTTGTTGAAAAAAAAATAAAACAAAAAGTTAATTGTATTCAATAATTTTTTTTCCTATGAATGCAATAAATGACGAAGAGCACAACACGAATACAGCACGAAAACAAACCAATAAAAGTGTAAACAAAAATAACCGAAAGTCTTATGTCATAGTAGAATGGAGTTCGATGAATATGTTCTGACACTTTTTTTACAAGAAAATGGTACATTTAAGATCATTTTAATGGTTTTTTCTATGGATCAGGAAAAAATGCGATATTTGAAGGAACGTTATACGTTAAATTAAATAATATTTCAAAATATGACATTTCAAAGCATTTTCATTTAATGTAACATCGCAATACTTCTCAAAATTTTATGTCCCCTCAAAATAATAGCACATTTTATTTCATCTACTCACTTCTAAATTCATTCACCTCAGTATCTATAGGTATACGATACAATTCGTTTTCATTATACGAGAATTTACTGTACAATTTTGATTATCATCGATAAGTCAAAGTAAATTTCACCTTGAAGTAGTCAAAATATTTTGCTCCGTAATTTTTTCGATTTAATTCGTTGAATCCCTCATTAAATTGAATGATTTCAAGTCAAATCAACTGTGTCCGATTTAATCGAATGTATAAGCTACTATTTTACATACGGAAATGAAGGAGTAATTCTAAAAGGATATCATTTTAAAATGAAATGAGCGGAGGATTAGTATGATATTTTACTATTAGAGTTGGGAACTGGAACAGATGCAACATTAAAAATTCATCTATATTTTGTTGTAAAAGTGGTGTTAAACGTTACTCATTAAAAATTTATTGGAAATTTAAAAAAAAAAATACCTTGATATGTCTGTGAACGATAATTTGAGTGGTGAAAGAACGATAAATGCTGATGGTAGTAGAGCAGAATCTGTTGCCCAAGACAGTTTTAAGCATCAGAAAATGATAAAACAGTTTGCACAAACATTAATTTTTATTGTTTTGATATTTGTTGCAAGTTTTTTTCGAGATGCAATCAAAAATGAGAAGATCAAGAAGAGGGAGAGAGCTGAACTTGCTGCCCAAATTGCGAGGCAAAATTATCTGCTTGAACGTGAACGATTCTTGGAGAAACATAAAGTGTTTCTTGAATCCTTTTTAGAATATGAAGACCATTGTAATAAAATTCATGCTCTCATCTTCAAGAATCCAAGTGGATTGGTATTGGAAAAGGTAATCGATAATAATTACTGTATCAGTAATAAGAAAAACTGTCTTGGTACTCGAAAATTGCCAGTTCGAATACAAATGGGCGATCGAACTCCACTAGATTTTGCACTAATTTATGTTTTCCTTGCAAGTCTGATGTTTCTGTTTGTCCGTGCCGTAATTGATGTTTCAAAGGAATTTAATGCACCACACAATGAAAATACTGAAAAAACTTCATTACACGATTATGCTTCTACTTCTGCTTCCAATCAAAATAAAAGTTCTAGTAGACGTTCTAGTAGTGCAACACCAAAATCTCAATCAAAAGACACACGATATCCAAGACTTACATTTTCTCCGTGCTCTGATAATCAACAGGTCTTGATAAGTGAAAGCTGTTTAAAAGATGCTTCATCAAATGAAACTTATGCAAAAGACAAAAGTCGTCGGTGTTCTGTGCCAGCAACAATGGCTCATCACATTCTTAAAGGTATAAAATATCATGTTTTTAAAGCAAATATCAAGTTTCATTGCAATTTAATTTTAGATACAATTGACATCCATACTCGAAGACAATCGGAATCATTTAGTGAGGAGGACGAACATTGTGGGACTGATGGTAAGAAACATCGTTTAATGAGACGATAAGCAATCAATCAAAAAGAAAAAAACATAGAAAAAAAAATTGAATACTAAACCGAAATAAAATATGAGTGTGAAGTTTGAACTGGGAACAAAAAAATTTATGAAATACATATTGCATAATTTTATTAGAAGAGCAGGTAAAATTTGCCAAAACCTATTTTTGTACAAGAATTTAAAATTTCTGTGTGTGTGATGAACTGTCAATCGACTGACAGTAACTAAGTCGAGAGACTATAAGAAAATAATGAGACCCAGAGTTTTTATTAGTGTAACCTTTCGGGATGTGGACTAAATAGTTAACGATTTATTGTGTGACAGTGTCTTTTTTTTATTTAAGGGATAATTTCTGTACGTATTTCTATAGGAGTTATACGTATTATGTTTCTTCTGTACTCAAACTGAGGCAATATTTGACCATTTGCGAATTGGAGTTTATTTCCATTCCTGGAGATGGTGATTCTGGCAGCCCATAGATTTTCATTAAAAAAAAAATACATTTTTTGACCATTTTTAGGCACTGGAGCCCATTTTAATGAGTTTCCTTGTGCAAAACTAAAACCCTTCCCCCCTACGATGATATTTTCGACTGATGATAATTACAGGGAGACAGAGTAATGGCGGACAAACCGTATTAGTTTAAAAATTCAACTAGCACCTCTTTTGGTATAAGTCAAAATATCCATTTGGCCAAATTGAGATTGTATTTGAACAAAACTAGTCATTTTATTATTTTAAAAAAATATTTGATGCCAGTTCAAACTTCACACTCATGAAAAAAATTATTTATTTACTAGAAAAAATGTTTAAATGTTATTTGAAATGTAATTAAAATAGAAATAATAAAAATTAACATTGACGTGATCTCATGATTTTCTTATTTACCTATTTTTTGATGTTATCCCATCAGCAATTACACTTCATCCTTGTAAGTTCAACTTTAAAGGTTCTGTAATTTAAATTTTGAATGCACTTTTCTCTGAGTCATGAAAAATTTTATCACAAGTCATCTAATAAGGACAGTGAAGCCTTTGAATTTTTATTCAATGTCATTTAAAAAGCAAAATTTATTTTTTTTTAAATTTTCTTTCAATTTAAGTACATGACTTTATCACTTTTATTTTATTCATTTGTTTCATTCAAAAATAATTGATTTTTTTTGTATACATTTTCATTTTTTTTTTCTAAACAGTTTTTGTTTTTCAATCTTATTTTGTTTCATTTAAAAAAATGTTGAAATAAAATTAATTTTTTTTATTTTAATAAATAGACTGTATCAAATGTTTTTTTTAAATTTTTTTGTGAATAATTATCTGCATTTTTTTTAACATTTCAATTGTATTTTGTTTGTAATATTTTCAGTTTCAATTTTCTTGTTTTAATAAGTCTTATAAAAATAATGATTTTTGATGTTTTCTCTGTACAATGTATGTATGTATGTGTGTGTGTACGTGTGTGCGAAAATGTGTTTTATGTTTTTTTTTAAATTGAAAAACAATGATTTTTATTGTAAATTAACAGCTGCCTAACAATTTTTTTTCTTCTTTAATATTTTTGTAATACTTTTTTTTATCTCTTTTTTAATTTACGTATTTCAAACTTTTTTTTTCAATAATCTTAAATTATAACTTAAAGGCAATTACAATAATAATAATTATATTGATGATAAAAAAATAGAAAACAATTTAATAATAACTTAAAAATATTAGTTCACATGTTTCATAGAAAAAAAGAATTTTAACTTTCACTTTTTTTGTAATGTTTAAAAAATGATTCGTTTTTAGATTTTTTTTTCTGTTTTGTTTGAATACGAAAATAAATTGTCTTAAAAATCACAGACATTCTCTCGCTCTCATTTCAAGTAAATCACAAGCAATCACACACAAAAAAAAAACAAAAAAAAATTTCATCCATTTGCTCAAACAGTTAATTGTTTGGGACTTTCCACATCAATTTCATTCCTACTTCATATAAATTACTTATCGCTAAACTTAAAGCATTCTTTGCTTTTAACTGTAGGTAATGTTTATATAAAAGTAATGCTGTGCGTGCATCTTCAATTGAATCATGTGTTTCAGACTGGATTTTGATGCCTATTTACATATAAAGGAAAAAATAAGTTAATTTTCTTTTTAAGGCTTAAATATTACTCACCTAAGAAGTGCCACGCTAAAAATCTCAACGAGATCATACGATAATGAGGAATATGGAATAAATATACAGTGTCAACAATTTGATCAGCTGGAACAATCATATTGATAACCCTAAAATCATTTTTCAATCCATGTCCAATGAAAATCACACCACTATCGACCAAATATCTTAATTTCTGATACGATTTTTTCAGCGTTGTTAATCGTTTATTACTAAAATGAGCATCTAAATCACCGGGTTTTATGCCCGAATATTTTGTAAGGTAATCAACGACTTGTTCATGTGTTGAAATGTAATCATCCATAAATGGTTGACCCTCAAATGGACCTTCACCATGAATACACGTGATCCGAGCAGCATTTTGTAATTTTGGTTTAATTGTCGCCATTTTTCCATCAGCTCTTATTTCATTTTCTTCCTGATTCAATGTCACAAATTCCGCGTCCATTGCCACCAAATATCCTTTGTTGAATGGTTTTGTAGGTATTTTACATTTTTCACCATTTTTTTCCGGAACCGTTGAAATTTTTGGCTCTTTGAATAATTCAAATGTCATGGGAGTCGTATAATCAATTAATTCATTTACATTCGCTTTATTTGTAATATCTGTACAGGTGTAATAACATACTGTGGGAATTTTCCAGTCAAATGTAAACCAAACGGCTTCACTCACAGACACAGGTGACACGGTAAAGTCATTGAATAAATACCATCGTGTATCGGGTGGTAGAGCCGCTGATGATGTTTTAAGTGTTTTAAGCTCATGATACGCCTTTTCAACGTTAATTAAGGCAACAAGGTTTCGATTCGTCCCTTCATCAATATGACAAACAACGGCAGTGAGTGAATAATTTTTAGACATAATTGGCGCTAAAATTAAATTCAGTTAGAAATTGCAATTAAAAATCCAAAAAAAATTGAAATTTTACCCTCCTTATCCTCAGTCACATTATCAATTGTTGTACTATCAGAATTATGTCCATTTTCAATGCCATGACATTTCTCACTTTTCACACTCTCCTCAATTTTGAGATGATCCAAGTTAATTGCTGCATCAACTTGATCACCATGTGCCGTCATTTGAGTATTCTCAGCCGTACATTCATTACTTATCAGAACTTGACCATCATGTGTGACATCAACAGTGAAACTTAACGGAAACCAAGTATTCAATTTTTCGTTTTTGGTCATGAAATTTCCTGAATTTGATGAACTATTAATTAGCGATGTCATGTGATTTGTACTTAATGAAGGTGATTTTCTATAAAATGAAGTTAATGAGATTTAGATTCAATCAAAATTTGCAAAAAATACCTTTCTGGATGTGCGAAATGACAATCAATTCGCGAACAATGTGTTCCATAACGACAATGTTTAATGATGCCATTACCTGGCTTTGAAATTGAATAATTTGTTGGTGAGGTGCCTGCACCCAATTCTGAGATTCCATTTGTAGGTGTAATAGTACTTGTGTGACCCGTTATCAATTTTAAATATTCCAAATGTCGTTCGTTATCAAGTCCAGTATTAAGTGCCAATATGTTTGGTAACTCTTTCACCTAATTGAAAGTTAAAATTAAAATTAATTGAAATGAAATTAAATGAATTTATTTCTCACCCTTGATTTTTGATTGGTTGGAGTGAATTTTTTACATGTCTCACACCAAGCAGGTGTTGTTTTATCAAAGCACAACGATGATTCCATGACTTTTTTGAATGTACTTGGCTCATTTGGATCTTTACTTGCTTTTGAGGATGAATACAAAAGATTACAAACCATTTGTATTGTGGATTTTGTATTTTCTTCGTTGCATTTCAGACAACGATGAATGCATTCTTGCTTTGTGCCAAATAATTGAATTTAAATTCATATTTTTTATGTACATACTTTCTTCAGTCCCACTTATGTTTCGTATTCGATTTTGAATACCATTAACTTTCACTGGAATTTCAATTGACTCACTTCCACTTGGATCTGTGTGATCTGAACCTGAAAATTTTGCATTCAATTAAAAATAAAATTAATAAATAAAAAATTCCTTACCAGTTGACAATGACTCTGAAGTCGTATGTTTCCTTTTACTACTTTCCATTGTTTCATTATGAATTTGATGCAAAATAAATCGATTCCAGTTTTGTATCAGACTTATAAGATTATGCCCATTATCTGTGTTTCGATCTGACAATATTAGACCGAGGGCGGAAGCTTCAGGTACTGTACGAAATACTCTTAAAAAATTACTTGCTTGACATGGAGGATTTGGTGGTGAAGTTATATCGAACATGTGAAATAGGAATCCCAATTCACATGAAATACAATGTTCACGCGCACACGAATGTGATAAAAGCATTTTCCTTAGTGGACTGATGAAATATAAAACCTGGGAAAGTTAAAAAAAAATTGAATAAGGTATTTTGTTGGACTGAAATTATCAACGATCTTATAAATTAATTCGGTCGTTCAAGCTGATGAATGAAAAAATTTTTTCGTCATGGCGCTTTTTTTAATGATTGGCGACTGTAACACAGACGCACGGATGGCAAATCATCAAAAATGCGCTCAAACTGCAGAAGGTCGTCGATAACTTCAGTTTAATTCAATAATTTCATACCTGTAACATTGGATTGCAGTAAGCATTCGGTAAAATTGCCTCTAATCCAATGAAATCCGTTTGATTGTATTTATCATAGTCGATATCTTGTGTTCCAACTTTGCTAAACTTAATATCAGCTTTTCGATATCTAAAAATTAAAAAAAATAATAATTAATTTTTAAAAATAAATTGAAAATACTTTTTTTACCTTCTAGGCATCATTTTAACTCCATTTTCATTATTAATTTTTGCTTTGTTGATTGGTGTCAAAACCAAATCATTATTTTGTAATGCATGTAAATTGTATGGAATCTTCAAAAAAAAAAAATTCATAAAAAAAATAATTCGATTTAAATGAATTTACACTCACAATATTTCTAATTGTCTTTTTTGGATTTAAAGCGTAGCCAATGGGACCTTTCATTTTCATATTTTCGAGTATTTCGGCATCAATTGGATTTGGTCTAAGGTGCTGGAATTTCATTGTGTCTTCGGGTAAGGTACTTGATAGTTTTTCATGTTGCGATGATAGGGTCGGAAGTGGAACAGATGCCATTGGAAATGATTTATCTGTTATTTGTACAAATGGAAGTGGTTGAATTGGATCAGCAAAATCAGTAGGTCTGTAAATAAATAAAAAAAATCATATAAAATTTGGTTTCAATGAAAAAAATTAAGTTTTACCTTGAATAATTATTGAATTTCGTTTGTACAAGTCCAACAGAACCTACTAAATTAATTTTCCCAGCTTGATCACCAAACACCATTGCCTGTGTCGTTGATGAAATGTCAAATGATAGACATTGAGCTCCCGATGTATTAATCTTAAATAATATTTAAATTCAATATTGGATTTAATTTCAGTGTCGAATCTTACTTGATACATGCAAATTCTCGGTTTACTCAATTCAACGGTATCCACAAGTTGTAAATGACCTAATGGTGAAACAACTGCAAGTCGTTGGCAATGTAACGGGAGAAAATGCAACAAAAATGGATCGATTGTTGTGTGAATTGGTGAAATTAACCGGTGCATTCGTAAATCATAAACTAAAAGATGTCTATCAGCAATTAATTTTCCATGTCTGTAATTTATTTAAAGAAATTCGTTGAATTGCATTTTTTATTGAAATTTATTGGACTTACCTTCCATCACTGTATCCACATGATATAAGATAATTCCCTTGCACAGCAAAGTCTGATAGACTACCCGAATGAGTACTGATAACATGTTCTTCGTTGTATGTATTTGGATCTCTTAGGGAAATTTTGCCAAAAGCATTTCCACAACAGAGATATTTACAATGAGATCGTAGCACAGCACAGCCATCCATACCCAATGAAATCTAAATAAAAAAATTAAAATTATTTTTATTTAAATTAAATTGAAAAAACTTACAGTTGAGGTTTCTGTAAACGTAGCAAGATCGAAATCAATCAATTGGTCTTGATGTCCTCCAATCAATAAACGATTGGGACTAGTACTTAACATACAATGCGTACTAAGCATATTTTTGGAGCGATGGGTTTTTTTGGGGATTCCACGACGTAACTGATACCGTAAACTGGTGTCCGTTAAACAGAGAATACCATCATTTAAGAAGGCAATTTGGCGAACCGGTTCATCTGGATGCACTTGAAACGAGGTATATTTTTGCATTTCTGACCCATAATATGATGTCACATGCCCACCTGTAAAATGTCACAAATTTTCTTAATTGTTTAAAAGCAAAATAAATATAAACAAGTTCAAAACCAAGATAAAAAAAATAAACATATGCAACATATGTTTTTGAACTACATATGCGTATCTATATAATTATATGCACATACACACACACACACGTATATATGTGTGTTTTTATTGACGACAACAAAACAACAAAATATATATAGATACGTAGTTGCGAGAGTGAATTGTTGTAAAACAAAGTAGAGGTCATGGCAAAAACTTGACATTAATTTTCTTGGCAAAATTACCTTGATTTCCCATCCAGATGAGTTCCTCGATAGGATCAAAGTGGACAGTTGAGACTCCAAATCGGTCACCTCCATCAGCTAAAATTGTTCCTAATTCTTCAAGCTCTGATTCGCCTTGGCCTATATTGAAATACAGACTATGTTCTGTCGGTGGTACTGTTTTTTTTTTGTGTATGTATGTAGAAGTAAATACACAGACAAAAATTGTTTGAATCGACACAAATATGATGTATGTGCAAAATGAAAAGTAGAAAAAAAATGGAAAATGATTGCGTATTTTGGCCTCAATATTTTCTAAGCCCAATTTAATTTATGTTCACTTACTTGGAAGTGTTAGGACACTCTCAGTTACGGTAATCGTATCATAAATGTAGTCCATTCTATTCCATTCAAGCGTAAATTAAATGCCAAAGTTTTGACGATTGTAAAGCTGGCATTACAACACTGTAATTTTATCAAAATACCAGTTTCGTGAATTAAACTAACATCTAATTACGAAGAAGAGCACAACTTACATCTGATTTATTAACTCCAAACTAAATTTTAAACCAATTGAACATTTTTACAGTAAACACAAACAAAGAGCAATTGCTATGTCGAGTCTTTGTTGAGGTGAAACTAGCAGGATTTTTACACAGACTACAATTCACTTATTTACATGTACAAAATCAGTTTGAAACCGATTTTCACTTTGATCACAATTTTATGAATGAAAAATTACTTCAATTGAAATGTTATCAATAAAACATCCTTTTAATTTGAATAAATATTACTATTAATGAAGTATTTTTGAATTAAATTGCAATTTTTAAATAAAAATCGATGATTTCTATTATTTTCTCGTACTTTTTATTTTCATTCTCAAGTAAATTTTCTCGAATCAAATTTTATTTTAAAATGAATTGCACTCCTAGATAGATTTAATATCAAAGTTGAATTGTCTATTAAAACTTTTTCAAAAATTAATTGAAAATAAAAATTCTTTAAAAGAGAAATTAATTTTAAATTTATTTTTGAACAATACCGTGCTGCCAAAGATCAACTGTCAAAATTGTGAGGACAGAGATTTGACAGTTGTTGTCATAAGTCGGTGAGTTTGCATAAACGCGAATCAAATAAAAATCTAATATTTTTACTCATTGTTTTAATTAATTTGTTATCAATAAAATCATAAAAATGCCCTCGGAAATACAAGCAACAAAGGTAGTTGTCCATCCACTCGTTTTACTGAGTGTTGTGGATCACTTTAATCGTATGGGAAAAATTGGAAACCAAAAAAGAGTTGTAGGTGTTTTACTTGGCTGCTGGAAAGCAAAAGGAGTTTTGGATGTTTCAAATAGTTTTGCAGGTAAAAATGAAAAGTCTCAATTGAGTTTGATGAAAATCGAATATGAGGAAGGTCTCCATGATATAGGAGATGGGCGAAATTTAATTTTCATCAAAAATTTTATAATGTTGTCATAATTCGCAATATTAAATGATTTTTTTCTTCTAGTTCCATTCGATGAAGATGACAAAGACAAGTCAGTTTGGTTCTTGGATCATGATTACTTGGAAAATATGTATGGAATGTTTAAGAAGGTCAATGCACGTGAACGAGTTGTTGGCTGGTATCATACTGGACCAAAATTACATCAGAATGACATAGAAATCAATGAATTAATTCGAAGATATTGTCCAAATTCTGTTTTGGTCATCATCGATGCAAAACCAAAAGACTTGGGACTTCCAACAGAAGCTTACATTGCAGTCGAGGAAGTGCATGATGATGGAACACCAACATCGAAGACATTTGATCATGTTCCAAGTGAAATTGGTGCCGAAGAAGCGGAAGAAGTTGGTGTTGAACATTTGCTACGTGATATTAAGGATACCACAGTTGGATCTTTGTCACAAAAAATCACAAATCAACTTCTTGGGTTGAAAGGATTAAATTCTCAATTGAGAGAGATCAAAAGTTACTTAGAACGCGTTGGAAATGGCTCTTTACCAATTAATCATCAAATTGTTTATCATCTGCAAGATATTCTCAACTTGTTGCCTGACATTACACACGACAATTTAACAGATGTGTTGTATGTAAAAACGAATGATCAGATGTTGGTTGTGTATTTGGCATCTTTGGTTCGATCAATAATTGCATTACATAATTTGATTAATAACAAATTAACGAATCGTGATGCTGAGGAAGGTAAAAAAGACGAGGGCAAAAATGGAAGTAAGAAGGAAAATGAAAAAGATGGCAAAAAAGAAGAAAAATCGAAATCAGACGAAAAGGCTAAAGTTGAGGATAAGAAGAAGTAAAAATATTGTATACTTAAATTTTTCATTTCAACGTTTTTCATACTAACGCCAATACACAGATAAAAATAAATTTATTTCAAATTAATTTTCTAGTAATGATTCCTTACTAATTTCTTTGACTAGTTTAACTTCGGGAAGCACTTTTGTTTTCGTAATCCGATCTTTCTTCATATATTTTCGTAAAACTTTAGGTATCTCAATAAATCCCTTTGGATTCTGGAAATTTTCAATGATAGCAATTAGAAGTCGAGGAATCGCAGCTGCTGTGCCATTGATTGTGTGAGCAAATTCCCCATTTTCTAATGTAATATTTAACCTCGAACTTTGATAATCTGTACAATTACTACAACTCGATAACTCTCCAAACATTTCCCGTCCAGGCATCCAACTTTCAATGTCATACTTTCGATAAGCAGGTGCTCCAAGTTCAAATGGTGGCATATCAAGAACCTTACAATGTAATCCCAAGTCTTTAAATAAATCTATCTGAATTGTCTTAAATTCATTTAAAAATTCTTCAGATTGTTCTGGACCACAAACACCAAACATTTCAACTTTATTGAATTGATGTACACGATAAATTCCTTTTTCTTCATTCAAATTCGAGGTTTCCGCCCTAAAGCATCTACTAACAGCCATAAATCTCTTTGGAAGTTCATCAACTTTAAATGTTTTTCCAGACAAGTATGTTGCCAATGCCATTTCCGATGTCCCTGAAAGACACATTTCACTTCCATCTGTTTTCTTACTCAACTTATACACTTGATTTCGTTCACCATGAACTTGCATTCCACAAGCTTCGATATTTTTTGCTGGTAAAATGTCAGGAACTGAAATCAATTCAAAGTTTTTTGACCTCAATCTATTCACAGCATACAATATTAAACTTGTCTCTAGCGCAGCTAAATCATTCATCAAATAGTAACTTCGACTACCGGCATATTGGCCAACATCCATTCTCAATAAATTCAGTTTATGACAAATTGTGTGGAATGTCGATGGTTGTTTGGGAAACTTTCGAATTTCATTTATTGTACTTTCGGTTTTTGGGACATCACCATACGAAATGACCGATGGATGAATTAAATTTGGTAACTGTTTGTGATCAATATTTTCAATTCCTTTTGATTCGATTTCGTTGAGAAGGTCTTGGCGATTACGTGCTTTTAAACTTTCTTTTAAAAGATCGAAATTGCACGGATTTGTCACACTGCTAAAAAATCTGTCAATGTGTCTGTTTCTTAAATTATGAAGAACTTTTGAAGACAACATCATTTATATTTATTGAATTCAATTCAATTCTTGTTTTGTTAAAAACAAATTTTTCAATGTTTTTAATACAGTACGAGTCAACCTTCGAATACTTTGTTGTAGTAAAAATCGCTCAATCAGACTTTGAAAATCAAAACAAAACACTCGAATAATAATTTGCGAGCAGGGCTCTCAATAGTGAGTTACTTTTAAAAACAAACAACAAAATATCGAGCTAAAAGCCGCATTCTTCCCAAATTAACATTTACTTTAATACTAAAATGGTAAACGCTAAATTAAAACCATATTATTCAGTTGCATTGTCACAAGTTTTATCAGATGACGGTAAATATCTATTTATTGGCACAAATTTCGGAGAAATACTCGTATTTTCAGTTGAAAGTTTGACGATTGACATTTCAACCACTGAAAATCCTTCAGATGAAAATCTCACGATAGATCCTAAAATTGGTTCAAACACAGAACCATTAGAAGTATTTTCAGCTACTGGAGACAAATCACAAATTTACAGTTTATCATATTTCAAGGATGTTCTAATTGTTGGAACTAATGCCGAAATTACAGGTTATGCATTGAAAGGACATAAAATTGTCAAGAAAATTTGGGAGATTCGTATTCCATCGACACCGGAAAATGCTGAAGTGAATGAAATTAATTGCTTGTGGCTCGATAAAGAAGCTGCTGTCTTGTATGCGGGATGTGGTGATAATAATGTGTATAGTGTGAGTCTGGAAGATGGAAAAATATTGAGGACATTTGGTGGTCATACAAATTACATTCATTCAATTGATGGTAATAGTAAAGTTGGACAAATTGTTTCGGCTTCGGAAGATGGAAGTATTCGATTGTGGGATGTGCGTCAGAAGAAATCAAGTGCAAAATTGGATCCATATAAAAAAGATCAAATTTGTCGACCGGATTTCGGAAAATGGCAAGGATCTGTCTCAATTAATAATGATTGGTTAATTTGTGGTGGAGGACCAAGATTCAGTTTATGGCATTTACGTTCAAATGAAGTAACGGAAGTCTTTGATTTCCCTGAAAAAATTCACATTACCGGGTTTATCGATGATTTACTGATGGTAGGTGGAGATTACAAGACTGTACAACAATATGATTTAAGTGGAAAATTAGTGACGGAATTGCCAGTCTCATCTCCATCAATTTATTCAGTTGTATGGCGAAGTACTCCACATAAATTATTGTCTCTTGGAGGTTCTAGTAATGTTTTAGATATTTGCACCAATTTCAATTATCGAGATATTTGTTTAAAACTTTATCAATAATAAAAAGTTGATTTAATTTCTACAATCAATTACTTTTATTGTTAATATTTATCAAAATAATAAACTAGTACATTTCAGATAATCCTGGACGTTGAGGTCTACCTGACGTGGGTCGTCTATTACGTGAATTTTGGTTATCTCTTGAAAAACTAGCATTAATGAAAGTTTGGTTTTTGTTTCCCGTATTTGATGGCATAGATTTTGTATCAATTTCCATACATATCAGATCATTAATAGTCTGATCTGAGACACGTCCATTCTCTTTAAGATACTTTTCAATTCGGTCATAGTCGATTTTTAGCTCCTTATTTTCAGATTTATCTACAGCTGCTCTAACTCGTTCCAGAATTTCAGCACAGAACGTTTGTTTAGTCAGAGAACCTCCAACAGCTTCAAGCACACTTCGCAAAACTGGAATTACGTCATCAGTTCGTCCCAATTCAATCATCGCTAACACTTTCATATTACGAACTGTAATGTAATTTTGTTGTTTTGTGTTATAAAGCATTTCCAATGCAATATGTGGTGCATTTTGAGCTAATGCAAGACCAGCTCCAAATGTTACAGTGCGTCTCATGGGTGAATGACCAGCTGATAACATTTTCTTCCATAATGTAGTAGCATATTTAAAACTTTCGGGAGTATTCATTTTATAACACGCTCCAAATACTAAAATAATTGTATGTTTTGGAAACATACTTCCTTCAATTTGTCTCTCCTGTATTAAATCATACACATCCAAGATATCTTGATATCTTTGTTTTTCATAGAGCATATCACACAAAATTTGGTAAGACATCCACTGATCAAAAATACCATCATAACTCTTGTCTTTGAAACATTGTAAGGCTGTTTCTTCATCTTGTAAGTAATAGAACATTCGCATGATAACTGGTCCGAACACGTAACTTCCGAATCGAAGTTCACTATTTTGAGTGGCAAATTTTTTCAACATTTTTATGACAAGAGGAATGTCTTCTTTCTCTGCTAGATGCACGATATTCTTTAGATCTTCAGAAAATACCAAATTTTTAGAGTCCTCTGAAATTATTTTAACACAAAATTAAAAAAATCAGCATGAAATTTCCAAATAAAAATATTCCAACCTGAGCTGTAATTATTCATTTTTTCCTTGAATCGATCGACTGTTGAAGAAAACATTGATTTGGTCCTAGTTCTGTTGCTTTCATATCCATCAAGGCCCAAAGATTGAACTGTGTAAAGTGTTCGTGCTACAAAAAGAGGATGAACATTAAATCCGGCGACTTTTTGTACATGGAAAATTGAAAATTTACCTGAATTCGCGACAAGATTTGAATAAATTCCATTGTATCCTTGTAATCCGACACATCTTATTATATTTCGTAACATTTTTGGTTTGATTTGATATTTAATTCTTTAGTATTTTATTTATGAATGAAATTTACGATTCTAAAAGTAAATAGAAATTGACAAATTTCCTGAACATGTGAAAAGTGAGTGGTCTTATGTCATGTCACCTGTCAAAATAACCATTTGTTTTTTTCTTCGAAATTGCATGGAGAATTCTTCACTAAATTAAATTCGTTTAAAATGGCACAAAGAAACATTTTACGATTATTACAAACAGTGAAGACGGGTTATTCGATAAGTGGACGATCGTATGGTGTAAATGTTGTGAAGAATTGTCGAAGTTATTACTCGAAACACTTGTATCAATGTTGTCGGCAAATGTCTCAGCAGCAAGGTAATTAAAGTGACTTGGAATTGAATTGAATTGGTTTTTTAATTCAAATGTTATTCGTTTTTAGGGACACCACCTCAAACACCTCCAACGGGTCCAAAAATATTGTCAACATTGTTTCCACAAACAGCGATTGATGCGAAAGCGGAAGAAGAGGCACGAGAGGAAAAGCAACGTGAAGAGCAGGAAAAAAAGGAAAAAGAAAAGTCAAATAAACGTATGAAAATTGGTATGTATGTCTTTGCTGTGTCAGCTGGAGTGATGGCAGTATGGACTGTAATTGATTTTGGAGCCCCCGAGACAGATGCTGAGGGCAAAGTAATCGAAGATGAATTTAGTAATTTACCAATTGTTGAACAATATTTCCGTCGTATGTGGAAATCTCTGACATATTATCAAAAAATCATTCAAGAACCATCTGCACAACGTTTACTACCTGATCCTCTTAAATATCCGTATATCCAACCCAAATACACACTCGTCTTAGAAATGAAAGGACTTTTGGTACATCCTGATTGGACTTATAAAACTGGATGGAGATTCAAAAAACGTCCTGGTGTTGATCAATTCCTAGAACAATTAGCAAGACATTTTGAAATTGTTGTATATACAGCTGATCAAGGTATTACAGTTTTCCCAATTTTAGATGCCCTTGATCCAAATGGCTACATCATGTATAGACTTGTTCGAGATGCCACACATTTTGTAGATGGACATCATGTTAAAAATCTAGACAACATTAATCGGGATTTGAAACGAGTAATTGTAGTGGATTGGGATCCCAATTCCGTAAAACTTCATCCAGATAATGCATTTGTTATTCCAAAATGGGACGGAAATGATCATGACACGACTCTACTCGAATTAGTTGCGTTCTTGAAAACTGTTGCCACTTCAGATGTAGACGATGTTCGTGAAGTCTTACATTATTATAGAGAATTTAGTAATCCTTTGGAGAAATTTAAGGATAATTTGAGAAAATTGCAAGAAATTGAGGAAAAGGACAAGGAAGAAAAACAAAAACAAGGCACACCACCTGTTAAAAAATGGTCACCTAGTCTTTTCCAAAAGAAATAAAATATAGTTTGCTTATAGCTCGATAAAGTTTAAAAAGTTGGTTAAATTTGCTTCTGCAAACAATTAATGAGGATTGTATGACTCGGAATGTATTTTATGAATATTAGATTCGTATTGGTTTTGTAATAAAGAGATAAATTTTCTTCATTTAACATTCAATTTTAAAGAGCTTAATTTTATTAATTCATGCTATTTGGAAGCTAACAAATTCATACTACACATTTATTAGTGCAATTTGTACGTTTAAAGCCATCCTGGAGAATTTTCAGTATCATTAAGCAATTTCTTATCCGAAAATGTTCCAACACATTTTTTCTGTTGACGCCAAAACTCTTGACGATTATTCAAGAAATTGATGGCGTCTTTTGCTAAATCCGATACATTTTCAGTTTGAGTGTCTGCCTTAACAAGATCAGGGTGTTTCAATAACTTTTCCAAGTATTCTTTATCAATGAACAGCTCGCCAAGTAGTTTTCGTGCAGCAATTCGTTCAGGATCGGCTTTTGTTCCAGTGCGTTTAGATTTAGATGAAGCTGTTTTGGCTCGAGTGGGTGCTGGCTTTACTTGTGCTCCAATTGTGTTTTCAATTGCCTGGAAGAAAATTGAAATAAATTTTATTTATTGAAATTTAAATGAAAAAAATTTAAATACTTCTTGAGTTTTTTGAATACCCAATTGGAAATTTTTCAATTCAGGACGAATTTTGTGACCACGATGGAAAAACATGAGACTATGCTCAAATTGTCCCAAGTAATAGAGAGATTCAGCTTTTTGATATATAGCGCGAATATTTGATTTATCTGCATTAAGAGCAGTTTCTGCGTCTTCCAATGCCTTGTTGGGTTCGCCCAATTGAAGGTAACAGTTACTACGAGCAATCAAGGCATTTGCATCAGTTGGACATATTTCAAGAGCCTGAAAAATATTTTAAATTTTAAATGTATCTTAATTATCTTTGAATACTGAAAAAAAATGCCTTTGTTAAAAACAAAACGCCATTATCGAGATTTTTTCCTTTAATTTCACGCATTCCCAATGCAATTAAATTGCTTGGATCCTGTTCTTCAGGGACTTGTAAGGCTTCAGTTCTATCTTGACGTCGTTTTTGATTCAAGCTTTTCTTGATATCAAAATCACCGATGCTCACTGCAGCGGCCCTGTCTTTGTCACAATAGACTTCATCATAAACGGAATAAGGACGTTTTTTACGTAATTTTGACTGTTCAACAATGCTTGGCAAATTAAATCGCGAACGAGGTTTTGGAGCCTCTTCTCTACGTTCCTCTTTTGGCTCAGAACTTCGTCGTTCACCTTTATTATCTTGTTTTCCCATTGTTTATCCCCCAAAATTTATTATTATTTTTTTCTTCTTTTTTTATTATTTTTGAATTCAAAAGTAAAAGTGTGAAAAACTTTCCTAATAAATCACACTTTTTGATAACACCTCACATATTTTTTTATATTTTTTGAAAAGAGAATTCAACAAAAAACATAATTCTATGGAAACCTAATATGTGAGTTTTACTTGGAATTTATTCAATTGTTCGATATTGCAACACGTTTTCATTGTTATTCATTTTTAAGCAGAATAGATAGCATGATATCAAAATTTAGGAGAGAGTTTTGCAGTTTTATGTTCATTTTTATCTTTTTGAACGTATGACTAACTAAATGAACAAGGATCTCAATATAGGACAAAAACACCATGAGCACGAAGACGAAGTGATATGATTAAAGTTAAGGTATAAAGACATTTTTTATTGCAACCTTGAAAATTATTATTATTTTTATTCCTTATTTGGGGCAATTTTTCGTGATTCATTTTATTTCGACACAAAAAGTAAATTTACCTTCGCAAACAAATTCATCGCTTTCTGCTCATTTCCGATTTTCATTTGGTTATTTCCTGTTTCAGTTAAATTTGTTAATTTAATTAATTATTAAATTGGTGTGATAAATTGTTTTACCTTCATCACATAACAGCCTACAATTAACGGTAGCATCTTCACCACGAGTCCTTCTTCTTCGTTTTCCTCGATTCATTTTTCACTTTAAAAATAAAACAAAAGAAGAAAATTTCTATGATTTATGGAAATTAATAATATTAAATTATATTTATGAAACAGGCTTTAATTTAGCTATCACATTATGATTTTTTTTAAAGAACGTTTCATAGAAAATGCGCTATTAAATACAGACAATTTATCTGTCGTCACTTTTTAAACCTTTTTTTGTTCTATTGGTCCTTTATTTTAGTAATGGTCGTTGGTTGAAAAACTCAAATAATTGAAAATTAAAATATATGTAAAATTTGATCTTGTTTAATCGAAAATGTATAAAAAAGAATGAGAAATTCTATAATCGGACGGTTTAGAAAAATTAGTTTCAATAGAAACGTTTTCATTAAAAATAGTAAATAATTTTGTATGTCCAGAAACTTTTGAGATAAAATAAAAATTCATAGAGTAGCTCGTCAAGCCTCTTCTAAGGCATATTTTTAGTGCATTTCATAAGAAAAAATGCGCTATTACAGACGGTTTGCCCGCCGTCACTATTAATGAGATTAAAACGTAAAAATTTAGACTAAAAAAAATTTTTTTGCAAAATTTTAATATTATGTAAAAAACCGTTATTTTTGACCTAAATGGTTTGACTATGGTGTGACACATTATATTTTTTTTCAAGAGCCCTATAGTCTAAATTTATAGGTTTCAATCACGAAAATTGATAATTATCTTCAGTTTTGGTATGAATTTGTTGTTCAAAATGTATTAAAAATCCTAAAACAGGGCAAAAAACAAGGATTTTTTTGTTTTTATGGTTTTTGCATTAGTTTTGGTGGCTAAAAATAGAGTTAAATATTAGAAATACACGAAAATTATCTTCTACAAAGATGAAGCTGAAGTTCTGAAGCGATCAAAAAAATCCAGTTTTTAAAAAAAATCAACCCCTTGTTTCACCACTTTTGAAAACTAAAAAAAAAAAATTCCAGATAAAAAATTTTCATAATTTGAACGAACATTTGAATGAACATTAACTTATTATTTTTTTCAAAATAATGGTTTTTTCAAAATAGCGAACTTTTTTTTCTTCAATGAAACGAGTCACATCGAAATGCACTTTTCTAAACCGCCCAGTGGTTAGAATTTCTCATTTTTTCCATTATATCAAGAGAGGGCTTAAGCTTTATCCTGTCATTAATTTTTATAAAAACTTAACGAAAAACTAGTAAAAATTAACCAAACTCAATGAAAATACTCGAAATTGATCACATTATTTTTCATAGCGATTTGCACCCATGAAATAATAATTTCTATTAAAATTAGCTGCCATCAATCAGCTGCGGTTATTCACAATTATATGCAAAAAAATTAGTTTATTAAAAAAACAGGGAAGACGACATTTTTTTAACACTAATTTGATTAGTGAATTTAATTCCTTTTGAATGACCTCAATCAATCACTCCATAACAAAATTTACCGGTCTTATAACAATTTTTAGCCACTTGAATCCAATTCAATTTGTTTTTCTATTTTAAGGCTTTTAGGATTTAGATTTTTGAACTTTTTTTTTTAAACTCAATCATTTAATTCTGGTGGCTGAATAAAAAAAAAATAATTTTAACAAGTTTTGAACCATATTAAGGCCTAAATTCTGAAGCCTAAATTTTTTCAAAATATGTATTTCGTAATTTATAACTAACACTATACAACAAATACGCGAAACCTGAGCCTCCGAGTCGAGGCCTTTACTGACGTCACTTATGATCAAAATAAGTAAATTGGCATTCAAGAAATTTCCCTAGGACGTCAGGTTCCTGAGATAGGCCCATAGGGTCATTTAGGCTCTTTAAACCATAATATTTCATAAAAACGGATTTTTTTATGAGTTAGAATTAAAAAAAAAGAATGTTAAAATAGTTTAAAAAGTATTTGACGAAATATATTTCATGTTCAAGCGAAAAAATTGACAATTTTCCCTAAATTCTGTTATGCAAACAAGAGTTGGAAAACACAAAAATTACAAAATTCACCAAAATTGTGCATTTTTTCTTTGTGTAATGAAACTTTTGTACGCTAAATATATTTTAAACTTAATTAACATTCTTTTTTCAAGTTCTGACTCATAAAAAAATCCGTTTTTAAGAAATATTATGCTTTAAAGAGCCTAAATGACCCTATGGGCTTATCTCAGGAACCTGACGTCCTAGGGAAATTTCTTGAATGCCAATTTACTTATTTTGATCATAAGTGACGCCAGTAAAAGCCTCGACTCGGAGGCTCAGGTTTCGCGTATTTGTTGTATAGTGTAATTAAACAACTTTTCCATGTATCATTACATTTTCTTTTCATATTTTTCATTTTTTTATTAAAAAACACTAAAAATAACCTTTTCCTTTTCAATTAAATTCAATTAAATTACCTCAAAAATTATATCCAAATTAACTATTCATAAATTCCAAAACATAACTAAACTAAATTAATTTTCCTTTATGAAGTGAAGTCCCCGACGACTAAATTAATACTAAAAAATCTTTTGACAAATCCTTTTAGTCAAAGCACAAGAATTTGTGGTTTACCTTAAAATAACAATAATAAATACAATCAATTTTAATAGAAACATATCTCTATATAGAACAAAAAAAATAAAAAAAAATAATAGGAGTATAATAAGCATAACGATATTTTTCGATTACAATGTACGACTACATAAAAAATAAAATAAAAAAAATTTGATAAAGCAAAGAATTTTTGATAGAAATTTCTTTGTATATTTATTTTTTCGCAAAACGATACACTTTGATTCAATATACATAGATAGAGAGAGGAAATTTGAGTGTATGACAAATTTTGAATAAATGTTATGGAAAAACAAAAAAAAAATAATAATGAATAAAAAACAATTTTATTGCCTCTTACTTTAACAAGTTTATACAGAAGAATAAAAATACTCATTCAATTTGTGTGTGTATATTTTTTTATTATTATTATTATTTTATTTTTAAGGACACGCAATCAGAGTTGAAGAATGAACGGGGTAAAACTGTTTTTTTTAATGATAATAAAAATAAACATACTAATAATGTTAGTTCATGAATCATGATGAAATGGAGGACATTTTTTTTTGTTTATTAGTTGTTTAACAAAAAATTTCTACATTATTTTCAAATTAGTCATAATAAAGTAAAAATCGGAGTTAAATTGTGTAAAGTAATAAAATAAAAGTTGTATCATAGCAAATAAACATTAAAAAAAAGAAAAATTCCATCAAAGTAAATTTAATCATTCATTTGAAAAAAAAAATGCCATGAAGGGATGTCGCTTATTCTTATTTATTTTCTTTTTATATTTTGCTCCGTGCCATTAATACGAAGTAAATTATTATTTTATTTTTTTTTCACTGTATATTTACACCACATTGAGAGTGTCAGTGTAAATTTATGTTTCAATGTAAGAAATTAGAATGAAAATTAAATGGATATCGTAAGTGCATTACTGGAAAAATTTCTCTTGCAACCCAAAACCAGTGGGGGACCATATGGTCAATCCGCCACTGCTCACTGGTCTCCCCCTGGGGCCCCACTGATTTTGGGCTGAAAGTGTACTCTTGCAATTTTTCCATAATTTTTCAAATCAATTTGACACATCAAACCACCTCAAAAGAGTATTGTCACTTGAAAAAGGCAAAAAAAAAAAAGAAAATTATATTTAAGTATCATTTTCTATTTTTGTGTTAGAAATAAAAGGTGTCATTATTTGTTCTGACTTAATAAATAAACCGTAAATGCGAACAAAATTCAATGATAAAAAAAAAATATTTAATCTTCTTATATCGCAGCATTATAATCATCTTAACTGATTAATGCAAAAAAAACTTCAAACACAATTTTCCTTTAAAATTTTGGTTTTTTTTATTATTTATACAATTTCCTCAATTTTTATTTTTTACAGCAGACATGAAAGTTAAGTAAAAATTATACATCATTCAATTTATTTTTTTTTTCACTTCTTTCACAGTTAAAAATCAATGAATTTTACATACAAAAAAAAAATAATAAAATAATAAAATAAGTTAAAATTATCCCTCTACTACAGTATACACAACGTCGTATCTTTGCATAATGAAATTTGTGCTTCTTGAAGGATGCGAAGTCTGGGACCTAACGGTACACCCATTTTTTGTAGTCGTTCCTCACTCAAATACGGTAATTCAATCATACCAACTTTTTCTTTTTCAAATAGTTGAGCATATTTCTGTGAAGCAAAAGTAAAAAAAAAAAGAATCAAATCAGCAAAAAATTTAAGTGTAAGTGTAATGTAAGAGAAGCAGAAAAAAAACTGTTAGGAAAAGTTTTCATACATAGTTAAGGAAAAGTTTTTACTTTTTTTTTAATTTTTTTTTTGCGAAAAAAAAAGTTATGTTACTACAGGGCAAAAAGAAAAAACATCTTACTACATATAAACATTTTTAAATTGAATTGATCAAATATTGAATTTCAGACAAGATAATTTTATATAAAACACGTTTGTATCAAAAATTCACATCATACCTCATATCCTAATTTTCTAAGGAACAATCTCAATAGAGGCGGGTCATCACCAAAAAACTTTGTTAATTTTTTAACACGTTTTGGATTTGTTAAATTTGGTGGTTCAGGATGAGATCGATCGATTGTCATCTGTTGATTTCCATTGAAAAACATTGATGTCCGATTATTTTGAGTTCTATTAAAAAGAAAATTTAAGTAAAATATTGAAGAGTTTATTTTTTTTTAAATTTACCTTAAGTTAGCTATATCATTTTTGAGCATTTCTATTTCTTGGGTCACTAAGTGTTGTGATCTCATTTCTGAAGATAAATGAGCTACACTTCGCGCTAACGTAACAACATGAGATTCTAAGCGTTGGAATCGTTTATTGATGCCCTGCAATTAAAATAATCAGAAAAATCGATCTTAAAGTTAAAAAAATATCCACATACTTTAATATCCCTAATTTTTCGCCGCTCTTCTATTCGTTTCTTATCTCTAATTGGACGCCCACTAACGGAACTAGATGGTAACGAAGAAATACTTCCATATCTCCTTCTCGACATTCCCCTCGATGAATTTTCACCCATTTGCGGTCTACGTCCTTTGAGCATTTTCAACACTTCAGAGTACATATTTTCTAATCCTTCTAATTGATATTTAATATTCCTAAGCCCATTTGTGTCAGTTTCCGAATCACTGACTGACTGTCCAATTCCTAACAATGATTCCAGGTCAAATGAACGTGTTGTGGTCGATGTCATATCAACATCCAATCCAAATACTGCAATTAAAAATATAAAATTCAATTTATTTTTGTTTCAATTTAAAGGATAAGATCAATTTACGTACAATGTCGTTTCAGTAGCGATTGTTCAACCTGCTTTTTCATTGGAATTGTGTTCATTTCAGTACGTTTTTGTTGGAGACTAGTACTTGGAAAGCCTTTACTTGGTGCAATCGGTTTTGAAATGTTATTTACACGATTGTAACTGTCAGTGCCGTATTCCATTTTGTCGTTTTTCATTGATTGTTGCTGTTAAATTAAAAAGAAATGTAATTAAATGTTCATATTTGATTTAATTTAACTTACATGTGATTTTACTGGCCTTGGTGGCGGACCCATGATGTTTGGCAATGAGGGTGATGCAGATGAAATGCTATTTGCTTTCGATTGATCTTTATTCAAGCACATGTCTTTCATTCCAGGTTCTAGGATGTGTTTCAATTCAGCATCGATCACATCAACCCACTCTGAATCATTTCCATCGATATTTTGATCCATTGTTCCATTACTTTGTGCACTTCTATTTTGATTTCTCGAGGCTGGAGTATATGCAAGACTTTCTCTCCCTGAATCAACATTTGAACTGAAATGTTCTCCCTTTTCATAATCTGATGTATTATTGATTGGTGTAGCTTGTTTGCGTGAATTTTCAATGATATTATTACGACTTTCCCTGCCACTTTCATTTCCGTTATTATTGTGCATTTCAGTTAAGCGTTTTTCATTCACATGTTCTAACATGCTTTGTGGTCGATATCCAGAGAATTGAGGGGTTTTTTGTTTCTCATAATAACTTTGAGCATTTGGGGTTAAGCACGTAGTTTCATTTAAATTCCTTGCTGACCTTCGATTTTTATTGATGAAACCTCCATCATCACTATCTGTCACCTCAACATTATCAATTGAAGCCCTTCTCTCATTCGAATATTGGACACTCTGATTCTGAACATATGTCGCTTCATAATTTAAATGTGGTTGTGACAGGGCCTTTTGTGATTGAATTTGTGCATTGATGTATTGTTGTGAATTGATATGGCTCGATTGTAAATAAATTGGTGAATCTGTATTTGGTCTTGGAACTTGACCGTTATATGTTTGATGTAACATTTCATCAGGACGTGGTTTTTTAATTGCATATGGTGATATTCTTTGTTGCTGTACAATTTGTTGCTGGAAACTTGTTGCATTATTTAATTCATCCAAACTTCCTGCTGTAACTTGATCTTTTTTAAATTTTGATGATATAATATCTTTTATTGTGTGATATGTTTTTGAGACGGCATTTTTTCCATTATCTTTACTACTATCTTTATTGTAATTGTCTCGTTCAACTAAGGCTGTGACATCTTCAGGCATTTGTGTTGGTCGAGTTAGAGCCATTTGTGAGTGAATTTGATCCATTTGCTGGTGATTTATTTGATTCCATGCCTGGACTTGATGTTTTACGGGAGTATCGGGAGCGACTGATGTCGATCCTGGCATTTTGGGTAAAAATTGATGTAAGCCAAGTGACATTTTAGATGCATTTTTGTTATCACTCGATAAAATTAATTCACGTTCAATCTGTAAAATTAATTTAATTTTAATCAATTTCATATTTACAACAAAAAAAAAAAATACTAAAAATACCGGAAATTTCGATGAATGTGTTCGCAAATTATGTGGTGTTTCTGTTGCGGCACCTGGTAATTGGGACTCGTTATAGTGCTGCATTATTGGTTGTGGTGGCATTTTATACTGTGGTGGTTTTAAACGTCTAAAGTTTTCTGCTTGTGAATATTTTAAAACTTCATCTCGCTCTACTGTAAGAGAATAAGAGAAAAAAATAGTACATTAAATTTTAATTATAGCTTCCTTTATAAAATGTTAATGAAAAATTAAGAGTTAAGTTGTCATTCTATTGTTATTAAATATTTTATTTGGTTTGTTTTCTTTTCTTTTGGTTCTCACATCACATTATATTTCGTTTCATATCAGTGATTTTTGTTAAGAAATACTGTATTTTTTTTTTTTATTAAATAAATAAGAATATAAATAAACACACAAACAAACACAAAACACATTCTTGTAGAATTAACATTAAATTAGAAAGATTTTGTTTATTTATTTATTTACAGCGGTTTTATACTTTCAAATTTACACAAGTAATTTTAATAGGGTAGAAATTTATTTTGTGAGCAGTACAGTTAAGATAAAATTGATAATACAAGTGAGCATTAACATATTTCATGGACTTGGAGTGTGGCTCAACTCAGCTCAAGAATCTGTGGAGATCATGAGAGTAATTATTGGCTCAGTTTTTTTGACGCGAGGGCCTTAAATTGTTATAAGAAAGCATGTTGAACGGTTAAAATTTTCCATTCAGCTTTTTTGAATTTCAATTTTTGAAAATTTTGGTGTGTTTTCCCCGAAATACGTACGGAGATAAGCTTATAGGAAATTTTGAGGAATATTTTTTTTTGAGAAATTCGAGGAATATTTTCGGTTTAAAAAAATTTCTTAGTCGTGAATTGATAAAAAATTCTCATTTCATGCTCAAATTAGAATGTTAACTCTATTTTTCATTTCAATTTTTGAATTACAATCTCTTCTTGTCTTATCTTGATAATAATTGGATTGATTTTCTGTCTTTTTTTCCTTTTATTTTGTTTGTAATCACAATTTACAAAGAACTTGTATCATCCTAAATGCAATTTAACTTTTATTTTTCTTCTCCTTCTAATTTTTACCTCTGGTAACATTCTTTTTCTTAATACGTTTCTTCAATTGTCTCATGCTTGTGTGAACACGCATCTTGATGATTTTGTATGTATATTTTTTTTTTAAATTCAAATTTAACACCACAATATCTTTGTTGTTTGCCAAAAGCAATAATTTGTTGTTTCACAAATCAGCATATATAATTTAAAGCAAAAACAAAAAAAAAATAACATTTTTCTTTCGTGTTTTCATTCAACAAGTGTCTTTTTGTTTTGATTGTTTGTATAATGTAAAGAAATTATATCTTATGATTTCTCACATATACAAGGATTTATGTTATGAGAATTTACTCAACAATAATTATATTGTATGTGGGTAAGCAACAATAGATTTAACACAATTACGACACAATTATTTAATTTAGTTTTAAAATTCAAATGAGGTGAGTTCATTTTGTATCTATTTTTTTTGACAGTTATTAACCAACTCACAGCCCAAATCTAATTTTTGTTAATTAAAAAAATAAATATAAAAAAATTATATGAATAAGATTTAAAGGTAAACCGTCTAGAACAGAGGCAAAACTTGAACTAATATATGGTCTAGTACATGAAAAGCAAATGACTGGCTGAAAAATGTTACAGTTTACCGCATATTCTTATTATTTGATTCTTTTTTGAATAAAAAAATAATGTTTCAAGTGTATTTTTTTCCCATTTCTTAAAGTACACTACATTAGTATTTCAATGTTTGTTTGTCTATATTCTTCTTTTGAATGTATGTAGAGAGAAAAAAAAATGTAACAATGTAAAATTTGGCTAAGCATTTTAAATACACTAGATACACACAACGAATATTAATTATACAGTCTGTGAAATTCCAATTTTTAAATGAAACATTAAAAAATAAATGTAACATAATAAATACACATAATGATGATGATAAATTCAAGGATTCTCCAACATACCACATCTTTTCGCATATTTTTGTTAAAATTTTTGGTTAAAATAAGCCAAATATTACAACATAAAGAAAGTTTATATACGATTGGTCGACAGAGAGCTGAAACAATGCAAACTAAATGTTTGCCTGTAAGCAATAGAAAATTGAGGTTTTATTATGTTACGCTTCGGTAATTTACATGTGGATTTTTATAGTAGCTACTCAGACGACGTCGTTTAAGTATAATGGAATTGTTCTTGGTTTTGAGAATCACTTCAATGTGAAGTGAGCGTTATGTCATATTTGGTCGGATATTTTGTTAGAGTAATAAATAAACAAGTGAAGGAATGCATAAAAAGGTAAAAAGATTTATGTGTGAGTTTTTCAATAATGATAGTAATAATGATGATGATGCTGAAGAAGAGTGAGAAATTTTATACTATGCTGGGTAGTAGTTTTAAATTTGACTTATTTCAATTTTGAATTTTTTATTGTCTTCAACTAAAAACCAGGGATTGGAATTTTTCAACCTTTCGGGTTTGCACGCTCAGCTCGATTTGACCCATTAACCGCCCATTATTTCTACTAGAAATAATGAGTTTAGAGCAAAACTTTCTTCTAGGATTTGTTCTTTGTGTAAAAGTGAATACTTTTTGTTTCGATGAAATATTTGAGTTTCATACAAAAATTTTACAGGACAGCCAGATGAAAGTGTCGTATAATAACACAGAAAATCGTACAGAAATGTTGTACGTTGGACTATCAATCTTAAGGCTGGCAGTTCGAGTCTCGCTCCGACCATTAAACTTTACAATCTCAAATGTCCCTTTTTCGGTTACTCAATTTGAATTAAAGGCTAGATAAAGGTGACGACTGCTTGAGGTGACAGGATAAAAGCTAAGGCCCTCTGATGATGATAACGGATGTGTACAATGGGCCTGACTGATCGTCTGAGGGCAGGCTTAATAGCCGCCCTATAAATCTGATATGATCTGAAGGGCGAATTTGCGTGAGGTCAAGCAAAGAAACTAACCTTTTGTATTAATGTTTGTAATAGAAATTGAAACTTACATAAATTAATACAAAGTTTTATCTTCTTAACAAATTAATATCCATCTTTCAACAATATTTCCCTTTTAAAATCACGTCAATTCTTATCCGTTCAATACTTTCTCAATGAATTAATAGCAAGAAAATGTTTAAGTCTCGTCAACAATTTATTATTTAAGCAAATATTTTTCTTTTATTTTTTTTTTTGCTATATTTAAACACATTTATGTTATTTTTAATAGCTTCCTACGAAGATAATAATTAAACTTTATTTTTTCTTCTTTATTTTTATGATAAAAACTATGCAACTTGATGAACTGGTTTGAAACTTGTATCAAACTACATATTTGTGCTATGAAAAGATAATTACATTTCCTCAGGAAATCTACACAGCAATATCTATCAGCATAGAATTTTCAAGTAATATAAAATTACTGCTTTTATATTATAAAGATAAAATGTATAAAATTATTATTATTATTACAACAATTTTACATTTTAAAATATTTATAATTTTTTTTCTTTACATTTATCACCATGGATATTTTATCTCGTACGAACATAACTTGAGGCATTTTCAATAAATTTTTGCTTTTGAGCAATTGTGAATTTATTTCAATACCGTTTTCCCTACAATAAATCATAAATATAAAATATTGAGTTTCATCTAACCCAAAATACAAAAAAAAAAACGTTTCACATGCTTTTTCATAATCATGGTCTATCAGCACATTTGAAAATACATCAATCTATCAATATCATATTTCCGATACACAGGTGAATTATTGAGTAGGTTTCATTAGTTTTGTTTATGAAAGAAACGCTCTAAATATCAATATTTCCTAATTTATTGCATCATTCTACAGAATTTTTGGTTATTCATTTATAAAACATCGAAATAATCTCTTGTCTATGCTGAACTGATTTCATTTCATGTTAATGTTACATATTTTGTAACAAATATCTTTTGCACAAAAAAGGCAAATTTATTACATTCATCATTCTATGAAATGAAAATCACTTTAAGTGCTCCCATTAAATCCAGACATCTTTTTATCCTTAAAAATTGCGTGCAAGTCTTTAATTTTTTTTCTGTTACTCTTTAAGTTGAGATAAAAACATAACATAACATAACAATTTCGTATTCAGTTTTATTTTTTATTTTGATTTAATATTTTTTTTTGTGATGAATGTGTATTTTGTGTTATAACAACTCAAACTGAATTTTCTCTTTGATATGTATGTAAAATGTTAAAATGATAGTGAAAGGTCAAGTAATTTGATGAATCATTAATGCAAAAAGAAACGTTTTATTATAATTATTATTATGATCATTGAAAGCAATAAAAATTGTTATCGTAAACGATATCATTAAAGCAGGATTTGTGTCTGCTGATTTAAATTTAAAAAAATGCGCTTTTTGAAATGCTTTGTATTGGAGTCTGTCTTTTCTTCTGTACGGTATTATACTAAAAGGAGCCTAGAAAACCTAATTTGTTGAAGGTAAAACATTTTTGTCAGGTTCGGGAATTATGTTACACTGTTAGTTGAAAATGTCCCGCACATCACACACATTATCACATGCGGAAGACTCGCGTTCTAAATCCTCAAGAATTATGCTTGTGATAAAAACTCTCAATCGCACTTTAAAAAATCAACAATCATAAAAAAAAATTTAGTGTCGAAGTTTGACGTTGTATAGCGAAACCTAAGGGACATCTCTTTACGACACCAAATTTGACTTATATTTAAAGCATATTTTGACTATTTGAGTTTAACTAAAATCGAAATCATTAATTTTTGAGTTACCAGAAACAGCGGAACTTTTAAAACTACGTAAAACCGCGGAATTTTCAAACTCACGAAACTTCAAAAAACGTTAAATTTTTTTAAACCACAAAAAACCTTGTTTTTAAAATTTTCAAAAATCGCGAAAAAAAATCGACGGATTTGTACGATTTTGGTAATTTCGAAAATATTAGAAACCCCGCGATTTCTGCAATTTTGGAAAATGTTCGGTTTCTGAAAATTTCACGATACATAATTTCGAATTCAGTGAAACTACATATTTTGAAGGGGTTCTTGGACTGAGACTGGCAATTCAAACCACTCTCAATCTGAGCCAAATTTGCACTCCAAGAATCCGCTCTGATAGAGATCAACAGCACGTCAGAGACTGTAATTATCGAGCTTTGGATTTCCAAGAAATAGAAGCTATTTAGTGCACTTGGATATTTTAATAAAATTTTTTTTCTTATTTTTTAAGGTTTTTATGATTTTATCGTTAATAACAAACAATTATAAGAAGATTTTTTAATTGGAACTTTTTCATTTTCGCACTAAAAAGTGAAAAATAAGGTCCTTCAATCTCATTTTCTAACAATTCAGTAATGCCTTAGTTTTTAGGCCGCTCGATTTTCGCCAATTTGTAGAATAGTGTTATGATAAAATGCACTTACAAGATTCCCGAATACATTTTAATTTTCCTTCTGTTCTGCTAAAAATCTGTTTCACAAATAAATGTGAGAGGTTTATTGTCCCAACGGGCATTATTTTAACAGTGATACTGCTACTGGCAGCACATGTCATTGTTTAAATATTATCGCAGATCTTTTGTATCCACATTGATTTCAAAATAAAACGAAAAATCCCATTAAATTATGTAATATTACGAAAAAAAACGGCTAACAGCGTAAAACAGTAACTGAAAAATTTTACTATCTCACATTCATTCAATCAACTTATATAAACTGCGTCTGTTTTTTTTTCTCAATAAGAAGAAGAAGATAAAATTGTCGTACGCCTCAATATAGGTTTATTAACCTCAAGGTAATACCATAAAAAAAAAGTGTACACACTCACTCTCATTTTCAATTTGGATTTCTATGCATGTACTTTCCTGGTAAAGTAAAAAAGAAGAAAAAATAAAATCAAATAATAATAAAACGCTTCTCTTTTAGTACAAAAAATAATAATAATGACCAATACTGTTTTGATTTCATTTTAAGCGCAATTTTTATTTGCTTTACAAATCGATAAGTTCATGCTTGGTTAAGTGATGTCATTCAGTGTAAAAGTTTCGTATATATTTATGAAATAAAATGATATTGTTGATTTTTATGGCTCAATAAACTTCATTTAAAGGAATAAGAATAACAATAATATTTTTTGTTATTTCTATAATACGATCATTTAAATGCTTCACGGTATCCATTTAAATAATATTTTTTTTGTACAGCCACGATTGGAAGTAAAAACAACCCCAAATTTTAAATATTAATCGGCATTTATTGAAATTAAATACACTTTTAATATGAATGAGCAAAGGATTAAAAAGCGATCATTGTAATTGTTATCAGATTACATTGCAGAGGATAAAAAAAAATTTGTTATTGATGTGGAGATGACTTTAATGTATATTTAATGAGATTAAGCAAGAAAAAAAGTGTATGTAAAGGTTAATAAATGGTATTATCTTAGCCCGTACAACATAATAAACACTCTATAATTAAATCTCTTCACTGTTATAATAATAATAATAGAAAACAGTGTTTATCTTTTTGTTTTACCAACCTCAGCACTTTAATAATTGTCGGTTTTTGTTATGGTTTGTAAAGAAAAGCACTATTAATTTAGAAAACTTTTGTGTTTTTTGTGTAGTATCATCAATGGGTAAAAATTTAATATCATACATGAATAGTAAAAAGTAATTGTCAGATTTCCTTGTAATTTTGAAAATAATTCTATTACACTGAGAAGGAACAAATATTAGCATATAACCAGACGATTCTTGAACATGTACATAAACTTTTTTGAAATAATCATTGTGATGAAGATTATGGTCAAGTAATCGGATTTATGTGTTTAAAGTAAAGAAGTGAAAATAGGATTTGAAGAAGTTTTTTGAATGTTAAACAAAACTTTCTTACATTTAGAATAAAACTTTTGTTGTAAAAATATTACTATTATATTATGAAAGTAACACATTCAATTAATCTCCTCTTCTCTCTTGCAGCAAAATCAACATGAAATTCAATAATAAATAATAGTAATAATAAAATTGTTGAGAAATTTGTATTGTCTTAATATTCGCATTTAAAGTTCTCATAAAAAGAAAAAAAAACAAATAACTTTCATAAAACAATGTGTGTGAAATTAAAGTGAGAAAAATACATACATATTTCGACCATTCATTTTTTGCTTAATGTATAAAAGTTAGGGGATAATCATCCAAGTCAAATGAGATTAAGTAAAGTTATTAATTAGTTAAAGTTTTATTTTATTGTAAACTCGTTATTGTATTTTTTTTTGTTGTTGTTTTGTTTTGTTTTATTTAAGCCGAACTTTCACGTTCACACCTGATTCAATTATATGTACTTCAGACAATATGTTTCAAAATTTAATTTTTGTAATAATTGTGAAAAATTAAATTTAGTTTTTATATTTTTTTTATTTTACTTTTGCTTTCGTAATTCAATAAGTTAGGTATTAATGAAATTTAGGTCTTTTAACCTATCCATGAACTAATGTTATGTTAACTGTGGAAAAACGTTTTTCGTAAAATGGATTAACGTTGAGGCATTATCGACTTCCTAACCCATTTACTACCGCTGGTCGATTTTTTGACCATTTAATTTAGAGCCGGATTTCCCTTAGGGATTTTAAAAGGATAAGAAGGAGTGATTCAATGACCTGTAGGATCTACCTAGAAGAGGATAATACGCCAAAGCAAAAGTCTAACACCCGATTTTTGCAAGGCATAAGATTTATAACAAATTCGTATGTGTATAGATAGCGGAAAAATTATAACACGCTCTGTACGTAAATTATAAGGAGTTATACCATGAATAAAGTAGTGGTAATGTTTCTTCACATGAACACTTTATGTGATAGACGAAAGGTTGCCGATTCCATGTTTATATGCAAATTGTTGTCTGATGTCATTGATGTCCCATATCTCGTTCAACAAACATGTCTGAATTCAAATCCGTATGCCACAAGACACCGAGCACTTCTCTCAATCGTGATCCACTCAACTAACTTTGGGATGAACGAGCCCCTGACCAGAATGAAAACTATTGTTAACTAGCATAGGGAATTGGTTACATCGGACCTTAGTTTACGTACTAAAAAAATTGAACTATTGGTCTAACTGAAACTAGGAATGGTTTTGTAGGCTTAGATGTAAGATTTTTATTGTTAATTAGAATAAGTGATTTTGGAAAAAATAATGCTGTCTTAAAGCACAGAAAAATAAACTACACTAAATTAAACATCATCTGCAAGTGTGAAGCATTGGCTAGAGTATGGATTCGCTACTCATGGAGGGCTTTTCATCTCCTTCTACTGTAGTTAACACAGATCCTAAAGTCTTAAGATTCTTTGACGAATTAGATGTATTGAATGAGAACTAAAATCCCTTCGTAAGAAGAAGCACAAGAAATCTTACAGTTCGAAGCGCGTAAACTCAGCTTCAGTGCACTCCATTAACCGCCGCTCCTAAAATATTGAGTTTTGAACAAAAAGTTCTTCCAAGATTTATTCTTTAGCTTAAAATGAAAACTTTTCTTTTTGGTGAAAATTTTAGGTTTCATATAAAAATTTTACAGGAGAGCCAAAATAAATACCTTGTACCTTGAAACCTGGTTCGAAAGAGAAAAAAACGCGACTTTCGCTAAAAGTTTAACTCATTATTTTGAAGTTAAAGGCTAAAATTCAAAAACGATTTAATCGTTTGTTATAAAATATCTTGAATTAAGACTCTAAAAAACAGTGACAAAGAAATTTTTTGATTTGAACGAGGAAAGTGACCTCAAAGTAGGTGTTGCGTAAACGTTGGGTTAAAAAATAAAAAGATTTTGTACATTGAATTTGGTTCATTTGCGATCCAAAACAGAGGAAGGTCAGTATCCTTTTTTCTTTTTGCTGAACGACGGCTAGCCTACATCTTATAGGTCTTCGATCAGGCTAAGGATCAGACTCATGCTCCTAAAAGTGGTTGAAAACAGTTAAAAATAGATTTGACAATGTTCTCTTAACCTATCTTGCGTAAGTAATATCACGAAGTCTTTTTAATTTTTCAAAAAATAAATATTTTTTATCAAAAATAAGGCATGGAAATCTTCATTTCAATACTTCCACATGCCAATCGAGTTATCTAACGCAAAAGTAAAAATACACCACAAATTTTCTTTTCTTTAAACATTAAATTCAATGCAAGTCACTTCTAAGAAAACTTTTATCAACTATTCATTTCCATAAATCTATCAATTATCCATAATTGTTCATAAAGCTTTCACTCACATTATTTTTCTTTCATAAGATTTTTTTTACAATTCATTTTCAATTCAATTCAATTCAATTCGTTCAACAATTGATGTATTACCTTAATTGAATTTAAACAGAAAAGATTATTGCAACTTTTTTTTCTCTTCTTTCTTTGTATATTTTTCATTTTAAATTTAATAAAATACTTTTTAATTCCGTTTAACATTAAATTACATTAAATGAATTTGTTGTTTTTAGCAAAAATATTAATCATTTCATGACTCAACTATCATTTTTACTTGTAATAAATTTTTACTACAATGTGTTAAGGTTGAAGATTATTACAATTAAATAAGTTTGTATATGAAATTTAATATTTACCTCATAACAAATTCAACAGACAAACATAGAAAATGTTTCTTCTAAATATGTGATGTGTGTGTGTTTGTGTATGTTGATCAACAAACATAAACAGGAAGGGTTGGTTTGATATTTATGTGTGTTTCTGTACAATGGAATGGATAAATGCAACGAGAATTTGTTGTGTCAAGTGCACTGACATGACAGTTGAGGTAAAGAAATAAAAAAATGGAGTTTTATATATGTGACAGGTGTGCGTTATATATTTTTCACTTTATTTTTGCTGTGAATTGTGCTGGTGATAGTTTTAATATTTTATTATTATTATTTTTACAACAAATGTGTCTACATACTCATTTTTACGTATCAACAGTTTTAAGTTGAATTCACTTTTTATTCACATTGAAGCATTATGAAATTTACTGAATCACTTTAGTGAATTATTTTTCATTTTTATTACTTGAACTGAATTTCAACCTTTGAATTGAAGTAAAATTGATTATTTTGATATTATTTTACTTCAATTGAAACACTAAATTGATCTTAATTCATTCACTTTATTTCCATTTCCAAATAATTTCTCATTAAATTCCACTCGCGTCGAAGTAAAACATTTAATTCATGATTTTTTTTATTGTTAAATTTCAAACCTGCGTATTCAACTTAAAAATGCCAACTGTTGTAATTTTTATTGAATCATATCCCTCAAAGATACACTGTTTTAAGTCAAGTCACATACGTTAATGTTGCTTATAATGATTCTCACCGTTTACCTCTCTTAATTTTTATCTTTTTACGTTTGTGTTTGTAAATAAAATATAAAACCGGTTTTTTTGTAATTCACATATATATGTGTAGTAAGATTGTGGTCAGGTGTGTATATTGTATAAAAAATATGAATTGTTTTTGATCAGTATTCATTTGTGCGAATAACTGAATAGTCCGTCGATCGCGATCTATGAATTAATTAAGTGTTGTCGATATTGAGTGCGGTTGTATTGGTAAGGTCATTTAAAAAGTTTTTGGTATGCTTTTAAGAGAGCTTTGAAGGCTTAACAAGGCCAGTTAAATATAATTTTTTAGTGAAATATCTTTTTTTCAATGAAAACTTTGCATTTTATTAAAACAATTGCAGAAGAACCGAATGAAAGTGTTAGATAAAGGTAGAGCAAGATTTTAAAAAATATTCTTTTGTATAGGCATGGGACTAGTGAAATAAAAAATCCAGATTTTAAAGCAAAAAGCGGAACAGTTAAAAACCATTCATTTTTTACTAGACTGAAGTTATCAACGACCTCATAAACCACCTTGTTAGCCTTGAGGAGGAATATTTAGGACCCTCCCCGTCACCTTCGCAGTGTCATCAACGATTTTACCCTGACTTTCTATTTTTATGCTGTTTTTCAACTTTTTTCTTCGTGTAAATCACAAAATCAGCTCTCAGCGCCCTCTGGAGTGTCCTATCGAAAAACCCAGATGCAAGACGCTGACTTTTTTGATTCTCTATCGTTCTGTACACTCATCAACGACCTTTTTCTTGGAAATTTTTTCAGGAAAGTATAAAAACCTACTTAATTTTCACAAAAAGCCCCCTCAGCGCCCTCTGGAGTGCCTTATCGAAAAACCCAAATACAAAACGCTGTATTATTTGATTCTCTGTCAATCTGTATACTCATCAACGACAAAATTTTAGGCTCCAGAGCCTAAAAATAATCAACCTTTCTAAAACGGAGGGATTTTTTCAAAATTTTGCAAAAATTTCTAAAATAGAGCATATTTTCAAAATTTATCATGATCGATTTTTCAAAAATGGTGGATTCATTTAAATTTATCAAAAAAGCGATTTTTTTTCATAATAACAGATTTTTCAAAAATAGCGAATTTTTCAAAATTTTATTCAATGAATTGAGTCCCATCGAAATGCACTTTTCTTAATCTTAAATTGTATAAATTTTTTCATTTTTGGACTTAAATTCCAAAAAAAAAGAAATTCAAAAATCCATAAATTTAAAACATAAAACATTTACCTGAATTCCCCAAATTTACAATGAAATTCAATTTATTTGGTAAATTAGCACACAAGCTCTAAGTGAAGAAATTAGCAACATCAAACGATCTCCATTTAAATGTGTCTTTTTTAAAAAAAAAATGATACCAAAACGTTCTAAGGAAATTAAAGTTACATAAATATTTACAAAAAATAAAAAATTCTGTCTTACAAGTGAAAATTTCATAACATTTACACACGCCTACACAGAAAAAAGCAGAGAAAAAAATGGTACATAACATAAATATGTTCCTTTTTTCCTTGTAAAATGTTTCGGTCATTGCTTACATTTTTATTTACTTTTACTTTTAAACTTTACTTTTTTTTTTTATTTTTTTTTGATGTTTTCTTCATTTGTATGGATGATGAGAAAAAGAAGGAAATTCAAATACATGACGTGACTGTAATATTTAATAATAATAAAAAAAAAAAAATTTGCTATTTTCAATGAAATGTAATTTATGATTTAGAAACATTTCAAATTATTTGTAAATATTTAAATAACAAAAAACTTTAATAATCAATTTTCTTTTTATTGATATTTCATTTTCATATTTGAGTTACGATTCATTTAAATTTAAATTTTTTAAATTAAGGTGGTTAAATTAAATTACTGATTTGAATAAATTTCGTTTAAATGCTGTAAAATTTCATAATTTGCATTTAAAAGACAACCCATACTTGAAAGTGCTTGACCTTAATGCCATTTATATTTAATCTTAACGATCATAAAGATAAGATGACATTCTTATCTCCATTGTTCAGTTTCACAACCTAATTTTCATATTCATCTCAAACAATACAACAAAAAAAAATGTGATTGTACATATTCAAAATAAACACAAAAAGAACACAGATAAGAAGATTTCGTTGGCTTATCAACTTGGATGTTCAGTTTACTTTTTAATTTTGTACTGTGTGTGTGTGTGAGTGCTTGAATTTAGTGGACAAGATTGTTTCGAGGGTATTTTATCGTTTTTTTTTGCCTTGTTTGACGTGTGAAAAACAGTATTTAAAACATCTTATAAAAGGTATGTTTTGGGATTTTTTCCCTGTCTTATGTCATCAAAGAGATACACCATGAATTGTGATAAGGTACCTTTCTATCATCAAGAAAATTTTCAAAATCTTAATCTCAAGTCATGTGCCACGAGAAAAAAAACTTTAATGCCTTAGGTAATAGGTCACCTTTTTTATCCACATTTTTACTCGGATTCCATTATTTTGATGATGAATGTATTAAAGTTAATTTCATGCGAAAAACTTCAAATGAAAAAGAAAATAAAACAATCTAAAAAGGTGAAACATCAGAATACCATGAACTTACAAATGTCACAATAATAAATAGAATATGTATTGTTTCATATTAGATTAATGATCAAATTACACATAAAAAAAAGAGATAGAGTTCCTTTTTAACCTAATCATCTCCTAATTCAATTTGTCCCTTTTCATTATTATTATACACCATTTCAGGGTTGATTCTTCTTTATCTCGATACTTTTATTGTTTATTCGGTATTAAATTGTATATTTTTTGAGAATGGGCATAATAAAAATACAATAAATTTTTATCATATTACCTCTAGAAAAATCTATAGACGAGGTAATATTTCAAATAAATTAAAATTGATGCTTTGATTATATTGAAGTTCAAAAAAAAAAATATAAAAAACAAAACATTAAATAGAACGAAATCAAAGCTTTTACTTTACATGAATAAGAATATACAAATACATATAAAATATTGTGGTGGTACGTTGGCGTTACATTGAATAAAATCGTAAAATGTTTATATCTATTTTATTCATCTAATTTCCGGTAATCCTAAAATGTGTTGATTAGGCGAAATATATATTTAATTTTAACGAAAAAATGGTGGTATGGTGGAAACTGTTGGAGATATATTTTGATTGATTTTACATTAATAGGAATTTTGTATTGGTATTTTTGAACGGTAAATGAGAACATACGAGGAAAATAAAGTATCAAATGCAAATTGGGGCCTTACTGAATTTTTTCTTCATGAAGGATCCTGATTTCGGTCTATTCAGACAACTGATCACATTGAAGCGTACTGTAGTTGGTATGTTCACTTTGAACTCCAGACTATCACATGTGACATTTTGAACTAAGAGTTCTAATGTGCAAATACAGTTTTTAACTGCTGTAACTCTGAAGATGCCTCAAGATTGCGTGGCATCACGCTGGGTGAGCACTTTGCCAGTCATGATTTCATCATAAATGATAAGGGGTCAATCCTGATGACGAAAAATCTCCTCCCTGGATATAAGAATACATTGTTTGGTATAGACAGGACTCATATATCCTTCCACGGACTGCCTGAATATATCGGAAATATTTAACCATACAACCATTCCATCATAAAAATGAAAATGAACCAGGTCTAGTGGACTTCTTATTACTTTAGTTGTTTCTCTAGATTTGGTTCCTTCTTCATCAGATATGATAATATCATATGATATTGAGCTCAAGAATTTTATTAATCAATTTTTCGGCTTCAAAGAAGTTTAAACGATAGAAGAAAGCCGAATTTCCATGAAAATCGACGTATTTCAATAAATAAAATTCGATGGCCATATTCTTGGAAAATTGGGAAGGAAAAAAATTATTTATACATCACATACTTTAAGGAGCAGAAAAAATCTTATCACAAAAGATTACAAGAATTCCTTTGATTTATTTTTTATTATCATATTTTAATATGCTTTAACAATTGATTGTTTTCATTATTTTCAATTCCTCTTCTTCCTCAACTTTTAGCTCGTAATTTTTTATGTACATATTTAAAAAAAAAATTAAAAGAAAAAAATAAGGGTCAAGTAGATTTGTATAATTTATTGATGAAAATTAAAAAGTGGAAACTTGTTTCAGCATCATCATTGTATCTTAATGAGACTGTTTCGTATCATATTCCTCTAAATCACAAGATATTGAAATGAAACAAATGAGTGACTCTATTCATGCGTATCCCATTGCATTTTTTTAATTTGAATTTGAAAATATATTATGCAAACTTTGTGTTAAATGAATGGTGATGTGCAATTTAATGATGTGAAATGAAAAACTGAAAAATAAAATCCAAGTTCAGTCAAACAGCTAATTAGCATGAAATTAAAATGTGAATGCTAATCAAAATGGTAAACAATAATCATAATAATAATTTATAATACATACATTTCATTCATGAATGTGCCCATTGATAATAATGTGAGTGCGCATGACACGGAGAGACACTCAACTTTGCCTTATTTTCTCTCAAGGATTTAAGGAGGTGTAAAAAAGGAGCTTGTAATACATTTCAAATGTGTTATCATGTTTAGTATTGAGGGAGCACGAGAAAAATAAAAGTGTGCACCAAGATTTTTCGTATCCAAACAACAAAAAAAAAACATTATAAATATAAAAATAAAATAATAAATAATAATATTTAAAGTTCAAGAAGAAATTCTTTTAAGAAAAGATTTTGCTAAGTTTTGAAATTTTCTTTTGTTGAATCCCAAGTGAAAACAAAGAAGAAGAAAAATAATAATAAGAATCAAATAAAAATAGTTTAAATAGAACAAAGAAGTGTAAGAAAGCTATCTTCAACTAAACAGAAAATTCAGTTCTTATGCTGATAGTTATTTTAATATCACATATACATACATATAAAAGTAATGGCGGGTTGGTAACAGATACAATTTCATAATTTTTGAATCATCTCAGCTCGTCAAGGTAAAAACGTGCGTTTAAAATAATAATAAATCCTAGAAACCATTTAAGAAAAAAGAATATTATATATTTTTGAGATCTATGTTGTATATGAATTATTAAATGTTTTCCATGGAAAAATGCGTGTTTGCTTACACACATACACACACACACACACATAGGAATTTCAGTCAAAGATACCATTCCCAATTATACATGTTTTTTTTTTTGGAAAGCTATCATTGTTGATTTCTATTTTTAGACATTATTTATGTTTTTATTGCTTGAATATTGAATACGCGCCACAATTTTATGTATATGTTTCGAATTAAGACGGGACGTGTAGAGAAATAAGGATTTGTAACGTACATATTTTATGATGTTACATTCATAAATTTTCAGTTGTTTATATTCATGATAAGCGTTAAATTTCCCATAAGAATACAAAGTTATGTAAAAGTAAATGGAATAGAATAGAAAAAAAGTATTATAATAGCAAAAAAAAAAATAAAATACATCTAGTTGATCTTAAATTGTGCTTAAATGTGAATTTTCCATGATAAATACAATTTTCTATTGAATCAATTTTAATTCTTATGTATAAATAATGACAGTCAGAAATCTAAAACCCATTGTTAGTGTATTCGGGTACTTGTACGTGCAAAATCATGATTTTCCATCATTTGTCAAGTACATGTAAGAGTTGTCTTTATAAATGATTATCAGAGATATCTTATAAGCATTTCATTGAATAAAATCTATATTTGAAGGATTTATTTATCAAGGAATTTTATTACTTTTACAGAAAAAAAATTTTGGTTTAACTAAATCCGGAAAGAAATTAGAATTAAAGGTTTTATTTTGATATTTATTTATTTCAATGGACCGAAAAATCACTTTGATGCTCTGTAAGTTGAAAACGAAGACTTAGATCTTGCATTGATGTATATAGGACGCTTGGTGAATGAAATTTTAATCGCAATTCTTTTTAATTTGTAACTTTTATGGGCACTCTTGTAGTCCACGCTTTTATGCGGGATAATTTACGGGGCGTTTTCAACTTATAGTGTGAGATTGACACAATATTTCCATTTTTATCTCACTATATTGGTTAGGAGGGATCTACAATAAAAGAAAGACTTTTGGGTAGCACTTAACTCCTTACAACTTTTAGGGTCATTGGTGACCCCATCCGATTTTTCTCAAAAATGAATTAGACAAAAATATACTCATTGAGCCAATTTTTGTTAAAAATATTCTTCGAATTTTGCGAAACAAGCTCTCAAGAATTGCTTTCTACCTAACCTATTTTTTTTCTGTACAGTTAAGTCTCCATATAGTGAAAAATAAGCTGTACGTAATGATTCTATATAATGACAAGTCAGTATCATTAAAAACTGTAGATCCATAGAACCTGACTGGTCACTATATAGAATTATTACGTACAGCTTACTTTTTACTATATGGAGACTCTTATGTTATAAATTATATTTTATGATTATTTTAATTTTGGGACTAATTTCCAAAAAAAGTTAGGGACTCTCAATAAATTTTTGATACGTTTTTACTTATAAGAAAGTAAAAACAATCGTTTTATTATTAATTCGAAAGCCCCCTTAATGGCAATGAAGCGGTAAACGATATTGTTAAATGTGAAAATGCTTTAACCCATCCTATAAAGATTATTATAAATAAAATATGTATGGACAACGGTCGATTGTCATACTTCCTACTTATGTGTAAAAATAGATTATTAAAAAAAGTTTTAAATTTTATATTTATATAAAAATTTATTTATATTTTACTTGAAGGAAGTATAATTCTTCATTAATAAAGAATGATTTTCCGTTAAAAATACTTGGCACACAAGTTGGGGGCCTCCCACGCAGATTACACAAGTGACAAAAATACTCATATTTTTTTAAAAAAACATCAAAGAATTCGTTACAAACGTCACACAACTAAAGCCTTATAAATAATCTAGATTTAAAGTGAATCTCGTCTAAAACGAGCACCGATACTCTTCGAATTGGACTCGTTTTTCGACCTTCACCAGGCGCTTAGGGTAAAATCAACATCTTTTTTTACTGAACTCAGTTGTGAATTTCAGACTGATGGGTTTTCTTATTCCAGTATATGGCATTAACGAACTTCATGTCCAGCATGGAGATATTAGCTTCGATTTTGAAATTGGTGTCGTTCTGCCAGTCTTTGTTTGTTAGCCTCTGATCTCTGCCAGTCTCTGTTTGTCAGTCTCTGATTGATTTGCACTAAGGACGTTGTTTCACAGGTTTCATTCATCTCAATATTATAGATCTGCCTCTTGATAGTGGACCAAAAAAATATATTTTTCACTAGTTGATCACTCATTCGATTCGTTCAATCCCAGTTATGTAAAGTAAAAATTCACGTAAAAATTTCTGTAAAATTCAAATTAATAAAAAAAAAGTTTTATTGAAATTTTTTGTATCCATCAAAAATTTATACTCATTTTTTATTACTCTTTATCAGCACAAAAACGCTGAAGTAGCTGTTTATAATTTTTTTTCCATCTCTTTTGTTTTACAACGAATCCTTTTTTTTATTATTAAAAACGCACGTTTTTCAGTGGAAACTGGATCACGAATAATGTAGAGAAAAAAAACAAAGTAAACCATTTTTCTCTCCTTTTGTATGAATAAATAATACATGTAAAGAAAAAAATTTGCATAACAAACTGATATCATATCCATTCACTTTAAATAATTTAATGTAGTGTTGATAGTCTATGAATAAAACAAAGAATATATTTGTGTAAAAAACCGATCTGATATGAAATAATAAGAAAATAAATAAAAATGCTGATAATAATAAATAATAACATGATAAGAAGTGAAATATAAACCATTATCTTTATTAAAAAAAATATATTGATATATATTAAGAAAATTATAACAGTGCATTAAGTAATCACTCTTTTCTCTCATTTCACTATCACAATTTTTTTTTTATTAATCAATAATAAATATATCAAACTAATGGACTATTTGCGTTTTTCATCAGAGTCTATACAAATTATTAGAAACTTAAATGTAAAAGGATCTACTTCTACAAATTACATCACAAGTGCGCGCGTGCAAATAATACAAAAAAATATATAAATTAAAATAAAACTAGGATAAAAATAAAACATAAAAGGAAAAAGTAATTAAATAACAAAATCTTAACATAAATACTAGTGAATAGTAAAAAAATAAATTAAAATAAAAAAAAATGGGTTGTGAATTGAGTAAATTAGCAAGTAGTGGTCCAAAAGGATCAGATAAAAATCGTAATTTTGATTGCGATAATCCAAATACACAAGTAGTGCCAAAATCTGATCCGAGATTGCCGTTAAATCCAAAACAAAAGTACTCAATGATTGCATCATGGAAAGGAATTAGTAGGGCGATGGAGCAGACTGGTGTCAACATGTTTGTAAAGTGAGTTTGAATTTTCTCGTATCTTAAATTGAAATTTTAAATGATTTATTTTTATTATTTCACAGATTATTTGAAGAGAATGCTGAATTAATTGTGTTGTTTGATAAATTCCAAGAACTTAAAACCAAGGAACAACAAGTCACATCTGAAGAATTAGCGGAACATGCAACCAAAGTTATGGAATCTCTTGATGAAGGAATTCGTAGTTTAGATGACGTAGATACATTTTTGAATTTTATTCATCAAATTGGTGCATCCCACACAAAAATTCCAGGATTTAAAGCAGAATATTTTTGGGTAAGTCTGTTCAAGAATTATAGTCTTTACTTTTTTCTTTTATACCTATGACATTCATTTAATCTTACTTACTTTTATTTCTCATAAGTCCTTTACAATCTGTTATCCTTACAGCAATTTATATCATACACACACAATTTATTATGTGTTATTATTACATTTAAGTACAAAAGAGGTTTTTTTTCATAAAAAATAAATGTATAAATGAAAAAAATGTATAATAATAATAATCTCTAAGATCAAAACATGTTAAAAGCACTCGTTTATCAAATGATTGAGCCTAGATATATAAATATACATTAATTATATTATATTTAGAGGGAAAAAATGTCTTACATAATCACGACCTTCACCGTTTACGAAGTTCTAATGATATTAATTAACACGCAACTACATTATTGCTAGTGCAAAGTTTCGTTATAAAAGCATTAAATGTATGTCCGTTTCCTGTTTTTTTTTTATGTAGAGTTAGTTTTTGCCTCTATTTAAGTGAATGTGTGTGTGTGTGTGTGTGTGTATAATTAACAGAACACGTGGTAACTTAATTTTTTGGTATTGCAGAGCTCAAACAAATTCACAGACTATCCATGAATTTAAGGCAATGGTGCATTTACTTTTCAATGAAATTTTGATTTGTTTTAGATTTCTGTCACCCAAAAATTGTAATTTTGTTAGCAGAACGTGGGCATGGTTAAAAAAAAACTAAATTTATATTGAAATTTTTTGACAGTTTCAAAAAAAAACTCTAATCAAATGTTGATGAAGATTCAACTATTTTTTCCTTGAAGCCTTGAAGTTAAATGCGTGAATGAAATGATGGTAAGCGAATTTTTCGTCCATTTGAAGAAAAAAAACTCGTGCCATCCGTCCGTCTGAATATTTGTGATCTACTTGTACAATAAGCTTGTATGAAAAACTTCGTCAACAGTCCAATTCACTTTTTTCTGTTCAAAAAAAAGATAATTAACAGAAAAAGAGTTCTCCAAAATTTTTTTTGCCGAAAAAAAGTTAAAGAAATGTATAATAAAAGAAATAAGCTTCAATTATTTACGAATTTACTTTTGATTAATAGCAACGAATTATATTTTTTTCTCTAAAAAAAACTTACTGAAGTACAAAAAATAGTGATAAAGCTCGATAATGATCTGAATTGTCAAGTCTATGTGAAAAATTAACTATATTAAATACACATATATAATGTTAAAAAGGAAACAAAAGTTTTAATGTTTTAAAAATAGAAAAGGCAAAAAAGTCAATCATAATGAAAGACTTTTATTTTTTAAAAAAGTAGGCTCAACAAGAAAAGGATAATGGGCTCATTCATCATCATCATAACAATCTCATATCAATTCGTATCGGTTAGAGGCAAAAAAGAAGAGTTTTTTTTTTTATTTTGCATGAAAGCTATTATCGTCACCAATAAATCAAAGAAATACTATCCCGGGTATAATATAACATAATATGAGAAGAAGCACCATTGAGTACACATGTTTTATTTATGAGGTGAATTATGCTTGTTTGTTATTTCACTGAAAAATTGCTTGTTTGTTGTTTTAGTATATCATCATTTCATTTTATATTTCGTAAAATATTTCTAGTTAACCTAGTTCTTATATAATAATCACATTACAGTGACTCGATAGTTTGCTTTAATTAAAGTTAACTCCTTCCCTACTTACGGAGGTTTAAATCAAAATCACACTTTGAACGTGTTAATTGATTAGATTGATATATTAGTTGCTCAACTATGAGAGTATGAGTAGTTTGAATAAGTGTGAGATAGACAGTTGAGGTATAATAAATACAGATAAATTAAGAGATAAGAGTGCAATAGCGTTAAATTGAAACAAAATCCGATATCAAAGGTTTTTAAAGTGTAATACAATATTGAAATAGTTTAATTAAATTTCTTTGAAAACATTTTCGTGGTTTATCATTTGTGTGGGAGAATTTACATTGTGTTTTAATTGAAATTTATTACAGGTTGACTTTGGAAAACACAGTCAAATGTAAATGACAAGATAATTAAGTGTCTGAATGAGAGATGGTTTGTGATATGAACAACTGTATTCATACTGGTCTTAATAGAATTGTGTCTCCTCTTCATCGTCGTCTTCTTTTTCAATCCTGCAAGTTAAATCCTGTACTGAAGAACTATATGAAATGTCTCTACCATTTGTGAATTGTTGGTGTCATGGGATATCAATTAAGCTTCTCAATCCACAAGTTTCTAGATTCCTCAAGATGTTTTCTAAAGTTTTCGAGGCTCGGGAACAGTTTACACGAAATCACGATCATGATAACTGAAAATTTTGTGATTTATTGATAAGGGTTTTCAAGGAGCAACACTTTTCGGAAATCTAAAAAATGCTTGGGATGTGTTTCCGTTCCCAAACCTTTGTTTTACCACTCGTATACATATCTCGATGTTCTGCCAAAGTTCTTGTTGGATCTCTTCCTTTCTTATTTGAACTTTGAAACTGAGCACCGATATTTTTCGAATTGGACTCGTTCTGTCACCTTCACCAGACATTCCATTGTTCGTATTTTGGTTTGGAGAACTTCAGTGTCATGTTTGAGTCTTTCACTACTTATTGGGGTAAAATAAACATCTTTTTTACTGAACTCAATTGTAGATTTCAGACAGATGGGTTTTCTTATTCCAGTTTATAGCATTAATGTACTTCATGTCTAGCATGGAGATATAATTTCGATTTGGTGTTGTATTGAGATGTCGCTGTATGATCCCTTTTTAATTCACTGAATTTGTTTCAACTTCATTGAAAACAAAGTATATACAAATTATCGTATCTTAAAAAAGATTCATTCGAGTAAATTTTTATGGTATGTTTAAATATATATCGAACGTATATTTTTCGAAAATTTACTCTTTAATCAGTTAATTCTAATTGATTTATTTCGTGACAATTGAATTTTCAAGTAAAAATCATTAAGTAAGGTTTTAAAGGATGAAAATTAATTTTTAATTGTTACTCTCTTTTTTTTTTTTAACAAAAACGAGGGTAATTAACTTTTCGCCATGACTCGTGAATTTAATTGAACCAAAATTTTGATTTGTCATTAGTTGTGGCACAACACGCCTTATAATTGACTGTGAAATTATAGCTAAGTAGTTTATATCGATTATTTCTATTATTATAAAAATAAGTTTCACTAATATCACTTTTTATTTGAGTTTCAATTCAATTATTCCCATCTTCCGATCATTTCAATTTTTTTTAATAATAAAATTATTATTCAAATTAGGAAAATTAATTTTATAATATGCTTTCGACATTTTGTACACAAAAGCGCCAGTTTACAAGTGTTACGCACCCTAATTGAATTATCTGATCTGTTTTTTTTGTGTGTTTTGCTTGTTTCTTTAATTGCTTAGAGCCATCTTTACCAAATAATAGGTTGGTTACTGAGCACAAGAAATTTAATATCAAAACAAAATTTCATTAGATGTTATTCAAACAATTAAGGCATCATTATGCCCAGATGGGTAACGATGAAGTATAATAATGAATGTTGTAAAACATTGTAATAATGATGAAAATTTGAAAAACTGTAAATATTTGATAAATGAAATAATTTTTAAAAGTGTGATTTTTAATAAAAGAAAGAAAACTTTTCTTTTTAAGTCTCTTAACTTTTTCCCTTCATTTAATTGTTTTATTATATTATCAGTGTTTTATTTCTTAGAGCTGTGAAACTGATTCTTGATTAAAAGGAAAATAATGTGTTAAAGGATGTTGTTTTTATGTACATATTATTTTTTGATAAACAAAAAAAAATGTAGTAGTCCGTCAACTTAATTGCCTCACGTATTAAGTTACCAAATATAATAAAAAGCAAATTAAGCATTTAGGATAATCCGCTTACCCTGATCTGATATGAACTTGTGAACCATTTCATATTATATTTAGTTTGTTTTCTATACGGATTTCCCGGAATTGCCTTTCATATGTGACATGTAATCTTCTTACTGTTATCTTCATAAAAAAAAAATTATAGTACTTGAAGCGTACGTTATATAAGACAGCCACAAAAATGTTTTAATTTTCTTGAAAATCTTCTGAGGTTTTTTTTGTTATTGTATTTTCTTTATTTTATGATGTCTTTCAAAAAATACTTAAGAAGCTTCATTTGATTACTTACCGATTGTTGCCTTGTTCTTAAGTCGATTACTTTAGCATTGAATTGCAGAAGAATTTTTACGACACCTCTGTAATTTAAGTTTGAGTTAACATGAAGACGACTTCATTGAATGATATGAGAAAAATTGAGGCCCTTAAATGTACATTAGGCCTAATTAATTAAATGAGTACCGAATTTCACCCAAATTCAGAGAATCGGAAACTGACAATTACTTTATTCACCTTCATTCATCAAATCAATATTCATGAAATCAATAATACCTTTATTTGTCATACTTTCTACAACTATCAACAATTTCAAGAAGGTCGTTCACCTTTATTTTTTTTGCCTTTAATAAAATTTCAATTTAATTTTTAGAACGGAAAAGGTAAATTGATAAAACCAAAAAAATTTGCCTGAAAAAAGTATCTTTTAAAAGCAACAAGTGATTTATGATAATTATAAACTATGTTTCTGACTTGGCAACCATGTTTTTATCATACATCATAACCTAAGCTAAAAAAAAGGTAAAAAAAAGTTTTCAACATTTCTTATGTAAATAAAAGTTGAAATCGAAGTAGGTTTGAGGACTCAAACTTGAATTAAGTTTACAACTTTTCTTATTATAAGAATTTGATTGAAAGTCCATTAAATGGAAACGCCTGGTTTTTTGTTAAAATATTAAAATCAAATCCAAAGCAAATAATGAATATGAGAAAAATTATTTTATGACAGTCATTATACTGATAAAATAACAAATTAAGAGATACATGCGCCTTATTAATTAGGTACATATGACAGGCTTTTCTTTTTATTTAATACCACAGAAACCTACTCAACAGATATAGTTTTTTTTATTCGATATTTACTTGTCAAATACATAAACTCATTACAAATCATAGGAAAGCATATTTTATTGATTTTATGTTATTTTATTCTGTTTTTATCATTTGTATGAATAGAGATAGAACATAAAACGGAAATTCAATTAACTTTTTCGTTTTTATCAAATACAGCATATAAATCTACATATATTTTTGTTAACTCAAATTGAATTTGCGTGCCTTACAATATAACTCAATAATCGTTGATGTGTTTTACAAACAAATCATTTGATATTGATTTGTAAAATAAAAAAAAGGAGTCAACAGTAAATAAAGTTGAAGGTGAATGTACAAGAGGACTCAAATTGACATAAAAACATGTAGATTAAATTGAAAATAGTGATTATTGATGTAAAAGGATGGCAACTAATTAAGCACTTACCACATATCAGATGAACTTTATTAACAGGAAAAATAATATAAAAGAACACAAATTAAAGTTGTATTATGAAAATTCATTTCCAATTATGTAAAATTTTATCTTTAAATTGGATAAATCATGAATAAGTTAACTTGGGAAATTGTGGCAGCTTTTACACACATATGCTTATTAGAATGTATTTAAAATAATTCTGTTTTTTTTTGTTATATTGTTAACTAAAAATATTTTTTTTTCTATTTACGTCGTAAAATAATAAATCACCATGACACTTCTAATAGAGAAAGAACACAGTTGAAAAATGTTGAACATGAATGAATTGTGTACTTTAATCATAAAGAAATTTGTCAAGAAGAAATAAAACAGAGGCTTGTAGTTCAGATACCATTAAAAAATAAATTGGTAACAGTAGTGAATGGATGTGGGTGGTAAAAATATTGAGTTTGTGAATTAAAAATGACAGATTGAAGTTTTACAGGGAATAAGTCGAGGTTAAACTCCTTCCAATAGTTTTTAGCCTTTATGCTGCATCTGAATTGCTATGAGACAGGTCGATGACACATGATAAAATGATTCATAATAGAACAGTGTAAATTTTTAGATTTTTCGCTATTTTGGTTACACTCTAAGTTGAGAACGCCCGCAGTGCAAATTGATTTGGTCCCTAGACAGAAATCTTTGATTAACACTAGCTAGATGTTAATTTTCAACACATTTTCTGTGATTTTGGATAAACACATCGAATATTATGGGCACTCTTTTGATCTATGCATATAGTGCAGGGTGGTTTACGGGGCGTTTTCAACTTACAGTGTACGGAAACTCAGCGGTTTCCGCTAAAATGAAAGTGGTCCGGTTCACGGTTTTAGAAATGTCCGCGGAAGCTCCAAAATACAATAAAATTTTATAGATACTACTTGTGAACAAGCTCCAACGCGGACCCAATGGCTTTATTGTGTTTATATTACTTCAACCAAAGCTTCCTACGGCCTGACCACGTGGAATCTACAATTTATACTGTCATCCGATACAGTCGCCCTCAGGCTTTACTCAGCACCCCTAAATATCCCATTAGGATTTTTATGTGTTCTAATTAAAACTTGAGCACATTTAGAACTCGAAAAATTTAAATTTATTTTCATGACCGGGACTGGATTCGAGCCCGTGTCGCTAAATAAAATTAATATCAAAAAAACCAAACATCAGCTTGGATTCGCCTCTAAGCCCTCATGGGTACTTAAAATGATTTCAATCTGTTGTGGATGCCTTTTCATATCAAGACTTCATTTTATTTCAAAAACTACATTGAATTAGTTGAGAGGCCTTTTTTCATATGACAGCATGAAGTCATTTTATTAAAGATGAAATATATTCATCATCAAGAAACATTGTAAAACCTTTTGACAATATCACGTGTACATATAGACGATGAAAAATATATTTCTCTTTACATTTCTTTGAAAAGTAAAGTAGATATTTTATGCATGTAAAAAATCCACTTCACCGTATGGATATTTTTTTTTCTGCTATTTTGTTGTTGTTGCTTTTTCTTCATTTGAGCTGCTACATGCCAATAATAATAATCTTTATACTCTTGTTGTGTATACTCTTGTACATTCAAAAGTGAAAACCATCAAAGGAAACATTGCCTCCGGCATGGAATGACTATGCAAAAATAATCATATTCTTTATTGTTGTATATTTCTTCAATATTTCAGAAAAACTTTTGCAAAGTACATAAGAAACCGGATGTAAGAAAACACACGGTTTGGGTTTCATCACGTTACGTAAAAAAAAATATTCATATAAGTTTTCATTATTAATTTTGATGAAGCAATAAGTTACTTGGTTGTGAAACAACTGTTTTTAATGAATAAAAAAATCCACGTTTTAGTTCAAATTTGAACTTAACACGCCCAGTAAAACATAGTTTTCACCCCTTTTAACATATTTTTACTATGATCAGTGCTAACAAGTAAGGTACGACAATGTAAACAACTTAATTGAGGTGTTGTTGATAAAATGTGTGTGTGTGTGTGTCTACAAATGTCGACTTTTATTGCTGTTACCCTCTTGCGGGCAAAATAAAGGTTATTTTAGAACGTCTATAAAAAAATACAATTTTTTCTTGTTGTTGACTTTTATTAAAAATAAAAAATTGCTTAAGGTTGTGTTACAGCTCCCAAATTAAGCACATCATAAACATTTGAATATGGAAAAATTATATTCACACTCTGTTCAAATTCTCATACCAAACAAAAAAATTTTCCATGTAAATTTGTTTCAATTATGTGCACATGAACTTTAATAAAATTACTTTTTTATGTTTACAAATTCAAATTTTATCATAAATTTTACTTTACTTTTATTTACATTTTCTGTTTCTATATGAATGGAATGTGTCTCAGGTGTAAAATTCTATGTAATTGCTTTAAAAATGTTTAATTGAAGGCACACACACACACAGACACATACACAGATACATACATCAAAATTCACATGTACACCCAAATCGCTTAATTTAAAATTATAATTTAACAATAAATCTTATAGAAAAGAAAATTTCTTTTGTTTATTTTTATTTTTTTAAGAAAAGTGAGTTTGAAAATATTTTATAATTACACTCATTTTTAATGGAAACCAAAATACAAACAAATAATAACAATTATAATACTTTTATATCTTTTTAATACCATTTCCAAGTGCTTTCGTTTAAAGTACCTGCTGTGTAAAACATAAATTTTGCAACTATGTATCTGTTACATTACATTTGAAAGAAATATATTTTTTTTCTGTATTTTATTATTATTATTATTAATGACATCACAAATACGAATGATGTCAAAAAACAAAATATAGGAGAACAACTAAGCAGGAAAACTTTTGTACAAGACAAGCGAAACTCATATTTTTTTTTACAGATAGTCGTTTTAATGTGTGGCTTTTGTATTTGTCATCGTTTTATGTTTTTTTGTTTTCTATGCGAGTTTAATTGTGTGCTAGAAGAAAATGAATGAAGTCTACACTGACATGTAAATATTGATTTTTATTTCAACTTTTCATTTGTTAGAATATTTTTTGTAAATAAAGTATACGAAAAAACTGAGAGAATTGCGTTTGAATGATTTACAGACAAAATATTAAACCACATCAATCAATGCGAAAGATTTTTGGATGAATAAATACTGAAATTGACAGTTCTATTAAATTTAGAGATTAGATTGTAAATTTTAAATAAAACAAAGTGTGTTTATTTAACCAATTTGTGTTTTCATGTTTATGTGCATGTGAGTTGTCGTTACTTACCCTTGGTTAAATATTGGGACAATTACTCGAATAAGGTGGCAATGCGTGAACGTTGTATGATTTGAACAGGAATTGTATCATTTAATCAACTATAACAGATGTTTATTTTGAATTTATTACAGTAATAATAATTGAATCATGTGAGAAATGTGACTTTTATTACATTTTAAGGGTATGAGAGTTAAATACTGAAGTTTTTGGTGAACGACAACTAAACACACAATTATTCATCCATCAATCAAATGAAAATCGTCTTCTTCTGATAATGAAATAAGGATAATAAAAAATTAAAATGAAAATTGGTATCATCGATTCAGCTTTAATTTTGGAATAAAAAAATCATTATTTGGACATGACACATTTTTCTTATCAGTCCATTTTTCAAAATCACTGTGATTTGAAAAATAGACAATTTTTGTTTTATTTATGTGATTTTTTTCCCTTTATTTGAGTAATCAATCATTCTTCATTGTTCGAATATTATCAATGGAAGGAAAATATTATCAATTCTTTTCAATACAAGTATTTTTTCAAGTTAATCTCAAGTGAAAAATATGCTGCCCTATACTTAGAGTAATGATATATTAATGCTACTTGAACGTATTTTGCAATATGTTGAATAGATCAAAAAAAAATTAAGGGAAGTCAGTTGAGGAGGAAAGAAGAGAGAGAGAGAGAGCGAGACATTCAAAGTCCAAGTCACTTAAAGAACTCATTGTTCTAAACGCCTTCAGGTGTGAGAAAGAGATTAGATCAGATTACTAGGGCGGACTCAGAAGAGAACCAGCACTAAGAACTGCAGACGGATTGTGCATACCCATTTAACATCATATCGGATGAAGAAGGAGGAAGTGAAAAAACGAAGTCCACTAGACCTAGTTCAGTTTAGGAAAGCTTCTGATTTCTTCGACTGACTTTAACTCTGACTTGGACGAACTTTTTAAATTTGACTCTGACTTCTCAATTGTTGTCTACTTTTCTGTGTTCTATATCGGTCGTGGCTTCTCTCGAGTTCCAATTTACATTTTTTTACTATTTCCTCTTTGGACAATCCTTGTTTCATCAGGCCGTTTCGGTAAACATGTTCAAAATAAAGGTTGTCTCTGATATCTTTCAAGTCTCTTTTGCCTACGTAACTATAATAATGTAAATATTTATCCTCAAATAGAGCATCTAAAGTTATGTTTTGTCCAATCGAAGATAAGTTTCTACAAAAGTCTTCAGGACCAAGGCCTAACATGTCCTCCTCTGTTATTATTCTTTTCTTCTTTTGGAAATCTTCTGGAAGGATGAAATTTACGATTCCTTACTGTTGAGATGATAGTCTAGAGTACAATGACCAGCAAACATACCAACTACAACTCTGAGCTCAATATGGTTCAGGAAGAGTTAATTGACCAATTTTTTACAAATTAAAATCACGAATTTAATCATAAAAACAAGATTTCATTAATTAAAATCATTTCATTGAGTGACATTTTCAACTCATATATGCTCATTTATCAAATTTCAGTAACGCAAATATTTTTCTATAGCATTTTGATTTATGATGAAATCCCAAATCAGGAAAAATAAATGGCAAATTCCAAGAATTTTTTTAATCATTAACCTCATTCAAATTTCAAATTATAATAAAATTGAAAATGCAAAGTCATTCAAAATTCAATATATTTTTAGTCGGTAAAATAAATATTTAAAACATAATTGTGAAAGAGGAAAAATTATGTGGAAATTCTGCCATATTTCTGTTCATATTTGCATCATCATAAAATATGTTCAATGTTAATAAATTCGTATTTTAAATTCAAAAATTATTTTTCGACAATGAAAACACGATGATATTTATGTTTAATTCATCTTATTTAACATTCGTTTCGTTTATTTGAATATATTTGAATTGAGATCTCAAACGTTTAATTTGATTTTTCAAAAAATTATGATATTTACATTAATTTATTGAAAAATTATATTTAAATTTAAAAAAAAAATCGTTTAAGATTATTTGAGTTAATTTTTTTTTAACCTGAGGAAACATTTTAACTAAAACAGTTATAAAATGTTAAATTATTTATTTGAAGTAATTATGCTTGTAAATTAAATAGACCTTTGGGGTTAATGTTACAACATTTTCAATACTCCCGTTGATTAGCAGTATTCGCGATAGTAAGACTCCTACCTTTTAAAATGTAATTTAATATAAAAGTTATGATACACATTATACATTTATTGCCAATTTTATGTATTTTGATAAAGAAAATATGTAAATATTTTCAAAATTTGCTTAATTAATATGACAAGTTTTAGTGAAAAACAGCCTTTGAACATGAACAAATTATCATAATAAATTTCGTATCATATTATAAAATTTTCGGTTTATTTTATACTGTTTTTATAAACTTTCATTTCATTTTCTCTTGCACAAAGGATATCTTATTACTTTTGTTTGAATAAAAAAAAAGATGTGAAGAGAAAAAAACGCAGTGTATCGCACTACATAATAATTTAATTATTTAAAAGTATGTTTATTTAGGTTTTTTAGTTTTTTGCTTCTTATATTTACTTTTTTATGTCTTATTTATATTACATCTTGCCCACAACGTTTTAACTTACAACACCCAAAATCATCCTTAAAATTAAATTAATGACTTGGCACAAATTTTCCTACATATTAGATTTTTTATGTTCATAAAGGATTCTTATATTAAGTTTCATTATTTATGAAAATTTTAATTTATTAATTTTTGTTTTCTCTAATATAAAATTGAATTTCAATTATTTTTTTTTTAATAAAACCGAAGAAAGTTAATCTCCAATGCTGCAAAAACCTGGTTTGGTGTTCGATTGTGTTATCCTTAAGGATAAAAAAGGTTGTTTTCTTTCATTGCTTTCATAGGAAGGACTGTCAATCAATAATTAAAAACTAACACCTTTTAAACACATTTTTATCTTTAAAGTAATTTTTATTTCGCACTCAACATACATGTTTTTTAGTAAATTATTTCAATTCATGTTTGAAATATGATTAGTAATGCAAATTTATTTCGCCTCTTTTTTTGGGTTGAAAAATAAATTTGTTATTCATGCTGGTTTTTTCATCCGTTTTTTTTTAGTTCATGTTAAAGTGAAATGAAAAAAAAATTGAATAGAGACATTTAAGCGCTTTTGAGTGAATTTAATAAGAAAAATGAACTATTACAGATGGTTTCGCGCGACGTTACTCAGCGGTCACGTTTCATAGCTCAAGGAGAGTTAATTGGAGCGAGACGAAACGAGAATTGGGCTGCAGAGCCTAAATATGTCATGCCATCAGAATGCTTCATTGAATCTAAGTCGGCTTTCTCTGTTTTTGAAAAAAGACTTATGTAGGCTTTGGGCATTAAAAATGGTGAATAACGGTTACATGCCCAAAATTTCTAAAAAAGATAGAAGGTCTCAGGAGGATTTTTTATAACTCGTTATCTTTGAGAAGCTAAGTTGTAAGACAGCCCACAAAAAGCCCAAAACAAAAGTGGCTCGTACTTAATCATCATCATTATCTTTGAGATTGGGCTCCAGCGCTTGAAAAAGATCAAAAGCCCAAAATTTCAAAAGTCAGAGTTTTCAAAAAAAAAATTTCAAAACTGCAGATTTTTTAAAATTTCAAGATGGAAGATTTAAAAAAAAATCAAAATGACGGATTTTGTTTCATTTTAAATGTTTCAAAATTTTTAAATTACGGCGTCTCATAAAAATGCACTTTTCTAAACTTAGTGGTTAGAATTTCGCATTTGTCTAAATCGATCTGTACCTCAAATTTCTCATATTTTGCTATTTTTAAATTAAATCTTACATATTTGACAATAAACCTTAGAATTTTGACATCGAAATGAAGTTTTTCTTGACTCCTCATAATCAAAACAGAATGAGATTGGCTACTTCTAATTATAAAGTAATAGGATTTTGGTTGATTTAATTGAATATTGATTTTATTATTCCCCTGATACTTTGTTTGTATTAAGTCTGGTTTACATAGTTTCAGTCAAAAATGTTAGGCGTGTTCACTATTCAATTTCTTCGTTCAAATTCGAGATCATGGTATAAAATGCGGTACAACGTCAATTTGAAAAACATAGGGGAACTGTTCGCACTCATGCTGTTCGTCCGTTCTTTTCTGTTTTATCTTACATAATCGGTTTTCATATCAGGCAGTATAAATTTTTCCGAATATTCAAAAATTTGTTATTAAGTTTCATTTAAGCTAAATAACATTTTCAAAAACTGACTATCATCCAAGCACATTTTTTTAAAACCATTCAGGCTAAGCATTCATCTGACAGACTCAGACCCAAAATCTCCCCCTCTTTATAGTTATTTTTCCATCGAAATCACAAAACCTTTTTTTTTCAAATTAAAAAAAGAAATAAAAATGTTAAAAAAAAGTGACAAGAAAATTTCAATTTAACGTAAAAAAAAATATGTACTTTACCTTTCAAAATTTCCTTCACATTCCTCAATATGTGAATTAATTTTATATCCATGTTTCAAATTTAATTTACCTTACATTGCACGAGCTTCATGTAATATATAATTTTTTTTCCCACTTTTGCACTTCCCTTAAATTTTATCTGACATTAGTATGCATCGTTCATAACAGTGAAAATATTGAAATAAATATGTAAAATAGGATGTTTTGATACTTATTGAAGATGATGTGTTTAAAAAAAAATATACAAAAAAAATATAATAATAATATAAAATGAATCATAACAAAAAAATAACAGTATCAAGTACCTTTGAGTGTGTATCAATTTAAGATTTTAGGAAAATATGTACCTTTAAAGAAATTATATGTCAAGACAATTGAGCAGACGTTTAAGATGAGTTTTTATAATGAATTTTGTATAATATTAGCTTGTAAATGACATTTTTTCATGTTTTCACATAAAAAAATGAGGTCAATTGGTTTATTACGCATGCTATGAAAATTGTAGAAAAAAATATGTAATATAATTTTATGTTTTTTTGCTGTTGTTTTGAGAGTGAGAATGAGTGAAAAAATGAAGAATATTAATGGTGGTGTTAATTAAAGTAGGTTATTACGAACAATAGAGCGCTATTTTATCCCTAAAGTATGTGCAAACTATCAAGATTGAAGCTAAAACTATTATTTTTATTATTTTATTATTCATTGGAGTGCGGAGGAGGCGAAATGAACTAGAAATAAATGATTATCATGAAAACAAACAAATATGTGTATAAATAACTGTATAATGCGCTGAACAAATAATAAAAAGATTATTTTTTTCTGTTCAAATAACAACCACTGAGAAATAATAAAAAAAAAAATTCAAGTGAATGAAAAACAGAAATCAAAAATAATGAGCAGAAAAATATGATGACGTTAAATGTGTGAATTTGAAAAGTCTATGTGGCTTTACGAAATCAATATTTTCGTATATAAAAAAAATTCTACTTAGTTTTTTTTATCCCTTGTGGCAATTAAAACTTTTTCTATTCACATGTTTATTATGAAATATTTTCCACCAAAATAGCCTAGAGAAAAGTTTTCAAAAACACACAACCGTATCTTTTTTATTGTTTTTTAGAATAGAAAAAACAAAAAAAACACATTCAAACACAGAGAGTTCAAAGAGTCACTTTAGTTTTGCTTGTAAATTTTTATTTGTATTTTTTGTTTTGAAACACAATTTTAGATTTAAGTAAGCAAATTAAATTCAATTTATGTTGTGTCACTGTTTTTTTTTCATTTTTAAGCTGTTCAAACAAATCCATGTTTTACAAATGCCTTATCTTTGTTATGAAATATTTTTTTTTATTATGTGTAATTTAGCAAACTCTCGGTTTTCTTGACATGTTTTTTGAAAAGGGTTGAAAGTTGTTAACGAAAACAACGAATAACCGTTGAAACACCTGTACTAAGTGAAATTCAATGATTGGTTTTTTTTCTTATTCAAATTATTTTAAAGTGAAGCCGTTTTTGTATTTATTGGATGGGAAATTTTGTTTGATTAAAATGGTCTTATCTGTTAAAGTGCCAATATTATGATTTTTAATTGATTATTGAATTTAGTTACAAAAATTTTGAACTGAAAACGAAATTTCATTACAGAAAGTGCTTTAACATAATTTTTTACGCTCTTTTGTGTAGTCCGAGCAATTCAGTTAATTTTTTTGAACACCCTCCCTTAAAATGTTCACTGAAACAATAAAAAGAAACTTGGATAAAAGTGGTCGGTACCTGGCTGTGGTTAAGTTCAAAACTATAAAAGAGCTTAACTGAAACATTTTTAGACCAAAAACTTTACAAAACATTTTAGATACTGGAAATTTTGCTTTTAAAATATAAAAGTTCCATAAAATCAAGGAAAATTTTAAATTCATTGAGCAACAGTCATAATTTTTGTTTGAACATCATCATCATCATAATTTATTTGATCACGAAAACACTATAACAGTAATGGAATTTTACAGTAAAATAATTTAAAAATAAGGACATCACGGTTTGAATAGCTATCAAACAGTAAAAAAAAAATAATCCTCTTTAACTTTACTGAGAGAAGAGGATTAATGAAAATATATGAGAGCTATAAAAACCAAAAATAGATTTAATATCAATTTCTAAAAGAGATTCTCGTAGCGTGTTACCACGTCACTTTGTAACAAACATTTTATTAAATGAGCTTATTTTTTAATATCAAAAAATAAAATTAAATTATGAATGAAATTTATTAAAATCCATGTTTATTTCATATTATTTTTACTTTCAGCGTATTGAGAAGCCATTTTTAGATGCTGTTGAACAGACGCTCGGCGATCGATATACAGAAAATGTGGATGGTATTTATAAAGTAACAATAAAGTTTATCATAGAAACACTAATAGCTGGCTTTGAGAGTGGATCAACAACAAATGACATTTCAAATAATAGTAAAACACCGAATGCAGCAACAAACAATAAAAATTCGTAATAAATAAAATGAGCTTTTTGATAACGTTGTTTTATAGGTAAGACAAAAAATAGACACAGACACACACTCACCTACTTCACGACTGAAGATACATTTTTTGCATAACACCGTTCAAAAGGTAGCATGCCATTTGGACACAAAAAGAAATGCCAAGAATAAAATATGTTAAAATGAAAGCTTTATTTATAAGAGTTTGTTATTAAATTTTGTACATAATTTACAATGTTTTTTCTTTGAAACTTTACGAAAATACATGTCAAATATAATCAAAATTGAAAAAGAAAATATTATTTTCATATTAAATACGATTCAAAAAAAAAATATATTAAACGAATTTGGTGAAAAAAGCTTACTTATTGGTATTAAAATGCTATAGTTGATAAAACTTGTGTAGAAGAAGAAAAACAGAAAAAATTGTAGAATGTTTTTTTTTAAATATAACTTGTGATGATCTTCCAACAGATTCTGTGATTATGTTACTTGATTTTAAAAGAAATATGAGGAAGAACAGGCGAAATTTAATTTGATAATTGCATTATAATACAATTTACGAGAATTTTTTAAGGCTGATCCAACTTGAAATAGTCATTTCAAAGCTGTCAAATCATGCCGTCAATTAGGGTCTTTGTCCATACCCCGGCTTCATCATCAAATTGTCTTAACTTTTATCTTTTCACAACAATCTTTATCTAGAATACATAAAAGTCCTTCTGGGATTTTTAGGGGTGCTGAGTGGGACCTGAGGGCGACTGGATCAGATGACAGTATAAATTGTTGGGCTCTCAAGGGGCGGATTGAAAATTATTAACGGTCCTAGCATTCTGTATGATTTTTAGTTAAATTTATGATAAACTTAACTATTACATGACGATCGACTGCGGGTTTTCTGGCATTTGCCACATTGCCCGTATGGTCAATCCGTCACTGGAACTCACGTGATTAGATCATCAATAAGAGGCGCTTATTATGGAAGCTTCGGCTGATAAGTATGAACACAATAGGGCCATTGGGTTTGCGGTGGGGCTTTACACATCTATTTATCTCTTATAGTACACTGAAAGCTGAAAACGCCCGCAATACAAATTGACTTGGTCCGCAAACGAAGATCTTTGATTGACGCTTACAGGACATTTAATGAGTGACATTTTCATCGCATTTCCAGTTAATTTGGAACAAGAATTCGAGTACTATGGACACTCTTTTAGTCTATACATATTATGCAGGGAGGTCTGCGGGGCATTTTCAAAGAAGCACAATTTCTACTAACCGTGCATACTTTTCAAGTTGAATCAGCCTCAATTTAAAGAAAATACCAAAATTAAAAGCTGATAAAATGAATTAAAGATGAATGAAAAGCTTTAATTTTTTACCAAAGCTATAATTATAATTATTTACCAAAATTAAACGAAATATTGCAAAAATTAAAAAAAAAACAGAAAAGTCAATTCATTACCAAAAAAAAAAAAAAAATTAAAATGCTAAATGATAAATTTCATAAAATTATCAACATGGAAATTGCTGCATTATTTTTCGAGTAATTATTGTAATAGTTGAAAATTAATGAAATTATTTATTAATGATGAAAATTGTACTAGAAATGGATCATTATCACATTACATTTAAATGATGTGGACGATTTTGACATATATATATAAATAATATTATTAAATATAAATTTAGTGCGATGTTTTAAGGGAAATGTGATTATATTATCACACACACAATATAAATAATTATAATAATTAAAAAAAAAATAATAATGGTAATAAAATGTATATTTTATCGTTTAATTTAGTGAATAAATATCAAAAAAATGCCTAATTGTCCAATAAATAATATTGATTGTAAGTATAAATAACGTTTAGAAGATAAATTGAGAAATGTTATCAATAAATAAATAATAATAAACTTAGACTTTATGTATCTTTGCAAGCATAAAAGTAAAGAAAATAGAGGTTTTAAAGGGAATTAAAAGTAAAATTATTTTGTTTTGTATTAAATTGAAAAAAAAGATAAAAATGTATAATTTTTAGCACTGTGTCAGTAAAAATAAATATAATAATAATAAATAAAAAAAGAATTTAATATTAAATGTATTAGGCATAAACATTTATATTTGTTTCAAAATAAAAAGAAAATGTTTAACATCAAAAGAATTTTGACAATTCCTTTTATTTCATATATATTTTCGTTGTTACTTGACAAAATTTTAGGGGAAAAATCTTTGTTGTTGCGTGAAAGAGAAAGAGCAAAACAAATGTAATTGTTGGAATTGGACCCATGGCTCGCATATTTTTATTGTTATTATTAACATTATCCACACCTAATTTATTTTATTTAATTTTTTTTTGTTTTATTCATCTCTCTTTTAATCAACTTGGTTTATGTTGTCAACACTTCTGTTATTTTTTTTCATTTGAAGCTTAAATTGTCACACTGATCACACAGACACACACATCGAAATTGAGCGTTTGAGGATAAAAAGCATAAATTTTTGGTAAATTTTTTTTCTCATTTATATAACTTGTTATAATCAGAAGGAAGTTTATTTACATTTCATTTTCAGAAGTTTATAGACAATTGAATAAGAATTCATTTGACAATAATACATGTAAGGATGCACTTAGAGATGAAGGTTAAAGATTTCGGTATTAAGAGGTTTTTTTTTTTTTAAATAATTAACTGATTTGATATTTCCGAAATTTAGGAGTAATTTTTGAAACTGAAAGGTTGCTACTTTGTATGATGGTTCAAAACTCTTTCAAAAAAATTTTGCAAGTATGTTTTTGGTCCCAAGGTGGGTTCACAGGTAGAGGTATCCCGCTGATAGTATCGACTCGATACTCTCGCCTGATATAGCGACACTATCGACTCTCGGGTGCTTTTACTCGAGAGTCAAAAGTTTTGTTACTGTGTCCCTTCTAATGCCTATCTTTTCAAGTTGACAAGTGAAAATTGAAATTTAGATGAGCGCGAAGAAAAGACGAAAATTTTTGAGTCATTTTGTGTAAGACTGAACGATAAGTAAGACGTGTATCAAGTGGTGTGTACGGTGACGAAGTAAATAACGATGAAGAAATATATGAGTCAGGAGTAGCATATGCTGAAACAATGAACTACTTTTGAAATTCTTAAGAAAGAAGTAAAGATAGTTTTCAATCGAGATGTTTGTCTAAAGCTAGATTTGAACATACGCTGGAATTTAATATATACAATGCTGGACACTTCCGTGAAAATAAAAAATTGTGTAGAATCGGCTCTCGAAGTTTTAGGCCTTGAAGATGAGTAAGATGAAGCAGTTGAATTGCGAAAAAAAAATTATACTAATTTACTAAAATTATTTCTACCCAAAAGTGTGTTTGCGCAAAAGATGCGACTGCTACGGATGATAGGATAAAAGCTAAGGTCCAATGGTAGTAGTTTTGCGTATGCTGTTAGATACCTTGGGTTTGACAGTATAGCCCACAAAAAGCCTAACATAAGTGGCTGTGGTGAGTAAAGCCACCTTGCTATGGCAAATTTTGTTGATTACATTTTCGCGCTTATTTGAAAGTTCTCATGAATTCAGAGCTTCTAACGATTTTGACACTATTCAAGCTATAAGACTTAACATGGTAAGATATCATTTATGTGTTAAAATTCATGGAAAACATAGACCAAGAAAGTTTGAACCGGCTGATAAAATTTCCTTGAATTTCGTATAATACAAAAAGTTTTGATCTCTATGAATAATAAACATTATGATATAAATTTTTAATGAAACCTCTAATTTAAAACATACATTTTGTATATTATAAAGAGTAATGTAAGCCATACAAGAAAAAAAAGGGAAATTGTTTGAAAAAGAACATGTAATAACATTGGACCTTGAAATTTTATTTGGAGAAAGACTGTAATCTTAAAAGTAAATTATTTTTCAAACGCAATCAACAGAGACTGATTGGATGTTCAAGTTTGTTTCATTTTTTTTTTGTTAACAATAAAGATACATTTATTTTGTTTCTTGGTTTTCTAAATTTGATACTGAAGAAAACATATAGAGTGAGTATAATACATATCATTAAATTCCTGTTATTATATAAAGTCATTGCATGAAAATGTGTATTCAGTAGTATGACGAAAGAAATGGGTATTAAATCTTATCAGTGTTTTCAATTTGTTTGTAGCTCAAAAAATATTTGTGAAACGAAAAAGAAAAATAAAAAAATAAAAAGGATATTCACTCACATGTATAAATAAACAAGATATCTATTTTTACCTTCTTTTCTTACTTTTAAAACACATTTAATTTTCCATTCAATTTCAATCAACCATAATGAACCAACTTTCAAATAAATTAAACCATTGAACTGATCGATCCTGTTAAGTATGCGTATAAAGTGAACTATTTTCAAAGGTAAAAAAAAAATCCCCCATGAGATTTACCAAAGTGAATTTCTCCTTATTAATTTTTAAAATGTGTGATTTAACTTGATCCAATTGATTCCAGGTAAACCTTATTTTGCTTGAATAAAAAAAATCTCAGTATAAGAAAAAATGAAAAATATTTCACATTTTCAATTTTACATTGTTGTCAGAAAGTACATTATTTTATTGGAATATTTTTCCTCATCTCTGAGAATCTTAAAAATTTATTTTAAAATGTAGAAAATTGAATAATCCAAAGTCGATATCCCTGAAGGCAAAATACAACACATTTTAATTTTTTTTTCCTTTTGATATCAAACTGAGTACATAAAACGCTGTATGTTGGGATGAAAATCCAAGTGATTGATATGACAGTATTACACTTTTGTCAATCTGTGTTTTTATTAAATAGAATTTCTGAAAAGTTAGTGGTGCTGCTAAAACAGATGTAAAGGAAAAAAAAATTATTAATAATAATAAAATATGATTTATGTTCTTTGTGAAAATTCATCGTAAAAATTTTACTTTTAAGAGGAAGTGTGTGACAAACGTAATAAGAATCGTGATGAAATAAAATATTAAAGGAAGAACACTTGTGATCTGTGAACATGTTGAAATTTTTAAAAATCAAAGAAACTCCTCTTCAAAAACTGTCAGCAGATTAAGACGCCCACAATGTGCGTCATGGAAGGTTTCATCATTCATTTTTTGTCACATCATCTTTCTAATTTGTAATTTCTTTGGAATTGCTTGTGGGAAAAACACACTTTCACATTTTTAAGTTACGCTCTCTTTTTTTTGAAATTTTAATGGTAGTAAAACGTAGTTCGTTCCAAAATATTGGACTCACCTGCTTATTTTTAATAAAAGAGTTCCAAATACATTAAAATGAAACATAAAATTAAATATTTAATATACAAAACTTTCCTTTTTTCCAGAAGTAAATAAAATCAAAAAAATAAAATTGAATTGTCTACATTTTATTTCATCCCTTCAATTTTCTGTATGTTGAACGATAAATTTTATGAAAAACTTTTTCCAATGTTCCAAATAACATTTCTAGCAACTCAAACTTTTATTTCCTCATTTTCTTTTTTTATTTTATTTTTTTTTTGTTATTAAGAGGTATGTTTAAAATAGTTTCTCAGAATTTTTCTGGATTTATCATATTTTAAACTGATTTAATAATAATTTACATAGAAATTGTGATGACCCAGGTAATTTTTACACTGATAAAATATGTTATAATGTTTTTATCTCCGCATATTTTAAACCTTTTAATTCAAAATTTTTACCTATTTTTTTTAAGCATACTATAATTTTATGATGATGATGATGATGTAATTCTGTGATGAAAATTGCTTGCAGGCATAAAAATGATGAATTTTTCGTACACTACTTTGTTACAAATTGGTACACGATTTTTTACTTGATTCATTGATAAGCTCATTTTATGATGACATTTACATTTGTTTTACCGTTGTTAAATACATGATACTTTTGGTCGTCACATGAACAACTTTTCCTTTTATAATTCGACAAGTGTAGACATTTCCTAGAAAACTGCCATATAAAATTTTTTTGTGTCATCGTCAAACAATTTTTTTTTTTATATGGATGTTTTCAAAAGTCTCTTCAAACATAAAACGTTGATATATGAATATGGAAAAAGTTTTACTACTATAATAGCCATGATTTAACACAATTTTTTTTTACGATACAGTTAAGGGTTGTGGTAGTAACACATTAAGGAAACATAAAATTGTGTGCTTTTTTTTGTTTCCATATAGGAATTTATTTAAATATAATAAGGAAGATGACAAGTAAATAAAATCCAAATCAAATTTTTGGAAGGAAAATGTCAAAACTTTTTTAAAGAGCACATACACACACACACACACACAGACACCCACACATACACACATAGAAAGACAATTTTCAATTCACAATCAATTCAATGTCAAAAGGAATAAACCTAAGCCTATCACTTTTTTCTTTCATAATAATTCAATATTTACTAAGAATATAAAATGCAACGTAAAACATTATTATTGGTTTTTTATGTCAAATTGTATTTATTATGTTCTTGAGTTAAATCCATTCCACAAGTCTCAAAATAATAAAAATAAAACCGAACTAAGCACATACTTGACAAATAATAAAAAAACGTATAGCAAGTAAATGGTGTATCTTTATAATTTTAATAAACGTCTTGAACGTGTAAATTATGTCATTGACATTATTTTTTATAGTGGACATGAAATATTTCATTTTTTTTAATGTTATAAATTGAATCATAAAAACTATGGTATGTCATAAAAAATGTATAAGTACTTAACGGTTTTATGTAAAATTTTGTTTCAAATAAAAAACTTGTAGCTCATTGAATTCAAAAATATTCGTTGATATGAATTTACCTACTCATATTTTACAGCGCTATCCATGCTATTCAACCTAAAAGGGTAAAAATAATAAATATTATTTAGATTCTATAAATTCATTCAAATTTTTTGAAAAAAACACATCATTGTTTTAGGATATTTAGCTCACATTTTGGATGCATTTGGTTCATGATTTAGATAGGTGTGATTGCTTTTTAATATATACTTTTTGATTAATTTATTGCTATTATTATTTTTCACTTTTAGGTTCAAAAAGCAGAACTAAAGAGTGATTTTTCATTGCATTGCAAGACAGATGAATATCACGATATCAAATCACTTGACCTCCGCGATTTGATAGATGGACGTTCAAAGAGGGTAATATATTTTTCTTATATTTGAAAAAACGACGAAGGTTATAAGCAGAAACTTTTTATTGTTCAGACAAAATCATTTCTGCATGATGTTTGCGAAAGAGCTTATAAACTCACAGGGAACTTCGATTAAACTGAGCCGAGATCTATACCTGACCAAGCATTACAGAGAACAGAACGGCAACAGCAGACTCCATCAAAAACATGATCAATCAGTTGAGCAAGAAGTAGCCGATGCTAATTCTAAAACGAAAAGACTTGATGATACACAAGATGCTTTCAAACCGCAGGCCCTCACCTTAGCAGGTTCAGAGCAAAAGAATGATCCAATTTTATTAAATAGTTTTATATCAGTTGAAGTTCTTTGTCCTGCCTCGAGAATTCCAACAGATAACTACTCCTTTTAAAATGATTATATTCAACTTATTCAACTGAGTTCACATCGAATTTTAAGCATTGAAATAATTTTTAATCCAAATTGAGATTTCCAATATGATACAATTAAATATGTTAAAAACGTAAGAGTCAGCAGCATCAAAAAAATAATAAATAAAAAATGAAAGAACGAAAGAGAAAATCATACCTTTTCTTACTCGCCATTAACTTTTAGCTCATAGAACAATAAAGTTTTATCAGCCATTCAACACTGTTTAACACTTCAAGCAAAATCGTATAGGTAAAGTATACTCGTAAAATATTTAATCAATTACTGCAGGATGAATTGATCAAATAATGGAAGAAAACAGTTCTGAATTTTTAACCATTTTTATTTGACTATCAGGACACATTAAGTTCTTTCGCTACTGTTTTCCTTGAAAATTCAATCATTGATAAGAAAAATCGATAAATTTGATATTAATTTCAAAAAAACAACTCAATACAAAATAACATGCCCTTATAATTTAGATGACATTTTGTATTTTTACCCATCTGTCAAAATCAGTGAAAGTCTTTTATTTTAAGATAGAAAAAAACAATATAAATTTTTTCGTGTTTTACCTCTGTTAATATTTCTAGTTTTAATAAATAAATATTTGAATTAATTAGTTGATCAAGAATAGTTTTAAATTTAATGTTAGTAACATGTTTAGTGCATTAAAGAAATTAGCATCGCCAAATAATAATAAACAGAGTAATGACCAGAATATTGCCAACATCAACAATGTTTCCAACAATATTGTACAAATGTCTGGTCAATTGCAAAGAAAATTTGCAAAGGGAGTGCAATTTAACAGTAATATATTATAAAATTAAGACTTTTTGAACACAAAATGATGAATTTTTATTTTAATTTTAGTGAAAATTGTTATCAGAGGTGATAGAAATGTTGGAAAAACATGTTTATTTGGTAAGGAATTGAGATTTATTGTGAGTATTCAAATTATGAATATTTTTCTCTTTAACAGAAAGACTGCAAGGAAAGCCTTTTCTTGAACAATACACTCCAACTGAACAAATTCAAGTTGCTCCGATCCAATGGAATTTCAAGAACACAGATGATATTGTAAAGGTATGTGATGAATTGAATTAACTATTCGCTAATAGATGGCGCTATTGAACTTCTTAATCAAATAAAAAAAATCTGTTTTTCTTGTAGGTTGAAGTGTGGGATGTTGTTGACCATGGAAAAGCAAAACCAGTGAAAACTCAGGGATTGAAATTGAGTGCACAAGTGCAACAAATTGAGACTCCAGTCTTAGATGCAGAATTTTTGGACGTTTATAAAGGAACTCATGGTGTTCTTTTAGTGTTTGATATAACAAAACAATGGACATTTGATTATGTGGTCAAAGAATTAGCCAACATTAGTGGGGACATTCCAGTCTTAATTTTAGGAAATCATTGTGATATGTCACATCATAGAGTGGTTTCAGTTGGTCAAGGACTGGCATTAGTTGAAGAAAACAATAAGTAAGTAGATTTTTTAGGAAAAAGTTTTTTAAAATTTATTAAACCTATTATTTATAGTGGGAGAGCAACAGAGATTGTGTATGCAGAAAGTTCCATGCGTAATGGATTTGGATTGAGATTACTCCATAAATTTCTTGGTCTTCCATTTTTACAATTAAAGAAACAAACTCTTCTGACACAAATACAACGTAATGAAAAAGATAATGAAATTTGTTTGATGGAAATATCCGAATTTCTGGTAAATTATTTTTTTTTAAATCAATGTATTGGTTATCACAATTCTCTTTAATTTTATAGAAATCAGAGAATGCTGACTATTCAAAGTTCCTTGATAATCTTGTAAACAAAAGACGTGAAGTTGCCGATCAACATTCCATTAAATTAGATACTGTGCACACAGCTAATGGAACAAATACGGTTGCAAGTACGGCATTTGTACCAACAAAGAGTATAATTATTGGAGCAGGAAAACCGATTGTAGTTCCCCCAAATCAAATGTGCACAAATGAGAGCAATTTGATGAAGACAATGCTCGATGACAAACTACAAAAACTTGCAGTAACCGACAAATCCATTTCATCGTCTACAGTCACAGCATCCAAACAATCTAGTCAAATTAATAGTGTTGATGAATTTTGTCCTGAAGATGGAAGTCGTTTGGATACCTCATTCTTGGATGATCTCCAAGAAAATCTTCAAACAACAACCAGAGCCAATTTAGCATCAACACAAGATTCAGACAGTGATAATGATATCCAAGGAAACCCATTAGTTGCTAAATTTGATGAAGATTATGTGGAAGCAGTAGAATCCATGACTCCAACTTCGACATTAAACACCCTATCAAAACCAAAAATAAATCCATTAAGTAAAAATCGTGATCGAAATTCAAGTGACATTGAAGTCTTCAATATCATGGATGCAAATCGATCACGACGCTCATCAACATCTAGTCTCGAAATTAAAGTGGAACGAAATGAAAATTCAAGTTATGTTGAATTCGATTCAGATAGTTCAAAGTTCTTGGATTCCAAAATAAGGAGATCTCCTGAAGGAATTGAGGATACAGCATCTGTAACACCAGCAATGTGTTCGACAACATCATCTTATCACATTGCACCAATAGATCAAGTAGATGCCATCAATCAATCAGAGAGTGATGAAAAGGAGAAAGAAAAGAAAAAGAAACACAAGAAGAAATCTAAAGAGCATAAGAGCGAAAAAAAGTCAAAAGAAAAGAAATCAAAGAAGAAAAAGTCAAAGGAATTATCAACATCAGAAGATGAGACTGCAAATGTCGCAAAAGAAGCTTACGAAATGCTTTAAATGTCTGAAATAATTATAAACTTTTACACGGTTTCTAAATACAAAAAAAAAAGAAAAATAATATAATCTTACTTAATTTGATCATCAAAACGAATGATATCTTAATATAATTAAATGAATACCTTTCATTCCTTCGTGTTACTCCTTTATGTTGCTTACCAGTACGGCATAAATCATTTAAAACTAAGAATTAAAAAAAAAAACTATTATACAATTAAATAAAAATTAATATATATATAAAAACTAAATGTATAATGAAAAGTATGTCAGAATGGCCTTTTACAATAAAAATATTATCATGAATTACATTACAATTTTTTGTCGGGGAGTTTGAATGAAGCTTCACGTTATATTTAGATTTTTTTTTAGATCAACTGCCATCCTTCGGCCAATAAAATTGATGATTACAGATGATATTTAAGATCAGTTCAAATTTAAAAAAAAAGGACATCAGAAGCTTTTACGACGAAAATTTGAAATCATCAAATAAATTAATGATCATGCCCAGGATTTGAATTCGAGCTCCCGTTATATGATCACATCAGGCACTTAAACAACTCGGTCAATGAGATCCACTTAGATTAGGTTAGATTTTACAAGGACACTGCCGCGGTCTCAAAGAGTCCTATTGTGGTCTTTACATGTGTTGTTGGAAGAATTTAAAAAATAATTTCATTTCGATGTGATAAGAAAAAAATTAGTTATTTTTCGCAATGACAATTGAATAATTGAAGCAAACCATAATTTTGATGATCACCAGATTTTGATTTCCTACAAGACATGAGATTATATTTCTGTAACGTCATAAGTGAGGAAATTAGTTTGAATATAAACTAACTTACGCACATAAGGGGAATTGTAATTTAAAACGAAGCGTAGAAAAATTAAAAGAAAAAAATTATAATTCCTTCTCCTTTGTTTCTCAAAGCATCATACAAACAATAACAAAGCTTCACCCTAAATTAAAAGTTCCCCTCAATTTATCGAATTTCTTTTATCATTGTTCTTCATATTCCTAATGTTAAAAAAAAGTTGTCGATCAAGAAAATGGAAGAAAAGTTTCTCACAAGTACAGTTATATTACAGTACAATCAAAAAAGGGGTCCACACTTTTTGCACACGTGTAAACATCGTCTTGATCTTGCTCAAAACATCAAGTATTGATGCTGCTTTACGTGTGACATTGTACGAGGAAGGAAGGAAGATCAATAATTACTTTCATTTTATTATATTTCATTTCCAGGTAACAAAACATCATCATAGATCACCCTTATTTTTATTTTATTATTAAAATTTATGTACAAAATCGCTTGTGACGCAATTAAAATTATTATTATTATTGCGATTGAAAATAAAATAACATTTGACATTTGGAAAACAATGACTTTTATTTAAAAAACGGACCAAATGTTACAATTAAATGTTACAATGAATATAAAAGTTTAATTTATAATGAAGGTTAGTTTCAAAGTGGTCATTTTCACTGCAAAAATTATTTTAATAAAAATATTTTCTGAACTCCTACCTGCGCTCACTTAAAAAAATAAAATAAATTTAATGATCACGGGACATGATCCTCTGAAAAATACGCAGGTCAATTGACTTAATGTCCATTTTTTCCCTTTTGGTCCTTTTAAAGGTCTGTTTAAAATTAAAATTCATTACAATTAAAATTTTTTTGTATTATTTGTGACTTTTGTTATCGCAAATAATAATAATAATTTTGATAATGTAAATATACACTTAAACTATTGTAACTCTTTTATTATTCATTGTGTACTTGAAACCCAGGAAATGCGCAGGTAATGATATTTTCAGGTGTCATTTCATTATATTCGGAATAAAATAGGTTAAAGGATAATTGAGTCATTTAATTCATTTTCTTTTATTGATACAGATGAACTTTGATTTTTTTTTGTTCAATTTATGGCATAAACAGGAAATGGATCCGTTCACAAAAATTAACCTGTTAGAAAAAATATTTTTAAATTTTGAGTGTAATAGAAAATACTTAGAAATTGATCAACTTTCGTAGAAATTTGAATATATTTTTTTTAAAACAAAATTCATGTTAATTAAAAATCTTATCCGGAAATTAGCGTGTTTTGGTGCTGAAAATTAATTTGAATTTTAAAATGAAATGAAAAAAAAATTTTAAGAAATTTGGCCACAAGATAACGCATCAAGTTTACACACGCAAGAAACTGTGAGAGAATGTGCCAGTCAAACTTCAAATGCATACAACTTACGACTTGTAAAAAATTTCATATTCCAATGAATTCCAATATGAATTGACATGCTCTCAACTAATGTTCCTATTTTATTTGTAAAATTTCTTTACATGATAAACAAAAAATTCCCACGATCATAATACAACACTTTGCATTAATTTAGTCTTTATACCCCTCTTTTGAATATAAAAATATACGAAAGAATGAATATATTCCTTTTTTTTTGGCTAAATGTATGGCATATGAGTACAAGAGACTTATTATAATAATTATGACAGAATTGTGTGCAGTGTGTGTACGAGTGAGTAAACATAATTGCCGGCATATCTCCTTTACATGAATATTATTACTTTGGAAAGATATGCACTGTAAACACATATTGTGATCAGTAATTTTTGTTTACTTTTTTCATTTTTTTGAAAATTTTCAAATAATTTTTCATTTTTTTGAAAATTTTCAAATAATTTCGAAATAGAAATTATCTCAAATATCGACAAGTTTTCTCATTGCATTTAAAATTCGATGAATTTCGGTCCTAAAATTCCTTACAGTGTTCTGTTTACCCTTAAAGTATTAAAATTTATATATTTTATTTGTTATTAAAACATTTTTAAATTCACCTTTTCTATACACATATGTCTTGCATACATTCATGCACCATACTCGAAAAAAAATTCCCATGGATATCCCTTGATATGAAGTGATGACGACAACAACAAACTTATTGTGTGTGTGTGTACAAAATATAATAAGTTTTTATCAGATATTCATACATGTATGTCCTTGTGTGTAAGCGTGAACCCTAATGTTATATTTTTTTTTCATATTGTTGTTGTTGTTGTTATTCCGTACATTTAATATCTTGTGAGAATTTTTATTGATATTCATGTGTATATTCATGGTTTTGATGTGTATCCTTTTGAATATTACTTTTGTGTGTTCATGTGTGTGTACGTATGCGAATGTCTTGAATCACTCACCCCTCTATACGATTAGCTGTGTAGAAATTCCTATAGACTTATATTTTTTTTTGTAGGTAAATTGTTTTTATTTTATTTTTTCAAAAGTTTGGTGATAGATTCTTATTACAGACCATTTCATTCTTTTTTCGATCGTTGTGTGTTAAAGTTTTAATTTTTTTGCTAAGTTTTTTTTTATTTGAATTTTTATTATTATAATATTTTTGTTATTATTATTATTTTTTATTATCATTATTATTACAATTTTACGTTAAATTTTTTTTGTATGTTAAAAATATTTTATTGACATCAATTGCATCAGAAGTGAATTTGTTTATTTTGGAAAAGAAATAAAAAATTTTAAAAAAATCTTAAATGAAGATAAAAGTGAAAACACTAAACCAAAAGAAAAAATTTCAACTAAAGAAAAGGATAAACTTGAGATAATTAATTAAAATAAAAACAAAACCAAGAAAAGGAAACTTTGAATGAGACAGAAACAGAACAGAACAAGTGCATATTTCCGTGTTTGATTTCTAGTGTTGCGTGTTTAAATAAAAGGAAAACAATTTTTTATGGATGCATGCTTTTCTCGTGCACCATGACGCACTTGTCCTTCTAAAGAAAAGAAAATAACAAGAATCTGTGGACTAATTATTGAAATAATAATAAAAAATTACTAAAAAAACTTAAGGAGTTTTTGAAGGAAATAACATTAAAATGGATATGCCTGAGAGATTACAAAGTGATAGGGTAAATAGTAGAAGCCACCTGGACATTAAATCAGAAGAAAATCAAATGATGGAACAAGCATGCTCGTCACAAGCAAAACAACTTGGATTGTCGGCTAAGAGTAAAGCTGAAATAAGAAAAGTAAGTATAAAGTTAACTGAATTTGTAATAGCTGTTTTAATGTAAAGCTTTAAGACTGTCACACACTCGAAGATTTGGTCGGCAGACGGAGATCTTTGATTGAGGTTTACAGAGCGTTTGATAAATGCAATTTTTAACACATTTTCTGTTAATTTGGATAAAAATTTTGAATATTACGGACACTCATTTAGTCTATGCATATTAGGCGGAGTCGTTTACAGGGCGCTTTTAACTTACAGTGCAGTCATAACTGAGCACGTGATCAAATTGGGTATGCAATTTATTTACCGAGCATCTCTGGTCTAGGATTGTTATGTATGGGTTATGCAAAGCTTCCGTCTCTCCATAATTTTTTTAAGCCATCGACTTATATCGTTGTTAGATGATCATCTTTAAAGAAACGATTGATCACTGTTCAGAAGTCGTGTTGAGTTTCTGTTAGACAATATCTAAATTCTGGTGAATGGTTTGATGGTCATGCCTTTTAAATTCTTCTTTACTCTCAATGTCTTAAATCTTCTCAAAAACCTTCATCTTAATTAATTATATGCTTTATTGTCGTATTCTATATCATTGCATAGTACATGTAAATTTTCTTTCTTTGAGTGCAACGCAAAGGGGCCTTCTGCAAATTACATTAAGGTTTTATCTTTCAGTGATAATTTCCAATCTATATAACGATTTCAATTATTCGGAGGAAAATCTCTTATAAAAACTCCGTTTTCAGAAAAAAAAACTTTCATCTTGAAAAACATCTTGACAGTTTAATCATAACAAAATACTTACCTTGCTAGATTCTACTTTTCTGGTCCTAACCCATTAGATCAATTCATTAAAAATATTTTGCCATGACAAAGAACTCAAAGTTCATTTGAAGGATATTTCTCAAAAATTAATGTCATTATCCTTTGTAGCACCCTTTGACATGCTATCTATCTAATCCATCTTGTTTATATTTATTATATTCATTTTTTCAACATTCATATGAATGTCCAGATTCATGAGCTAATATATGTTGAACAATATGATATTTAACTTTAAAAATAGAAAGATAAAAAAAAAACAAATTATCATTTAATTTCATGTCCCGTACAATTATTATTGTTATTTTACATTTGGTGGCAAATTCCAGTTTTTTAAAACAAAATATTCTGAGCTCACAACTGGGGGTAATAACTGGTTTTCTTACTTTTGCGTGGACTTACCCTTAGTTTTCGTTACAATGCGTATATGCAAATGACAATAAGTAGTTTGTATAGCTTATTACTAGTATTTTGTAGTGATTTGATATGCAATTTATGTCCACTCATAGGAATAAAGGTGATTAATGAAGTATAAGCAGTCCGGTTTACGAATTTATGAAAATTTGTAATATGATGATTATGATGATGAAAAAAATTATAAATTATAAAAATGTTTAATGTATGGGTTTGAATGGAATGAACAATGCTAATTTGTTGTCCAGTGTTTAGTTTTAAATAAACTATCAAGCGAGACAGTAGCAGGACAAATAATTTTAAATAATATTTGTAAGAATATTATTATGGGATATCTTCGAATCAGAGTAAGAACTTAAATAATTTTCATTCACTAATCAAAACCAAAAATCAAGTGTTTGTACTTGAAAAAAAACTCATCATGATCATTTAAAAACTTTCAAGTAAATAAACAAAAGATTTTAGTACCTGTTCCTTTTTTCATTCAAATTTAATTTTAACAAAACACCCAGGTAGCCAAAAGATTATTATTATTACTATTATTTTGGTTATTAACCAAATCAAATTTCTTTTCATGTGTTCCGTCTCTTGTGTGATTGATTTACTGTTAAAAAATTTTCCCACAGTTATTTTAAACTGTATCAATTTCTGGTTAAGTAAAAAAAATCAATGAAAAGTATTATTTTTTTGCAAATAATATTGAATTCTTATCTTATCTTTTTTTTTAATTTATTTACAGAGCAATAAACCAATAATGGAGAAGAAACGTCGCGCTAGAATAAATAACTGCTTAGAACAACTAAAGAAGATTCTACTCGAAAATGTGAATAAAGATGTAAGTATCAATTAATCAATTGCCAAAAAATTAAAATAAGTGAGTCGAATTTCGCTCTCACGCGTGACAAAATTTATCTAACTCATCACAAAGGCTTTACATGATTGATACTGAAAATACATTTTTATTATTATATAAAATCAAATTGAATTGACCAGGCAATGCAAAAAGCATCATCTCACAACTGTTATTAGGATACATAAAAAATTTATTTGCTCACTTTTAATTAAATATTCACTTAAAATACCTTTAGATTGATCATTTTCTAACTTTTTTTTGTACATAAATGCAAAATAATACAATAAAAAGGAATAATTTTAATACAGTTTCACACACAAAACACCCTTTTTTCAATTCAATAAATATGTATAAGAATAGAAAAATGTATAAAACATCAAATGAGAATGAACCTGTGGGAAAAAAATGTGTCTCGATAGTTCACAAAAATAAAAATAGTGATGTATGGATATGGTGGGGGTATGTATATTCTAAAAAAAATATATATAATTTTCAAACGCGAAATGAAACTATCTTTTTCTCTTTCTCGTTCCCACGTATCTTTCACAGACATGTGTGTTTGTGTATCGGAATGTTATTTTTATATTTTACATCCCCCTACTTCTATGACTTCGTGTGTATTACGTGTGCTTTCTAGTTTAATAATAGTAAAAAAAAAATATTATTTTTTTTCACACGAGTTCGATGCTGCAACTTTTGAAAAAGTGTGTATGAACTAAGGACGGAACAAGGAAGAAATATTAAAAATTATATACTTTTACACACACACACACATGTGTACATACACAGAGTCGCATTATATCTTGTCAGAGTTTAGAAAATAAATTGTATAGGGTTAACATTGATGAGTTTCTTTCATAAAAGATAAATTTTTATTCAACCATGTACTTAAATTGTAACAAAAAAAAAAAGAAATAGTTGAGAGAAAATTTTTGCAATTATGACTATTAAATTGGAATCTTTTTCTATTGTGACAATTGATTCAATAAACTATTTTTAAAGGAATAATAAAAACTTTACTTTTTGAAAGGAAACTTTTATTGAAGCATAAAATGTCTTGAATTGTAATAATAATGGGGGAATTGATTTAAAAGTGCTCGTACGTGACTCATAATTTTCATTTCATTTACGTCTAGGGGAATGTTAAATAGAATGATGTCAAAGGTAAATTAAATGGACATCTGTTCGTTTTTGGAAATCCATGTAATTTTTCCCGTAAATTTTAGAATTAACAGAGGTTCCCACGGTTTTTTTTTCACAATTTTATTTTAAGAATAATTATTTTTAAGCTAAGGGAATGTTTCTTTTAATATGAGTTTAATTTTTTTTATTTTAATTACAGTCAGCACAACATTCAAAATTGGAAAAAGCAGATATTTTGGAAATGACAGTCAAACATTTACAACAAATTCAAAGGAAACAGTTGATTCTTGCTGTTTCTCTAGATCGGTCAGTGCTTGAGAAATTTCGTACAGGATTTGCCGAGTGTGCAGCTGAAGTTAAAAATTTTATTGGACAAATGTCGGATTTGGATCCAGCAATAAGACAAAGACTATCCAATCACTTGGAACATAGTGTGGCAAAAGTTCATACAACAACACCAGTTAATTTAGGAAACACCTTTGAAAATGTCGTTGGAAATAGTTGGAATGGAAATTTTGCACAAATGAATGAACCAACTTCAACCTCATTACTCGATGATTTGAATAATAACCAAAGACTTCAAATGGATCTTGTGCCCACAAGATTACCTTCAGGTGAAATAGCTTTCGTGATGCCAAATAGTAATAATTTAAATGTACCAAATATTGCTGGGACCTCATCTAGCTTGAGATTTATGGCAAATAATACATCAACACCGAGAATGAGTGCATTTAATATTGTCTCAAATAAATCACATTTGAGTAAATTACATCACAGTAGTCCACCACTAAGTCCCATTTCAACTGAAGACCGCACATTACGATCACCACCATCATCAACTCTCAGCTTGTTCCATTCCGCATTTTCACAATCTCTTGCCAGTGGAAACAGTCCATTCACTAACACATTAAGTCGTCTAGATAGCGGATACAAGTCCGATTCCAGTATAAATATGTCAGATATTTTGTGCAAACCATCGGTGCCGCAACAAAGTTATGTAGATTTATTCAAAGCCAAACCAAATTTAACTTCAAACGCATCTAGTGTAGCACTTGGACCACACAGTTCTGATAGTACACTAAATTTAAGTTATAGAGACAGTCCCTGCAGTTCAGGATCAAGCATTTTAAAAGACAATCATGATTTGGATCCGGGAATGTGGAGACCTTGGTAGATTAAGATTTTTTAACTTAGTTTTAAGAGTGTCAGGGTTTTATAAATTGCAATAGAATACATAAAGATTTTTTTTTACACTGATTATTTTATAAAAATAACACTAATAAAAGAAAATAATGGCTTTAAATCATTAAAAAGAGAGAAAAAAGAAAATTACCAATTTAAAAATGTGAATAAAAATAAACTGTTTTCATTATAAAAAGTGTTCTCCATTCATTTATTTGCCTCTCTATTAAATGAAATGATATCTTGTGAAGTATTTTTTCCTTTATTTCATTTTCTATGCTTGAATTGTAATGAGCTTTCGAGTGTAATACTTGAAATGTGTTGATGCATCAATCAGCGGTAATTTAAAATAAAAAATTGTAATATAAATGTGAAAATTTATTCAAATTAAATTAGAATTCAGAGACAATAAGATTCATTTTTTTATTTAATTTTTTATTAACAGTCGTAATATTTTGATTTATTCTCACCGATCAACTTCCGTTTATATTACACACAAAAATAAAAAGTTAAAAGAGAGTGAATTTCATGACAATTATGTTTTTTAACCACTATATTTTGCATATTATTATTTACTTCATAACATTATTTTTTTTTCTGTTACCAATTATTGGTGGTGTCAACCAATAATATTCAATTTTGTATATGATTATTATTATCAACAATTGAATCAACTATTTATTTCAATAATATATTTAATCTGTTTCAATTTTTATTATTATTATTTTATTTTTCGTATTATTGAACACAAATAATTTTTTGGCTGCTGTTTACTGATTCACGTGGAATAAATAAACAGTATTATTAATAAATAATGTGATGACCGATTCCAATACATTATGTTTATTGTCATCATCATTGTTATTATTACATATATGATACCATTGTGGGTTTCACTTTTAACATTTTACATGACATTTCATATTAAAAAAAAAAAAAATAAAAGAATGCAATATAAAACCATTGAAAATATTTGTGGTTGGCTTATAAAATTATTTATTTTATTCATAACTTATTTGTATAAGATTTAAGATATATTATTAAAAAAAAAAATATTATGACATTTCCATAAAATGTTCTCAAATTTGAGATCAAACGATGGTAATAATGAGGGATTTTAATGCGATATCTAGCTAAAAACCTCACAAAATTCTTTAATCACTTTTCTATGTTCTACAGTGTAAATTGAAAACGTTTCGCAGTACAAATTGATTTGGCCCGTAGACAGAGATCTTTGATTGATGCTTACAAAATATTTGATGAATCCAATTTTTAACGCACTTTCTGTCAAAAATTGGAAAAATTAATAGTAAGTTTTCTTTTATATATAAATTTTTGTTATTATATTTTCTAACGAAGATTTTGAGCACTTTTAATTCTTATTCAGGTGAAAATGGATGAAATTAAGCCTTCCGTGCGAAAATGCCTAGAAATTAGGCATTTAAGACCCAAAGCAAAGGCAACTTGGCATCCAAAATATTCTTTGAAGAAATTCTTTTTTTAAAATGATGCTTTATATTATGTATCGTCTGCCTTGTTTAGACCTTAAATGTCTAATCTAAAAATTGCATTTATACGCAACAAGGCGATATCCGAGTCTGAAATTTACTACGAATTGAGTTAAGCAGAGGAGGACAAGGGTGCAGGCTTTGATTTGATATCAGCCGAAATTCTTTGTGAAATGATTGAATTTGTACCCCAATATTAACCAAAATTTTCAATAAATCCGGACATGTGGTTATTTAGTCATCCGGAAAGCTTTTAACAAAGGTCAAAAAGTTGATAAAATTAAAACTGAGGCAAACCAAGGCATTTGATAAGGTGAATCATAAGTTTTTGCTGTTTACGCCCGCTTTATGCAAGGTATAAGACTTATAACATATGTGAAAAAGTATAAAGCGCTCTGTACGTAAATTATAAGGAATTAGGCCATGCATAAAGTAGTAGTTAAACTCTAGAATGACAGGCATCAAATTGCCAATTTTCAAAATAGAAGATCTGAAAAGGGCAGGATGAGCTGAGGTGAACACCCCAGGAGCGTTTTAGGTTCGTTATTGTTTTTAATTTTTTGTCTCTATAATTTAGTGGTAAAGATGGTAAAGTCATCGGCTTTGCAACTAGATGGTCACTGGTTCGATCCCATGGACTGACTCTAAAAATTTGTTTTCTTCAAATCAAACATTTTTCGGAGGAAGAACGTTGAAACAGAACAAAACAAGTGGTGGCATAACCGGATCTCGAAGTCTTAACAGATCTCCGCACCAAAATATGGACTCAACTTGCACTAAACTCACTTTCTGATTGCTAAGAATCTGAAAATTTTCGAAAACGATCACTAATTATGATTGTAAGGTCATAAATTCTCAAGGACAAGTTTAATTAAAAACTTAACTGTTATTTTTTAACCGTCAGCTCACATTTAGGTCACACTCCTTCGATTTGTAGAAATGAGAGTGAAAAATATGAACGATCCTTATTTTGAAGGTGGCATCCCAACAGAAATATAAAGAGATAGGATATTGGAAAATTTCTACTTTATTCAGAAGATTCGAGCTTAACTCTTAATCTTAGCTCAAAAACGGTTATTTTAAAATGAAAAACTGATATCTTCCAAAGTTTATTAAATTTTCTCTTATTTATTCAAAAAAAAAATCGTTTCATTAAATTTTATTTGATTGAAAGACAAACAATCAAAATTTATTTTCTTTCTTCCGATGAACAAAAGATAAATTATTTATAAATGAAATGCCAAATTAAATAAAAGCGAATTAAAATTGGAAATACAATACCCAATTTAATGAATGACGTTAAATAAAATCATATTGATCATACTTTTTTTTTGCATTTAAAAAGTCTTTTCCCGATGTGCATATAATGTCACTTAAATTTTTTTGTCGTTGCTTAATCTCTTATGAAAAAAGCAGTACACAAAAACTTTGCATTGATTCGATACAGAATATAAATAATCAAAATGTGAATTGCCTTTTTATTATTATATGTATATTTTTGTTGTATGTTGCGTCTTTTTGTTTCTTTTTTTTTTTTTGTTTAATTCATGATAAAAAAATACACATATTAACAATACACAAATGCCGTCAAATAGTATTGAAAGTCTATTGCATTATATTTTTGTCAGTATAATCATAATTTTTTTTATTTTTAACTCATATAGACATTCAGAAAATACCTCTCAATATGCAAGCAGGAAAAAATAACAAACATAAATATTCAGTTTTTCTTTTTTTTTTCTGTTGTTATATTTTCTCTCGTTATGTTTTGTATTGTTATGGTCCTGAGTTGTTTCATCCCTGTGTGTATATTAAATGATTTAAATTAACAAATAAAAAATGTAATTTATACAACGAATAGAATTTTTGACAATTTTATTCTCTGCAATTTTTTTATGATTATTTGTTGTTTTCTCCATACAACACTGACCAGACTCCATATCTCAGAGTGTCCATTCAATAAAAATTATATATATATATGGAAAAAAATAACGCGAAGTCCGTACTACATGTTTAATGCAAAGAAATAATAATAAAAAAAACTCAGTTTAATTATAATTTTTTTCAGATTTTTTTTTGTTTGTTTGTTCAGAGAGAGATTTTTTTTTGCATTGTATTTGAATATGGAATAATACCAATTATATCAGGGATGGGGGTAAAATTACACAAAGCTACAATTAACTGTATTAACTTTCAATGTGAAGGAACTCAAGTGGATCATTACCTAATAAGGTGTGTGTTAAATGTTAATTTTATGATAAAAATTAAAGGTGGTCACTGAAAATTGGACGTCAAAAGTAAAAAAATTAAAACGACTCAATATAAAATCGTATCTGTGTTTAAAAAAAAATGTAGAGATTTTTCTCGAACTTTTTCGTATGAAATATGTGTGTATTTTATAAATCAATTGCTTATTCATATCATTCTTCATACTATATGCAATGTGTAAGCATTTTTTTAAGCTGTTTTATGCTACTGTGTAATGAACGATGGTCATATATCAGAATATGAAATAAAAAAATTTAGCATTGCAAAACGAAATCCTACTACGAGATGCGATGACGGTGGTCCTCATTCCAATGAAATGGTCATATAACGTGATAATACGTATGTACTATGGAGATATATCGTGGGGGATGCAAAATTTCAAAAAAAAAAATAATAAAAATTATATAAAAATTTTATGTACATACATACGATAGATTCGCATTGTCCACTATTTTCATTATTTTTATGTTTCTCGTCTCTGTACACACACAATTCGAGAGGGGGTGGTTTTTATTTTCTTTTTTTAATTTCAAAAAATAAAAATTGATGCAAATACATACACACACACATACATTTAATGTATGTTTGAATATACAAATATATTTTTTATTTTCTTTTGCTTCAGTTGAATAATAAAAAAAATTAAACTGATTCTGCAAGTTATAATTTTTTCGCGAGTGGACGATACATACTGGGGACACACAATGACCACCACATTTCAGTGCACTGGTTCGAGTAGAGATGTATTTTTTTTTGTTGCTTTTCTCGTTATTCTGTACTTTTTATTTTTTTTTTGTATTTTAAATTGAGAGCGTTCGACAGCAAATAAATAAAAAAAATTATATATAAATTTTGCCTATGATTTGTTGCTATTCCACAGAAAATGCAGCTTACTTCTGAATCGAATGAGATGTGTGTTGTGTGTGCGCCTTTGCCACAATCATTGCTATTATTTTTTTTTAAATTTTATTATAAGTTTGAGGGTGTATCAACTGAATAAAAAATAAATTTGCTTTTTTTGTGCTTTGTTTTTTAATACACATGACCAGAGAACAGAATTGCGTTGAACACACACATCATTTAAGTACATTTTAGAAGCTCAAAATCTGTTAAAATAACAAAGTATGCCTGTAGATATGAAAAAATTGTATCATTTTATATAATTTTTTTTCAAAATAAAACAATATACTTATATAATCACGTGAAATGACGGTATGAAATTGTATAGGAATTTTTTATTTATAAACCAAATTGCTTAAACTTCGATTATTTAGATACCTTGTAGGACTATAAAATCGAGCACCGTTAATTAAAATTGATTATATTGTATGTATACGAAATTTTTTCTCTTAAATTATTTTTTTTTTTAAATAAAGTTAATCCATCAGGCTTGACAAACACAACACTGAACTTACCTATACGAAAATTTTTATATTAGTAAAAAGTTGTTGTTAGTTTTTTATCATTTTAAGGAGACACACATTGATTGTTATTTTGTCTCTTTCCATTGGCACCCATAAACAATTTGCAATTTACTTTTTCCATTGTTTTGTTATGTCTTTTTCCTGCTCATCTCAGCCCATTCACTGATTTAATGTGTGTGCAATACAGGAAAAATGATACCAAGATACAAAAAAAAATACTATAAACAAATATTCAATTTAGGTATAACAGAGAATAATGGAATTGAAAAATAGCTACCTACAGAGTATTGTTAAAATGAAAAAAACAGTTTTGAAAAAAATATACAAAATATATAATTTAAAAAATTGGAGGGGAAGTTTTGTTTTTTCATTTTTCACACACACATAAAACAATCTAACTTACCTTTAGCCAGATGCTTGTTAATTTTTTGTGTTCAAAAATAACTTTGCAAATGTTGTGATTAAAAAATTTGGATCGAGTTTATTCTAAACAAACATTTTGGAACTTATAACTTCAATGATCATATTCCTGAAATTTGAGATGTTTTAAGAAATTTTTAACGATTTTCTCGTCGATTTGACAAAACCGCGAGTATTTTGGGCGCCCATATCTTCTGACCGCCTATGCAAACAAAATGGCGGCTTGTTCCGAAATGACTGAATTTTTCAATATGTTTGAAGTTTCCAAAATTATGGAATTTTTAATTTTTCGATCTTCTGAACAGCTCAGCTTTGGAGAAATGCGAAAATGACGGACCTAAAATTAAATATGTTGTCCTCTTGTGCTAGCTACTGCTTAGAAATGAGGGTTGGCTCGAGGGTGTGATCTTAATTTTTGTTTGTATTGAGCTCGATTTTGGATTTCTTCATTTATGACGTACTTTCGATGTTTGTCGCAACCAACTATTTGGTGACCTTGCTCTTTATTGATGTCGTGGGATGTTGAAATTGATGATTTTCTTAACAGCATGTTGTTACGTGTCCATACCAATTCATTTGACGCTTTCCTAATTTTCAACCAGCTCATCTCATTAACCATGGACACCAAAAAAGCTAGAACGCGTGGACCATACAAACCCTCTCTATCATTTTCAGGGACAATCAGAACCGAAGCTCAGCAAGAATGTCAAATCGCCACTAAAGAAATTTTTTTCTCCTTTTTTAAACAGTAACTTCCCAGACTTTTAATCAAAATTTTTATTTGAAATGAAAATTCAATATTTATTTTCAAATGCTTTTTTAACACAAAAAGCACATCTACGTATCATAAATTCCTCGGCAATAACGTCATAATCATAGTTTTACGTATAATTTCGTGATCTTTTATGTTATCTTCCATGTAACACTTCACGATATAAACGGAATATTACAGACCTGGTTCAATAAGTAATCACACACACATAGGCTTTCGAACTTAAAATGGGCGGTATTATTTTTTTAATTGCATTTAATTTTTTTTTTACATCTATTCTAGGAATTAAAAAAAAAACCATAGGAAGTCACTACTTTGATAGCGTAGAATTTCTATATTTATTTTTCATTCAATATATGGATGTAAGTACCCATGTTTTATGTCTAAACAAAATTGAATTGGAAGTAAGTTTATGGCGAGCTTAAATAACAATTTGTGTAGATGCCTTTTTTTCGTGATTACATTTGTGTATTTTATTTTTTTTTTGAATTAAAAGAGCACTCACACACAGAGATAGAGCAGATTTGATGGAAAAAAGCAATCAATAGTAAAACTATTCCTTAATTTCTCATAACCTCGCCTCACACTTACATGAGATGTAATTGTACATCGCGTATATTGCAATGAATTTATAAAAAAATATATATGGATGTTGATACGCAACCCTAATCTAGACAGAAGCTGCTTTTAGAATATAAACAGTAGCAAAATCAAGCGCATTTAAAAAACACAATCCTCTCGTTTTCCATTCAATGTTTTTTTTTTGTTTTGTAAACTTTTATATAATTTAAAAAAAAATTGTGTCCAGTATTTGCATGTGTATCTCACAAATAACAACACAATCCATGATTGCTTCAACTAAATGATATAATGCACATGTTTTTTGTATGGCATTTACTGCTTGTGCTTGTTTGCTACTGTGTAAAAAAATGTAGAGAAAAAAATTTTTTGACTTCTTTTTTTTATTTTGTTTTTTTTTTTCTTTTTTAATAACAACAAATAAAACTAACTATTGCTTTTTATGATTACGTATAACTATAACAATACCCGTAAACTTTACCTACATTACGTTATATAACGTATACAGAGATGCAAGGTATTGTACTCCACTTTATCTCTCTATAAAAAATGATTATACTACAACACAGTTTTGCTGTTGCTTTTGCATCCCTTTCCTTTTTCTCCAAACGAACGAATGCATTTTTTCGTTGTCGATTGGTCAATATAATGTGGCATAATTTTTTTTCTCTGCATAAAAATCGTGAACGCGCGATCGTCGATTGGTTCGGTCGTATGACGGGTATGATTTTTTTAGATTCTTTTTTATTTTGTTAAGTATTTTTTTTCCAGAAATAAAATTAAAAAAAAAAATCTGAAAAAAGGGTGGCAGTTTTCATTCCTCTTCTCAATTGAAGCCGTATATAAAAAAATAAAGTGGTCTACATAATAAGAATACATAGTGATCAGTAATGATTGTGTATCTATGAAATTATTCCTTTTATTTCTTTAACTGTTATTGTATTTTTTTTACAATCGGCTTGATTTTGCAATCATTTGAAGGTACTCGTTATTTTTTGTCAATTGATCTTTTAATTTTTTTTTTCAATTTATAATTAAACTTCATATGAATATTTTTTTTTCTAAAATTCGATTCAAGTAACCAAGTAAAATTAATTTGAAACCGATGTTTCATATTTTTTTCGAATTTATATTCATTTAATTGCATTTTGAAAATGAAAAACAATATTCATATAATAAAAATCTCTGAAAATTGGTGAATGCATCAAAACTATCTACGTACAATTAGTTCTTTGTTTCAGTTTTTGTACCCTATAAACTATAAATTTAATTGAACTGATTTTATAAATCACAAACTAAGCGCATTTTGTTCAAATCTTCTGTACGTTCGAACGAAGATGTTGAGCGTTTCCTTTGCTTAGTTCTAAAATTTGGGACACTAGGAAGGAAAGTGTTAAGGATTTTTAATGTTTAAGAAATTTTTGTCAGGTATTCTCGAGCAACAGGTGATATCTTCTTTGGATTCAAAATTTCTTGATTACCATAAATTTTTAAAGATTTTTTGAATGTTCTTAAAATAAGTATACCATTTGCGATCTTTTGGGCGTGACAATCCCACTTTTTGAACCATTATCCCGATTCCCGATTTGTCCTTCAGTTGCTCCGATTTTTAACCCTGAAAAATATTATTATCAGGAAAGTCCAAAAACTGAACTTAATTTCACAAAACTTCCCTGAAAAATTTTCTAAGGAAAAAGTCGTTGATGAGTATGCCGATCGATAGAGAATCAAAAATTTCCGCGTCTTGTATCAGGGTTTTTCGATTGGACAATCCAGAGGGCGCTGAGAGCTGATTTTACGAGTTACTCGAAGAAAAAAGATGAAATACAGCAAAAAAAAAATAGGAAGTCAGGGTAAAAGTCATTGATGACATTGGGAGAGTGTCGAAAAGGGTCCTGGGGGTTCGAAAAATCCCCCCTCGAGGCTGACAAGGTGATCGTTGATAACTTCAGTCTACTTAAAAATAAATAGTTTTTAAATGTCCTGCTTTTTGCTTTCAAATCCCGATTTTTTATTTCACTAGTACCGTTTTTGGTGTGCCAATTTTAAAACAGCACCTATCAAACCTACTCGGGAAAAACCTCTACAAAAGCGTATTTTAAAATGAAACTATTTGAAAATATCTTTGAAAAAACTAAAAATGCATTTTCATGCTGAAATTATAGTAAAGTGCTCTGTATTTTTATTATATTCAATGTTATAGAAATTTACCCTCTAATAATACAGAAAACTGTGCATCAATTTGAAATAAAAAAAACTGTATAGATAATGAGATTTGACTGACTAAAAATATAAAACATAATTTTTTTATACACGACGAATATATATTGACCATCGATGATGATGATGATGTTGTGTGATGAAAAAAAATTAAAATTGAATAGTCTTTCAATTATTTTTTTTGTTGTACTAATATAAGCAACGATTCAATCCACTTTTTGCTCAACCATGTGGACACATGTATACAAAAAATAAAAATAAAATTATATATCCATACAAATAATATTGAGAGTGTCCATTCGATGATGATGATGCTGATAATAATAAAAAGTAATTTAAATTCTACAATCTATTAATATTTTTTCTACCAACTAAAAATAATAAAAAAAAATTAAGTTGAATCAACTCATTTTTTTGTGTGTGTGTGTGTAATACAATCACACCATCATTTGAATCGTGGCAAAATAAATTCAAATGTTTTCTAAAGCCTTGCCTACTTTATCGTTAATATATTCGTTCCTGTAGGAGCAACTTCAATATTAAAAATCTCATATAAATGTATCTATTTTAAAATAAACTCATATACATCGTTACATGTCATATCCCATATGAATGTACTTAAAAAAATGTCACATATATATGTGAAGATAATCATAAATAACAAAAATAAAAATAGTCATCATCGTCATCATCAGGCGCAGATTTTTCTACTTGGTTATTTTTTTTTTAATAATTTTTTTTTCGCTGATTTCTTTTTTTTCTTTATTACTTTGCATTTTATATTTATTCTGATTGGTTATTTTTTATTCCACATATTCAGTTTGGCCAAATCTTTTAGTCATTTGCATTTATGAAGCGATGTTTTTTTTTTAGTTTTTTTTCATTTCAAGTGATTATGTGTTTTGTGATTATTTTTTAATGTACGTTTTAAAATTAAAAGCATTTTTAATGAAAATGGCAGCAAATGAAAGCTGATTTTTAGATAAGATCGAATTTTTGTTTTGTTTATCCAATAAAAGGATAAAAGTACTGTAATGTTGATTGCATAATCATAAGGCGTGCTATTCATGGATTTCGAATTAAACTGTACAGTTTTATAGGAAACGTTGTATGTGTAATATTAAATTTAAGTCTGTTTTGTATTTTATGATCTTCTTAGATTTTATTATCTAATGTAACTTGGTTAGAGTTAAGTTTTATCCCAATTTTTGGTATTAAAAACTTTAAAAATTCGAGTTTTTTTTGTTGGTAGCATGGTCTAACTATGGGTTGTTGTTAGATTTAGAAAAACTGCATATTAGAACATCTATCTTACAGGTCTGGCAAGAAGAAAAAGTTTTTACTGGAATTTGATGATGATTTGGAACGGTTTTCACGGCACACTTAAAGAAAAGCAAATGGAAAATGCAGATGGGCATTTAACGTTTCTTCAATTTGTAACTCCAAATGTAAAGCTGATAAAGTGCAACATATCTGAATTATAAAAAAGAATTACATTTAGGGAATGAAAATCAGGAGGGAAATCCCACGGAGTTCCAATTTATCCTATTTCCACTAAAGTTTCCATACAAAAGGCCAACACTTTAGTCTTAGTCTCATAAGGATGACCTAAGCTTTTATACTGTCAACCGAAGAAGTCGTACCTAATTAGAACCTTAAATGCGAAAAAGACACATTTTAGGTGAAATAAATTTTTCAGTTCAACAAATTCGAGTCTAGGCTTATGACATGAGAGGCCTTAATCACTGGACTGTGACCACATTTCAGGCAGGATATCAATCGTATTCAGAATGTCAGCAATTGGTTTGAAGGAAAAAATTAATTCAGAACCATTCTAGATGAAATTGATTCTGTAGAACGAACTAAGATCAGGATCAATAGAAATCTCAGAATATTGTGAATGAAATTAAGGATGAAGCCCAAGGAACTGTCTTTCTTACTTACAAAACCGATCTGACAACTCTTAGTCTTGAACAGGTCAAGAACTGAACTGCAGAGTTGTGTTTTTCGTGTTCTTTTATTCAGTTTCTTACTGGTAGCGTCCACAGACCTGTCTCGACGCAACCCATCCATCAAGCTTAAGGTATTCTTTTCAATTGGTGGCCTTCTAGAGTATCGCTTGGGCACGATCATGGATCATTAATCTTACCATAATCTTTTAATTTCAATGTAACTACTTGCTTGAATCAAAGCTTGCATCGAAGTTGAGTCAATATGTCAAAGTTGATATGACGCCTCTTTATACCGTTTTTGAATGATACCACACATAATAAGAGCACGTTTCTTTAAAGGCTTTAAAGAAAAGTATTGTATGTCATTTTAATAAGACCGATTGGTTCAAGAGTGATCTATTGAAGACCAACTTCTGAATCATGATTTACTTATAAACTGAAATATTGCATATAAAGGATGATTTTTATTCATCCTGGTGATCTTTTGTGCGCTTTAAAGCACTTTATTGCACCCGTAAATTGGACCTACATGCTCTTCTTTGCTTTTTTTACACTTTCATGTCCTTTTTGATGCCTGGTTGATCTTTCTTGCACTTCATGTTACTCTTTTTTGCTCTTCTTTGCACTTAAATGCACTTTTTAGCTCATTTATGATCTTTATTGCACTTTATAAAATTCATCATCTTCCAGGTGTACTCAGCTAATGATCATATTATAACTGTCACTCAACTGAAAAAAAACACATTATAAAAACATTATAAAATTACCCAAAAATGAGCTTTGTCTACTCATACACACGCATTCTCTTAACATGATGAAAAAATATGCGAATTCCAAATGCAAACATGATAATTAAAACACTAACTTAAAAATTATAAATTATGAGTATCATAAAAAAAAATTTATATATAAAATTAATGTTGCAAATATTAACCTCATAAGTATATAATTATCAAAAAAATAAAAAAAAAAATAAATGAAAGAGTAAAACTGCATTTATATAATAATCATCTAATAATAATTATCATTTTTATTAAATAATAAATCTTTCATATCAAATTTTTGACAGGATGATATTATGTTTGCATTTTACCTCTTTAAAAAAAAAGTTATATTTATGCACAAACACACTCTTAATTAAGTGTTCATTTGATTTTGCGAAACATAAATATTAAGAAAAAAAGAGATTTAAATTGATTTAACTTCTATTTCAGTGTGCAAACCCTAATTCAAATAAAATTAATTCTCCTTTTAACATTTTGTCTGATTCATTTATTTTCAAAGTTAATACATGTGATTTTTTTTTTATTTTATTTTATTTTAATAATAATCTTCTTTGAATAATATTTCTCATTTAAAAAGTTTAAGTATGGTAGGTCCGTTTTTTTGTATGTGAAGTTAAAAACTGCATTAAATTAAATAATAATATTAAGCACCTACCTACAATGCATGCAACATAGTACATTAATATGAAATCCAAAAGCGAGCGAAGACAAGAAGAAAACACACACACAAAAAATATATGTATGATAATAAAAACTTAAATGAAGCAGAAAAATATTTATACATGTATTATTGAATGTTGGACCAAATTAATCTTTTGCCCATTCACTTGTAGCTGCTTGTGCACTGCAAAAATTAAATTATAAATGTTATTTTTTTGTTTTCTGCTTTTGTGCCTGTGTACGTGTGTGTGTGTGTATGTAAAAGTGCAATTCATTCACATCGCATAATTGATTTGGTGTAAACATCCATTCATTTGATGATTTTTCGCTTTAATCGAGTTAAATTTCAACTGTATTTTGCTCATTAGAGAAGAAACAATGATATGTCAATTTTATTACAAGATATGGTAAAAATTTACAACATATTTGACCAGAATTGTACAAGTTTTGATTTCATTTCAATTCATAGTATATTCAAATTAAGGTGCTGTGTTTGTGTGTGTACATACTTAATTGAAATAAGAAAAGAAAATGTAGATTTTCCCAAATTCCTTTTTATATGATTTTGCATAATTTTAATTTACTTATACCCACACATATAAGATCATTTGTATACAATACTTGAAATTTTTAGGTATTGGAATGAGGTGAGGTTATTTTATTTTCAACATTTAATGTTTTATGATTATAGGACATGCCAGGTTTGTACACACATACACACACATACATATAGAGATAAATAAGACAATTTTGTGTTAAATTTTCCTAAAACGAGTTATTTCCTTTAATTTTTAGTATGACACTAGATGTAAGAAATCACTAGTTTTAAGCTCATCCTTATAATTCTTACATACAGACACACACACTATGTATAAATGTGGATGATGAAGTACAATTTATAATTAAAATGGTTTACAACATAAATACTTTGGCATTTTGTTAGTAAAAGTAAACTATGAAGTTTATGTCTTTTAAATTTTAAATGCAAATTGTTTTTAACAAGATCTTGCATAGTAATTTTTTGTTTTGTGGACAATTTATGAATAAAGAATTAACAGACAATTTCTTGCACAAAATTATTTTGTTAAATATCACTTGTGATTTTAGAACAGTATTTTTAATTAAAATGAATGAGTTGGAAAAAAAGAGTTGTAATAATACCCCCCCCAAAAAATGCATAATACGAAATTAGATAGCACGCGGGCATATTAATTATGCAAATTAGGTTTTAGCACAGTCTCGCCCTCGATATTGAATTTGGATGTTATGAAATTCTCATTTATTTTCATAAATTACAGAAAATACAAAAAGGATAATCAAGGAATAAAATAAGTGCATGCTAATAGAAGTTTTCTAGCTAGACTAGGCTTTTCCGGGAATGGTGGTTCAATCAGGCAGGTTCTCTAAAGCAGACTCGCGTCTTCATCAAGGAACCTGATTCCGGTTAATCTAGACAGCTCATCTCAGTCTTTTTGACTCAAGAGATTCGATTCGTAAATGCTGCTCTGAACAAGAGGCGACTGCTGCACATCTGCTTTGTGAATGTCCCAAGCATGCCAGATTGCGTGGTATCACGCTGGGTGAGTACTTCCCCAGTATTGATTCTATCATAAAAGTGAAGGTGTTTGCCCTGTTTAACTTTCTGCGAAGATGTGGTCACTTTCCTGAACTGAAACAGGTCTAGTGGACTTTTTATTACTTTAGTTGTTTCTCTAGATTTGGTTCCTTTTTCATCAGTTATGATGATAAATTGATATGCACAATGCACCCGTCTGTAGGTCTGAGTTCTGGTCCTCTTCTGTGGAGACCGCCCTTGAAATCTAATGTGATCTGAATTCTTCAATAAAAACCCATACGTCAGAAAATCGGCATAAACAGTTGCTGATCCGTCCCATTCATCGCATTTTCCATAGAAAATCAATGCAAATTAAAGTTAAATGAACTCACACCACCTTCCAACACAGTCTTGATTTTTAATTTTTGGAACATTATTCACTTTTGCATTATAATTATTTTATTTTAATCATAAATTTGTTTGAATGTACACGAATTATTTGTATGACAGGACAAGGGTGAAATAATTTTTAATTTTATTCAAATTCATCTCCGGCTGTAAAACGATTTGGGCAATGCATGCATGTGTTTATTATAATACACATATTTTTTGGGGGAAAAGTACTTTTGTGAGATTTGACACCGATGTGATGTGATCTCCTTCATGTACTTTTTTTGTGCATATACGATATAAATAATCAGATGTCTAAAAATAAATGCAAGAAGGACAAGTTATGACTTGTTTTCCACATGTATATAATTTATTTAATTTTAACGTTGATACAAAATAACAATATATATATGCATATACCCACTTGTTCAGAGAAAGGGTTAAATGTGACATTTATCTTTTACTCTCTCTATGTATGTATGTGTGTGTGTTTATATTTTAAGGCATAAAGAGACAACGATATTACAATTTCTGATTTCATTAAATGCTTAAATGAATTTTGTAGTCCAAAATTTCTATTCTAATTTTATAATATTTTGCATAATATTAAATTTCTCTGTGTATAAAGTTTGAGCATTATAAGTTTAAGTATGTGTATGGAAAGATATTTAGGTGGTAAAAGTGGGCATCATCATCCCTATTCTTTTGCTTAGAAATAAAATGTACTTACTTACATATGTGAAAGTTAATGCGTAAATATAACATATGTGTGTGTGTGTAGATTTGACGTGATTTTGTGCGAAAATTTACCAAAAATTAAAGGAGAATGAGGGATACCTCTGCCTTGTTTTGCATATAATACACCTTTATTCCAGTAAAATGCAAGAGAAACCCCCTTCAATATTGTTTCTCATATCTTATAGTTCATGTATGAAAGGACAATGCTAAAATATAGGAACAGAATTCTCTTCACTTGATTATTATATTGTGAGAATTTGAATGTGCAATAAGTCATATATGATGAGAATATATAGATTATTATTATGCATGATTTTTGTCCTTTGCTTATTCTATTATTATTGAATGCACAAAACCGACACAACAACATGATATTAAACACTTTGTAAAATAAGAACATACACACACACACATATTTGGGAAATGTCGAAAACACTCACGTTTTACAGAAAGAAAAGACAACACGGGACTACGGCGACAACATGGGTAGTAAAAATTAGCATAATAACAATGTTAATATATTCAATTTATTGTGATAATGTGGAAGGATAGCGCAGAATCCATTGAAAAGACATTGATTTGTATTACAAAAGGTGAAAATATCTTAAATCAAATGTCTTCATAATTAAAAGAAAGGAACGTCCATCAACTAAATAACATAAATATAAAAAAATAAACTAATATTTTTTATTTCAGCTCTCAGATATTTTCATGAATAAATATTTTTTCATTACAACAATTATTTGGATCTCATCAACCGGACTTTTAAGACCAACACAAAAGGAAAACATAATTTCTTCATAATGCATAAACGTTGATTTACCACGTGTGGAAATGTTTCAATCTTTATAATATTATTATTGTTGTTGAACTCTTTCAATTGACACCAATTCGTCTGAGTAAACTCAAACAACAATAAAACAAAGCAATGTTCCGATTCTTCATGCTACTTAACAAATGCATTTTCAACATAAAAACTACACATCAAGACTAATAATAATAGGAAAGAATAATTTTACTCATTGTTTTAAACATACTTTATAGGAAAAATGCGCTTTTGTTGGGATTTATTTGTCTGTCTTATATAATGAAAATTATATTTGGAACAGGATAATTTAAAATAGTTTGTAATGTAGCAACAGATCAATAGAATTTATGGTATGACTTACCAGTATCACAAACGAGGGTTAATTGATTTTTTTTTAACCAAACCGTTTAAAAATCAAATCAGCACAATTTCTGATGTTTGCTGGATGCGAAAGGTGAATATTGATTGACCAAAACTGATTTGCAAATACCTTGATCGAATAATCGAATTATTATAAGCACCTTTTCCTATGTATATGAAATATTTTGAAAAGCTTAAAGGAAATACCACGAGCTTTAATAAAACTAAATAGAAATGAATCGCTTCACGCACTAGACGAGAATTATTTGTATCTCATTAATGGGCTTGAAAAATGAGAAAGAGAAGTTAACATGGACCATAATGAAAACAATAATGATCATAGGAATATGGATAATTAACCTGTCTTGGAGAAAATTTCGAAAAAGCTAGAAACAGCTGATATTGGTACGGATAAAATCAACATATTACGTTAGCTTAAATGTTCAACCGCATATAAAATCGCACTATTACAAAATGATAAATTTTCATCAAGCGTTTATTTTCAAATTTTTTTCGAACAATATTTTATTTTAACGGACGTACCTATAATACCTATTAGACCTCCACTTACCCGAGTCTTTACCAACAGTCCCCTTTGTACAAGATCGCTTTTGATACAGCAACATTCAAACCGGTAGGTGAAGCTTAGTATCTATGAAGAATATTAATATTCTAAAAGTATATCCAGCAAATTTACCTTTAGCGCAAGTTTCAATTAGCGTTGTGAAAATAAAATTAAAGACTCATATTTTCAAAATATACCGGGTTTTTTGGTCAATATACTGATTTTGACTGGTAAAATTTACTAATTTTATAATTTTTTTCGTTCAAATTTATTAAAAAAAGTGTCTGAAAGATACAGTCAAATATTTCAGAGGGTACATGCTTCAAATGAAATATTTATAGTGTAATTAAATTTAAGACTGAATTTCACACACGTTAACATGAACCGATAATGCGCTTAAATTATAATTTTAAGAATTACATTTCTGATTTTCAGTATCACTCTTCACTTGTTAATTTTAAAAGCATATGTTACATTAATAATAATGTTCTTATGCAATCCTTTACCTTCGTTTTCTTTTAACCTTTTTTTTGTATTGAATACTTTTTACCGTTTCACACTGCACACATTGTACAGTAGATAGAAGAATAAAGAAACATGTGACACAAATGTAGTGCAAAATTTTTCAAGACAATAGAAAAGAATACAAGAATACAACAAGTTTATTTATTGCGAAATATGTATACATTATATAAAACAATGTGAACAATTTGCCGCAAGAAATAAAATTTTAACACAATGCCATCAACAATTTCCACTTATAAAATCACACACACACACACACATTTATATTATATTTGTGCAATTGTTAGTATGATCTTTGTACAGATGTACAAAAAGAATTTTATATGAAAACAATAAGGGACACAATAAGTAAAAAAGAAAAGAAAAAAAAATAAAATGAGTGAAGTGTTACACCAAAATGAAGCACCTTTTGTTTGAATGTATTATGATGACATTGTCATTCTTTGTATCCTTTGATGCTTTTGAATATGTTTGATTGTTCCGAGTCAAATATCAAGTGCTTTTTTTTTCCTATTCTCTATTTTTCACATGTATTTTATTATCACAAATCATCATCATCAACACACACACACACACACACACACACATGCTCTATTTTTGTTATCATTAATGTCCAGAATAAATTTAATTTTTTTATATGTCTCATAAACTTTTTTTTTTGTTAACATTGAGACAGAAGAAACACCATGTTTTATAATATTCAGACGATTAACAAACGTTATTAGTGTGACTGTGAAAATTATAATAATAATAATCAGGCATCAAGTAGGATATAAGCAGAGTAAAAAAAATGAGTATAATAATAATTCAAGTTTCAACCGTCTGTCTCATGTCTGTTACAAACACCTCGGCTGCATTAATTTAACTCATTATCATAATATGAAAATTCAACCATTGAAAATACCACAATGAAAATTATAATAAGTCTTTTATTACAACTCATACACACACACACACATACACAAGTTGGCAAAAACAATGTATTGCAGGTACACGTGCGTACAATAATAATAATAATAATGAAATGTCGAGAGGAAACCGGTAACATATCCTGTATTTTATATACATTAAAATTATAATATTACTCTTGTGTTAAATTTTATGACTGAGTTGAGTCATTGGTGTGCATAAATAATGAAACTTATGTAAAAATTTTCATTTTCCTCTTAATTTTTTTTTAATTATGTGTATATGAGAAGAAAATTAAAATATATTTCATTTCAAATGTAATATGATGATGAAAATTGTTAAAGGTTAAATTTTTTATTCTCTTAATAATGAGCACAACAATTATCATGCTTCGATTTTCAAGTCGGGATTATACTGCTAAAATTTTAATTAAACACAAAAACATTTCAAGTGGTTTTCAACACCTTTAAACTTATGGTAAAGAAAATAATAGGCGTTAAATGTAAAACCACTTTTACAGCTTTTTATTTTTTTATAATATGTATAAAGTAATAACACCCTTAATTTATTTTGTTTTTTTTTATCGAATATTCTTTAGTACTATTTGAATACATAACCAATTAATTTTTACACACACACACACACACATTTTACCTACTTAAATTTCCAGACAAATACCGTATGTTGAATAAAATGCGAAAAAGGAATCGACGTAATTAGAGAAAATACCATGTTTAATTGCTAATTGAGTTAGTTGATACGAGATCCAATTTTAATCACCTAATTACGTGACTATAATATTCACGTGTGCACATGTGTGTTTTTCTGTAATATGTAAGTTAATTTATATTATATCGAAAACTTCTCTAGAGTCTTAACACATTTCTGTGAATAAGTTCAATACATGGTGCATATTGTAATCATAGACTTAAACACACACACATTTTTTTTATATTATCATTTCCTCACTCTTATCGGTACGAATAATGATTATAATTGTTAAAATATGGTTGAAATCTACGTTGAGCAGATCAGTGAACTTTTCAATTCAAATTTTTCTTTTTTTGGCTTCTCAATTTGAGTTGAAGACCAGATAAAGGTGGTGACTGCTTCGCATGACAGGATAACATCTAAGGACCTTGGATGATGATAACGGGTATGCTTAATGGTCTCCACTGATGGGCTGGTGCAGGCAATGAGACTGCGGTAATTGTAAGACCTGACCTACTCTAATGGTAAGATTGAGAGAGAGAGAGAAAGAGAGAGAGAGAAAGAGTGAGAGAGAAAGAGAGAGAGAGAAAGAGAGAGAGAGAGAGAGAGAGAGAGAGAGAGAGAGAGTAAGTCTGAATTTGGAGAAATTACTTGTGAGAAGATTCGCACGCTGCAATCTCTATTTTACTCATAGTCCAATCAATTTGAAAAATCAACACAACTCTTTAATTTTAAAATAAGGTTTATTTCATACGCAAACACTTCTCAACAATTCCTTTTTGTTTTAATTTTTTTATTGTAGGAAATTTCGAAATGTACTCAAACGACCAATTAATGAAACGAGTAAAATTGTGAATCTAATTACATTCAACGAATTTCATGTTCAAATGAAATCGATATTTTCATCAAGGTACAACACTACTCAAATAAGGTTCATCAATGAGGTCAATTTTAATTATATATAAATTTTTTTCCGTGTTTTAAGGAAACGAAAGGAAAAACTTTTTCCTTTATCGTAATATTAACATTTTGATACTTTGACAAGAAAAGCTCCTTAAAATTGGTCTTCCTTATTTTGTGCTACTTTACTTTATAAAATATAACATTGAAAAAAGCATTCATTTTCCCTACTTAAAACGATGTTAATGATAATAATATAATTTTTTTTGTGTTCGTGTCTTTTCCATTTTTCCAACGAAGAAATTACATTAATTTGTTTGACGCGAATTTTAATTTGATATTCATGAAAGTGTTGGAATTAGTTATTTGAACATTATGTTGTCATTTATTAGTTCGTGCTGATGAAAGGGCTCATGAAGAAAAAAAAGAGAAGAGAAACAAAATTTATGTGTAGGAAGATAAAAAAAATAATGATGAATCTTTCATTAAAATTCATGCTTTTGATTTGGGTATTGATAAGTTTTTTTTTGCTGTAAAAAAAGTCTTTGTTGGTTGCATTTTATGTGTATCAGAAGAATAATTAAAAAGGTTTTTTCTCTCTTGTTCATAATTTGAATTTTAATGAAATTTGTAGAATTAAAATTTTGCATTTTTAAAAAAATATTTATAATTATCTTACGTTGAAAACTAGGCGATTCCAAATATTTATTTTTTAATTCAACCACGTATTTGACCAAGAAAAAATAGCGCCAAACTAACTTTACGGCAATTAAATGAACTAACAAAAAATGTTGCATTTTTTTAAAGACTAGTTTCAAAAATGACCACGTAAAGCGCCAATCTAACATTTTATACTGATTTTTACTTGTATGGAATTTCATGTACGTATTCAACCCTGCAGCTTTTTCCTAAACTTGCTCTGGTCCTATACTTGAGGCTATATTAATCAAAATGTTCAGAAACCGTCAAGCCAAAGACCCTTCATTTTCTTACATGTAGCCCCCCTGGCCCAACTGAATCCATTCTGTTACAGGTCGACAGGTAATATGATAAATGGTTGTACCATATCCAAAAAGTGCTACTGGAGAACTTTCTTGGTCCATCTCATCAAAGAATTTGAATTTAATTTTTTAGGGGGGAAATTAGTAGCAGATTAGCCATACGGGCAATCTGACAAATGCCAAGAAGGCCGCAGTTGAGCGTCTTGTAAATGATAAGTTTAGCGTAAATTTTAAAGAAAATCATATAGAAAGCCAAGGCCGTTAATAATTTTCAATCCGCCCCTGGGGGAAATGGGAGGCTCAGTTCTGGCGTGTTTTAGTAATCATATGAACAAATTGTCTGGTGACTTTTATTCTTTAATTAGAAAAAAAAATCTAAATCCACCCCTGCTTATAGTCTACTGAAATTACCGAAATTTTAATCCCTGAAATTCAAATATGATAATAGTAATTTGAAATGGCCTAAGTGAAATTCATAAAATATTAATTATTTTATTCTAATAATTGATCTAAAATAAAAATTGTTTCTCCTTTTCTTATGGTTTTTTTTAATGTATTTAAAATAAAATCTCTAATTTAATTATATTCTGTACCGAGAAGAGACACTTTTGGTGCTGTAGATAGCGTACATTCAACACTCATTTCTTTTATTGTCATTCGTGAATAAATTTGAATATGATTAAACTCGTTTTAATTATATATAAAAAAAATAAAATAAAAAAAGGAATAAAAGCTGTAAATACTTTAAACAAAAACAAAATATAATTTTATAATTAAACCTCAATTAAATTTGTATGTAAATGTTGGGCTCTTTTGCGTTTACACTGCGATTGTAAACTTTATACAATTTAAAGCAAATACTGTAAATAAAGATAATATAAATGAGTGAATGTGTATTGTATGTAGCAACAACTTTTTTTTTTGTTTTTATTTTATTATTTTGATTTTCTTCTTATATTTATTTTCTTATACATTTAAATTTTTTTATCATTTTACATGGTTTTTCGTCTCTATATTACTCAATTTTATTGTTTTACGCGCACACTTAATTTAAATTCTTTTTCAATATAAATATATATATATTTTTTTTTTATAATTATTATAATTGTATTCAACAGAAAAAGGGGTTATTTCGGGTTAATGCGTTGTAGATGTCTTTGATTATGTAAATGCATATTTTGTAGATTGCCAATTAGAAGATGAATAAAATAAAATTAAAAAATACAAAAAAAACTGATAAATGATGAAAAAATTATTATTTTAATGAAATTAGTAATTCAGTACACAAGATAAAATTAGATTTTTTTTGGTTTATCTTTATTTTTTTTCTTTTATTAAATGAAAGTTTTTTTTAGCCGTACGCATGGATGAAACAAAATATTTAGGAGCCAAAACATCATAACTCACTTATAATGTTTAATTCTTTTATACCCTGTCTCTAGACATAAGTTTAAGCGAACATTTTGGTTTTAAATGCGTGTGCACCTCAAATATTTAAATGTGTTGGTCCACAGATGGTCAGCAAATGCACAATTATACAATCTACAATAAAAACAACTACTTGTGGTTTGTTGCGGTTTAGCTTTAAGGACGTATAAAACGCGGTGCAGTTTATTTGTAAAATATGTTTAGTGTTCACTATTTTACGTGTGCAAAATGGTAGAGAGAGTTTGAATAGTTTATCAATTCAAGTCTGAATTTATTTTTGCTTTGTTTTTGTTGGATGAACATTAGATAATTGTCTGTGATATTTGATCCATGTAGAAAAATCTTAAAAGATTAAAAAATGTTGGCAATGTTAAAGGGACTCGTGTGGTAATGTCATCAGATTTTGAGGAGCATTTAAGGAAATAAAAAAAAAAAATTAAAGCAAATCGCTCAGGTAAACATTGCGATTGTATTTTTAACACTTAATAGCACCGGTGGGGTCCCTCGGACCCTCACGAAGATTTCCTCAGGATTAATTCTCTCGCTTGACACACTTTTCAATTCCAATTCTGGCTTTAAATACTTTAATCTCAGAAAATAATTAGATGATATTTAAACGAGGTAAGGATTCATCATTTTTTTGATTTTTTTGTACACATCGGTCTGAAAGGGTCTCTTGGATCCCAAACGGGCTTTTTCACCGATTTAAATTACTTGACGGTTTTGAAAACTGCATTTTGATCAGACTATATTAAATTATAACGGTTTTTTACATTCTTTAAGTTTCAAGGACGTTTATTATTACAGTCAAGTCTCAATATAGTGAAATATAAGCTGTACGTATTGATTCTATAAAATGAAAAGTCAGTATCTGTAAAACCTGTAGATCCATAGAAACTGACTTGTCATTGGAATCATTACGTACAGCTTAATTTTCACTATATGGAGACCTGACTGTATTTTCAAATAAAGATGAGTGATTATGAGAATATGAAATTGATATTTCGAACGATATACATCAGCGTTTCACATATTTAAGGCTCTGTCTAACGATAAATTGTCCAACAGCATTTATAGAGCCTTCAGGGGGTGAGTAATTTTTCCTACTGAAGCCTTAATTGAGCTTATTGTAGTACCTTAGCAGAGCCTTGACAGAGGTATTACGTCCTCTCACAGTTATCACTAAATGTCTAGAGCCTTGCAATTCAGAATGAATGAAAGCTAGTTAAATTGAACAAAAGAATATTCAGAACTCAAAAATTTTTCTCAGAAATATGAAATTTACGTATGATTTGTAATAAATTGATTTGATTGAACTGTAATGCAAAAGTGAAATGTGGTTCCTTCAAAATCTATCTGGATATTTTCCGTACATATACAATTAAGAGGCAAGTGATATAATGTAAAATTATAAGTATAGTTTAAAAACAAAAACAATCATTTATAATTCCTTCATTTCATGTGAAATATAGAAATTTATATCAATTGTTTGTGTTGTGCGATATACATGCATATAAAATTTATTATTTTAATGTGTGTGTGTGTGTATCAACATATTATAAAATAACATGGTTCATCCTTTTCCTAAAACCAGCCATCTTTGGGCAGTAGGAAAAGATACAATTTTATAGTATTTCGTTTATATTTATATAAAATCATTTCTCTGTACAAAACATACACACACACACACATCAGCTTGCTTGGCCTCAACCACAGAATTGTAAATCTATTTTAATTAATTAATTATATTCAAATTCAGAGAGTACAAAATTAGAATATGCTAATGTGGTGTACTCTGTACTCTTTTCAATAGAAATTGGGTTGTATTGCAAAATAAATGTGAGTCTCTATGTATAGTGCGTTTTGTGTAAGACTGATGAATATTCGTACATGTATTAAATGGAAAATGATAAGGAAATAAGGAAAGGGAAGAATGGGTTAATATTAAAATGCATGAAACAAGAAATGAGAGGATGAAGTATAAGAGTGTGTTTTTGGCCAAAAGTGAGGAATGATGGGTGGTTTTATTTTGATATAAATTCTGGAATGAGATAATAATAGTTTTCTATGTAGTTTCGTATTTCATATAAGAGAACACTGATTTTAATGCAAATGGTGTAAGGTAGATGAAATGTTTGTGTCTTTTACTTTGGCCTTTTGTAAAATCGTCATATTCTTGGTTGTTGTGAAGCAATCCATCACAAATCATATCATATCAAATTTGGATTCAGTTCAACCATGTAAAAATCTAAACATGAAAAATAATCCATTAGTGTCCTTAAACAGCTAAAAAAAATTTGGAGACATTTAAGTTCAATTCCAAGTTTTTTAAAAGGTACATCATACGTATTTTGTTCAGGGAAGTGTTTATAAAAAATTAAAATAGACAACTTCATTTTTGTGTTGAACAAGACTTTTGTTTTATAGTCTTTATAACGCGTTCTGTATATTTATCGAAAATTTTTGGGAAAATAATCTACATATACAAAACACCTCAAAGAATAGATTTTGCATGAATTTGTCCAGTTTTAGACAATAATCATTACTCCCATAACTTATAAGTAGAGAAATTTTACAGTTTAGTTTGTGTTTTCGCACAAATGAATATATAAAAGGAGAAATAGAAAAGCAGAAAATAATAATAATAAGTAAAAGGTAGGTTACCATTACCACTGTCCTAATGTACCTAATATTTGAGTTAGCTAGAGACAATGTATAAATGTGGGTGGACAGTTTGAAGGGTGGTTTATAACATTTTACCGGACTCTAAAACTTACCAAACAATATAACATTATACTAATTTATATGAGATGTTTTGTATTTTGCCTTCACTATTTTCTAATTATGTTTGCAACAACATAATATTTAAAAGGGGGATGTTATTTCTCTACACACACACACACACACATAAAACTAAATATAAGTAAATGTAGATAGATTTTCCTAACAACTCAAGGTATTTTGTTATTTGGTCTTTATAAATTGAGCCTCATTGTGCTGTGTGGTATCTTATATTATGCATAACTCTTTTTCATTATTTTGTTGTTTCAATTGCTGCACATCAAAGACAACCAATTTAGTTTACAATTACTTTAACGTAACTTCATTTTGGATGATCTTCTGATTTTTTTGAAAGTTGAAATGTCTTGGCATAGTCCAGTGGTTACGTCATTGACAATTATGCCTTTTTTAGACTAAATAATTATCCTCAGGGAGAAAGTCCTGAAGCTCTTGACCTTGTGGATTAGTGTCAGAATTACCGAACCTCTGAATGTGAACGTTAGCATCACAACCAGCAACCAGTGGAAGACCGTGAGATCTGCAGTAGTAATCTAACTCGGTAAAAAGAGCAGAAGGACGATCAACTGATTCATCAGGTATGTAAACGGACGCGAAGATAATCCTCTTCCGTTTACATTAATGATGTCAGCAACAAGCTCATCAGAGATGAAACGAGATAAAGGGGTGACAATCAAGTCCTTTGATAGAACGATCTCAGTCCTTGGTCTACTACGTGAGAGGTTTTGAATAGTTCGAAAACCTTTAAAACCTATAATAATACCTTTATACACCCTGTCGTAAGTAAACTCCTGAAATTCAGGAGTTAACTCCTATTCTTCAGGAGTTGAGCTCCTGAAATTCAGGAGTTTAATTCCGACAAGGCAGGTAAGGTTCCTGTATAAGAGAGATGAAGAGAGAGAGAGCTACTTAATTAGTCTTTAGACTAAATAAAGTTGGCAACTGCTTAGGATGGCCCAATAGCCACTCTACTTCTTTGATCTCATCACGATATCTCGTGATAGCAAATTTTCAACTTTTTTTTGAGTGAGGTAACTTGAGGAGACACACAGCAGTTATAACTGATCCCCCACAAGATTGTGTTAAAACGGAAGCAAACTATTTTCGCTTTAAATGCTTGGAACTATTTGAATAACTCTGATGAACATTATTATTATTATCATCATCATCATCATATAGTTTTGTGAATATTGATTAAAATTTAATATTACGTTTAAATAGTTAGTTATGTGCTACCGTCCATATACATATATGTACACTTCTTTCCTCTATATTTCGATAAACGCACATAAAACTTACAATATTATTATTATTTCTCTCTCTTAAACTTATTGCTTTTCCCATCCCAAAAGTTAATACCTTAACACAAAAACTTACTACAGACAAAAGTATAAGGACAACATCATACTGATTCGAGTATATTTTGTTGTTGTTGTATATACATGATGATCATGATAGTATTATAGAAAATAGATAGAATTATAATTATGTTCTTTAAAAACAAACGACAAGCAAGCCAGGACCATCACATACACACACACATATTTTACATCCCTTGACTTATTGCAATAACTTTTCATTTAATAAATTTTGATCTGGATTTTGAAGTATAAATAAATTTTAAAATAAAGGTAAAAGGTAATAATGCAAACACACGCTCAGTAAAATAATCATAATAATAAAAGGACGATGAATATGTATGATGTGTGTCTTGTTTATTGTAAAATTGTGTAAATTTTAATCAAATATTCTAATGTGTATGTGTGTGTGTTTATCCTAAAACTGTGATTTGTTTTTGTGTTCAATTTATTTTCTTTAGATTTTCTTCTTTTTGTTGAATTAAATTAGGTTTGACAGTTATGTAACATGTGATCAAACGAATAACGGTCACTCACATCATTTTCAGATAAGTTCAGTTCATTTTAGAAACATCAGGGTTCAATGTGGTGCCTCGAAGCTCAAAAGATCCTCACATGAAACAATTGAGATGAGTGAAATGCTTGCCATTTGTAATTAAATCTCCTTAAAATTACATTTCAACGTCCATCATGCCCAAAAAGTTAAGACATGTAAAGGATGTTCTATCTTGATGAATGCCTGTAATCAATTTATTTAAATTAAGTTTTCAATCATCATCGTCATCATCTACAAAGACTTGTGTATAAGACAAAATGATAATAAAGAGATAGGAAATCTTTATGATTTTTGAATATAATTAATTTGTCCATCTGGAAAATAAATTTGGAGAATTATAACACAGGAAACAGAAATAAATTAAAAGACAAGAATGTGTTAATTATAAAGGACGTAGTTTTATCCAAACACCCTGATTTCAAGAATTGAAATCGAAAACTTTATGAAGAAGTTTTAGTTTTAACCAAAATTTACCTGAAAATTAAATTCTACATTAAATCTACTCATTACGGTCATTCCACCTTGAAAAAAAACGAAACATCTTTCCTCTAATAACAAATATTGTCATAGTAAGTTATGGTATCAAATTAAACCTGAAAAAAAAAGTATATAAAAAAATAATGTAATATAATGAAATTGTAATTTATTTTAAAGTTAATTAAGTACAACCCTTTCGTGTTGTTTTTAAACGTTTTTAAATACTGCTTTTTGCAACATTATATTATTTTGAACCGTTGTAATCATCATTTAGTACAAAATATACAAAAATAAATTGAGTATAGAAGGCGTGTCATCATTTTCATTTTCATAATAAAAGTCTTTTGTAATTTTTGTCTCGTCACACCACCATAAGTACCAAAACAACCATTTACTTAATCCTCTTCTTTATTTTTTGCAGGTCGAAACATTTTTTTTTCTCACTTTGCCCAATGTACACAAACCATACAAACATACGTTTGACAGCTAACTGAACATTATTTTAGTGGCTTTTAAAAGGTATTTAATATCTCAGTATTTTTTTATTTTACATTTTTTTTTTAATGATGTTATTTCTATTTCATGTAACCATTTAATATTGTTTTACAGAGCAGGCAAATAATATTCATTATTCTCATTAGATTCATAAATGTTATTACTTGTATAGGAATTTTCTTTGGAACTCACTGACCCAAGCATACAGAAAAAAATATGTAAAATTTTTATTTTAATAGGTTTTATGTATTAATTCGAAAGTAATTAAATTTTAAATGTTTTTTTTTTTTTTATTGAGATGAAAATGATGAAGTGAAATTCTGATTTTATTCAAAATTGAAAAAAATTGTCAAATATTTGATCAAACTTTTTTTAGATTTTTTTTCTGTTTGCACGAAAGATTCAATTAATTAGGAAAAAATATTTTCAGAATCAGATTCAATTAATTTAAATGTTTAAATGTAATTATTTTAAGTAAATTGCGATAAAACAATAAACGTTCAATATTGATGTAAAATTTAATACTAATTTTTTATGTAATTCGTTTATCTAGATCAATATTTTCTATTATTATTATTAATTATTGAATATTACATTTGATTAAAAACCTGTATATTGTTAACAGTGTTTGAGAGTGATTATGCCAGATATTTCAACAATGCAGTTTGCTTTACCGTACACGTGCTTTCACTGGCTAAAACGTTAAAACTTTTAAAGATCAAAAATTCACATTGATGATTTGCATTGTAGTGTTCAATTGAGTATCAATCTTCTTGAGAGCTATTTTAGCCATGTTGATGAACAAAGCTCTGCAGTGGAATAAACCAGCGCAAATGATGACATTCTGAGACATTGTGATTGTGCTCGCCATGAAGTATTAGATAGTTTTTGTAATAAATTATTTCGAGTTTTCAATTTTGCAGGTAAGTTAGACATGAAAAATCTTACTTCGCCTCTTTTGGCCTAATAATATAGAGAATATCGACTTGGTTAGTTCATCAAAATTGCAGCTTGAAAAATTCTCTACAACTTTGTTTAAAGTGAATTTAACCTAAAACTTACGAAAATATGATTTTTGTTACTTCAAAACCGAAAAATGAGCTCAAAGTTGTGTATTTAGCCATTTTTGGGATCTTAATATATGAAATATAGGCTTGGTCTGTTCAGCAAAGTTGTAGCTCAAATTATTCTCTACAACTTTGCTTTAGGTGACTTTTGCCTTTAACTTACAAAAATATATTTTTTTACTCAAAATAGTAAGGGGCCTGGCCAGACCCCGTCCCTGAAAGTAAGGGAAAAAAGAATCGATGAACGGAGGGTTAATAATAAAAAATTTAGAATATTCTAAAATTTCCTGTTTTTTGAAATTTTAATTAAATTTTTAAATGTGATGACTGAAATCTTTTCGCACTTATAAAAATAAAATGATGACCTTTTTTGTCACTGGATGCAAAAATCAGCTTCTATAGATTAATGATTCGAAATTTAAGCAATACCGCTCTCTCTCTGCAAAGTAAAACAAACATGAACTATATGAGTTACAAATCATGATCATGGTTAGTTAAATATTTTTACATTCATTATATTAAATTTACAATGAACTCTGATTGAAAACTAAAATGCGATAACAAAATTATCAAAAATTAAAATTGTCAATAATTATAATTAAATATTGTAATTGCATACATTCTGTAAGCGAACATTTAATAAATATAATTTATTCTAAAAATGATGAAAAATATTTTCATTTCATTTTAAAATTCACACAATTACACTTTTCAAAAATTCTTTTTCATCTGTCATCATGTTATGACAAAAATAAATTTTATTCGCTTACTTAAAGACCATCTAATAACATTCATGATAACTGTTCAAACAATCGAACTTAAATGAGTTCAATTAAATTTGATTACAAATTATTTGAAATCATTTAAATTTAATTTAAAAAATATGTAGATGTTCGCTGATGATTTATTTAACTTTGTCGTTATTCATGCTCATCATTATTAATATTAATATTAACAAAAATGCGTTAAAAATTTGTTTATGAACTATCAAAATAAAATATACTGGTTCTGTATCGTTGTTTGTTTAATATATTTCATTTAAATTTATATAAAACACATAAATAACATTAAAGATAATCAACGCTTTTTATTATTCATAGAAGAAAATTTATTAGTACTTGGTGACTAATATAAAGTAGTAATGTTAGTATAATGTATCAATTGAAATTCATGGAAATTATATTGACGATTTTCAATAATAACAATAATAATTTAAATTGATTTGAGATCGTTATTTTGATACACATACGTTAAATAAACATTTAAGTTGTGTAATTGTAGTACATACATTATATTATTTTTAATCAACACTAATTTAAAAAGTTTTGATTTCAGTAAATATATTTTGATTTGTCAGTGATGTCAACTGATATTGGGCAACATATTCAATTTTTTTCCTATAATAAATGTATTTAAATGCTGAATTTTTTCCAATAAGAGATTTAAAGATATAAAATTTTTACCATACAAGGCTTTGCTTATATATTTCATATCAATTAACAGTAATGCATGTGCGCTGTATACAGTATTAATTTATTCAAGTAAAATCAATTGAAAATTAATAAATTACCTACTTTAAATTTAATGAATATAAAAAAAATTGAAGACAAAATAAATTAATTGAGAAAAAATACACAGCACATGCATTAAATATCAATTGACTTTTTAAAATTAACGAAATAAATTTAAAGTAGATCGAGTTAACATTTTATTTCATTTGTGAAATCATAAAATATTTTGAATTTATTCTTTTGGTATATTTCATAATTATAATAAAATTAATGTTAATAACTCGAATCAGAATTATAAATAGTATTGCAAGGTATATTGATCGCAGTAACGTGATTTGTTTTTTTTTTTTATTTTAACATTTTTACTAATTTTTAATTTTTTTTCAGGTTCCGAGGATATGTTTTTAGAGTGAAGTTCATTATAATGAAGTATTCAGTAGACTGAAGATCAGAATCAAATATTGCTCTATCAGATTAAATATATTTTATGAAGATACTAAAACTAAAAGAAATAATTAATTGATCTACGCCTAACTTAATTTCAAACGGTATTCTCGTATTTAGGTCTCATGATCTTACATATAACTGGCAACTTATCTAGTCTACAAAAAGAAACGAAAATGTCACTCGATTGACGAAGGTGAAAGCGTACAGAGAAGAAAAAGAAAAATAATTGAAATAAAAATACTTTAAAACTGAAATTATAACTGAAATAAAAAGAAATTAATAAAAGATCTTTGAGAGAACCTGCAAGGTAATAGAGAGACTGTTTCATCTGCATTACAAAGCTCTTCATTCGTGTGTTGGTTGTAATAAGTTACTCGTGTTTATCTCGAGATTTGAAAGTATGAATAATCTAAGACATCTGCAGTCTTTCCTAGTTAAACATCTACAACTTTGACTAAGATGTGACTTATTAGTTTTATCACATATAGATATCATAACCAAATCCACCAGCAGCAGGTATACAAATCGATGAGCATCAATTAACGACTTACGAGTAATTCAAATTCTTGAACTCAGTCATACAAAAAAATGCATCAGGTGAAACAAATCAAAACCATCAAGTTAGCACTGGCTGGATGAAGTGTCAACAAAGCTAAGCAGTCTTCTTTGACAAGTAGATGCCAATGAAATTTAAATGATGGCTTGACAACTTTGTCATACAACCAGCTTTGCTATATGGAACTGAAAAAAGTGAAAAATTTTGTCTTTATTGTCATGTTTCATTTTTGTACAATTTTTAATCAATTTTAATGTTCTAATGCATCGCTCAACGGGCTTTCAGCAAATTTCATTTATATTTTATACATCAAAGATAAAATTATGTAAGAAAAAACATGTTTAAATATTCGGAGAAAAATCTTGGCAAAAAACTTCATTTTCAAACTTTTTTCTAAACGAACAGTGCCAATTGATTATTATTTCAAAAATTCTAATACTTGATTAGCATATATTATTATCGCGAACGGTTCATTTGTGTAATTTGTAAATTAACTAAAGTTAAATAATCGAAATAATCAATAAATAAAATGACCGTTAATTTTTCAAGTTACGTCTCATGTTATTGTAAATTTTACTGAAATTAAATAACACAATACATTAATTTGTTCTCATACCATTTCAAGAAAATTTTGTAGATTCACAAATATGTGCATTGCATGAATGCATCATTATTAAGGTAAATTGTAAAATCAAAAATGCAATAAAAAGGAGGATATTTAAAATATACATTAAACTGTAAATTTACGCAAATTCTATGGACACACAAATTATAATCCTTTCTACATGCACGCATTTATAAGGAGAAATGCAGTTACACTTAAAAAATAAAATAAATGTTGTTTATATTTAAAATAAGAACATTTACATACACACGCACTCCGTACGAGGAGAAAAGTGCATTGGAGCTTCTACTTGATAATCAAAATGCATAAAATCTTGTATACAATACAAAAGTGTACAATAGAAAATTAAGTACCTCTTACATATCACATGTATGATGATCATGTTAGTGTCCAGTCGTATATACATATGAAAATGTGAAATTTTATATTGTTTAGGAGGACAAGAAGGAGAAAATTAATGAGAATAAGAAGTAAAAAAATGCATAAAATAATTAAGCATGCGCATGAGGAAAAGAGAGTAAACTAAGTGAATTTTGCCAAATAAAAAAAAATGTTTGTTAAAAATAAAAATATTTATAATGTAACCGGGCTTCCCACCCTCAAATATCAATTGTACATCATTTTATGTGTACACATAGAAGGTTTAAGGCATAAGTTACGTATTTATACAGTAAATGTCTAATGCAAACACAACAATAATAATAATAGCAACAACAATTAAAATGTATGTGTTATATGAAATTTTATTTATTTTCTATTATAATAATAATAATGAATATTGTTGGTCAACACAATTTAAGGAGATAAAGTTTTGAAAATTGTATACATAAAGTTTTTCAAGGAAATTGTATATCTTATGGAAAAAAGTAAGATCTTTATTATGATGTCCGAAATGTACAATACAATATGCACAAATTCTCATAGTAACGAAGCTAATCGATTTCAAAACTTTTTTCATTTGAATTGAATTTTTATTTTATAGTATTTAAATTTTACAAATAAAAAAAATAAATCACATGAATTTGTTTTCTTTTTTGACCGGCACATTTTTATTAAATTGTACTATATCGTACATGTGTATGATGAGGAAAATTGAGAGAGAAAAACATTTTTCCCGCGCTTTTAGAATAAAAACAAAACAAAAATGTAGACATCAGTCAACGTGTAATTTTTTTCATTTCTGTATGTGAATCATCGTATAATGAGTGTGAGAGGTAATGATAAAAATGCCCCACAATTATATTAACTTGTCTGTATAGACACACATATGTGTATACGTAAAAACTCCTGATTATAGAGATGTGTAAGTAGTATAGAAATATAATCAAATATAAATTTATAATTGTGTTTTCTATATATTACTATAGAAGATTATTATTATACGAGGGGGAGGAAAGAGTTAAAATTGATACAGAAAACATCGATATGGACACATAAAGACAAGAGGAGACCAATCCTATGTATTATATGTATGTTTATGTATACAATACAATACATCAAATAATAAATGTAGCAAAAATTTTTCAAAGAGAGTCACAGGGAGTTGAAAATGAATTTATTTTATATTAATGAGAACATATTATCATTTGTATATTGACTTTAGTCGTTGTCCTCCTCGTGTATTATAATAAACATGCAGAAATAAGACAAGGCATATATCTACAAGATGTAGACGCACATACACACTATACATCATTATTTTATTTTATAATATACAAAATTTATACGAGACAACATTATATCATGGAAAATAATATTATCATATATACGATACACACTTTTGTACATTTATTTTAATATTTTACACACACACAGAATGTACATACAAATTTTGACTCGTGCTGGATATAAGTACAACTTATTATATCGTAGTAGTATGTGTCGTGAATTTTATACACATTAAAAATCATTTAATAGTCAGTTAACGACTTTGAATCATAGTGAACGGATGTTCTCTCCTCTTATATATGAAAAACATCTCCTACAACAACAACAACTCTAAAATAACTTTGAGTGAGCACTGAAGTCGTGAGCAGCAACGCAACCGTACAGAACAAAATAATAATAATAATCATCATAATCATAACAAAGTAGGCGCCTCAAATGTCATATGCTTGCCGAATCTGGAGCATTAAACATTGAAAATTATACAAATTATTTTTATAAATTATCATCATAATTAAGAAATATCATTAATTTAATGAGAGTTATTAAAATTAAAAGGAAAAATTATTGATTAATAATAAAAAAAAGATCATCATTAAAATTTAATCGAACAAAGAATTTAATAAAATTACCAAAAAAAAATATAATTTAAACAATAATAAAATAAAATTAACAGTTATTTTTTTTAATTTAAAATTTAATTGAAATAATAAAGTGAAGTGAAATAATTATAATAATTAATCGTCCTTAAAAAAAAAACTTAATACAATTAATTATAAAGTACAATCAATTATAAAATTTTCGTTCTCAATAAATTATAATACAAAAATAATATAATAAGAACAAACATTAAATTAAAAAACAGTTAAAAAGGAAAATAAACAAAATAAAAAAATAACTTATTATTATTATTATTAAAACGACACAATTTTTTGTTTTCATGTGTACTCTATACGATTCATATCGAAAAGCGGCAAAAACTCATCATCATCGTCATCAAGTATAATTATAATAACAGTCACTACTATTTAATTTTATACTAAATAGTATACATTGAAAACACGACACCCATCAAGCTACTTATTGAAATAATACACACACAATAAATAGTTGTAATAAGAATAATAATAATAATATAAAATTTTCTATTTGAGGGTAAATTTATTGATTAATTAAAGTTAATGTTTTGTGTCGTCTGCAAAGAAATATCATTCTATACAGCACACAATAGTAACTCATTATATCAAAATTAAATTGATATGTTTGAATAAGTGAAGGCAGCAGTGCTAATTAATATAATATAAAAAAAAAAACATTAATTTATATATAGAGACATTAAAAGAAAAAAATTAGAACAAACAAAAAAATTAAAATTACTCAATTGATTGATATCTAATTTGAAATAATAATAAAAAAATTAATAAATTTAAACAAAAGAAACATTAATTAGAAAAAGCAATGAAATATTTTTCAATAAATGAATAAATGAAGTGAAATCAGATTGAACACAGAAATTAATAAAATAAGGTAAGTTCTTTATTATTTTGTTTTCTTATCACCAAAATTTCACATCCATGCTGTGATTAAAATGTTAGATTTTTACGATTTTTTGTATCACACTTGAAATTAACGGATTATTTTATAATGTGTTCTATTATCTAAGTTCAGTGCAGTAGGATTTGTGTGGGATTTATCCTGTGATTATTTTAAATATGATTTTTGAGTTATAAGATGAAGTTTGAATAAAATTATTAATTTTTCACCTAAAATTAAAAGTTACTAAAACTAAGTTAAAATGTTAAAAAAAAATAATAAAAGCAATGTTAAAAAAATAATTATGAACGCATTACAGTGAATTTTAAATCATTGATTGGAAAAGTTTCAAAATTTTAGAAATATCTTTTAGAAAAAAAATAAACAATGTAGAAGCTTAATTTTGATTGGAAATCAATTATTTTGATGTTTTATTAACATTTAAAGCAGCAATCTGGCAAATTTTTAAAAATTTAAGTCCGAAGAATATTTTTTACTGAATATTGGCTTAATGAGTTATTTTTATCTATTTTAATTTATTACAATCAGAATTTCATTTATTTATAAAAAAAATTAAAAATTTTAAATTTATAAGAAAATTCTGTTGGGGTCCTTTAGTACCCCATGTTCCGGAAGGAGTTAAAAGGTCAAAAAAATAATAATGAAGGCAAAGTTAAGAAAAAATCATGAATGCATTACAATTAGTTTGAAATTGTTGGTTAAAAAATTGCTAAATTTTAGAAATATTTAAAATTTTATGCTAGATTAAGACATTTCAGCATAAATTAATTCAGTAAAACTTAAAAATTTTAATCATTTTCCTAAATTTTTTAATGTATGATGAAAATCTTTCTACAAGATTTTTCAATAAATTTTTAAGGCTTTAAGAATTTTTTTCATCTTAATTGAATGGAAACTTTTAATCCGACGGATTTTATCGTCAATTTGATTCAAAAATTTTTAGAGGTTTTCTTTAAAGAAAATTTTTTAAATTAAATATTTGGAATTTAATGATATTTTTTTTAACAATTTTTATGAAAATTTTCAATTTTTAGCCTACCAATTTCTGTTGCTCTTACGAATGACTAATTAGAGATTCCAAATAATAAAACGCTTATTGAAAAATACTTTGAAATTAAAAATGTTTTTAAAACTTTAAAACTTTCTGTTTCAATTAAGTGATTAAGTCGTGATTAACGAGATCCTTTACTTTTGGCATTTTCAAGACGTTTGTGGTGGAAGGTTTCAATCGTAAATTGTAAATTTTTTTTGAAAAAAATAGAGTTTGGTGCTCACACGTATAGTCTGCGTGCAATACTGTGGGTGGTTTGGGGGACGTTTAAAACTGCTAAAAAAAGTTCTAGCTCCCTTGATTTTAATTTTGGTCTGAAAGGGTTAAAACTGAAACTTTAATGTAAATAATATTATTTTTTTTCATAATTTCTAGGGTTAGAGATCAATTTTACAACAACAATAACTTAACTTCAATTTTGATATTTTACTGATTCAAGTTGAATCAAGATTCATGATCATTACATTAAAATCTAAGCACTAATAGAGGGGTTTCCCTACATCACTGAATATAAAAATAATACTAAATTTGAACAAAAACAAATGATGAATCATAAAATAGTAAATATTTTCATGAAAAACACGCTTTTATATTCATATACTTTGCACACAATTTTATGTAGCATGATGAGATAAACTGAATGAATGAATCGCAAGCTGAATATCATCATACACAGTGTATATATAAAAAAATACGAGTGTTTATAAAATATGTGGCAGAGAATATGTTTTTCACGCAAAAATTCCACGTGGTACAATCATTTTTCCCATAATAATATAAAGTGTGGTACATTTGTGTATACTGAATATAATGTTAAATTTCCTTTTTTACTCTATGCTACTACAAATTTGTATCATCTATACTATGAGAGATGATTATTTTCTGGTGAATGAAATGTTTTATACACATTTTTTGACTAGTTATATGTTGTAGTATTTTATATAAATTTTAAAATAAAATGCCAAATGAATAGATGGGAAAAACGTTAAAATTGCAATAGTGGCATAGTAACTTATGATTGTGTCTGTGTGTGTGTGTATGTTTAAAATGCTAGCAGCTATTAAACGAGTAATATTATTAAAAGTAATGAAGGTAAAGAGAGCATTTAAAGCTTAAATGCGTTCAAAGTTGTGGTAGTTTTGATTTAGGTGTTATTTTTGTGTGAAATTAACTAAACAGAAAAACTACCGTTACATTGCTTTAATTACATTGCAAATAAAACAATTTAAGGCACGATAAAAAAAAACATGGATTTTAATCATTTATTCATGTGCTTTCAATTTCAATTTATTAAATTAATAACAGCTTCTTAACGCACTTCCTTATCTTTATTTCATTTATTCTTTTTTTATCTTCTAATACAAAACAGAAAATAATTAAGAAAATGAGCAATTTTAATGGACGTCAATAATAATGTGCTCTTAAATTTTTTTTATTACGATCCTTTTTTTATTTTATCATTTAAATAAAAAAAAATTATTTCAAGTAAAAAATAATTAATTAATTTTTAATGTGATTTTATTATCCTTTTCTCATTTTCATTTGAATTATGATTTCTAAACAGACAGAAATTTGGTGGCCAGTCAATTCTTTAATTATATTCTACACTGTAGATATTTTCCATTAATTTTTGGTGTTTATGAATAGAAAGCTCATTCGTAATACTGCAAACAAAATTACGAAATAATGATAGATTCTTTTGTAGTGTAATTAATCACCAACACAAAAAAAAATATGGAGAGAAATGAAATAATCAAGAATAACGAAAAGAATAAATTCTTTTAATTCCTTTCTATGTTTCATTATAATTTTATATGAACCCTTCTTATGTATAATTATTATTTTGCACATAATGTCCAAATGATTTTGATTACATTTACTTTTTTTTTCTTCTCGTATTTCTTTGGTACTTTGAACTGCAAAATTAAGAAGGATGATTTTTTTTCTCTTGTCCGTAAGGAAGACGATTATCTGTTTTTGATGATTCAATTTTTCATGATTAGCTGTGCTTAAATGAGCATCTCACCCCATCTTTTATTTTTAGAATTCTAATTATGAATTAATTTGGTTAATTTTGTAGTGAAATGTTAGAATTAGAATTTTAGAAATAATTTTAAGAAAAACAGACGTGAAGCAGATGATTTCTCATTTTTTCTGAAACTGCTTGATGGATATCTAAAGACCCCTCAGTTACTTGATATGGTCGAATTTAATCATAGTCCCTACCCAACCAGACGTAGACTGCCGTTACCTATAGTTACTCATCGTACTAGTTACGGTGACAATGAACTCATGACCAGGATTTATTTGGCAACAACAGGCAACGTGCTAGGCTACAAAAATACAACAATGACTACTTAATTCTATTCTTAAATTCTAATCTACTAATACTAAAATCAATTTTATCATAGGCTGCATTTAATTCCCTCATCACTCTACCCATCATCATGGGTTGGTAGCTTCTTCAAACAAGCAGCGATGTCTTATTGTCTCAGCTGGAAAAAATAGATTCAGAGAAGATAGAAGCTCTGAACAGTCCAACTTTGAAGTCAAGATGTCAAAACCAAACCATGAGCGTTGCAGTTGATCGACGACTTTCCAAAGATTCCGGGTTGAAAGTTTGACACATTTGCTGGTAGTTGAGATAATTGTGATCACGAAGGATGGGTTTTAAAAACCTTTTCTCAATTCCAATGGTATATTGCTGGTAATGAGGCGACCAAACCACACTACAATACTCGAGAACTGAGCGATAAAAAAGAGTTAACTGGACTCTGGACTTAAAATAAAGCCCAGCATTGATTTAGCTTTAGAAATTCTAAAAGCATGTTCGTTTAAATGAATGAAATAAACATAAACAGCTATAAATAATTCCCACACAATTTTCATGGTGTATTGATCGATCCAATAATTATATCTTGAAATTTGTACATGTGACAGTACTGAGCCTAAATTTATCAAATAATAAAATTATGCAAAATTAACCATTTTATAAATAAAATAAAATTCTTTAAATTTAAATTACAACCCTTCTTCTCTAATACATAGACACACATATATTTTTAATCCTACTCAGACATATAATTTTTGGGACAGTCCTAATTATATTTGTACCACTTCGACCTTTATCTCATTATTCATTATTTTCTATATACACGTACAATTCTGAAACGTAGTCATTTAAAATGACAAAGATGTAGAAATTTTCTACTTCTTAGAAAATTTTGCGCGTCCTTTTGTATTAATTATTATTATTATTTCGTCACATAACTTACATAGATACACATTGTGAATATAATGATGATAATAATAATAATAAGACCCATCTATTGTATCAGGCGAATCGCTCATTTGCATGTTGATGATGAATAATGTAATAAATAAAGTGAAATGAACAGACAAAATGATCTAGAGCTTGGTTATATATGATGACAAAAACAGGAAAGGGAACATTTCTCATTATAACATTCATTATAATAATAATAATAAAACAGTACTTAAATGTAAAAAAGATGAATGGCAAAAGGAATAATATAATTTTATCGATTTTAACGCTTCTCATTCCTTCATTATCCATTTATATACAATATTTATTTATATAATGATAAATGAATTTGGATAGCTAATTTAATTGTATAACCCTTTATTTTTCTTCGTCTTATGCATAAATATACTTATAATAAAAAAAAATAATATTACGAATACAATTCTGTTATGTCTTTTAAATATTTAACTCAAATAATTTTCGTTGCAAACATTTTATTATAATTTTTAATTAATTTCATTTCATTTCAAAAAACTTATGAGATGGACCAAAAAAAGGCAAAATTTAAGAAACAAATCATATAAGATGATTATAGGCGTGGTTTTTTTTATATTTATTATTATTAATTCTTTTTGTTTCTAAAAAATTATCTTTCAATTTTTCGAGACTCAGAAACGCATGAATGCAATTTCATTATTTAAAATTTATAATATATTTTATAAATTACATTATTTATAATCATCATTCTCATCGTCCTCGTCATCATCATCACAATCAGCACGGTGTGTATGTGACCTGTGTGTGTATAATACGTTTTTAATTATATATTTCTGACTGTTACAAGGGGTTCTCTCATATTATTATGATTATACTTAAGGAACATTTATAATTACCACATCGTCGTCATCATCATCGTACAAAAATAATAATAATAATAATACATTATTATAATAATAAATGATTTTCATGTTTTATATCCATTTTGAAAAGTTGTTGCTAAAGTATATGGACTGTAATAAGTTAGTTTAACCTTTATATATATGAAATGAATGAATATATAAGGAGTTTTGAAACAAATTAAAGAAAATTGTAAAAATTTTCATTATAAATTATTTTTTTTTTGGATAATTATCAATTTTAAATGTAGGAAATTTATTTTAATGAAAATGTTAGAGAAAATCTATTAACGTGTAATGTATTTCGATTACAATGGTTCATATTAAGAATATATAAATTGAAAGTTTAGCTTTTGTAGAACTGAAATAATTAAATTGCATTGCTTAAATTCCAGCTTCGAAAATCAAGAAAAATGTGTGTAAAAAGTTTACTTGGCTTAATGCAAGTTGGTTCATTGAAACTTAAATAGAGGGCGCCATATCAGACCAGTTCTCATTTATGAATGCGAAATTTGACCTCTGACAAGAAACGATTAAAGCAGATAGCTCACTTTCGAAAGTTAGCTCCTCCGATATCACAGAAAAGAATGTTAACAGAATTACGCAGAACCTAATATAAGAAGCGTACTTAAAGAGAGTTGACTATATAATTCATTTAAGCCCGAATTGAGCACCAAGTTACACTACTAATATTATAAAAAAGATATCATATTCAATATCAAGTGTGTCAAAGAGCGTTGGACGTCCAATAATGAGGTGAATTCATGGAGACCAAGAAGCTCTCCATACCATGCAGAATTGGAGAACGATTGCTTAGGACACATAAGCATGGAATTGACTAATCAACTAAGACCGTGACAGAAATGACAGTCTATGTTGAGACTTAACTTTGTATGGGAAAGTGGAAGGTTTTGAAAATTCAGTGGTTTTCGGATGGAAAATGATTTTAAAAAAACTAAAATCAACGAACTACTTTATTTTGCTGAGAACTAGATCTAACTTACTTTTCAATAGCTTATTGGACACTGGATCATCGAATTTTAACAAGCTACCTGATCAACTGAAGAAAGAAACAAATGTAGTGCTCTTCGAAACGGTCTTGAAATCCTACGTCTTAAATATCTAATAAATGACTCCTTGATAACTGCTGAATAACTTTTTGATAACTTGTAAATAATTTCTGAATAACTTCTAAATGACTTCGAACTAAAACTGGAACTGTCTGAGCTTAGTGAGTGCTCAAAACTAACAAACCTGAATTGAACTTATCTGAATCAAAAAATACTATTAATTGATTTTCATAATTCAATTTAACTCTTAATACAAACTCAATTCAATGAGAGCTCTTTTGATTCAATTCTCTTAACTGCAGTATGGTCATCTTTAAAACCTATCCAAATAATAAACTTAAAACATTCAAATTGCATTTAAACCCATTTTATTTGAAAAGTATTCCAAAACAACATCCCCTTATTATAATTATATACAAAAAATAATTTTGTGCATATACAATCAAAATGGTTAAATCAAATTAATCGCGCAAGTGTTAGAAGCACTCAATTTTTTTTTTCAATTTTTAATTTTCATTAACAATTCTATTCTATAATAGGATATTATTTGAACATTTTGCGATGAATTGAACATGAATGTACATAAATTAATGAATATTTTTTGTTGCTTTGTTAAAATTATGTTCATCTTGATTTCTTTATTGATTGAGTTACAAAAATTATTCAAATTTTAAATTACAAATGCTTATTCTGAAAAAAAATTTATCATTATCATTATTTTTTTTGTATTTATTAGAATAAGCACCCATGTACATACAATTAAAATGTTCAAAAACTCATATTAAATGTATATTGTAATGTTTAGTGTAGTTATTATTAAAACAGTAGGCAATAAACCCTTTTTATTTCATTTCATTAATGAACCCTTTTTATTTTATTATTATATACATAATTTTATTTTTTTTTTAAATTTTACTTCTTTAACATTAATTGAGTGCAGTATGCGCTACTGTGTTGAGTCAGTGTTTCATATAATTATGTTAAACAATTGTATGCATTATTCCATCGACTTTGCAATTTATAATCAAATAAAAAGGAGAGGGATTTTTATTTTAAAGTGTGTCTATATTCAAATTTAGGAACATTGTAAATTTCCTTCATGGTTAATCTAATTATCGAAAGTTGTGTGATCATGTGATTGAAATTCAAAACTTTGTAAAGAAATAAAACAATGGTCCTAAAAATTATTCTCCGTATCATTGTCAATAAATCTTTAGTATTTCATTTTATATGCCTTTTATTGTGTATAAACCGCATAACTAACAACAAAAACATTCTATTATATGACACATAGCTTTTTACCTTTTAAATGTGAGTATTAATTTTTGAAGTAGTACCCACATTAAAATTAGGTGCGCTAAATGTGTCTAATAATAATATAATAAAATGATAATAATACAAATAATAACACACTATAGATAGATGTATTTTGAGAGAAATAATCGTAACAAACAAGATAATGTCCTGTTTCTATAAATTCAGAAACAAAAATAATAATAATAATAATGTAATAATAAATGGCAAGCTTTTTTTGTGTATGGTACACAGAAAAGTACCTTGTACATACAATTCAAATTATTATTATAAGTATATAGAAATAATGTTATACAAAATCGTATGAATGAAAAGTTTCATGGCTTTTGTTTTTCTTCAAAAAATTTATGTATGATAGGAATGGGAAAAATCGTGCATTTATTATTATTATTATTCTAAATCCATTATTATATGTCTCTGTATTATTATCATTATAATATTCTTTTACATAGACAAAAATATAAAGGGATATGAATTGAATCAGAGTTTGTAAATGATGAATTAAGAATGATAATGATTTTGTATAAAAAAATTATTGCTTGCTTTGAAAACATGAAGATAATAATATTCATTCATTATTATCCTTAACTCATTATTAAATTTATATTTATTATTATTATTACGGTTCATCTTATTGTTTCATGTATAATTATAATAAATTTTATGATTTTAGTATAAGTATAATGATAAATATTTACAATGATATTTATAATTTAAAGTATATCGTTATTATATCAGGGATACATAAAAATTCCATGATCATAATAATAATATTTTATGTATATATTTATTATATTTTTGGGATGAAAAAAAAACTTTTATTTTTTATTTCAACAAACAATTAAAAGGTGTAAAATTAAAGCATTATAAACAGACATAAATTTTATCTGTACAACACTTTTTCTTCTCACTCTTGTTCTACCTTTAATACAACGTTCGATCGTTGCCTTTTGTGTTGTTATTATTATTATGTTAAACATTATCATCATCATTAATATGCATCATAAATTTATTTATATTTATTTTTTTTTTAAAATATATTAAAGCATCATATTTTAATATAAAGGATAATGTCACATGCGGAAAATATGCGGGTATCCTTCACACCTGATGCAGACTACATTTTGTGATTTCATCATCATTTAGATTGGCTATCAATATTATTTTTATTATTTATTCTGGATAATGTATCATATTTTTTTTTTGTTAAATAAAAAGTAAACGGAAGTTTTTACTTTTATTAATCCTTTTTTTGTTTGGTATTGAATTTTACTTATCAATGATAATATTGAAAAGGCAATATGTCATGAAATTTCTTATTAAGTTATTATGGTAATATATGAAAGGTATTTACAAATAAAAATATCAACAATTCTAGATTTTTTTGTTGGGGAATACAATGAAAATTATTCGTTATTGTTATTTGCACTGTAAATATTTTTTTTTCTTATACCGATTTCATTTCGCAGTAAGAAATTTGGAATTGAAGCTCATATATGATTTACTCATCCTATCTGATACTACTACGAGTACTACAAAATCGTTCACTGCTTCCCATCACTCACACCTACTCTAGATTTATATGGAGTTCATGTAAAAGGTGTTCTTCCATTGAAAGGAATTCATGTGTTTCAAGTTTCGCGGATGGTTACACAAATTTTAAACAATGATATTTTTCACCATACAAATTTCACACTTTGCGATCATTTGAGAAGTTTGAGAGACTCGTTACGTATTGGTACCCCAAGAGCACGAACATCTCTTGGTGAAAGACAACTAGCCTGTGTTGGACCCAAATACTTCAATCAGCTTCCAGCTGACTTGAGAAGAATCAGTAACACTTCCAAATTCACTCGTGAACTTAAAACTCATCTACCCTAAATTTAGGAAGAACTTAAGCTTAAAATAAAATGTTGTAAGTATTTTCATAGATCGAATGTAGTTAACTGAAAAAATTAAAAGTCAATTAGATTGAAAAAAAGACTTAAGACTTGTACTCGACTCTATTCGATGATTTGCGAGAACTCACCACCTCAAATTTCACCACCCTTGGGACATCGAACACCTCGGCCGGATCGTTTCAGAATGGTGTAACTGAGTCTCGATCGTGGTCTGTTCGTACGCGACTGGCCTAGTTCTCGTTTGTACACTTCATCATGGTCGATTCTTACTACAGTAAATGGTATATGCTGTGGTCCTAAATGTTGATTTTGTTATGTTGAACCGTGTTTCCTGTATTGAGGAAGGGTAAGAAGGAACTCAGCTTTTTAATGTTTCAAAACATAATTTGTGTAGACTTTCGAAATTTGACTTTATTTTCACTTTTAATTTTAATCAGGTATGGATTTTGTCCTCCCACTTAAACCGTTCCAGCGTTTGCTTAATGAAATCTAGACATTCGTAAATTTATTCCAAAATTTCGACAGGAAGTTCCGGCACAAAATTTCATCACAGTGTACTTAAGCAATGGTATTTAAAACAAACTGTTTTTTTGTATGTGTATTTATAAAATGTGCTTTTGCAAATAAAACTATTCAAAGGATTTTGTATAGCAAAAAACTGTTAAAAGATATATAGAAAGGAAGGAAAGAAAGAATGTTGATTATTTTTATACGGTATGTAACTACGACACTAAGGCACGCGACTAATTTTTAACATGGTTTGAATTCTTTTTAAAGTATGAAGTAAAAAAAAAATATTTTATGTGGAATTATTTTATAATAATGATAATACTAATAACAATTATGATTATGAAGATTTTTTTGTATCATGATTATAATCAACAGATTGAAAAATATTATAAAACGATCTGATGAAAATTAAACATGAAAAAAAAACATCTTGATGATTACTAATTTTTTTCTTCTTTTCATTAAAATAACTCATGATGTTATGAAACACTAATGACTATAATGAAATGATATTAATTAAGAATAATTATTTTTCAAGGATGTTTAACACAATCTGTATTTATATACAAAGTTAAATTCTGTAGATACATTTAAAATTTAATAATAATGTGGACGCGATAAACTCATTATTATTATACCAACACTCTTTTGCTACTAACTAACATTAGAGTTGTTAATAGAGCAGTAACGTCACGACTTGATTATATTTTATAATTTATTTGTGTTAATAGTAATTATAATGTGATACATTTACTTCTTTCTGATAATGTAACGTAAATAATGTTAAATGTCAATTTGATTCTCTTTGAGTTCAAATGATTTTATATAATGAGTAGTTTTTTTTTAATATTTATATACCGGTAAAATTGCATCTTTTTTCGTAATAAAAATGAAATATGGAGACAAGAACTATTAAAATAAAAAGTATTAAATATTATACTAATCGATAAAAAGGCACTGCGTATGTCTAATTGTGTGGCATGTGGTATCCAGTAATTATAATGAGCAACTTATGTATACTTAATAATAATAATAATAATGATACATGTATAATATAAATTAGCATGTTTTTAATATAATATTTACGTTGTGAAGTATAGCAGTTGAAAGTAAAGCAATAAAAATATAAAATAAACTTAGTCTTACAATTATATACACATCGCAACTAACATTTTATACAGTCATATATCATTACAATATATAATAAAATTATATAAAATATCAAATTAAAATTGTGAATAATTTGTACAATTTTACAACAACATTGTATTCCAGTTTTAATTTGTATCACTAAATGCAGTTTGTACTTAACATTAAGTTAAAAATGTGTATTTATTAGTAAAGTAAGTGGTTTATAGCTTTTTAATTCTTTTTTTAAATTTTTTTCACAACAGTCATAAAATATAATTTGTGTACTAAAGGGTACTAAATTCTTAAACAAAATCAATTGATTTTTTAAAAATAAATTAACGAAAAAAAAAATCATTTAAGTTTTGCACAACATTCATTTCATTCACGAGATAATTATTAATAATGACCATATCAATTAATTATGTCTTTATAAATTATCTTCAGTTGGCATTTAATATAAATTAAACCGCTGAAGCAAAACATGATTATGGTTCGAAAGTAATGTAAGTCAGAAAAAAAAATATATATTTATCGGAAACATGCTTTTTAAGTTAGAATTTAATATGGTAATGCCATTAATTTGATTAAAATTAAAATTATCAAAATAATTTAATGCGAGTGGTGTTTCAACTTGTACAATTTATATACGAATCCATTATAAGGAGGTCAGTCAAAGGTTGTTAATTTTGACGCTTTATTTACTTTTAAAAGCAGCTCTAAAACGATATACAGGTTTTGACTGATATTCAACGATTCATAAAAGCTCTGCGAAGAAATATCTGAAACTTCAAAAAATCTTTGATGTGACTGTGATAATTTAGAGGTTAAACGACACGAAATCTTTGGGTAAGTTTATTCTGATCCCCAAGCCTTTGAAGGCTATCAACTGGAACTAATTACACAATTTAAGAATTTTTTAAGAGTTTTTGTAAGAACTACTCTTTTAGTTTTCACAAATGAACCTTCTGGAACCAAGGTAGAGCCTTTTTATATCTATTGAAGTCTTGGCCAGAACATTTATTTATATATTTATTTTTTCTCCTCATAAGACCACTCACAATGTGTCCTTGAAGGTATGTCTTTCATCTACATGAAAATTAAATCTATTAATCTATATGATGCAAATTATTTTGATATTACTCTACATTATCGGCTTATCCTAAAGACCTCTACTTTTGATGCGTACAGAGAGTGGAGTATCTTGCTACGGTGCGGTAGTATAAATTTTTTTCTGCTCTATACAGATTAGTACCAACTTGTGATCAAGTTCCATGGTGTGTGTTCTGCTTTTTTATAGCACTATACCATCCAATCAGGAGAAAACAACAGTATATAGTACTGATGATTGTCCGCTCTGAGTATCGAACCCAAGCCATCCAGTTGCAAAGCGAATGCTTTAACCACTAGACCAATGAAGCGGATAATTATAATGATGGAATCTATTTTACTTTCATATCAGCCTGTTGAAAATGGGTTTTCTACAGATTCAGAATAGACACGAAGATGAAATGCTTTGAACTATGTTTCTCGATTATTTTTCTTCAAGAAATGCAAACCCCTATGCAACCTGAACTGATTGAGAACAACACACCGAAAAAGCAATTATCTTATAAATAAATGGAAACTGAGAGATGGTTCTCCTGGTCCATGTGAACATCAATACCAAACCACTGGCCACCTACTTAAAGAATGTCCAATAAACAAATTCAATTGGTCTCTAGATGACATCAAAAAACCTAACACAGGTTGAGATCCTAACTTTTCCAATCACGACATAACCTTGTTTCACACAACTCAAAAGCATTCTATTTGTTTTACAGTGAAGTTATTTTAATCACGCGGTTTTAATTTTTATGAACTATTATAAGATCAATTCAAATTTTATAGATCTACTTTTTTATCTACTTTTAGATAAAACAACTTTGTTGCTTATTATTTTCTAATGATCTGTACTTTGCATATTATTATGAATCATTCACTTTATTACAGGTTTTAAACGATAATTTTATTTAATTTAACATTATTCAATTCAAACGTGCTGTTTTTTTTATTATTATATTATTCTTAAATAGTAACTTAACATTTCCAACATTGTATTATCCGGTAAAATACTAATACTAAAATAAAAAGTACGCGTAAACTGGTTAATTAATCATAACTAATCATCATTACCATTAATTTTATTTTATAAATTTAATGTGTTTAGTGCAATTAAAATACAAATACAACAAAAAAAATATCAGAGAGTGATTTTGCATTTTTTCATTCTTAATTTCATTTTAAACATAATGAGCTATATACAAAAGTTCATATAAATTAATAATGAACACGAATGTGTTTTCATCATTAATATATGAAAAAAAACGCCAATTGATAATAATAAATTACATTACACACACACACACACACACACACACACACGTACAAACAAAAAAAAAGAAAAGTACAATATTTTAATTATTATCTGTATTTATAATGTGATCGCCTTACAACGTATAAATGTTATAAATAAATGAATAAAATTCAATATACCGTCAGACAAGATGAATAAATTGGCAGCTCCCATAAGTAAATTCACATATTAAAAAAAAAAAAATATTTTTTACACAACATAAATATGCGTACACATTTCCATATCCATTAATTTCAATACAAGAGCATTTGTAGTGAGATGCACATTATAATATTTAATTAGAGAAGTCAGAATCCATGTTTCATCGTACATGCAAAAATGGTAAAATATGCAAGCGTTAATTTATTACATTGTTCTTCTTATCGTTTTGAGTTAAATATGTGTATATTTATATACAATTTGCATTATGTGCCGACGTAACGATTAAGTCCATAAATGAGCTTCAACAAACGCACCACAAAAAAAAATTAATAAAATAAAACAAGATCAAAGAAAATTAAATTATTGTAAATGAATTTTGTTCCTTTTTTTAAAAAACGAAAACGAGTTTATTTCGTTACTTTTAAGTTGGATTGCAACAGTAAATTATTTTCAATAATTTGTTCGATTATGTTCCAGATGAAAACAGAGTGGTAAAAAGTATAATTCACATTAATTATTGCAATATCTGTGAAATTATTAAGTGCATTTCTTAAAATAAATCAGAGAATCAACCTTGTAAAGAAAAATTTCTGATTATTTTAATTTTTAACACGTTTTAAATGTATTTTAAAAAATTTAAACAGACTTTGCTCACCTTTATGGGCTTATTTAAGAAGGTTTCACTTTCAACTCTTCTCCGGAGGAATCGTTTTTTACAGTAAACGCTTTATGCTTAAAAAATTTTATCGACAGAAAAAACAATAACTGAGTATAACAATTTCTATTAGGATTGTATTAAGAAAAGTTTGTCCTCCTACAATAAAAGTGAATTGTATACAGGGTGTTTTCAATTTGAATTTGACCCTTTTTTTGAGATTCGTTAGTCATTTTTGACTCCTGAAAACTATTTTTTATGATGTTTCTTTTCCTTTGGGCATCAAAATATCCTTTTTGAATATTTCTTAGACCTTTTAACTATTTTTTCATTTCCTTAGCTTTTTTGATTATCACATTTGAAAATACACTGTAGGTAAAATAAGTAAGACTATTCTTCTACAAGTTTCAGAACGGCGAGCAGTCCCTCAATGTTTGACAATATTTGCTATTCATGACTTGTTAAAATGATCTCAAGATCGATGAAGTAAAATTTAAGTATGTCTTTCATTGTCTCTCTCTCTCTCCCTCCTCAAAAAGCTCCCTCTCTAGATGATCGTTTGATGAGAGTTTATTTTCTTTTCTATTTTATATAAGTGATTTTAGAGTTCAACTTTTTGGCTCAGAAGATTATGTCGTTGAACTTATTTGCCGAAGGGAAGGTGCTGAGAAGCTATTTCCCCCGAAAAACGAGAGATTATATAAATGCAACAAAAAAGAATTACAAATTTTTTTTTTTGGGTGCCTAGTTTCTTGAATCTGTTACTTTTTTCAATAGGTAGGAGGTGCAACAGCGTAGGATGGTCACCCTCCCAACACCAAATTTCCCTTTGTACAATCTGATTAAGTGCGTCACAAACGATGAAGATCTTGCAATTTAAAAATAAATTATAACAACAAAAATCTTCTTTTAAATGCATCGTTATTAATAATTATCTATTTGACCTTTTTCTTTATTATAAGTGTATAAAATTGCATTTGCATTTAATATTTTTGTCAATTTTCTTACATTATATTAAAGTAAATATAAATAATAATTTTCATATGACCCGTATTTAATTATATAAACTTTGTAGATATGTGTGATGTGTTATTAAATGTCCACTTTGTCTCTTAACTCATCTTTAGTTCAAATGTACAATTTCACTCACCACTCATTCATAGTTCTGTGATAAATTGCAAAGTGTTTTCATATTTTTTTTATGACGTTTTGTGAAAATGAATAAAATATTAAAAAAATTAAAAAAAAAAGATAATATTAAAGATCCATAAAAACAACGTTTATTTTGATTCATTTTTTTTTCACATGCATATATTTTGTGATGTGTATATTTTGGAAAATTATATTGTTTACAATTTTTTGAATTGAAGGTGGGTGAATGTGTTGTGTTTATTTATAAATAAATTACTACTGGATAAAAAATTAAATCATATTTAAATTATCTGACTGTCCATGACTTGTAAGTTTTTTTTTTTGAAATTAAATTTAAATTTTTAATAATGATGATCTATTTTTAGACCGTATTCTAGAATATTTTACTTACAGAAATCCATTATTGTGTCTGATACAACAATAATATGTAGACTAATATCTTTTTATGTAGATAACAGGAAAAAAAATAATAATGAAAAAAAAATTACAGAATGAAATGTAAAGCAAATTTTAAAAATGTTACTCTGTAATAAATTATTGGATATCTGTTTTCATCTTTTTTCCGATATTTTTCCAATTATTTATTAGCTGACTGTCGACCATATACTTGAGTTGCTTATAAACTTTTACATTAACATATTATCATAAAAAAGCATACATACATTACTTGTAATAAAATAAATTTAAAAAAAAAGTGTAGTAGTAATCTCACACATTTGCCCAATATGAATGAAAAAAAGAAGCATAACACACACACACACACACATTACTTATCACGCACAGTATGCAAATATTGCAAAGTAGCATGAGTGTGGTAGCATTGGAAGCTATTTGACTGTAAAATGCAATTTAAAGTTGCAAGACATGTATATTGTATATGTCTGTGTGTATGCTGAGTTGTTGTGTGTTATGTTAAAGAAGAGATAAATGAAGAGAAAGAGTGAAAGATGCAACAACAAAAAAAAGTTAAAAAACAGAAAACATTAATTCAAATCTCTTGTTACGGTAGGCGAAGCGGTCATCAGGTTATCCGAAAAAAAAAGAAACTACACACAACAATTTAAATCAGCACTTAGACAAGAGAACATGCGTTTTGTTTTTAAAATTATACATATACTTAACGAAACAAACAATTAATACGCCTGAATAATCCTTTTAACAAATACTTCAAATTAATATAAAACGCTTTCGTCTCAATAAAATTTCATTGAAATATTAAATTATGTTGAAAAAAAATTTTGTATATAAAATTAAAGTCAATGAATTATTATTTGGATGATTAATATCTTTTGATTACAATAAAAATTGCACACACGTCAACATCCAAATAAAATAATAATAATAATTACAATAGTAGTAAAAAAAATGAACCCCTATTTCATTTAATTCATAAAGTTTTAATAATTATTGAAGTAAATGAGTACTTTTAAATTTAGAATTATATTGAAGGAATAAAACGCTGTATAATTCATGCTGTTCATTGTTAATAGAAAATCACATTTTAATTTTAATCGATATTTTTATTGTATTTATAATATAATTTTATTTCATAGAAGCAATATAAAGTAAAGTTTTTGGTGATAATAATATAATTTACGGTTTGTATTATGGTCGGCGTGTATGATATCAGTGATTCCGATATACCGGTTTTTCCAACGTCAAATCGATAACAAATTTATAAAACATAATATTTGGGGTAGGTTGGGTCAAAGTCACTTACTTTACTTACCTAACCCGCTTAACAACCATTTCCTAGCCTTGGCCTGGTCAAGAATTGAATTCCAAAGTTCCCTCTACTGGGCCTGCTCTTTTCTGTTTCTTTCTCGTAGCTCCTATAGATCTGCCTCGATGCATCTTACTTTAGGTCGACCCACACTTCCCCAGTATTGATTCCATCATAAAAGTGAAGGTGTCTGTCCTGCTTAGCTTTCTGAGAAGATGTTGTCACTTTCCTGAACTGAACCAGGTCTAGTTAACTTTTTTCTTTAGATGTTTCTCTAGATTTGGTTCCTTCTTCATCATATATGATGGCAATTGTGCATACCCACACAATAAACCCGTGTGTAGGTCTGAGTGCTAGTTCTTTTCTGAGATCACCCTAGAAATCTAATATGATCTGACTATTATTGATTCCCAATACTATCGTCATCGGCCAAAAGAAATCTTTCCATTTTTCCATCATTGTCTATTACCGGTTCAAAAAGTTACTTTACATCGCATCCCTATTTCATGATTTCTTGAGTATGATTATCAATGGTTCTATGTAAATTTGTCATGTTAAATCACCCCTTTAAAATTGAGATTCCTAGAAAATAGGGTTATCCAACTTTTGATCACCACTCACATTGAAAAAATATTAATTTAAATTTAAAATATTGAATATTCATTCATAATTTTTTTCATAACTCAATTTAATGTAGAACTTTTAAAAACGTATTATTTGTTATAAAAATTTCTATAAAATAAATTGTATGTTAAAGTATTGTGCAACTAAAAGGATCACCTCCCCTTTTTTTGCAATTATATTTTATAATAAAATATAATCATAATTATAATGAGTATTTCTAGAATAATAATATTAACAAAAGTATTGGACTTTACTTTGAATTGAATGCACATTTAAAATTTAAATTTATACACACTCACACACACACACCCTTGAATGATTTTAATAATATTCATAAATTACTTTTTTGCTATAATACATTTAAAATGTTAAGATAATTATAATTATATTTTTCTGATATAAAATTTATATATGTATAAAGTGAAATTAAACTTTAAATTTATTCTGTATAATTATGATTTTGTATTCATATTAAATCAAGGATACTTGAAAGTTTTTTTTTTGTTTTTTTATTGTTAAGTGAGTCCTTTTGTAATTTGCTTTTTTTTGTTCTTTGATATTTACAGACCGATATGCTACCTTGTCATGGCCGAAGGTTTTGAAGAATCTGAAACAAATAATAATAGTAATAATTGTGAGGGAGGAGTAATGATTGGTACAGTTATGCCATCTCTGGCATCTTCCGTTAATTTTGGCAATATAAAAAAAGAGCTGGAATCAGCTTGTGTAACATCTAAAATTCACTTATCTCCAACGAGTGATAATGATGAACGAAATCGAAGTCCTGAAATGCAGAAAAGAAATGTAAAAGAGGTAAGTTAACGATTCTCAATCATACTTTAATTTAAAATGATATGCTCAAAATATATATAATTTTATGATTATTGAGTTAAAATACAAAAATATAATAAAAAAAAAACGTTGAAACATATTTAAAGTTATTAAACATTAATTAGCCTGAGGTATTATAAAATGTTTAACTCTCAGATCAAATTGCAAACACACATTTAAACAAATTCTTTCAGTTTTATACATTTTACATTTACATTCAAACATATCAAGCATTAATGAGTTAAAGACTATCGTAAAACTTTATTTATTTATAATTTATTATGGATATTATAAAATACTAACTACATAAACATATCACTTCATTTAATATCTTGCTGACTCTCTTTCTGTGTTTATCGATATTTATATTTTGTGTTACAATTACCTTTTTTTTTTATTATTAATAATATTTTTTCAATGTATTATTAAAATTATTATCGTTTCTACTTTTGTATTTATAAATTATTATAAAATGACCATCCTAAACATAAAATTATAAATATATCGTAAAATTATTAATAAAAGATTTGAAAAGTTGTTTTCAGTGGTTCATGTAATCGCATTTTAGTTACAATGTCAAATAAAAGGGGATCTTTTCCAAATCAAGACTAGGATAACGTCTTGGAAGATACTCAAATAAGATGGGGCTTATTTTGAGCTCTATCACCTCAGAGCTAGATCAGCAGTAATACAGAGAGAGAGGGGGATAAGGATTTAATAAATTTACTTTATCAAGCTTCAGGTCGATTTGGGAAGGTTCATTTTGAACTAAGACAAACTTATACCTTTAATCAAGATTTATGATTCAGAATCAAAGTCCATTGAATTGGTACTCCGCAAGGGACCCCATGATCGTGTGTGTTGTTTGATTTAGTTTTTGATGATATCGTCCTATGTGTTCAAAATTGTATTATTAATTTTTAAGCTGATGACGTTTTATTATGGGCTTTCAATGACTCTGCTGTGAATAAAATAAACTGCAATATCCAACAAATCTGTGACTACTCTAAAATGGTGAAATTAAACTTAAATATAAATAAAACAAAAGCCATGATGATAAGACCAGCAAATACATATGTAATTAATATGAGAATTGACGATGTCGAAAAAGAGAAAGCAGATGAATTTAAATATCTAGGAATCACAGCTGACAACAGATTCAAAATATGACTGGAAATCATCTCATCACAAACCATAAGCGCTCAAATGATCATTTTAATCGGATTGAAATTGTTACTTGGGTTCTATGTGACTACGGACAGAATTATGAGACAATCAATCATATAATCTGGCAATGTCCACTTATTATAAGAGGAAACTTAACACAGGATTTGACGCAAATGAACATTTTCGAGGGCACTCCAACACGCGATATTCTTGGGACCAGGAATTTTAACGCAATTAAGACCCTTTCAGCAAATAGCAAGATCATCTGACGAAATAATGGACTCCCATTCATCTGAATGTTCCCTATTCTACAACTCTAGAAAAATAATGTCTTTATAGCCTAAGGTCGACAGTGAACGCTCTAAGGAATACAGATTAACATCATGTGAATTCATAGAAGTTCAAGACATTTCCGTACCGTTCTCATTGTCACATTTAAATTCTAATCTTCCACCGAATAACACAAAACATTAATGAATCGTTCATTGAAAAAATATTAATTCTCGTATTTTTATTATTATTCTCTTTATTTTATTATATTTTATAATATAAATAATATATTAACTGTTTATATGTACATTGTACATATTTATGAAATAAAATGAATCTTCCGTGTAGTGCATATACGTAGAAATATAATAAAAAGGAGAAGTATAATTGTAATTATGAAATTCAATTTGATAATAATTAATTTTCACGATATATCGTGAAATGAAATGTGAATTAAAAGACGTCTGACGGCTATATTTAAACATGCAGAGCAATGGCAATTATTATTTGTGAATCTGATTCCCTTCTTGTTTTTAATATAATATGCACATATTATACATTTAAACATAATATTAATAAATATATTTAAAGAAAGAACTTTGTATTTAATATTTATTAACATTATTATTGTAAATCAAAATAAATATAACTTTTAAATGTAAATGGTAACTGCATAGTAGCACGTTATTCAACTATTATCATGACTCATGTGTGTTTGTCTTTTATCACACTTACATTTGAGTTACAATAATTTTTGATATCTTTTCATTATTTAAGTTTGTCCACACAACATATAAAATGTTAAGTTATAAGAAATGATTCAGCTGTTACAAACAAAAAAAGAAAAAAATGTAATGATTAATAATACTTGAAATGCTTAAAACATTTATGTTTCATTTATATAAACAAATCATTCTAATCCTTTGCCATCTATATTCAAAATAATGCATTCATATACTCATGTAAAATATACAATTCATTTGCATTCACAATTTATTAATTTTTGTAGAAAATAATGGACGAGAAGCTAGAAGAATGAGACAGATTTCAGTTGAGAAGATACATTATTGTCGTTTTGAGAGACAAATCTAGACAAGTACACACATTTTAAATATGCTTTCTTTTGCCCATTTTCATTGCTAATACAACCCATTAATAGTCAGTCATCTAACCCCAAACATTTTATTATAAATATGTGTGTGTAGAATGGGTAAAAATGTCACATACATGCATTATTCAAGTTTGTACTAAATCTCTGTATATGTAATTGTGTTATTTGTGTGTATAAATGATGTGAATTTATTGTGTTTCAAATGTTCAAAAATATACAAACATATAAAGAAGGATGATAATATAATGGATTTTATATGCAATTTTATGAGAAATATTTTTGACTTTGTACAATTCATTGCAAAACAAGACAAGAATCATCAATTTAAAGTGTACAACAGAGACAAGCAAATAGGTATATATAATAAAAGTCATAATCATATTATTTTAAATTTGAAAAAAATCTTATTGTTATTTGAATAGATTTTTGTTTTGAAAAATTTGATTTTAATAAGAAATATTGTGTATGGTCAAAATTGTATCTTCGTAATTTTTTTGAGGTGTGGTTGTTCAACTTTTTTAAAATTAAAGTCATAATTTGTAGAAGGCCATTGCAAATTTAAAAGGGGTTTGCGTAAAATTGGAGAGACTTACGAGAGATACCTACTCGCTCGGGCCATTAAACTTTACAATCTCAAATGTCCCTTTTGCAGCTACTCAATTTGAGCAAAAGGCTAGATAAAGGTAGTGTCTGCTTTTAATGAGAGAATAAAAACTAAGCCTCATGGATGATGATAACAGGGTATGCCTGATGACCTGAGGGTTGGCTTCATAGGCGCCCTAAAAATCTCATCTGATTATAATATTGACGTGGGTCAAATCCAATTAACTGGCTCGATTTTGATGTCACTGCTCTTAGATGACAGTATAAAAGCTAAGGTCGTCCCTTAAGCTTCAATTAAGGTTTGAAGCTTACTACGGAAACTTCTGGGGTAATAATATGAACACGATAAGACCCTTTGAGATCGTTCTGGAACCCTAACTGATCTAAAACTGTTCAAAAATCAATTATTTGATCAAAAATTTGAGGTGAACTAGGTTTTGCAGTTACAATCAAAAGAACGTCATCTTTACGTTGGAACGCAAAACACCCATCACTGTAAACGAGTATAACGTTTTTCTAACTTGTCGTGGCCTTACATAAAAGAAAATAGTTTCTTAGCAATTCAAAAAAGAAGAAAGAGGAAAAAGTTTCTGGACATTATAACAATACCTGCACGTATTTAATTTTATTACTTTGATGTATAAAGAGTCCACTTCAAGAAAACTTATAGTTTAGAATTATGTTGCAAATAAAGGTTAGGGTGCTTACATTTTTCATATAAACAAAAAATTGAGTATACATAGTTTAATTGTAGTTTAAAGAAAAACCATCCTATTATTTTAACAAGACAAATTTTCCTTGAAAATGGACTCTTCATGTTATTGCTTGAGGAACTTTACAGATATTTTTTTTTGTGTTGTTAAATTTCAAAAACAAACAAAATTTGATATCTTTCGTCCGTTTAATAGTATTAATAATAATAATAATAATATTATTATGTTTGTTGGCTATTTTTACCTTTAAAATATAATTATTTAGTAAAACTATGGAAAAGTAAAGTATGTAAATTTGATGTGGGCAGTAGATTTACCTCTAAGATATTGCAATATATATTTATTTGTATAAAACTTTGAATAGTATGGACACTGGATCGTCTGTTTATTGTTTAAATTATAGAAAAATATATGGAACAAAAATTTTATCACAACCCTCCTTGTATTTTTAATGAAAAAGTTTCTCCTTAACATTACCACTTTAAAATACATTCATGAGTGCAAAATAAGTTTTAGCACAAAATTTATTATATAATTTGTAGTAAATAGTTTTGATCATATTAAATAATATACAATTAGGTATCAATGTAACGTACGTCTGTTATCTTTTATAGTTATTTTGTAATAAAATATCTAGGCAAAAGTCTAAGTTACATTTTGATTTGAAGATGACTTTTTTTATTCAAATTGCCTGCACTCAGGCCATCAGTCGGGCCCATTGTGCATACCCGTTATCAAAATCTGAAGGACTTAGCTTTTATCCTATCATCCTAAGTAGTCGCCATCTTTATCTAGCCTTCAACTCAATTTGAGTGCTAGAAAAAGGAGCATTTGAGATTGTAGAGTTTAATGGCCGGAGCGAGAATCAAACTGCCAACCTTAAGATTGGGCAAAATCTTTATTAGAATTTAGAGTTATCAGAATACCCTCTCACTGAAATCAATGCCTTACTTACTAAAAAAAATCAAGAAGTTCATAAAATTTTTATACATACTGGTAAAAAAATAAATTTATTTCCTTACAAGTTTTTTTCATTGAATTTCTGTAAAATACCAAACTATTGATTTAAATAAATTTAACAGAACTTCAGTATTTTATTTTATATAATTTTTTTCCATGTATCTCATAAATATAAATTGTAATTTGAATAATATAATTAGAATATCATATCAGACTTTTATATAGTAGTATATAAATTATTTTAACATTTTATTGAATTCCTCTTTGATTTCATTATAAATTATAATATTTAATTCAAGAATTCAATCAAAATGTAATGTAGAATGTAAAGTTGATGTAAGAATCGAAGAATGTAAGAAATGGTTATTATTTACTTTTCATTCCCTTATATCATGATCATCATAATAAAATATAATATGATTTTTTTTTTATTATAAACTATTTGAATGCAAATTATATCGTTAAATTATTTGGCTTTTTTAGAGTTGTTTTTGTTGCAATGAGCTCTGTTATAAGGATAGGAAGCATCGAGCAATTCTTATCAACTTTTTGTTTTATTTGTGTATAATTTAACTTATCTTATCATTATCTCTAGTTCTGTTATTTTTTTCAAATATAATTACAAAATGTATTCAAATATTATGGAAAAAGAGGAAATATTATAGTTTGCATAACTATCCACAAGCCTAATTAGAAATAAGGATTATTTCACTGTGTATATACATTGAAAGTCTTTATGCATATTATGTAAATCTAAAATTTACTTATACCCTACAATTGTGTGTATATTAAAATTAGGAACATAGAATATGAAAATAATGTTAACAAAGGTATATTGCATATAATTATACACAGTAAATGAATGTAAATAGAAATGCAGGAGTAATTCAGTTTGAGAAAGTGGTATGAAAACCACTCAATGTAGCACATACTTATTTATAAGCTGAATGAAGAGATGTTCAAATAAATTAAGTTACAATATATATCTATACGAAGATTTTAATTTTGAGTGTATGCAGGACAAGATGAGACGATGAATGAAAATTATGGGAAAACATTTTCAATTTATAATTGAATATCTCTGAAAAGTAGATGAACAACACAATACATGGGCTCTTTACAACAAAAGTAGTCTGAAGTATACTTTACCCTTTCCTTCAAAATTTATGTTATTTTATCTTCGTCATAAAATTGCATGTTTTGTATACACTCATGTACATATACACAGAAAAGTGGACGTGTCGTATATTTATTATTATTATTATTACAATATAGTTGAGTAAGTATGTAAGCACACACACACACACACACACACACAACATACCTTTTTTGTTCAACGACAGTAAATGGAAAATTTAAATTTAATCGATAAATAAATCTTGCAATTTAGATCAAGCAAATTCATTCAACCATTTTGAATTCTCATTTCTTTAATTAAGTGTATTTAATTCAATCAAGTTAAAACAAAATGAAAATTATACATTAATGTAGCAGTTGTTCTAGTGCTAACATACAATGCGAAATTTAACATCAGCAGGAATTACAAAAACAGAAGTGCACTCGCTGTATTAAATGTATCGTTTGCAAAGTCAAACTCTTCTCTATTACACATATAACGACAAACAACCAACAACAACATCAAGAATGTAACATTGAAACACTTTTATTGCAAGATTTGGATGTAATCATTGCTGTTTGTGTGTTCCATCTCACCATGCATATATTTAATAAAATATATTAAAATTGAATTCAGTATTAAATTGTGTATAATATAATTTCGATTATTGCATACATAAATATGTAATAAATTTAAATAATGCATATAATTTTAATTCAGTGAAAAGAGAAACAGAAACAGTAGCTTAAAGATTTTTGTTGTGTTTAATAAACCAAATGCAAATTATTATAGAAATGATATAAAATAATCTTATCATTTTATATGTATAATTGGCCACATGCATAAAATTTACTTCTTTTTGTTGTTGTTGTTCCCTAATTTAGATTCAGAGAAATATAAAATTAATGAGTTTTTAAATTTTTTTTTATTGAATTTCTGTAGTCAGACAATTTATTTATCATAAAGTTGAGGTATTATTTACATAAAAACATTTTTAAATTAAATTTAAGGATTTCAGTGATTAAGTTTACCTGGTATCGGAGAACCGGTTGAAATGGCATTTTTTTTAAATTTATAGAATTATTTTTTTTAAATTAAATTATGGACATTAAAACTGCATACTTTTACGAAAATTTTACATGGAAAAATCAAACCTTGCCTTATTGTTGCAATAGACGGCAACTGTATGGAAAGTCTATGACAATTAAAAATAGTGTTTTGTTGTTTCGGTCCGAATAAAAGAATTTTTGGGTCAAATATCAGTCATGTATTAAGTTTGAAAAATTTTGTAAGAAAATGTTTTATAATAAATTTATTAATACCTTAGCTACAAATCTTTTGTTAGTATCACTCTCTGACTTGATAATTTAGCAAATTATTATTATTTTTATCTTTCGTCTAATAAAAGTACAGTCAACTAACTGCACCCTCGAAAGGTTTGCTCAGGAGCTTATTAGTGACTAAGATTCGATAAAAAACAAACTGGTCAACTTTTTCAAAATCAAAGGTAAAAATCAATCTCGGGTATTTACAAAATTAGCTTTATAAGTTGAAACTAGTTGATCAATTTTCAAATAATTAATGGAAAAGAAATACATTGAGAGTTTATGTATCGATGCGGATAATCTCAGTGGATTTACTGTTTCAATGTCATCATTATAAAGTAAAATCCTGACGATACGTTCATTTTTATTAATTGGCTCACATATTTTCCAAATACGATCTCTTTTGAGTTCAGTATCATCATTGTTTGAATCAAACGAAATTTGTCTTCAACAATCTTAATAAATTTATTTTTGTCTTTTAAAATTGACATGATAATATCAAAAATAGAAAGATAAGTGTAACTAAGTCATCAACTAATTTACCACCGTACGAGGTATTTTCAGCTCCTGATTGAAATCGTTGTCCTAGTACAAATACATTTCAATGGATCATAGGGTTGGATTTTATGTTTGGATCATATGGTTGGATCATATGCTTGGATTCTTTTTCTTTTGATTTAAAATAAATGCCAGTTCCTCAATAAATTCAGGTAACTTTACAACAATATCATTTGAATTAGAATCGGATGTCAAGAAATCGTTATAATAGGAGGTCAATTTGCCACTAATTTGTTTTAGAAATGAAATGAATAGTTCTATTTTACAGTCTTTACACTGGGATTGGCTAAGAGTTCGTGGATGGTTTTTCTCATAAGATTTTCAATTAAGCCCATTTTATTAAATGTACTTTAGTATTCATATATAAATATAATATAAAAATTTGCAAGAAGAAGTGTAAGAAGATGTCCAAGAGGCTCTACAATAGAGTTACAAAAATTGTATGACTTAAAACAAGCTACAAGATCTATTTGTATGATATCTGTAAAGAATTTCAAAATAAATTTATTATTTAATTAAATTAAAAATACCAGCGTGAGAAGTAAAGGGTTTATAAATTTTAATAATATCGCTCGTTCCGTGCCTAAAAGAAACTTTGCCAGTGTATAAGCATAACCGTAAAATAACCGACTGCTAAAAATATTGCCATTGCATCACTGATCACAATTTTGTTAAAAAACTACTATTTAATTATAAAATATCTTATACAAAACTTATTATTATGTTATTCGTTGTTTACTCAAAAAATTATTGTAATATAATATATTATCACAATAATTTAGGTGTTCTTTTTGAATCTAATAAATTTAAAATGTGTGTGTGCATAGACATTCTCTAAAATAAAATTATTCCATTTATAATTTATACTCAATTAATTCAATTATGTTAAACAAAGTTATATTAAAATAAAATTAGTATTTCAGTTTGTATCTATTTATGAAATAAGTTTTTTGGCGAAAAAAAAGCCTAGTTTCTTGTTTTCTCTTTACATAAATGATGATGAAAATAATTAAAATATGAAATAAGATTCACATGGAAGAAATATAATCTATGATGTTTTTAATTAAATTTCAATAATATATAACTTGAATATTATTATTATTATATTACAAATGTTTTATATTTATAAAAGTCGATAATGTATGGAGAAGATACAACATTTTATTTATTTCCATTCATTTATTTCATAACTTTTTATTTTATTTTTTTTTTTGATAAATAATAACTTATCTTCATATCCAGTACTAACTAGATGACTTATGATATGTGTTATACATAATAAATAAACGTAACATATTTCATGTATAAATGAAATAATATGTGAGTAATAATAATTAAAAATCATCTCACAGCTTATAAATTGCAATAATTGTTAAATGTCTATGCTCTTTTGAATGTTGTATGTTTGTTTCTCTTAGTAGACAGTAAAAGATAACTTTTAAAGGTGAATACAATAATATATTTTTAATGAATAAAATTAATAGAGTAGGGTGTTTCAATTTATTCAAAATTTCTTCAATTAAACGCAAAATAGAGTAAAAGAAAAATGAGCCTAAGATTGAATATACTTTTATCAGAAAAGCTTAAACTCATACATTTAAATAGGCGTGGCGATATGAGGCAGTACAATTTTTGCATTTTTTGACAGCAAAATATTTAATGTCTGTAGTTATGCGATACTTGTGCATAATTTTTAATTATTTATTGCTTTTAATATACAAATTATTGTACAATTACTTAATGAGAATTGCAATTTCATATCATAACATTATTCGAATTATTATTACTCATTCTTATGAACACTTGTATGGAATTAAGTTCAAATTAATGAATTTTATGAGGTGAAAATGATAAGTTTTTTTGTATTATTTATGCTTGAATATTAAGGCGGATTATTGGTGGATAGATTGGTCAAAAAAATTTAAAAAATTCTGATCCATCAAGGAAAAATTTTCAAAAGCTTTGAAAATTGTTAAGAATCATATCAAAAAGAACAGGATTAAAGATGATTGAAAAGAAACGAAACTTTAAATCAACGGTTTTTGACCATTTTTAAGGCGCTCAAGCCTCATTTGTGTAGGCATTCCAGGTACTTTTGATGAAAAATCGAGACTAGTGAAATAAAAAATCGGGATTTGAAAGCAAAAAGTGGGACAGTTAAAAACTATTAATTTTTTACTAGACTGAAGTTATCCACGACCTCATAAACTTCCTTGTCTGCCTCGAATGGGGATTTTTTGGACCTCCAGTACCCTTTCTGACTCCCTCGCAGAGTCGTCAACGACTTTTACCCTGATTTTCTTTTTTTTGCTGTTTTTAAACCTTTTTCTTCATGTAAATTACAAAATCAGCTCTCAGCGCCCTCTGAAGTGTCCAATCATATTGATGAAGATTGAAACACATTCAACTGCTAAATTTTCAAATTGAATCTAGGGAAATTAACATTAAATTTCCCACTCCCAATGCACCATTTTCTATTCATTCAATATTTTCAAAAATAATTGTTTTTCTGAAAAAATAATTTTCCTAATAATTTCATTCTTTTGATTCATTTACTGTTTTCATACATAAACACATTGTGATTTGCACTCTCATATCCTGACCACCCGTTAAAATTGTTAAAAAGAAAATCAAAATAATATAAAAAAATCAACATAATTTTTTATTATTTGCATGACTGGATCAAGTATGGAAAGCTATTTATAAAGCTTTTTTTTATTTTTTTTTTATACAGTGAGTTTTTAAAAGTTAACATCAGTCTTTATTGCTCTTTATGACTCTTTGTTGGTCTTTTTTATGACTCTTTATTGACCTCAATGACTCTTTGTGCATCTTTCATAGTCCTGCCCAGTCCTGTTAACTCCTGAATTATCTTTATTGCTCCTCATTGATCTTTATTGATCCTCATTAAACCTTAAATTGTTTTTTATTTTAAATTCATGACTCCTCATGACTCTTCATGACTCCTCATGACTCTCCATGACTCTTCATGACTCTTTATGACTCTTCATGACTCTTGATTGATCCTAAATTTTTTTTTTATCTTTTTTCAAAGAGTCAAAAAGAGTAATGAAGATCAATAAAGTTCAATAAAAATCATAAATGATCGTAAAAATGTGGAATTTTCATTCATTGAACACTTTTATTCAAATTTATTGATTTTTATTGAACTTTATTGATCTTCATTACTCTTTTTGACTCTTTGAAAAAAAATTAAAAAAAAAAATTTAGGATCAATCAAGAGTCATGAAGAGTCTTGGAGAGTCATGAGGAGTCATGAAGAGTCATGAGGAGTCATGAATTTGAAAAAAAAATCAAATTAAGGTTTAATGAAGATCAATAAAGATCAATCAGGAGTAATAAAGATAAATCAGGAGTTAAGAGGACTGGGTAGGACTATGAAAGATGCACAAAGAGTCATTGAGGTCAATAAAGAGTAATAAAAAAGACTAACGAAGAGTCATAAAGAGCAACAAAGACTGATGTTAACTTTTAAAAACTCACTGTAGATTAAAAAATAAAATAATAAAAAAAAACACTTTATGTGTATTTTGAAATAATTGGATTTAGAGAAGTTTATAATAAAAAAAATTAAATTTGTAGATGGTTGTTACAGATTTTTTTTTAAATAATTATAATGAAAAATTATTATCGATAATTAATACACAAAAAAGCATTAAATTAGGAACGAATAAAATATGTTATAAACATACATATATAATTGCTGGATATGAGGAGACTTACCTGACTCTGATAGAGCGAATATGAACTTTGAAATGGAAAAAATTTCAGGATATCCCAATAAATTTTCGATCAGAAAATCAGATTTGGATCAGTCTCCTCGTTTTCTGCAGTTTTATTATTATTAATATATATTAATAATAGTAATAAAGAAAAAAAAGAAACATTGTCAATTATAAATGTAGACTGGAATCAAAACAAACAAAAATAATAAAAATATTTAAAACTAAATAAAGCCCATTCTTGAGAATAAAAGTGCGTAAATTTAAATTTAAAACAGATGTTACATTGTTTGGCACATAATTTATCATAAGAATGCGCTTTGATATTAATTTTACAAATGTTATCGCTCTGATTACTGTAGAGATCATGTTTGTTGTCTAAATTAAATAAAATAATATAAATTGTATACCGCGATAAAATTAAAATTTGAAAAAAAAAACACAATTTCAATTATTTTTTTGAATCTCTTAATGAAAAGGGAACCGTGTTTGTCATTACAATATTAATTGATAGTAAAAACTAAAAAACTATGAATGTTTCGTTGAAAATTAAGAGAAAAATAAAAAAAAAACACGTCACACCACCTTAAAAAAAAAATTACAAATAAATGAATAAAAAATAGTTGCACCAAAATGTTGTTCGGTATTGCATTGAAATAATAAAAAAAATAATTAAAAAAAAATAATATAACAAAATAAAATATAACAGAAAATCGGTGTTTCAATGAAGTTGTTGTTTGAATATGAAAGATAAAATAAAAAAACGTCCTTTTAAAGCTTAAAGAAAATCACAATTACGTAGAAGTTTCTGTGCTTTGTAGTAAAAAAAGTATTGATAAAAAATGTTCTATTCCATTAAAAGTGAAATAGAACATGAATTTAATTTAAATTTAACCACACCATTAAATTATTTTCGAAAGGTCGTTAAAAAACAACTATACAGAGAAGTGAATTATTTTTTTAAAAAATAATAAAACATATAAATTTATTTCGATAACTAAACAAATGAGAAATAAAAATGAAAAATTTAAAAGCATACTGGTAAATGTTCAAATACGAATAAAATGAAATAAAATTATTTTTTTATTGAGTATTGATTACTGTTTTGGGAGTAGAAACGAAAAAAAACACTATAAATTGATAAGAGAAAAGAAAGTTGAGTAGAAATGTTACATTGAAAAGTTGAAAAAAATGAAAATGAAAAAAAAATAAATATTAAAAAATAAATCCGAACATTTAAATAAAAAAAGGAATATTGTAGTGAACTAAAATTAAATTAAAAAAAATTATAAAATGCTACAAAAAAATGCGTTGCTAATAGTTGATATTTATCAGTGAATATTGAAAATATTAATAAAAAAAAAACTGAAATTATAAATTGAAGATTATAATAAAGAATGTTACTCAAAAAAAAAATCTTATTTTGTTTGATTTTCAATTTCAAACACTTTTAGTTGAGTTTTTCTTGACTTCAATTTCTTACTAACGGTTATTCGCATAAAATTTGAATATGTACACATTTTAGCGCCATCTGATATTCAAACTGACAGGAAATTACGACTCAAAACCGAATATTTTAGTATGGCGATGTTACGTGCAGAACTACGCGGTACTTCAGGAAAAGAAAAACATTCAAATTAAAAACTAAAATAAAACTCAAGATTTATGTATCATAAATCATGTAAAAGTGGAATATTTTTCCGAAAATCAATATGAAGAATAGATCTACCTCGAAAAATGATGAAAGTAAGTGGAAATTTCTATAATTTAGGTCGCTGTGTTTGTAAATAAACAAAGTTGACCGGAATTTTCATTGTCATTGTTGTTTTTTTAATTGTATACGCATTTCTATCGATACACATTTTAGATAAACAACTTGTTCTCGGAATTCCTGGTGTTGATGAAAACTTTAATATTCACAAAAAAATCGGAGCTGGAACATTCAGTTCAGTGTATTTGGCCTCTTTGAAATGTGAAGCTCATGTGAAACGTGAAAATAGGAAATTTTTCGCGGTAAAGCGACTTATACCGACATCAAGTCTTAAACGAATTGAACAAGAATTGAAATGCTTGGTGAATATTGGTGGAACTGATAATGTGGGCGGAATTGAAGCATGCGTGAGACATGAAGATTCAGTGGCGTTTGTTATGCCATATTTAGCTTACGATAAATTCCATGAATATTTTGATAAAATGGATGTTGCTGAAACACGGTTATATATCAAAAACTTGCTTTTAGCATTGAAACGTGTTCATAGTTTTAATTTAATTCATCGGGATGTGAAGCCATCAAATTTTTTATATAATCGACGAGAGCAAAAGTGGATGTTGATTGATTTTGGTCTTGCACAAGAAGTTAAAGAATATAAGACTGAAGAGAAACCAACTTCATCAACTGCACAGAAACGACCCATAAAAGAAGTCCAAGCAGGCAATGAAAATGAAAATCAAGGTGTTCCAACAAATCCAAGTAAACGAATGAGATTAGAAGAGAAGACAGTCCAAACAAAAGAACAACCCAATAGCAAACCAATGGATGTTCTCTTCAAATCACCTCTCAAAACAAGTAATGTGGGAAATTTGCCAAAATTGTATACTAACCCACTTGCAACTGCGGTGAAATCCACTTGCATTGGTCTCAGTGTCAACTTACGAATGATGGAACAACGTACTAATTCTACAAATACACCAATTCGGACATCAATGTCCAGTAATGTTTGTTACTGTTATGGCAAGAGTCAGGTGTGTAATATATGCATTATAAAAAAAGAAGTACAAGCTAGTCGTGCTGGAACTCCAGGTTATCGTCCACCTGAAGTTCTGCTAAAATATCCAAATCAAACTACCGCAGTTGATATTTGGTCTGTGGGAATAATATTTCTCTCAATCCTATCAAAATGTTATCCATTTTTCAAGGCACATGATGACTTTAATGCATTAGCTGAATTGGTTACCCTGTTTGGTGATAAGAAAATCAAACAATTAGCATCAGCTTTGAATCGTAATATAAAAATTGGACGGAAACGTCCCGCACTTAATATAAGGAAACTTTGCATTTTACTCAGGAATCGAACACCAACACAAATTACGCAACAACTTAATGAAAAAACCCCAAATGAACCGTCACCTGGTACATCAACCTCATCAAATAGAGCATCGAGCAACTTACAAGACTGTCAACACTGCCAACAAAAATTAAATAATTGTTTGTGTGCTTCTTCTGTCATAATTCCGTCTTTGCATGGTCATGATGAGTGGCCAAATGAAGCGTATGATTTACTTTTCAAATTACTGGAATTAGATCCGAGAAAAAGAATTACGGCAGAACAAGCACTCCAACATCCGTTTTTTATAACAATAGAAGATACCCCAAAAAATAGTGAAAGTAGCAATAGTTTTAAGGATAGCAAATAATTTTATATTTTACCGGAATCTTGTGTGAACATGAATAAAAAAACAGTGTGTAAAACTTTGAATAAAATTTGAGTGTACAAAAATTATTCTTACCTTTTCTTACTAGTACTCATCATTTAAAGAAATAAAAATTTATTCAATTTAATTTTACAGTACATAATTTTTCTCTTGTAATTTTATTTAATTTAATTTTCATTTTAAATTTAATATTTAAACTTAATTATCGCTTTTACACTATTTTTCTTTATATCTTTTATTTATTTACATTCTTACTTTAATAATTTTATTTTATTTAATCAATTTTAAATAATAAAATATCTCATTGATCTATGGATATATTTTTTTTTTAAATATTGTAATTTTTTGAATGAATTGGAACTATTTTAATGTGATTTATGATGATTATTTCTAACGATTAGGATGTTTTTTCTTATTATTTTTATTATACTTTGATGATAAAATTCTAATTTAAACAGAAAAAAAAACGAGTTACTGAAAAAGTTATTTTGACGATTCTATTTTCATTGTAAGTTTAATTTTAAGTTTATATTTTAAACATTTATTATGAATTATGTTCGGAAAAAAAATAATAATAATAGAAAATTTTAGATTTTAATAAAGGTTTTTTATTTTTAATGAAAAAGATCCAAAGTCTAAATTCATTTTTGATTATCAAATATTATTCTATTATATTTAAGATTACAATGAATGTTGTATATCTTAATAACACATCAAATTTCATATCATATCATTTTTTTATACAAAAACTTATTTTTTTTTTATCATTAATCAAATTTTTATTTTATTTTATTTTAAAAATTATGTATGTTTGATATATTTTTGTTTTAATTATACATTCACAATATAAATTTATACTTTTTATCATTATATATATTTATTTACAAAATCTTAATTTACTAATTATATCAATTATTAATATTTGTGTAATAAAATATCTCAGAAATTAATTTGATTTTGTCATTTGTTTTTAATTATTATTTTTAATATTCGATTCACATTTTATTATAAATAAATATTGAAATTTAACTAAGAAAATCATCATTTAATAAATATATTTATGTTTGGCATATTCCATGGGAGAATATTATTAAATTTAAGAGAATCTTTTCATTTAATCACCATAAGAAGGACTTCTTAAAATTATTTGGCATTTCATTTTTTCAATTTGAGCAATAAACATTAAAATGATTTTCCATTTTCAGTGTTTTTTCTTTTTATTAACATAATCAAGTTTTAATATAATTTATAATAAATATAAAATAACGAATTGATTATGATTTTTTTTCGTATATGTTACAAAAGAAAACATTCATATTCAATAATTTGAACTTAGATTTATAACAAATTTTAATATTTTACAATGATTTATATTTATAAATTTTTTTATTTTTATTATTATTTATAACCATCTAATTATTTTTTTATTATTTTTTTTTTAATTCCTAATAAGAAAGAGTATTTTTTTCTGAGAGACCTTAAGCAATCCCTTGTTTTGTTATTTAATTTAATAATTTATGTTATATTGGGTATTTTTTTTTTTAAATTTAATATAAAATCATCTACTTTAACTTTTACGAGAAAAAAATTTTTACTACATTTATACTTAGGGTTTTCATTTTTGTGATAATATTTTTTTTGTTACTTTTAAATATAATTATTTTGTAATAATAATAATAATAAATTTTTAACAAATATTTTTTTCATCTCTTTTTCATTTAAGTAAACAAAATATACATATTTGTATACGAATAAACATTTATCATAAATGCTCTACAATTTTACTAAACATAATCATTTGTGGCCGGTTGAGTTAATGGTTCTTGTGCCTGTAAATGAAATGAAAATATAATTAGTTGAAGTGAAGTTTTAATGGAAAATTAATTTATTATGACATTGATATACAAATTACCGTACATTCTCAGGATATCCTCATTAGTTGTGAGCTTTGTCTGAGAATGTGTGGAATTTTTTTGTATCAATCCCTGTAAATAATAAATTTGAAAAGAAGCATATAAACGTATACTCAAACAGCAAATGTACGTATGCCGTACAAGCAAATGTATGTACGCTGAACAAGCAAACGTATGTATGCCAAATAAGCTAATGTCTATTGCTTATCCGGCAAATCAATGTTTGCCAAATTGGCTACTCTTGAAAAAATGTATAGTATACATTTTCTTTTGAAATGTTATATTTTGAGAAATATTTGTCGTAGAAAAAATTCTAAATATGTTTTGGAAACGACAGAAAAATATCTTTTAGAATCTTATATAAAATTTTAATATCTGTAAATAAAATTGAATTATTAAACGAAAATTGTAATTTTTTCATACTTTCATCAAAATATAAATAAAATTTAATGCGTACCAAATATTTGAGTAATGCAAGGCACCTGTATGAATCAGCAAAAACATTAGTATTCGACCATATTGTTTGGTTTGCATCAATTTCTCATTATTTGTATGAAAAATTTACAATTTTCGTTCTAAAATTCAATTTTATTTACAAATATTAAAATATTGTAAAAGATTCTAAAAGATATTTTTCTGTTGTTTCCACAACATATTTAGAATTTTTTCTATGACATATATTTCTCATTTTTTCATATCGGTTTGCACCAATTTCTGCTAATTTTTATGAAAAAATTAACATTTTCGCTTAATAATTCAATTTTATTTACAAATATTAAAATGTTGTATAAGATTCTAAAAGATATTTTTCTGTCGTTTCCAAAACGTATTAAGAATTTTTTCTACGACAAATATTTCTCAAAATATAACATTTCAAAAAGAAAATGTATACTATCCATTTATTCAAGAGTAGCCAATTTGGCAAACATTGATTTGCCGGATGAGCAATAGACATTAGCTTATTTGGCATACATACGTTTGCTTGTTCAGCGTACATACATTTGCTTGTACGGCATACGTACATTTGCTGTTTGAGTATACGTTTATATGCTTCTTTTCAAATTTATTATTTACAGGGAATGTAATATAACTGCGCATTGTGAAAATGAAATTAAGTTTGAAAATTATTTTCATCAATTTAACAGCATATTTTCAGTTTTTTTTCATTTAAAAAAATTTCTTACCTAGTACCTTTTTTATTATAATAAATTTTTTATCAATTTGTCACTTTTCATTGAGCAACTCAATATCACTCAATCATAAAAGTGTTGGAAGCATGAGAGAGAATAAAAAAATGTATTTTTATATCATTTAGTAATAACTAATTCATATTATGTATAAATTCATTCGATGTATATAATATTCAATAAAAAATAAATAATTTTTGGCATTTTTTTTCATTCATATTATTTCATATTAATTTTATTATTATTAAAATTTGGCCTTAAGTTGGAAAGATTGATGATATTGAAATCGATCAAAGTAAAAAATTTTGAGCAAAAAATGTTGCCATTTCAGACAAAACATGTATCATGAAAGTCATTTCAATTTAAATTTAGTTTTACTTTGAATTTTGAGCATTAAATTTTTGTTAAAAAAAATTTCTGCTGGATTTTTATCAATGATTCACTAATTTTTTCCGATTTATTCTTAAATTCCTTTATTTATGTAACGGGTTTAATTTATTTTAATATTAAGAATTAAGTTTTCATTAATATTACTATCATAATAATTGTATCATAAAAGATGTTTGACTGTGGGGTTGCTGATTTTGATTAAGTTTATGAATTATCATTATTTTAGTCTAAAAAGTCCAAAAGTGTTTTACTATTTTAAAATTGTGAAAATAAGACCGGCTGAATGGGCTATAAATAAAAAAAATGAAAATAAAAACAGTGAAAAATCACTTTTAAAATGTATTAAGACGATTTTTATGCCAATTATATGAGTAACTGAGGACGATTTTGGTTCCTTTACGATATAAGATTAATTTGATAATCGCACGTCAAGGCTCTTACCTCTTCACCGATGGTGGTTGGATATACGCGATTTGGTGGTAAATTTTTCTCCAAGCTAAATTGATCTTCAGTTGTCTTACGATAAACTGGATTATCAAAGTTCATCGAAGTAAGATTTCTTTGTATGAAGTGTTTGTACAACAAAAACAGTACCTAGAAAATAAAAAAAATTAACATTAATCAAGAAATTAAATTACAATTAAAATTCCTTACCACTCCTAATACTAAGACAATGGAACTAGCAATTGCGATCGCAATTCCAGCAACAATACCCGAATCAGGTTCATCCACATGCAGCAACGTACTGTCAGGATATGTTCCATTATTGCCTCTGATGACAGCTGATAATCAAAATTAATAATAAAATGAAGAAGAAAAAAAAAGAGAGAAAGAAAAAAAATTATTTTTCATATCAGACACTTATCTTCTTATTTGTTTTCATCATAAAATATTATTGTATGAAATAAAAAAAAAAATGATAAATGAATGCGAGAGACGAAACATTTTCTCAATAAAAATATCACAAAAACCGTCACCATTTAATGAAATTTTTTTTATGTACGTGTACCTACACCAATATTAAAATATAAATAAAATGAATGTTTAGTATGTAGTAAACAGATAAAAACGAGATGAAGAATGTCATACATTGAAAATAAAAAAAAAGAATAATTCAAAAAATAAACATAAATATATGTGGTGTTGCGTTTAAATGAAAATCATGAGATTCCAGTTCAAATGAGCATTCTATGGAAAGTATTATAAAAAAAATAATAAAATTGAAATAAAAATATGAACAAAAACAATGTGAATGAAATTCAGTCATTTCTTTTGTCTTGTTATTGTGTTTGTGGTGTGTTACTCGGATGCTTTCTCATAAATTTGTCGTCGTGATGTCATCATATATGTACAAGTGCATACATTTAACAAGGAAAGCAAGAAATATTCAGAATTGGCATCTGTTCACTAGTTAAATGTATTAAAGAAATTGTGAAAAAAACATGACAATGATTGAACGTGCATGCATGATCTCCTATAATTATTTTGAGTGTAAGTACAAGACAAAAGAAAAACGAGGCGACCAAATGACAGATTTTGATGTATTGATGCATTGCAAGGAAGTTATTTCATTATGATAAGATATTTTTTTTCATTTCATTTTTGTTAACACATATTACAAACAAAAAAAAACCACATTAAACGTTATCATTGAAAAAAAAAATGAAAAAGCCACATTTCATTAGAGATATCGTCAAAGTTGGACATAAATCGTTTGAAATGGAAAATGGAAGCGCCTGGCCCATTCATAAATATTTTTTTTTGTAACGAATAATAAAAAGGATTTATTGTTACACAAATTTAACATAAAAAAAGCTTCAAATTTCACTCGTTTTTTTTATTGTATCTGTTTATGTGTGCGTTTATCAAGAAAGGATTTACATTAAAATACCATTATTATTGTAAATATAAGCCTCCAGTGTGTATCTAAGTTCAATCCTGAGCTCTTATTGTATATTCAACAAACTGAATATTACATATTCGAGAGCTATTTCATATAAAATGTAAAATGAATTTATTTCCGCTTGTCAGATTTAACTCCATTGATAACAGCGAAAAATGCCTTTTCTCCTCTCATTCTCATCTCGTAATGTGCTATGTATTATTTTCGTTACTCGAAATTTATGCATGTAAATGTTTATTTTTGTACTTATAAACATAAATTTACTTTTATCGTCTAAAGGCGTGAAATCAAATCAATTTGATAATGTCGAGTTTGAAAATTCAATTATTGTCTACCTATGTAAAGTAAACAAATTTCCTTTTACTAACAACAACAAAAAAAATTTACAACTGTAATGGGTTAATGGTAAAAGACTTTTAGATGTGTAAAGATTTTGAGATAAGCAGATGTCATTTTCACTATAAACCTAATCAAAATTATCATATAATCCTTTCAAAAGGATAAAAAAAAATACCCGACACCCACATTTTATTTCAACATTTCTATTAATTATGAGCTGAATAATTTTAAACCTTTTTTTAAAAAAATGGGAATTTCTAACCACTGGGCAGTTTAGAAAAGTGCATTTTGATGGAACTCGTTTCATTGAATACAATTAAGTTTTTATTTTTATAATTATACCGCTTGAAAATACCCGCCATTTTTAAATTAACTGTCATTTTGAAAAAAACCGTCATTTTGAAAATTTTCCGCCATTTTGTAAATTTTTGGAAAAAAAATCGCACATTTTGAGGTTTTGACTGTCTTTAGGCGCTTTAGCTTAATGCCTTAGCTCAAACCCTGAGTTCAATCGTTGAGCTTAATCTAAGAGCTAATGAGTTAAAGTTGATTTCAGTAAACTCCTCCATCCAACAAAAATAATTATCAATTTTTTGTCTGTCAGTTTGACAAAACATGCGAAATAAAGACACTTCTATTCACTTGTGGTAAGAAACTTGATACTTGTAAGTAAATTATCGTAAATAACCTTGTCTTAGGATACACTCAAAGTAAATTCAGTCGTGGCAAAATCCACACACCATTCAATTGAAGTGAGAATACTCATTTTATTTTGTGTAAAATTTTACCATTCCATTACATGTTCAAAACCGCAGTTATGTGAAAAAAAGATGAATGAATCTCACATAATTGTGGGTGTATTTGAATAAAAATAACGGGTATTTGTGTCAAAAATTAATCCTTGTGTAATCCATTATTAAAACAAGGGTTGAAAATATTAAAAAAAAAACATAAAAAACAATCACAATTTAAACACACAATATGACAATAAATAATTTTATCCATATCCATATGGGATGATGTTTTTCATTTTTTCCAATTTTTTTTCATTTATTTAAAAAATCATAATACAAAATACATTTAAAAGGACAAAAAAAAAATTTTAGACATTTGACATCCCTTTTTAATAAAAATTGAAAAAAAAATACATTTAAATATAAAAATAATGTACAATGCATGGCTCTTCGTTCACTGACAACAGATTGAACATGTTGTTGTCATTTTTAATTCATTCCGAAAAATTGTCACATGAAATTTTGGGGGTGAGTTTGTGACAAGGAAAATTAAAAAAAATAATATGTTCTATTTTAAAGGTTATTTCGGAATGTTTTTCGTTTAATTTGATTTTTTTTTTTTTGTTTTTTTTCGAAGAATAATATTCAAATGACAGTTAATTTTTTTTTTAATAGTCATGACAATTTCTTTGAAAAATAATTTTATAATCAAAATGGAATATGGATAGTTTCCTAAAATAATAGATGGAAAAATTGAAAACTTGTTTCAATTCAAGTAATTTGTGCAAACTGTCATACAAAATAGAATTTTTGTACATGTAGTTGTAAAATCGTATTATTCAATCAACAAAAAACCGAGAAATAAAAACATTTAATTACTTTCAATTGACATGACATCACCAAAAGTTCATACACTGTAACATAACAACAAAATGTTAACCAGGTGCCAAAAAAAAAACTTTTTTTTTTCTATGTTACCTTGCAATTTATTACAAAACCATTTCACATACTCGTCAGATGCTTCGTATGATTTATTGATGAGAGCATGATTTATGAAATGGAATCGATTATTATTCAACTTTTTACGCAATTCATCTTGTGACCAGAAAATTGGATCACTATAAATACCAACAACTTTATCTCCATGATTGACATTCATCAATTGCACTAAATGATTGTAAAATCTTTGAACAAAAGTGACATAATTGGATTTTTTTACGGACGATGACGACGATGGTTGGGAATTAATGTGATGATTGGTGACAGATGAAGGATGATTATTGTTATGATGAGTTGTGAAATTTAGACATACCAGGTAAAGGTAAAGAATATTTCCTAGATGAGTGTGTTAAAATTGAAATTATTAAATAAAAAACCAGACGTCTCCATTATTAAATTGCAAAATTTTAATTAATGATATTTTTTTTACTCAAATCATAAAAAAAATCAGTTTATGATGATTTGAGCACATAAAATATTTATAAGAGATAAAAAATAATAATAAATAAATAAAAGATTCAATGCCTTTTCCCCGTATAAAAATTCTCAATCTCGTAATATGTAACAAAATTAAAGCGAATATCACAATAACAAACAATAAATGATAATAATAAGACGAAAAAAATATATATATAATATATAAATAAAGTTTATGAAACTTTTATTGATTATTATTGCGTGACTTGTGTTTTTGATTGCCATCCAGTTATAACAAGAAGTTGAAGCAGAATACGAAAAATATGGAGAGAAATGTATCGTTAACATTCATAAAAACGAAATTTATGGCAATCTTCAATGATATGTTGTATTGGGACAAGGATCTTATGTTTGGTCGTAAAAATAAGAAATTGTACCATTCTGCACATTTAAGTGCATTAAAGTTGGGAGGGTCAAGGGCGCGTTTTGAAGATCCACCCAATTGAGCTTAGAATCTCATTTCATTTTGCTATTTTTTCTTGTATAAATCAAAAATATGCGTTTGTTGATCTCGGGATAGTGGCAACGAAAAAACAATCACACAGATAAAAAACTGTCTTCTTGTATTTTATTTATTATTATTTTATTCTCTGGCTGATACAACACTAGAACAACAACACATTAAAAGCATTGATATAATGATGATTATTTTTTCATGGAAGCAAACACAAATATAATAATAATTTCTCATATGAGTATAAAATTCATGGTCTGAGATTCATATTCATATACACATACGCACACACACACACACACATATATATATATTTCAAACGAAAAAATGTTGCTGCGGAAGACAGTTACAATAAATTAGGCTCTCCTTTATTTCCTTCCTTGTGTCATCTTCTTCTTCTTCCACTTGAGAGCTTCAGTTCTATCATGATTCATTTATAATTTTGGGGTTTTTGTTTTCACTACAAATATGTGCTCTTATAAATCATATACGTTAGATGCACTCAAAATGATTATGATTAATGATGATATTAAAAACATTAAATTTTTATGTGTATGTGTGTTTGTATTTGAAAATGTTTTCTTGTTGAATATATACAACTTGAATTTTGTTCATTCGCTCATATATTAAGCTCCAATTTTAGGATTTTCATGCGTGACTTGGTAATAAGTGACATTTTCTTAGAACTCAAGTGTACGCCTGTATATGTGTGTGTGTGTGTGTGTGTGTATGTGTGATAACCAGATTATCATTTTTTGTTGTTATTGTTATTATTATGATATTATCTAAGAAACATAGTAATATGAAATATTAAGTGGATTTATGTTACTCACGAGGAATAAATTTAGGCTCCTTATTTCCTGATGTTGACACGGGTGTTTTATTACTTAAATCAGAAGTAACTGTATTCGAAGGTTTGCGATAATGAGTTCTTTCAGTTGTTGTAGTTGCATTAACTTTTTTTTTTAATTTGAATTTAGTTTACAAACAAACAAAAAAAAAATTGCATGCAATTATGTACATATGACGTGTATGTGACGTGTGTGAGAGAATTTTCGTTCAAATTTTGAATAATTCGTCGATGTCCAAAAATATGTAATTAAAGGTCATATAAAAGAAAATTAATATAAATGAAATGTAAAAAAAAAAATAATTTCGTTCTTGAAATGAAATCATGTGTAAAGGTTTTGTACTTACCGTCATCTGTGCACATAAGACCATCATCCATGAGTCTCAAACCGGTTGGACAAGCACATGAAATCTTGGGACTACGATCAGATATACGTGGAGCTGGCAAGCACAAATGTGAACAATGGCCATTAAGTGATTGACAATGATTAACACCATCAGGTTGTCTATATGGGTGATAGACATGAATTGTCATAGGATGTTGTAACTATTTAATTGAAAATAAATATCATTTTAAATTCTGCTATGTAAAATGAAAAGAAAAACCACTTACCATATGTAGTGCAGTGATAGGCTCAACATCTTTTCCCGTGAATTTATTTGCTTTGAAAACGGCTTCTTTATCCCAGTCTGTCCAATACACATGATCCTCAAATGTTGTAATCGAAAATGGATGTCTTAAGTTGTCAGCAGAATATAAGATGACTTGTCTACCAGTACCATCGTAGTTACATGAGGAAATTGTGTTTAGTTTTGCATCAACCTACACCAAAAAGATTTAATATTTATATATGTATATGGAATATTGATTGGAATAAAAAGGAAAATCTCGGTTTTATTGGTTTATCTCTATTTCCTGATATAATATATTTTTGAAACAGGATAACGAAGGGAAGAAGGGTCGAATAACAATGTTCATACATGTGTAAATGATGTGTATTTGAGTCATTAGTTTTCATATTTAATTTACACAAAAATCTGATAGTCTGAAGACTTTGATACGGTTTCATTTTTCTTCGACAAATTAAAAATTTAGCTTTAATACTAAATTTTTAATGGAATTCCGCTTAAATTTGGGCTTAAATGTTACGTTTTATTTCCCGTTAAATGGATGAATAAATCAATTTTTTTCTCTTTTTTTGTTGGAAATTGATTTAAACAACAGAGCACAAGTTGAATGAAAACAACAAAAAAAAAACTTAATTCGAGTCAAGAGTTTATAGATAAACACAATTGAACCATACTCAAAAATCTAGTATTTATGACATAAAAAGGGAATAACAATTTGTATCAGAGAAAAGGTGTTGCCCCGCATTTTATTTGTATTTTGAGTGCGTATTAAATGTTTTATTGTTGTGATGGGTTGAAACTCCATTTTACGAGGTCAGAATAATAATAAAATACAGGATAACACACCATATATTACTTGTTTATGTTCAACAAGAGTAGAACAACAACAAAAAAATGAGAAAAGTCATAAGTTGAAATTTATTACCCAATATACACGACGTCTGACCAAATCAAGCGTTATACCGTTAGGCCATTTGACATCATATGATACAATTGTTTGTCGATGTGATCCATCCATACCACCACGCTCGATTTTTGGTGTTGTACCCCAATCTGTCCAATACATCCAACTGTAACAAAATATAGAATACGAAAATTTAATAATAGAATTAAAATGTTATACCGGACATTTTCCATCATTTCATTTCCATGTACCCTTACTACCTTTTTCAAAGTTGACATGAAAAGTAAAGTGTAACTTGATAAATTTAACATTTACAACAGTTCAATGAATTAATTAAAACGCTTCAAATGATTGGACTCTGACTTAATATCCAACACTTCAAATTGAAAGGAATTGACGTTAAAAAGGAAAAAAAAATTTCATTTTAATAAAAAATTGAATGAAACTCATTTTACACTCTTAGTTGTGTAAACAATATGATATGAAGTGTGCCTGAATCAAATCACACAATTTAATAAATTTCCAGTCATTTACACATTGCTATTCATGTGCAATTGGAGATATTTTGAAATGTAATACGAAGGATTCATCAACTTAAATAAGTGCAATTAATTTTCTGTCATTCAAAAATTTTACACCAACACACAAACACACATGAAAATACATACCCTTCAATTGGATCAAGAGCAATTGCCCGTGGTATTTCCAAATCGTCTTTAATTAACACTTTTCCCATATTGCCATCGAAATTCATGAGTTCAATTGTACAACGACGTGTATCAGTAAAATAAATGTTGCTGTAAATCCAATCGACCGCCAATCCATCAGACGTAACCATTTGATTTGAACTAACAACGGTTTTTTCAGTGCCCTCATCAATTGGAGCTCTATACACAAATTTGTATTTAATTTAAAATAATATTAAATTTTTGTGGTTTTGCGCCCATCACTTACTTGAATATTTTTTGTTCAGACACATCACTCCAAAATATCATACCGGTCCTAAAGACAAAATCTAGTGCTGTTGCTGATTTTGTATCATTAACAATTGATGTCATTTCACGTCTGTCTAATGAAATTTTCCTAATATCATGTCTACGTGCAAATAGTAATGATGCATGACCTTCTGTTGCTTTACATCTTGTTCTATCACGTGGATCTCTCATATATCCTGCACCACATTCACACTGAAAATGAAAAAAAAATATAGAAAAGAAGAAAATATAAAAATTTTCGTTCAAAAAAAAAAAATATAAAATAATAAATAAGGTGGTATAAATAGAATTATGTGTGCGGTTTTTCACAGGTATTTTCTTCTTTATTCAGTTTCAATCTAATATTCCAGTACAACTTTTATAAATGAAAGAGCACAAAAATATATTTATTTTTTTACGATTCATTTATAGACATAGACATTTATTTTATTTTTTTTGGTATGTAGAAAAATTTTCACCTACCTTAAAAGTACCAACTTCATTTACACATATTTGTGAGCACGAGCCTGGATCGGCACACTCATTAATATCTTCACATTTGGTATTATTGACTAGTTTATATCTGTTTAGAGAGAGGTAAATAAATGTTTTTTTTTTTTAATATTATTTTTTGCACGGAAATTACATTGAAAATCAGATCACCAGTGGGACTTTAAATAAAAGGAAAAAAAATGGGGAAGATTTTGGTTCTGACTTTCATGTGAACTTGAGATGAAATTGAAATTGTTTTTGGTGTAGTGTGAGGAGTTATGAATTCTTGAAGGACATATTTTATATTGTTATTTTATTAATACATACCCTTGACGACATTCACAATAAAATCCAGCTGGAGTATCGACACAGGTATGATCACAGCCTCCATTCTGAATTAAACACTCATTTTTATTACATTTACCACTAGGTTCATCTTGGAAATGAGGACAATCGGTATTCCCATCACACACTTTAGACAATGGAATGCACATTCCACCACCACAATCGAATTCCGTTTTCTGATTACACTTTGCCGGAGTGGGAAGTGCTGCAAAAATTATTATTATTATTGTATTTAGTTGTATATTCAATGCATGAATGAATAAGCAATTTGAGTAGTTCAGTTTATTATTATTATTATTGTTACATTCGACTGAGTTATTTCCATTTATATTACAATTTTTACATAAATGTACTTTGCATTGTATTTTGGCAAATGGATTTTCATTTATTATTTATTTATATACATTGATTTTACTTACTACAATTTAATTCGTCACTGCCATCACTGCATTCAGCTTTACCGGAACAGTAAAAATGGCCGGGTATACAAGTGCGATCTTTACACTGAAATTGGTCGGGACGACATGTAACATTTTGACAATTTGGTGCAGTTTCATCGTCACCACCTGGACAATCCTTTTCACCATCACACACCCAACTTTTGTGAATGCAAGTAATTCGGTCATTGCATTGATATTCCAATGATAAACATGGCGATACAGTTTGTCGTACTGTACTTGTGCATCCCTGTAATAAACAATGGAAAATTAACGTTATAACGATTCAAAGCTTCATTTAAACATATATTTTTTTTCTATTAAATTTAATGTAAAATGATTTATGATTGTCATTGTTAATTTTAGATAAAATTTTGCAAAACAAGTAATTTTATTGTAGATCTTCTTTCAACTCAGCATTACAAGTACACAAACACAGATAAAAAAGCGCAATGTAATATTACGCCTCAAAGTATACATAATATTTACTTCACTTCGTTATCATATTTTCAATTTATCGCTTGATTGAATTCCATTTTCCGAATCCAATCACTCATAAACATGATTTTAAATTGATGATAGCGTCTTTTTTGTGTGTTGTTTGCTACGTTTTTAAAAGAAAATTTATATACATGTTTGTTCATCTAACGACTTAATATTGATAAATTTGTATTTTATGTCTGTCTACTTTTATATCGCGGTGGCATATAAAAAAAAATGATGTAGCAATATGTAAAAACTTGAGTAAGGTAAATAAATGTGCCATAAAAAGAGAGCGTACAGTGAAAAAAAAAACATCAAAGTGCTTTAAATTAATATGCTTAATCTGCTTACTCGCGAATAAAATAAAATCATAATAAAAAAAAATTATTAGTTATGTTGGTTTTCCAGCCTTGAAACGACTCATGTACGAGATTTTGAGATAAAAATGATATCAAAGTCTCGTATATAAAACTTTGTAATGTAAAAAGACATACAATGCTAATTTTTGAGCCATAAACTTATAAATCGACGTGTTATGATAAGTAACTGATTTGAATGTATGGAAAGCTTTTATATGCGATTATTACATTTAAGTTTAATTTTGTCATAACATTTTATGGAACTAGCGAACTTTAAAATTCAATCACGTATAAAATTATTCAAAATCTTGCATTTTATGTCGATTTCATGTGTTTGTTCAGTTGAATAGGGAAATCTGTTTGTAATGGTTAATAAAAAATATTGGAAAATCGTTTTCATTGAATAAGAAGCGGAAGCGCATTGTCACTTCAATTCACTGTAATGCTTATTTTAACAATTTAAGGAAAATTTTGAGGCTTCGCAGTCCAATTTACCATTCTGCAGTTAAAGTTGGGAGGCTCAGCGAACTCAGATTGACTGTGAACTGTAATATTGCATGATTTTTTCTTACATAATTCATTGAAAATGCATGAAAAAAATTGAAACAAAAAAAAACGTCGTTCTGTTAAACGATTTTATTGTGTACTCACACTCAAAATGATAATTAAGTGTTCGTTATGATCCACAGTAAGAAAAGTCAAATGAAATTCAAGAAAACATTGTTTTTTTCCGTCCTTGAACAACATCAATTTATACAATTCATAAATTTTTTCGACATCATAACATTATTTTCCACATCTTTAAATTCCACGCAACGAATCCCAACTGTTATAAATAATTAATATCTGGCTTCTTGCACATAAAGAACAAAATTTATTTGTGCTGTTGCGTTTTTCTTTTTTTTTTAAAACAACCAACGTCTACAATGAGCACAGAGTAAAAATTTTAAAATACAACGAGTGTAAGGGAATTTACTTTTTTTTTTAATTCTCGTTTCCATGAGCAACATAAGAAAATGTATTTTAATACATATTATGTGTACACGCGTTGATAAACTTCAAACCACGCAACAATAAAATAATAATAATATACAAAAAAAAATACATAAAATAATTTGTTCAAATGAAAAAACCATCTCAACCGTAAGAATACAGCTTTATATATTTATTATTACTTTTTCTTCTCGTATTTCAATTTCATCATCATCATCATCACCATGATTCAAATTATTCTACAACATCATCTGAAAGTCATTGTCGTCATAACAATCCCAAAATAATTTCATATAAAATATACATTTATTTAGCGTAACTCATATAAAAATACAATAGATTTAATAATAATAAAATTGAAGGTACTCAATATCGCAAATAAAGTATCAGCACTTGTCATCTGATATATAAAATAATTTTTTTTTTGAGAAATAATCATAAAAAATTTAACAAACAACGAACATGAAATGAAATAATAAATACAAAGAAACGTAAAATTTAGTGGAAATTTGTTTATTTTGTTTCCAGAAAATCAAAATAATACAAAAATTACATAAAAAAAAATCCATTCTTTTCATTTATGTTCTATTTTTTTAAAAATAAATTTTCATTTTCTTGTTTTTTTTTTATTTTTAACAATTTAACCGAATGAATTGCGCCTAAAATGAGTTATAGCTCAATTATGATTATGTTTATGTACCATTCTTGCATGTTTTTCTATTTGACGATGTAATTTCCAAGCTCAATTATTTAATAAGAAATAAAACATTTTATTACATTTCTATCATTTTTTACTTTATTTAAGTACATTGAAGTCAGAAAATTCTTTTTTTTTAAATTACATTTTTTTTTTAATTTATTTCTTCATTAAAATTCCACTTTTTTTCATATTTTGTAATTAGTCATTCATAAAGGATGTTAATTGGACAGTAAAATGAACATTTACTAATTATACAGATAAACATTAACGGATGATAAAATGATGAAAGGAAACCCGTTTACATTAAAAATAATAATAAGGCTTTCAAGGTCTCAATTTTTTTGTGGTTGTTAGAAGTTTTTGGTTTCATTTTAATATTGATGAACAACGCCAATGTCTTTCAAATGCTTGTCGAGAAATAGCCATCGTTTTTTTTTATTTTATCAGTAAAAGAAGCAAGACAGTTACAAATTTCTCTTAAAAGGGATTACAATAAATTTTAAATGAGAGTTGTGGCATGAGAAGACGATCCAAAAATAAATAGCGAAATATTAGCGTCATGATTTTTCTATAAAATTGAGAAAATAAAACAAAAAAATTCAAATACGATACAAAATGTAATATAATACACTTCTTTTTTTTCATTTTTTTATCTTCTTTTGCTTTTTGGTTATTTTCTACGACTTCCTTTTAAAAAAAGTACATGAAATATTTTTCAATGAGCTGTATTTGCTCTGGTAAGATTAATTACCAAATTAGATTGTTTTGACTGGTAATTTAATATGATGAGAATAAATATAAAATTGGAAATACGATGAAAAAATATAAATTGAAAACTAAGTTGGTTTTTCAATACTTTAAATAATATTAAAAAAAAAATGTAGAATGTGGTGAACGATTTATACGAGCGCATATCCTTTCAAATTCGACCAAAATAATTTTTAGAGGACTGTGACATGAAAATTTGTGTTATTTTGTAGATTTACGTTAAGTTTTTTGTGGACTTTTGTTAATTTTTTTTGTAGACTTATCAAGTTTTCAATAAACGGTGACACAGACAAATGGTAGACTGCAGCACGAGTCCCCGTTATACTCAATTTTTATTTTAAAATTCACGAGAAATGCGCTTGAAAATTAAGATAGAACAAAACTGACAAATTTGTAACAGTTAGTCATTTTATTTTTGTAAAAACTTTATACGAGACAACAAAAATGATCAAGTGAACGTCATTAAAGCTATGATTAAATCATCTGGTGCTTAAAATTAAATAAGAACACTTATTATATCTATTCAAATTTTTAGTTCCATTTTTTCAATAGATAAGAGCTCTTAATTATTATTATCGTATGTTAGCTCTTAATAAATTTGAGATAAAATTCATTTCAGCATCATGGAATTTTTTTGTATTAAATTTTTATAAGTAGTTGTGAGTCAGTATCAAACATAAAATTAAATGAAACGTTGAATTTCAATTTAATTTTTTCTGAGAAAATAATTTTTAACGAAATTGACAAATTTTTGTAATAGATTGACTTTTTCTCGTTAAATTTATAAACAATTTTTTTTTGTTTGAATTTGAAATCATTTTTTCTAATTTTCTCGGTCATAATCAAGTTCTGAGAATTTCTTTTCATATTTTAATATGAAAAAAATTGACAAATTGAACGAAAGCTGGTGATATTACACTGAATATGGCATAAAACGCGTCAATTGACATAGAATGTTCTCTTATTTTATCCGGATCGAATTTATCGAAATTTTGATAAAATAACACCAAATTATTATTATTATTATCATTAATAATACTTTAATTATTAATTAGACTCTATTTATTCAAATTTTGCTATCTAAAATTTTACAAAATCATTAATTATGCCAAATTTCTACGAAAATATAACGCCCAGGTTTAGCATAAAATATTCAGTGTTAATCACACGAAAATAATAATCACAAATTTTTTTTTTTCTGTAACATTATGAAAAGCATATCGACATCATTATGATTTTCTGTATGTGTTTATGTGTGTAAAACAAGTGTTACATTGTTCAGAAATTGTATTGTGTTGTATTTCAACAAGGTTTTATGAGTGAAAATGCATTATTATTAAGATTAACATCCATATAACAAGCAATTTTATTCATATAAAATTTATTTATGTTGTCATAGATAAATCCTTTTATAAGCCTTAAATAATGAGGTATTGCAAAACCTTCTCGCTTCTCCTCTTCTCTCCTTTTCAACGTCTATTTAATAGAAATTCCTCTTTACACTCATAGACGTTAGTCATTTCAGACCTTAATACTGTTTTTAAGCCATTAATTCAACACCGATAAACTTCATACCCAAGTTTTTAATAGTCTTTCATCTTTCAACTCTCAATATGTTAACGTACTGCTTTAAATGTATGCCATAGTTACGTATCCAAGTATTTGTTTCATTATAATGAAAATTGATTATCAGTCCGGATTACCATTATGTCAGAATATGAAATATGATCTTTCTGAACTTTGTTGCGTATAATAAGGTCTTATTTGCAATTTCCCAATATAATATATGTAAATATACGGTTTAGCTGAAGGGAGAATGGGCATTTTATTATCATATCTTTTTTATTTTAACATTTTAATGTAAAATTTATTACAAAAAATTGACCTAAAATGGTCGGTATTGAAATTTCCGTGAAAATAATTCTTAATTAAGAACCCTTATCATTTTTTATTTTTGATCTTAAAAAAATTTATAATTATTTTTATAGATATTTCAAGTAAAATGATGAAACAAATGTGAAGATGCGCTTGTGACTTTGATTAAAAAAGACACATTTCCTAGAAATTTTTCAATGTGATTGGACATAAAATGTAAATTTTGCGTAAAAGATTAAATTGATATAAAAGCTTTTATGTTTCTGTAAAATTTATTGATGAAAAACCTTTTCTATGTGTACTTTTTCATGACCTTTTTCTCTCTATTTACATTGACAGATATTTTTTTGCTATATACTTACTCGTTCATCATTTCCATTTGGACAATCTGGTTCGCCGTCACATCTCCATTTTGCCGTTATACAATAATTTTCTGAACATGCAAATTCTTTATTTGGTTGGCATGTGGTGGGAGGACAGGACTTTTCATCACTGTTGTCGCCACAATCGTCATCTCTATCGCATACCCATCGTTTTTGAATACATCTACCATTGGCGCAGGTAAATTCATCAGACCTACAAGTGTCATCTAAAGACAAACAATGAAGAAAATTAATTTAAATTTTTGCGTGAAACGCTCATTCAAATTTTATTCAATAAATTTTTAATTAATAAAAGTGAATTAAGTGTAGAACAAATGAAACATGTGAAAAAGGTAAAAGCAATATTGATGTTAGTTTAAAAAAAACAGTCAAACGCTCTTATAAAACTACATTTATTTGCTTTGTTTTTGTCATGACACACACTTGCTCTCGAACACAGTTATAAAGTTCGACTATTTCGTTGTTATTTTACTAGGATGTTGCGTCGTCATTTAAACTCAATTAAAATGATATTACTCTTTATATTGTTCGAATAAAGAACAATAAAGGATGTTGATTAGGTTTCACAAATAATAGAATATTTTGCCATCAGCAGGATATTTGCTAAATAAGATGCGCATTTGAAGGTTCTCTTGAAATACATTTTTGATGTCATAACAACGTATATGAGTTTTGTTGCTTTATTGTTATCGAAGTGTTTGAATATTACTATAGAAACTTCTTTGTACATTTACACACACACATACATACCACAAATTTTCTAAAACTTTAATTAAAAAATAATATAAAGGAAGACAAACTTTACAACACAATTTGTACCACAAACATATGTTAATTTTAAGTGCTGTATCAAGATTATTCGAGAATCGGTATAACAACAAGTATATTAACAGAGAACTTCGAGAAAATTACGACAAATATTTATAGTTTTGAATTAAATTTAACAAAAAAATGATTTACATTCAATTATAAAAATATCTTACGTTCGTCAAGTTTATTGTATGTGTGTACTCTTGCTTTTGCTATAGTATAGCAAAAATTAACTTGTAAACTTTGAACTTTTCCAGGAATTTCATTATTATTCACTCAATTGAAATATTTTAATATGAACCCATTTTATGTTTAACTTTAAACGACATAAAAATATAAAATAATTCTATTTTTTTCTTTCTAACTGACTTCACATGAAAAATATACAACTGAGCACGTTTTACCCCATCATCCAAAGTGCCAGTTAAATGACCTTGAGCTGATATCACCTTTGATTTCATAGATATTTAAATATTTTCGCCCCAACGTGATTGTATTTAGCCTTCATCCTGGCCTCAGTTGAAAGCTAAGTTCGTTTTAAGGGGACTTAAATTTTGAAAAGGTCAGTTACCTTAAATTTTCTGTATGAAATATACTCAGATGACAGTGTCTTGTAGAATTGAAGCGTGAGTCAAATAAAAAAAAAATTAACGGCTTAAGCTTAATTTTATAAGGTTACAGGGACTAAAAAGTCTCTATATAGGATTAAAGTTAAATTTACTATTCAAATTTCGTAGAAATTTTTTATTAAAAACACAATTATATACGTAAAATTACCCTTTATATTATGTACTCTCTCATTTAAGTATAAAAAATGTGATGTAACAAAATAAATTTCACAGTTTTATTGATCTGAATTATGTCCTAATGTGATAGATTGATAAATTCAATGGGATTAATTTGGACATGAAATAGAAAAATTATACCAATTTGGAATTGGAGTTTTTTAAATAGCATACCATTAACATTATTGGTACAATATTACAGATAAAACAAATTATCTCTGGAGCTTTTAATAAAACGACTAGGATTTTATTAACATGTTATCGGGATACTTTGTCAAAGTCCCGAAAAATCGCTAAAAAGTTTAATATTGACTTTAATTAAAGAAATTTCTCGCAATTTAACAAGCATGTTTGAAGAAACCTTGAAAATTCCAGAACATGAAGGTATTCCACAAAATTGCTTTTTATTTACACTAATTAAAAGTGTGTTATGAAATTCTTCAAAATTCATTTAAATTAAATAAACCCCTATCACATCCCACACAAATGATGATTCGACGAAATTAAACATTAAATCCTTGAAAATGTTTTGTTCAATTGATTTTAAAGCGTTTCTTTGAACATTTCAATTAAACAAAATTCTCGTTTTCCCCCTTCACTAAGCGCAGTACATTAATTTAAATAAAGTAAAACAATTTAAAATAAAAAAAAATTCCAACTCAATTTTCTAAAATTGTTTTCTCCGATACACATTTTAATTGGATGCTGAAATGCTTCACTGAACAAATTAGAAAAATTTATCGTTTGCCTCTCTAAACCCTTTTTGCTTAACTGAACAGACATTTTTTCTCATTTTTTTTTGTTTCCTGAACAATAGAAAAGTTTAGCATGAATATTCTGGGTTACATTAAAAAACTTTTAATTTTATCAAGAATATGGTAAAAAGGTTTTGCCAATTAGTGCTTCTAAAAATTTCAATTAAAAATAAATTAAGAACATTTGACCAATTAAAAATCATTATTACTAAAAATTATAATCTTGTCTCATTAAATGATTATCATTACAAATTATGTGTGTATTGCACTTAATTTTATGAAAAATTATATTCATTGTATCCAGAAAACAACTCTCTAATGATAATTTTGTTAAATTATTGTAGTCAGTTCTATGTTTAATCTTTGCATTTTATTATTTTATTTTCATTTGTGTGAATTGTACATTTTTTTTGTTGTATGTATGATCAAATATTATTTCATGATGATTATGATTATTATTATTCTTGTTGTTTCGGGAAATACTCTGCTACAAAATACTGTGAGTGTGTGTTTTGTTGTGAGTAAACGAGTATTAAAGCGACATTGCAGCAGATAAAGTTTTATAATTATATTAAAAATATATTTGTTATACTGGGACAAATAAAGTTATAATCTTCTTAATGATAAATAAAATGAGCATGCAAACGGATGGAAATTCACAGAAATTGCTTTAAGCACTCTCAAAAGCACCGCATCACCAGAAAATGTGTGTTTTGGGTATTTAAAATTTTCTGTGTCACTTTTTGTGGTTTCAATATGATATTTAATGAAATTTAACATGAAATCGGATGAGGTTTTAACAAACGAAAATGATAAAATTTAATTTAAATCAATTTTATTACCAGTAAAAATAATTTTAAATTTAAAAATAAATGTAAATATTTTAAAAATATAAATCTTAAACTTATGAAAAATTATAATTTTACTTTAGATTTAAAAAGTTTCCAAGTAACAAAGTAAAATTGATAGTTAGGAATCAAAAAATCCTAAAAGTTTCAACGAACTTTTCTACAATTTTTTTGTAATGTTTTACGATACGATTTCCGAGTAAATTCAAAAATTTCAATCTGTTGCTCTAAAGTGTGAATTGAAAACGGCCTACAAACCACAACGCAGTGCTCGTGTTAATTGTACGAAATTTCCTCCAGAAATGTTTGAAAATTCGCAAGAGAACTCACCATAAACCCCAAATAATTTGAATCTCAAAAATTTTAAAGAAAAATTTGGCGATTTTGGAAGTTTCTACAATTTTTAAGTTTTTTTTTAAATTCCGCGACTTTGGTGAATTTGTAAGATTTTGGAAATTTTTGTGGTTTTTCAAATGGAAATGGAGGAAAAAGATCAATTTAATGCGAACCAAGGCACAACCAGATATGCGACTGGCAGGGGCGGTTTGAAAATAGCTAACGACCCTGGAATTCTGAATGATTTACTTTAAAATTTGCGCTAAACTTAACTTTACAAGACGGTGGACTGCGACCTTTCTGACATTTGCCAGATTGCCCGTACGGCCAATCCACCACTGGCACCTGGTCGTCAATAAGATCGTCTGAATCAACACCAACTTGAAAACATTTCTTAGTTGAATTTCTTTTAAAGTTTTATCTGAAAAAATAATTTTATATCAACATGAAAAATAACAACTCGAAAAACTAATAATATAAATAAATAAAAACTGAGTAAGTTTTGTGGCGTTCTTCAAATAATTGTAACTTACACACACATAGTATAGCGCTGTATAACATAATTTGAAAAACCCACTTTTAATGATTAACATCATCCTTACACGATAATAATAATAACAATAAGAGTTTATTTCTGGCTAGCTTCCAGCAAAACATTGAAATACTTTGTAATTTCTGCACGTATACAGACTTTTGTGTTTTTAACTGAAAAATACCATTATTATATTATCATATACGCTCAAAATATATGTAGATGGGAGAAAAACAAAACCAACAAACATAAAAATTTTCCAGTTTAAACTTGTATCTGTGTGATTATCTATCTTGAAATGTATGTGATGTGTTTGTGTTCTAGTTAAATGTGAAAATGCATCAATAAATATTTCTTGTTTTTTTTAAGAGTTTATGTTTAACAAATGTACAATTATTCTTCACTCTGTCTTTCATTATGTCTACTCATCATCATCATCATCGTCTAAAAACCGTGTATTCCTTTACCACTTTTGGTATTTATCGTATTAAAACCATATTTGCATTTTATTATTATTCATGCTACTAAAAACAAGAAATAAAGGAAATCTAATCGCAATTACGCTTTCCTCACACTGTAAAAATAATCCTTTTTTTATCAAATTTCAAATAATTGGAGATAATTTTCATTTATACATTTCAAGCAACGAGGTATATCAAATGAAATAAGCCCCCACTTTACAATAATTTAGAATTGAATGAAGTCTTACATAAAATTTGTTATTTCAAAATATATGCAAATAAATTCCATTGATTTAACATCTTTAAATATTTTTTATGTAAATTATGTCTCTCTATGGCATACTCTTTCTCATATATTTTGTAACTATTACAGCTTTTTTTTTACATTTCAGGTAGATTATTTTTTTCGTTGTGTGTTGTGTGTGTTTTTTTTTGCAAGAAAATGTAAAAAAAATGTAAGAGAAAGAATAAAAATATATAGGGCAAAAAAGTTTTATATCTTAACAGAAGCAATTTCGTTTTATCAGACTGAATTCGCAGGTAAAATAAGACAACAGTATACAAAAAAAAGAGCAAAGCACAAAGTATAAGAATTAGTGATGATGCCAAAAGTATATTTTGATATTTGTTTAAAAAAAATGAAACGAATGAAAATGAAAGAAAAATTCCATGAAGTTGAAAATAAAAATAATTGGTCTGATTATCGATTGCTCAGATCAAGACTTTGCTTAAAACTTTTCATTTTGGCATGATTCTGTTCAAATATATTTTGTTTCGTTAAAATTTTCTTCTCTCATAAAAATAATAAGAAATATAACTGTATATAAAAGCGGTAACAATAAATTAAATTCATTGTCTTTTTTTGTTTTTTTCTTCATTTAATATAAATCGTAACTTTTTGTATATAATTTTTTTTTTTAAATAAATGTCTGTGTCGTATTTGATTGGTTTAAACTGGAGGAAAAAAATGTCTTTTAAATTAATTTTGCTTTTTAATTTAAAAAGAGAAAAGATAATTTTTGAAAGACACCAAAAACCAGTTACGTTGGGCGTTTGGTTCAGATTATGTGGTAATCTAAATTACCACATCTATTTAAAAAGGGAAAAACATGCTATTTTATCCTATTTTCTATACCACAATAAAGGAAAAATAAAGATACCGAGGTTTTTCTTATTTTTTTTTGTTCTCAGTATTTTGGTACATTTAGCAGTGTTATGCGAGAACAAAAATAAAAAAAAAAACAATACTTATGTTTTTTAATTATTAAATGAGAAAAGGTCTGTTTGCCATATTTTCTATAAATAAATCCTTAAATGATTGCCTTGGTTTTCCTTACTTTTTTTTCTTGTATTCTCTCACACACACTCAATGATCTTTAATGAAAGGCATTAATATTATTTGGGATTGGCAATATTTTTTTTTATTTAATTTTATCATGATTCTTCTTCCTGGTTGTGGTGAAAAAATATAATTATATCTTTGACAATAATGTAAACATATTTTAACTGTGATACACATCTGCTTTGATGTCTCTCATCCACTGACGATCAATGGTCTAGCGAATTCTCTTAGACGATCCTTGTAATTCAAAGAGGTCTAAATAACGTCTTAATTGAATTCCCTAATATGTTTGTATCACATATAAAATGAAACACGATTGTGCCTTCAAAAAGTTATTTGATATGGGTTTAGAATTATATTAATTTTTAAAAAAAACCAGGCGTCTCCATTTTATCTCAAATTTCATTCAATGCGATATCTTATTTTAACTTGTAAAGACAGGAAATTATGATCCATAAATAAAAAGAGAAGAGATATGAAAAATTTCACTAACACTTCGATCGATATCTTTTCTTCGATGAGATTTTTTTTAATAAAAAATGTTTTAAAAAAAAAAATGTATTTACTTAATGAAAAGCTTTTGAATTTCATTTATATTAATAAATAAAATATAATTTTGTTTTTCACGTGTTATAATAAAAATGATACAAAAATCCTTTTTTTGTCTTCAATTTATTTCTTCTTAGCTAAAATTTAATATAAATTTTCCAACATCTCTGCAACAGTATCAAATGAAATATCATTTTTGTTTACATAAATAACTTATATGTGTGAGTGTGTGTGTGTTGAAATGAAACTGAACAAAATATTAGATTTTTTGTGTTGATTTTTTGTTTGTTTTTATTTCATCCATAAATACGCATTTTTAACTATATTTTTATACATATTTTGATGATATTCACCCTTATCATATATTTTATAACGCTTTATTTTGTGTACATCGCATTAACATAAGGATAAAGTTTTACCTTTTTATATGAATGAATTTATATGACGACAGATACATTCTTAGCGATTTTTTCGTGTTGAAAACGAGATTTTCTTGTATTTTTTTTCCTTTCCTCATTAAGTTTTATGTGATATCAAATGTGTTTTCTGTTTCACTGCATCCACACACTGTTTTTTTTTGAGAGGAAATAAAAAGCCATATTTTTTTGGTTAAAATTCATAAGGTCCCTATTTCAATGAATAAAATTTGATGTTTATGTGTGTGTTTGTTGTTTTTTTTTTGACGTTAAAAGAATTTAAATTCAAGTTAAAAATCAAAACTGGTATGTTATTTCTACTTGGCAACACATTGCTTAGAGAGAGAGTAAAACAATAAAAAATCAGTGAACAGGAATATCACCACATTTACAAACATCTTCCTGTTCATATCAAAAGAAATGAAGAAAATAATACGAAGAAGAAGAATTTGAATCATGAATGCTTTTTCAAATCAAATGTATTTCCTGAGATATTTCCCTTTTCTATCTTATGACTTCAACATATTGTATGTTGGCATGTCAATTTTGTATATTTGCTTCGTTTTTCTTTCTCTCCCTCACATATTTTACAACAAAAAAAATACCTTTTTCAACATTATTTCCAATCAACAATTTCATATAGAAATGTTTTTTTTTTATCTGAACTTAATAATCTTTATTAATCAGCTACAAAACTGAGATTATCTCTTTTTTTTTCAAATATCAGGCGTCTTATGTCTATTTCTTTAACTTTCTTTGTTACATTTAACACAAGTTTATTAGTAAATTGCAACAATTTTCATCTCACTAAGCCATAAAATGTTACATTTAACAAATATCACATGCAATAAGGTTAAATTGATTTGAAATTTTGACAATCTCAAACGTTTTTTTAACAATGTAATGACTTAAATTGTGGAAAATTAAATTGGTTGGAAAATTTATTTTTTTTTATTATTATTGTTATTTAAATATATTACTGTAATAAAAATAAAAAAAAAATATAATATAAAATCTGCGTACAAAGCATTTTGATGAAAACTCATGTTCGAATGAAAATGGATAAAAAATTGTATTGATTTGATTAAAATAATAAATTGCATGAATTTTACATAACCGTATAAAATATTAGGAAATTACATTTTAATCCTGGTATGCTGTCTGCATTTAAGTATGATTTTTATCATTAGAGAAGTGAGAGAGATTTTACATCTTTTTAATCTCTGTGACTCTCTTTCTCCCTCGCCATTTCTCGCTTAACATTATTTTTTAAGGATTTTTCAGAATTTCTTGAAATTTTAAATCAAGGACAGAGAGACAAACTCCTTTAAATAGCAATATTCTGTCTTCTTTTCCATTGAATTAATATGAAAATACATTGACATACAAAATAAGAGAAAAATAACATGATTTTGTATTTACTTAATGGAACCGTTCAACTTGGTTGACTACTCTCTTGTTATTATTAATATGATTATGATGTGCATTCCAATGTAATTCTAGAAAAACTAATTTGACATTCGCTTTTAGCATTCAACACCAAATGAAAATATAAACGAAAATAATGTGAAATCATCATCATGTTCCAATCGTTTTTCACTCAATATTTCCATTTCTATATTCTTCGTGTATTTTTCCACAGACTTGAGGGTTTTTTAATGGCATCCACACAAAAAAAACGTATTTTACAAATTGAATTATTTGCCTCTTGAAAGAGAAAAAATGTTTCCAATAAAAACAGGTAAAATTGTAATGCACCGTAGAACGAAAAGCTTAATGGATGTTTTAAGAGAATTTTTTTTTTATTCGTAAAATTTTTTTCCTCTTACTCACTGTGATTTATAGTGTACCTCATACAATATGTGTATTTTTAGGATTCAAATATTTTCTTTTATGATACCTTTTAGAAGGAAAAAAAAACAAAATAAAAGGTAACAAAAACCCTTTTACACTCCTTTTTATGGAAGCTTTCACAATACAACGACCAGAGAAAGGAAAACTTTTACATTTTTTTACTTAACAATTGAATCCACTGAAAAGACGAAGTAACGCTCAACAACTTCATGTCGGTTAAAGGGAAATATCAACTACCTTAAAATCCACTAGTTGTAAGGGTATTTAAAGGAAAAAAATATACATTTTACATTTTATTTCTCTCAGATGTTTTCGTTACATGTTAAAAGTTATGTTTAATATGTAAATGAAACGTAAAAGTTAATAATACCCTGAAATGCGTTTTATGAAATGTATATCCATGTGATCTAAAAAACTTTACACAGACTCCTTTCTTTAAACGTATTTTCAATTCTATTGTGAGTTTTTCAATTCTCACATTTTATGTGTATTTAAAATATATAAAATGTAATTTGTAAATAGCTTTGTAAGCATTATCATCGTATATTCAACAATAAATAGAACAAAATAATAATAAAAAAGTTTTTGTGGCCTGGAATTATGTTATTTTGACAATACAATTTATTGTCGTTTATTTGAAATTTCAGATATTTTGGCATGAAATACTCTAAAAGTTGAGAAATCTTCTATACGCTAGTCAACTCAGTTCCCAGCCTTTGTTTGGCTTTTACAGTGTATCAACGGGATTAACATTTTAAACGGATTATAGCAAAAAATGCAATTATTGTGTTGATCCGTAGAGTCTATAGGAAGCACTGCGAGTAGATTGTGCGTGTTTATCTTAGAGAGTGTTGATATTAAATGATTTATCTTCTTTGGATATCAGACCGTTAAACTTTGTACAGTTAAAAATATTGTCCATGCAATAACTGGCAATACTTTTATTCCAGGCCATATTTAAAATTATAGGTTTGCATTTTATTGTAAAACTAATACCAAAGTTGGGTTAGAATGTTGTGGTAAAATTATAAAATGAAAAAAAGAAACGAATGAAACACTCCCTCGAAAATTCAATACATTTATGTTGAACTATATCAAAATGTTTCCGTGTATTCAAGACTTAATTGTTGGCATGCCACAACAACAATATAAATGTCCAAATACACAGACTTTAAAATAAATGATAGAACTTTTACTTTGACAGCATTACTAATAGGATTTTAGTCTAAATTATTAGAATTTTAGTAACTTGTACATTTGTCTGACATCTTAATTATCATTTTGTAAAATTTTCTTCTTGTACATTATTCATTTTGTTTAATTTAAACACAATCAAGAAAATGCCTGAGGTATCTTTTAGATTGTTATTATCTTTACTAATTACCAGCAATTGGTTTTTTGTTGACTTTATATATTGTTTAATAATGATGATGATGACAAAAGATAAATCAAAATATAATTACTTAATAATATTGCGCATGCATTTGACGATATTTCTCTCCTGATAATCTTCTGATTTTAATAAATCATTTTTCATTTACAACACAAAAAAAATTGAACTTTATTCTCAATTTTATGAAGTTTTACTCCTTTTTTTCATGCATTGTAAAATAAACTTTTAAGAGTTAATGGTAAAAGTTTGACTATTAGAAAAATGTGTGCTCTCAATATAAAAAAAATAGAAAAAGAAATGTGAATTTAGCTTCCTATATCATGAATTGCATCAAAATGCATTTATTCCATATGACAACCATAAAAAGTTTTCATGGATTTTTACTTCCGTAACATACTCGAAAAAGTTACTTTTTTCTAACTTTTTTATGGCATTCTTTTTTTAATGTCATTCATGCATTTAAATGTCAAATGTCGTTTTATATAGAGAAAAGTTACATGATAATCTAAGAAATTTTAATGTTTTTAATAATTAAAGTTAGATTTCTCATGGAAAAGTTTTATTAAACGAAAATTAAAATCTTCACATTGAATTGATCGATGTAAAAATATTTTTCATTGATATTAAAATAAAATTAACTAGTGGTAATAATTTAATGTCATCATTAAGAAAAATATATATCTGAAAATAGGAAAACATTTTCAACAATACATCTTTATTGTGTTGTTATCGCTAAAAATACGCATTCAAAAGAAGAGGGAGAGGAGAAAAAAAATAAAAACCAACAAAGCCATTATTATTTTCTTGGCACTTTAAACGGATGGACTATTAAGTCAATCTGTATATTTTTATGTTTATTTCTTAAAGGCAATACAGCAACGATATTAAATTGATATGAAAAGAAGAAGATGGGGAAGAAATTATCGATAAAAAGCTTTAGAAAACAACTTTTCAATGAATATAATAAAAAATCTTTTGTTGATTTTTTTTTCACATTTTTTTCCTAATAAATAATTTAGTCACCTTAATGATTAAATTGAATTTTCAAATTGTTTGTGGACTTGTTGTGGTGGTAATATTAAATATTTAATTTGATCGAATTAATGTCATAGTGAAGTTATTAAAGAATTTTTTGATGTAAGAAGAAAAAAAAAGAAATTGAAAGAATTCGAACAAAATTTGTTCAAGTTTAAATTATTTTCATGAATTCAGGAGAAATGTTTGAATCTGAAGAAGTGCGGATTATTTGATCATCATCATCTTCAAGAATATTGGATTTTTAAATGACCTTTTATTCTTAAATTGTAACAAGCTTTGATTAAATATTCACAAAAAAAAAGGACAAGACAAAAAAAGTGACCTGGCAAACAAATTTAACATTTATCTAACAATTAAATCTAAATGACACGGTAATAAATTCTGGTTAAAGAAGTAAGAATTTATATAAGAAAAAGAAAAAGAAAAGAAAAAATAGAAATAAATGGAAGAAATGTGAAAGCATGTCTTTTAAAAAAAAAATCCATGCCTAAATAAAAAAAATAAAACAGAAAGATGCAAAATAAGTGAAATCAATGAGCGGATTTTGTTTAATTCAATCTTAATGTTGGCAGTTTGATTTTCGTTTCGGCCATTAAATTTTTACAATATCAAATGTCCTGTTTCCGGCTACTCAATTTGAGTTAAAGGTTAATGGCGACTGCTTGGGATGACAGGATAAAAGCTAAGTCCCTCAGATGATGATAACGGGTATGCAAAATGAGCCCAACTGATGGCCTAAGTGCAAGTTTAATAGCCGACCAACAAATCTGATCTGACCTGAAGGTATTTTCGATTTACGTTTCGACCATGAAACTTTTCAATTTTGTTATTCAATTTGAATTTAAGACTTTTTGCAGGTGGCCGCTCTAGGGTATCATAGGATATAACTTAAGGCTAATGGTTCCATTGGTTGAATTCAAGATGGTCAATGGTCAGACAATCGCATTTCTACTCATTTTTATTTAAATCCTTAAAATAACATTCAAGTATACAAGTAAAAATAAAAAAAGGTGTCTTGTAAAAAAAGATTGTATTTTGTTCCATAAATCATTTTGGTGTGTGCTCCTTAATTAATCTGATGAATATTCGGGAAAAGTGTTTGTCTGCATTAAATTTGATAAGGTAAAATTTACTGTAATAAAACACTAATGATGTATTTTCTTTTCTCCTTAATTTATATGCACAAGCACGTGAAGTAGATTTTTAATTATTCAACATTCTTAGTGGAATAAGTAGTTAAGAATCATTACGAATTCTGAAAAAAAAATATCTCACAAATAACAATTCGTTTGCAAAAGAAGAAAAAATCCTCATTTTATGAAAAGAGGATTTGGTATTAAAATGGAATTGCTATGCTTGTTAAAACTTGAAAATAAAATAAACAGACATGTTAGGTCAAAAACTTTAGCTAATAATCATCAAACAGCCATGTTATGTATCAAAACTTTTCCAGATGATGCTGTACTGTTTGTTCCTCAACGTTTATTTGTTTACCTATTATCATTATTAAGTATCTTCTTGTCTCGTTTAATATTCTTGTTTTCATATTAAAATTTTGTGTAATCTATCTGGGCTAAATATGCCTCAAGCTAAATTTGTGTTTTTGTATATTTATGATAAAAACAAACATTGAAGCAGTCCTTATACCTTTTTTTTACCGTTTTAGACGCATCATTATCTTCAACACATTTTCATTTCTTGACTAAAACTTTAAATATGTAATTTTCCATTTAAATATCCTTCCTCTGTTTTTTTTTTGCAAACTTATGAGTTTCTCGAATAAGACGAAGGTACATCATTATGTTTTTTTTTCATTATTATTATTATTAAAAGAAGCCAATAAGTGAAGTATGCAAATTTCTTCTGTCATTAAATCTCTGTAAGATGATATTTTACTTTTAAGGGAGACACTATTAGTACTTGTATTTTTACATTAAAACTTTGTCTTTTACTTTGTGTCCAAAGGCTTTTAACATTTTTTTTTCTTTCATATAATTTTAATTTTTTCTTCTTCTCCATATTTTAACAGAAGAATAAATTTTTGTCGTACATCAAAAAATATAGATCCATCTCAATATTTAATGGGTGTGAAGTAAAAAATGGAAAAACATAAGCAATTCAAAAGATCAAAGAACTTTTAAAGTTTACTGTTATTCAAAAGTTTTTGATCTTAATTAAAAAGGATGATAAAAATCAAATTTTACATAATTCATAAATGGACGATTTTCTTTAAAAATAATATCATAATAATAAAAATTTATCTTTGACAAACATCAAATGTTTTAATATTTAATTCAAAGTATCCCGTATTCAAATAAAATTCAATTAAACATGATATTATTAAAATTTTCTATTTATTTTCCTCATCAAAAAAAAGGGGGAAAACCAGTTTTTCATTAGGCATTAATGGATTTAGAAGTGACTCCTAATATCTCAATAAACAATGCCAAATAAAAATATTGAATTGAAATAAACTTTGTTTTGTATAATTTTATATTTTCACTACAAACTGTGTGTGTATTCAAAATTTATAATCAACATGATCATTATGAAACTGATATTGAATGTATAATGACACTAAATTTAATTTTAATTTTCTATACTTTTTCCATTGTATTTAGGTGGAAAATTTTGGTTTCACTCCAATTTTAGTTGTATTTTATTTATGAGTCATGGATAAAATCGTTTAATTTAAGAGAAGTTTGAACAAAAGATTGCTGGATTAAGATAAATTTAATGAAAATGACTGGTTATTTGAAAAACCAATTAAAAGCATTCAGTGTTATACTTCAAAGACGTAGTGATTAGTCTGAAGTTCCTGGTTCCTTACTGGAGCCAAAATCTGCATCTGTATCGACAGTCAAGCTGTAATTAAAGCATTGATTTTCTTACAGATTAACTCTTGATTAGTTCTTGAGTGCTTGAGAGGCACCCGTTTCCGGTTTATCAAGACAACTGATCAGATTGAACTGTACTGACCTCACAGTTGTAGTTGATATGTTCACTGGTCATTGTACTCTAGACTATCCCCTCAGTTATTTTGACTCAAGAGATCCAAGCGAAACGCTGCTCTGAATAAGAGGAGACTGCTGCACATCTGCTTTGGGTATGTCCCAAGCATGTCAGACTGCGTTATATCACGCTGGGTGAGTACTTCTCCAGTATTGATTCTATCATAAAAGTGAAGGTGTCTGCCCTGTTTAGTTTTCTGAGAAGGTGTTCTGAACTGAACCAGGTCTAGTGGCCTTTTTCTTTATGTGTTTCTCTAGATTTGGTTCCTTCTTCATCAGAATGATAATAAATGGGTATTCACATTGAACCCGTCTGAAGGTTTTAGTGCTGGTTTTCTTCTGTGAAGACCGCTCTAGAAATTTGATCTGATCTAAATCAATGAGACGACTTTCGTTTGCTAATTGTGCTTTAAAATCGAACTCTTAAACGCAATTTCAATTGGAATTGCCTCAATTTTATGCAAATTTCTTCACACAATATTTATATTAAAATGCATTGTTATATTTAAAAAGGATAAAATAATAATAAATAAATTTGACATTAATTATCTACTAAATTCATACCGATATGTGTTTGTTCAATAAATATTTGATCTGTGATAATAAAGAACAAACACATATTCATTTTTCGATTTAATTTATTAAAAAATTTTATTTTCGCAAACATCCGAGTGAGTGAGAGAGAGTAAAAAATTGTTTATTTATCGCTCAATTATTAATAAAAAAAAAAGTTTTAATGTATAATTTAAAATCTCAAGTTGCTTGTCATGATATCGCACATCATTATGTTTTGTTTTAAATGTTAATTAATAAGAGATTTATATTAAAACATACATGGCAACAAAAAATATTTATATCGAGAAAACATACAACAACTTAATGAAATACAAATAAAATATATTTAAAATTTCACATGTAAATAAATGTGCGTTGTTTTGCATTATTTTATTATTATTATAATTTATTATGAATGAATTCGGTGAAGTATAATTTGTATCATCATTATAATTATTGTTGTTAAATTTTAATAATGATGAACTTTATTAGCTACACACATAAAACATAGATCGATTAATTTGCTTTACCTACGTGAATTTTCACGTTTTTATTTCATTTGTTTTTTACACTTTTAAGGTGAAAAATATTTGTTGAATAAAAATTTGAAAAAAAATCATTTTTTTTTTTTGTGTACTTACTGCATTGAGCCTCATCTGAGCCATCTGTGCAATCTCTATTCATGTCGCACATCCACGCTAGTGGTATGCATTCACCATTGGCACTTTTACATGTAAATTCCTCTGATGAGCAAACTTTTGCTTCTGGAAATAAAAGTAAAAGAGATAGGAAAATGGACAAAAAAAATGTGTGAATAAAATTTTATTTTGAATGAAAATTTGTTATCAAAATTGAAAAAACTACCAAATTAAGTACAAACACCATAATAAATATTATATGATAAAAAGAGATAGGAAGCAAACACAAAATAAAATTCATGTATAGTTAAATTAGTTATTAATCCCAAATGTATTCCACATGCATGATAAAAATCATTTGAAGTTAAATCCGATTTAGGTCCCTAAAATTAAAGAAATTTTATAATGAGCTTATTTCAACTCTTTTCAATTCATAAAGGACACGAATTTATCGTGTTTGTTATTTTGATGTCGGTAAAATGAAAATAAAATTGATTGAGACTCCCGTTTTGAACCCCATTTTTGTAGGTTAGAAAAATGGAAATCCTTTTATGGTCCGTAAGCACTAAAAAAAGTTTCTTGATATCGATGACAAATATTTTTAGACACGATTTTTATTATGCATTGTTATGTTACATTTAAATGCACTACAATTCACCATTGTGGGTAGACGATTTCTATTTTTCTCCATTATTTTATGTAAATTCATGGTATAATGCAGAAAAATAAAATAAAGTTAGTCAATATTGAAAAGGTAGTTACAAGCAAGATAATAAAGTTACACACAGTAAGTTAGTTGAGCTAAATATAAAAACAAAAAACAAAGTTTCCGAATAAAAAAAGGAATAATTATAACTTTTAATAAGATGTAAACTAGACAACAGTATATAAAAATAGAAAAAATAAGATTATTCAAAAAAAAAAATTAAACCTAACGTAAAAACCATTTTTTTTTTATTTTCATCATTTCATAAGCAGATTAAACAAGTAAAATTTTGCATTCATTATAAAAGTTAAAATTTATCTCCATATCATACGCTCCTGTTATTATCATAATCATTATTTGGTAAGGTTCCGTATGAGAAGCAAACTACCTTTGCCATGTAACCGAGTATTAAAAGATAAAATTATGATTTTTCCTCAAAATGATTTGCATAAAATTCAAATAAATAAGAATGATTAATTACATAAAATGCAACAAAATAGGAGAGTTTTTTCATAAAATCTCAATTTTAGTTATACTTTTTATGTTGATACACTGTAAATGTTTTTCTCGTCGCAGTTTTGGCCAAAAATTACAGAATTCACAATTTTGAGCTCATTTTTCGATTTTAGAGTAAAATATCTTATTTTTGTAAGTTTTAAGAAAAAGTGATCTGAAGTAAAGTTGAAGAGTATATTTCAAGTATTAAGAGGCCATAAATGACAAAATATACAATTTTTAATAAAGCGTCGGGAAGCTGCGACGGAAAAAGCAATTTCTGTGTAATAATAATAAAAATGGTCACAGATGAAATTTTAATTACAATTTTTTGCACAAAAAAAAAGTAATTTGAAAATAATATCAAGCAGATTTAATCGGAAATTTTTAAACTTTTTCATTTCAATTTAAAGTTAAATCTGCATTATTCAATTTTGATTGAATTTCAATGTCAAATACCAGACGTCTCCATTAAATTATATGAAATTGAATTCAAATAATTCAATAAAAGACAGAGATCGATGAAATCTGTGACAGAAATTTATAGAAGCAAAAGTTCATTTAAATGGAATTGCATGAATATATATTTAAAATGCACTACTTGGCATAAATAAATTTAATGAAATAATAAAAAAGAGTGTATTTAAACATTGTTGTTTTTTTAAATAATACAATAAAATATTAACATGAAACAATAACAAAAATTGAAAAGTATGTGTACCAGAACAAGAATATGAATTGTAACAAACAGTACAAGAGAGAGAGAGACAATAATGTTTGAACATGTATATGATATGATAATAATGAAAATATAAAACAAAGAAATATGAAATTATATTTAAATAAAATGTCTGGCATAGAAACACAATCTACAAATTGTATATGATATTTAAACAAATAAAGATACTTGTAGGTTAAAAGAGTTATGAATTCATTTTCATTCCTAAAGTATTATTATTGTTATTGTTTTTTTCTTTTTCAAGGAACAAAACCAACACACCTGTAGCAGCATTAAACAGCAGCAGCAGAAGAAGCAGCAATATCATAATTTTCTTAAAATTTATTTCACATTCACTTTAATGTACCTGAAGCATTCTTGTGCAGTCATTTAAGGCCATAAAATGGAGATAGTTTGAAGTGTTGTGTCATGCTTTCTTAAAAGCAGACAATATTCACATTGCATTAAATGTGAGAACTGAAGTGGATGAGTTTTGTTGTATTTGTATGTAGGAAAAGTTTCTGGGGTGAGTAAACAATCAAGGTATGTAGCTTTGAGCTGCATTCAATATCAAAGATGAAACATCTTTTGCATATTTTCTTTTTATTCATAAAGAGAAATATAATTTATTATCATGATGAAGAAAAAAACATCTTGGATAAACTATTTCATAATTTTTTTATGAAGAGATTTTCATTCATTGTCGTTTTTCTTAGAAAAGAATTTTTTTTACCGCTCATAATAAATTCAGTTATTTAAGAGGAATGCTAGTCAATTGCATTTATCTAATCTAACCTGATGAACTTGAAATCATTATAGGCTGATTTTAGTTGTTCGGACAGTGAAATTACAGTCATGACAGATTTGGGTACTCAGATCATGAGACGTTATCATCATCATTTGACATTCGAGACAATTGTAAGCTTTATCCATACCCCTTACTAAAATTAGATATGAACAAGTTCCACCGCGAACCCAATGGTCCTATTGTGTTCATACTACTTCAGCCAAAGCTCGGTCTAACGACGTGGAATCTTTAATTTATACCATCATTCGATCCAGTCGCCTTTAGGTTTCACTTAGCGCTCCTAAAAATCCCTGAAGGTTTTTTATATATTCTTAGTAAAACTTGAGCACATTCGGAACTCGAAAAACACAAATTAATTTTAACTAGGGACTGGATTCGAGCCCCCGTCGAACGATTCTTACCAATCATACCAGCCACTTAACCAACTCAGTCAACCAAGACTAGTAATTACTCACTTCAGGTGTAAAAATCAACACAATTTTCCACCTATGGATACAAATTATAATGTAAAAAGATACTGTTTACTACTTAGTTCATCTAGATAATCATGTTTTATTTTCCTTTTTAATGACTTCATTGTGAATAACACTAATAATCTTTTGAAAAACATTATAAAAAATAAACTAAAAGGACAAGTGATCATCATTATAGAAAAACTGTTACATTTTTCCGAGTTATGATGCAAATCATCTTCACTTTACATTGAAAATTTCATTCATTCTATTGCATGACATAAAAAAAACATGTAAAATAATTTGAAAGCATTCAAACACAATTCATATCTAATCTAACACAATTTTTTTTTTTTTGCAAATTGAATGAGCATACACTAATAGTTTGAACTAAATTTAAAATTTTATATTCACATCACATCCCGTCTTGAAACTGGAAAACCACTTGAAGTTGTGAATTTGAAACACAATTTTTCCACATTTACATATTCTGAAACATTTTGATGCAGTGTATCATGTTCTTGTAAATTTGAGACATGATAATCTCAACTTTGTGAATAAAATGTTCTGTATAATTAACAAAAAACCTACCAGACTGACCAAATGTAACAACTCTCTTATTGTATAAAATGTGGAAACATGGAAATTAACATAATTTTTTTTTAATGTAATTTTTCATTATCTGTCCAAGTAAACCGTGGAAATTTATGCAAATTGCTTTTACCTTTGTGCACATGTTTTCTTGTCTCATTTTCGGTATTAATTAAATTACTTACTACAATCACTCTCATCTGAATTATCTGAACAATCTGGAGATCCATCACACTGCCAACTTTTTGGAATGCATTTATCCCCTTTTTTACACATAAACTCATTATCTGGACAATTTGAAACACGCGTTGCTACATCAGGATAGAAAATTAGTAAAGGAAAAGGTTTTTTTTTGCTTTTTTAATAGGATTATAATTGGAAAAAAAAGTTTTATTAAGAAAAACGATCATGTGCTTGTTTAAGATAATTAATTTTCTTATTTTTACACAAAATTACGTTTTTTTCATTTTAATTTAAAATTAAAAAAATATTTTTACATTACTTAAATGTGTTAGTAATTTGTAATATACTTGCTTTTCTATTTTTTTTTACACTCTTATACATGTCAAATTTACATTTTGTGATTAGTTTGGCTTCATTTAAAAAAAATAAAAATTAATACGAAAAGAACTAAATACAAAATTAAAATAAAACTTTTATGAATTAATGCAATAAAATGAAATAAAATTAAATTAAATTAAATTTAATAAAAAAAGAGTAGAAAAGTGGTAAAGACTTAATCCAGAGCATTTATTTTAACATTAAAAAGCAGATGTTGGAACGAATATTATTTTATACACGCGCACTAAAGGACACAAAAATAAAATAAATAGTTTAGTATAAATATATTTATAAAAGTTAAAATGCATTAGGAAAATATACATAAGATGTGAACGTTGAAGTCGCCGTCCTAATGAACACAATAATAATAATGGAAAATATACAAGCAAATTTAAAAGTTGGTCATTATGCTTATTATAAAAGAATGAAAAAATTAAGTAGAAAGTAATTATTTAGAAAAAGAAATTAATTACAAGTAAAGAAAAACAGGAAAATTCTATATACACTTTGCACAGGAAATGTGAAAAAAAAATAATTTAAAGGAAAAAATAGTTACATAAATGCATCAAAATGTAACACTGTTAATTATTACTAAATTCAAAGCTCAGGATACCTCAATGTCTGAGACGTTTCTAAGTCATGGGATCTGGAGTGAATTTCCTACCAGATTTTTACTTCTAAAATTTTAGAGCTTTAAGATACCAGCTTTTGAAATTTGCAATTTCCCGATTAACAGTGTACTCATTTTAACGACAATTTATACAAAAAACTGTTACAAGACAGAAAATATCTTCTACTTACGACATAATTCTGGATCTTCATCAGATCCATCACTACAATCTCGTTCTTGGTCACACTGCCAATGCTTTGGTATACAGCGACCATTTTTGCATTTAAATTTGTCGTCAGCACATGGACTATCTGAAATGAAAAAAAATCAAGAAAATAAATTTTCATATAATGTTCAACGATTTGTCAGATTAGTTTTTATCGTTCGTATTTTTTTTCTTGCTTTCTTTCAATATCATATTAAAAACAAACATTATTCAGGATACCAAAAACAAAAAAAAATTGTATGTGAACGATTATACCTTAGAGAGATTCTACGAGTATATTGATAGAAGTTTGAAACTTCATCTCATGTTACAAAAAAAGAGAATAATAACAGAAGCTGAAAAAAAAGTAATAATAACAAATAAGATAACAAAGAAAATAACACACTGACGTAAAATTACCGAGGGAACTTTAAACTTTTATTTGCAACTTTTAATATGCATAGACGAGAATATGTATATGAAAAAAAGAAACTTTTACCCATTACAAAATGATTTGAAATAGACGAAGGAAAAATATAATGTGCACTTTTTTTCTTCTACTATTTTCAAGACATGAATAAAAGAAAATTTAACTAGATTTTTCGCTCAACATTTTATAATAAAAATAATAATAATTATGGTAACTTGTGTTCTTCAATGTCTTATAAACTTTAAAAGTTTAACATTTTCTTGTTTTTCATTACTCTTATCTTTATTAGAATATTAAGGAGAGTACAAAGAAAATCCTTCACCAACACAACCCTAAACTTAGCATAATGTCAAAAACTACAAAAAAAAAATTAAGTTTAAAAATGTTTTCATTCAGAAGACAAAAAGCAATAACAATAATAATCTTACAAAATTGTTTAACAAAATGTCCAATCAAACTAATCAATTCTCTTGATGTTAAATACCAACTCATTCACAATGATGATCAGAATGTGTAGCATGTGCAAGCAATAATTTTAAATATTTCATGAGCAAATTCATGCACAAATACACAATAAATATACAAGTACAAGTACAAAATATATACACATTTTCAAAAATGTGAGGAAATTTCATACACATATAATAAAATTTATATAAACAACAACCCATGTCAAGTACATTCTGGTTGAGCATTTAAAATGTTATTGTTATTCTTGTTGATTCTCCTGTCTTTACTCTGCATCTAAAAATGATGAACATTTTCATATTGAACAATGAAAATTTAGCGCTTTATGAATGATCAAAAGCAAATAATACAGAGAAAGGTCACAATTCATTCCTTATTTACTCTAATGCACTCACGTACCTCAGTTATGACTTGCTTCGATTTTTTTTTCATTATTATTACTATTATGATGTTGTATCTGCCATGTCAATAACGCCACACAAACAAAAAATATTAAATATTTAAACAAAAAAAAAATACCTACAGTGAATGCTAATCGCAGGGATATCAGAAACAGACACAGGATACCATTGTAAAAAAAATAATAATAACATTTTTAAATCAACATGATGAAAAAAGACAAAAACAGATATAAAAAAAACAACGTGATACTAATTTCTTATTTGGAAAATTTGTATCAAAAATATAAAATGACTTAATTTTACCTTAGGGTGCGACAAATATTATTTTAGTCAAATTCCAATTCATTTTTTACAATCATTTTTTTTTATCAGCTCATTTTATATTAATTTTTAATTTATGAAGATACTTGATTAAGTTAGGAATGCGCTGTATTTTGTTTACTTTCATGGTTCTAACTATTTCTATCATTTAAGAGTGCAAAATGCATTAAGAAAATCAACGTTACACTGCCCCGCAAACCACCCCACATTTTAGGCATAGAGTGCCCATAATATTCGAAATTTTTACCCAAATTAACAAGAATTTGTTAAAAATTGAATTTATCAAATACCCTGCAAGCGTCAATCAAAGATCTCCGTCTGCGGACCAAACCAATTTGTACTCCGGGGCGTATTAAATTTAGAGCGTAATGTTCGATGAAAATTTTTGATATTTGGTATCAATACGATCATCATCAACATCTTCAAATAACATTCATTATACAGGTGCTGAAAAATGGAGGAAGCACTTTCATAGAAAATCTTATCGTAAATTGTCTCAAAGTGATATTCAAATTCATCATAAGCCAAAATCGAGAGAGTTTTGATTGAAAAGGCCACAAAAAATATGTTATTATTTCTAAATATAGCCAACCTTTATTCATTACATTCATTGCTTCTTTTTTCTCTATTCATAGTTAAATAGCTAATATTGACTTTGGTAAAAAGACGTTGGTTTCTATAAATCACCATGAATGTTTTATTAGAAATTCGTGTAAATTATGACATTTTTTATTTTCATTTTCTATTTTTTTTGTAAAATGATGTTGATATAAACTGGTCAAAAAAAAGTGATAAAAAGAGAAAAAAAACAGTAAAAATAATTATAAATCTGTATAATAATGAGAAGTGACTTTTTCGTATTTTTTTTCTTGAATTATTTTATTGCATCTGACAGTTTAATTAACTTAGTTCATAAAGTTTCCCTTCTTCAATTTTTTTTATCAAAAGATTTTTACATTTCATAAATTAAAATTATGCACCAACTCTCATTTATCAGGAAATATTGGAAAAAAAAAATCATTGATTCATAAAAGGATTGATAAATGAAAAATCAACCATAAATTTTAATCGATTTCAACACAAGGAAATATGAAGAAAATGTAATTTAAATGTAAATTCTATCCATCAAGGTCTCTGGTCCACTTAACAGAGAAAATGTGTTTCAAAATTGTAATTAACTGTAATATTAATAATAATAATAAACAGCTGCATTTGCGTAATTATTAAATTGACCTTAAATCATAGTTTTAACAACGTATTAAAATTCATGTTTTGTTAAATGTCATGTTAAAATGCAATTCAACCTAAAAAAATCTTATTGTCTATAATTTGCAATTGACCAGGCAAAGTTAAATTATTATTAAGAAGAAAAAATAAGTGAAATACATGTAATTTAAACCAGTTTCATGTCTGATGCCTTTCATTGTTGTACTTTTATTTTTATCTTATGTTCACTTCTCTTTCTTCTCTTATTTTTATTGAGATAAAAATTTATCATCGTTGTCATCGAATTATAATAATAATCAATATATATTGAAATGAATTCATATCATTTATGGAAGGCGTCATTCATGAATGACGAGTCCCTGTGCGTCCTGAATTCGAATAAAAATATTAAAAGTGAGCTAGACACTTGTCCAATGTCCAATGCAATAAAAAATAAAATATTTCCAGATTTTTCCATGGATGGTTTCGTTAATGTCTTATATGGATGAGTCCAGAACAATATTAAATTCATCACATAACCTTGCCCAACCATATGAGTTAAACAGGTTGATGGAATGTATGACATGTATTGTCTTTTCATCAAGCATAAGAAAATAAATTCTTGGAATACATAATAAAACATTCTATTTTTTACATATTTTTTTGTTGTTGTTGTACAAAAACACCCAGGAACCATACAATGAGGCAAACTAAAATTAATTAATATTGAGTGGATGATACTAAATCTAAGAACATAGTGACATGATTAATGAAGTGAGTCGTATTCATATAAGCATATATGTGTAATTAAAGACTTGGGCGTTGTAATCTTTCGTCAAACAAACAAAAAAAAGGTTTTCATATGGATGTGAATGTTAAGTAAATATAAAAGAATTAATATAAAAAGAATAAATGTATATTTAATATCATCATTTTATTTCAAGTCAACATTTATTCTAAGAGTTTGTTTTTATCTAAATTTAGGCTTTCGTTTACTTTTCTGTTTTTCCTTTGGAGAAAAAAAAAGGTTAATATTGAATAAGTCTTTGACGATTTATTTTTTAGCATATAAAGAGTGACATCTTTAAAAAACATATTACATGACACGTCCTTTCAACAAACACACACACACACACAGACATTTTGTTCGAACTTTGGACAATAAAACACATGCTGTTTTTCTTTTATGCTATGGCTTTTATCATTACTTATAATATAAAATGGATTTGTATTCATCTGTGAAGAAAATGACTGATATTATTGTATATTTTCAATGTAAAATATCTTTTTAAAGTTAAATCCTTACTCAACTTTTATTGTATATCTCTTTGTTATTGCACAACTTTTTCATTTTAAATGTTCAAATCAAAATAAACCTAAAATAACGAACATTACTTTTGAAAAATAACTTTTCTTTGAGTTGAATTTAGTTTGATCCATGTTTTCAAACAATTTCAACCGTAATTGAATTGAGATGTAGCATTTAAAGTTTAAATATTTCTTTTTAAATTGCTATTGAAATAACAATGATAAGAAGATGTAAAATTTTCAATAAATAATTAAAACAAAATTTTCGAATGAAATCACTCTAAAAAAAAACTTGTTGTAAATCAACTTTGATACGAAAAGTTTTATCTTTCATTTGTAACAATTTATTGAAAATGAAACCAATAATTGTATTTTAACATTCAATTGTAAAAGAAAAATTATTTTCTCGTAAAACTAGTTCGTTGATGTGACTTTTTTTGGTTTTAATATCAAACTCATGTTTCATTTCACATTCAATGACAACATATTTGAACATCATTTCTTACTCAAAACAACACACACACATTTATTGTTGAAATGGAAAAGAAACTGTCTGATGGAGCATGTAATGAAACTTGTTTTAAAAATACACACAAGCACACGTAAACTCATTTAATATTTCCATGTTTAACAAGACAGTTTACAATCCGAAACATGATGAGATGAAAACCCGTAGTGGGACAACATTTTTCAAGGAACAAATTTTTAATAAGATTTTTGACTCTTAAAAGGGTGTGTACAATGTCAAAATATAAGTTGAAGCAAAGAAAATAAAATGTATAAGAAAAATATTAAAATATTTCTTGTTATCTTATCACAACTTGACAGGTGTTGGGAATTTGTAAATAAATGAATATGAAAAAATAAAATAAAAAGTCTCTTCATTTTCTTCTTTTTTAAGTTATTTTTCAATCTCCCGAGACCATATGTCAAGAAGGAAATTTTTTCACTTCACATTAACTGTGTAAAATTAATTTTTGGTAAATAAAATCAAAAAAATTTCTTGTCGTGTGAAAATTGTACAAGGTAAGCAAAAAAAAATCTTAGTAAAAAAATTTAAACGTCAATCATTTTTTTATTATTTTTCTGTTTTAGGCCCTATGGTGATTTACTTATCTCATTACCTTATTTGAATAACGCTTGTTAAATTTTTTTTTATGATAACAAAATTTCCATATCAACATGATGAAATGTAATTTTTCAATATGAAGCACTCAAGGAACTGAAGAGGCAATAAAATACTTTGCAAAAAAATCAAGTAACAAGGATCTACGGAATACAACGAAATTTAATAATAAACAAAATTATATTTTATTGGTTATGTTCAGTGATGTAAGTTCCCTAAAACCGGTGAATGTTAAGTAATATTTTTTTTTATTACCACTTGTAATCAAATCGATTATGATTAATAATAATAAGTTTATTTCACTCAAGATTTTTTCTTACATATTTTCAGTATTCACAATAATATTTACATGAGAGACCTAGCTAAATCTAACTATAACAATTACCAGAAAGAATTTTTTTTTTCATTGAACAAATTAAACATTTTTGTTTCTTTTTTAATTAAGCTTTTGCTCTCTAATTATTAATTTTGAGATCAAAAGCTATTTTAGATAAAAGGCCTTAATTCTATAATGAAAACTAATCCTACTTTCTAAATTTAAGCTTGACTACTGTCGATTATTGAAATTATCTATGAGTTACATAGGGAACGCCTGTTCGCACATACCACTCACAAATCAAATATCGCTTTAAATTGATGTTATCAAAAATAAATAGTAAATTAATGAATGAAAATCGTTTTCTACAAACTTAAATAACACATTTTTAATATTAAACTAATGTAATTTATTATTTAAAAGCATAAATTTTCAATTTCAAAAATCTCACAAATGGTGGTAAAGCTTACAAATGGTGGTAGCTAATGTAACTCATAACAGAGTTTTTTCATGATGGCTGTTGGATTAGATTAGTTGATGTACCATGAAGAACCATCAAAATCATTTTAATTGCTTTACTTTGAGCAATTTGAAGGCGTTTTTTGTGGATGGCTGCCATACGTTTGAAGTGGAGTGTGAAAGTTATCTACACCCGCATCATTCAACATGCTTGAATATGTTCGTTTTGATCTAGTAAAATTAACACTTAATGGAGTATTTTCACTTTTTTTATTAGTTTTGTCTAGCATATTTTTCAACTCATTGATAATTTTTTCTTGATTTGATATTATATCAGTATGACTCTTAATCAGGTCTTCGAGAACTAGCATACGCGACGCGATCTCAGACAATTGTGTTACCATAGTTTCACAATCCGGACAATGCCATAAGCATGATTTATGTTCAATAATATATTCATAAACAGGTTTTTGCAGTCCGGCACAATTCATGTGATAGTCTTCTTTGCACAAATTGCATGAAATTTTCGCGGAACGACGAGAGTTCTCGTTTATTTCGTTTATTTACGCGAAAAAACCGATTTAAAATTGTAAATAACGTAAAATATTCGCAGTTAAAATTTTTTTTTGTGTACACAGTTCTGTTCGAGAGCTCTCATTATAGTTTTAGCATATGTTGATGAGGTATAAAATATTGTATAATCCTCAAATTGCGTTACTACACAGATGTTATGTAATGGCAAATCATACGTGAAAATATTATACAGGACTGTTGATAACACCGCCCCTTGTGGGTCTTCGAATTCGGTTTTATGTGTGGAAGAGCGTTTGTTTTGTATGTGAACGGTGAACGATCTGTTGTTCATAATGATGCTATGATTTTGATTATTGATTTCAACCAACATTACGAGAAATAATAAAAAAATATTTTTTCAGGGAATCACTGGTCACAATTCACTTTTTGCTTTTAAATTAAAAATACTTCAACTCAATTGTGCTTTCATTTTGATTATTAAAAAATGAAATTAATTAAGCGAAATAATAAGTGAAAAAACGTAAATATTTTATTATTAAATTTCGAGTTATCATTCACGTTTTAAAATTCAAACAAACAAAATAACACTCTTGAAAAAATTTATTTTATTATAATTTTTAATTTCATAAAAGTATTTTCTGATAATTATTATACTTTATTGTTTATAATTAGAAGAAGTATGTCAAGAAAATTTTCATTATTAATTTGATTGCCTTCGTCATTATGATTCCAAAAAAATTTCCTTTTCTTATAGTAAAATATATTTTTGAAATATTGTTAAATCATTGTGTTTCAGAATATTTTTTTTGCTTTTTTACCGTAGGCAGGTGATATGTAAATAAATCTTGAATTTATTTTCAAAAGTAGGGGTAAATTAAAATATGAAACAGCAAAAATTGTTTAATAATAAAAAAAAAGGAAATGTTAAAATAAATTAGATGAATTAACTTTGTGTGTTCAAGATACATTTAGAAGGAAAAAAGAAGGAAAGTGATACTTTAATACTCTGATGTTTTGTTGTTTGTGTTTCATTTGAAAATTGTTGCTTTTGAGATGATTTTCATTTTTTTCTCTTTGTCTTTTTTTTTGTTTGTGTGTTTGTAACTTTTATACTATAAAAAAAGCATGAATGAAGATAAAATTTTCAAGAAATTTATAATGAATTTTTTTTTTCATGATTTCTTTTTTCTGAGAAATTCTTGTTTTTGAGGTTCTTCCTACTCCAAAACAATCTTTCAATTAAAGAACCAATTTTTTTTCTTAATTTAATTTGCCATGTAGTACAAACTTAATCCTACTCATATCACGAGTTGAATTTCAGCCGTTTCAACTTTGACTTTTACATTTCAGTACAATTTATTGTTGAAAAGAATTATGGAAGAACCAAGGTGATTTAATTCGAAACGATGGTTTAATTTTCAGTTCAAATGCATTAACTTGCAAATAATAAAAACTTTTCTAGTATTTTCTCTGCCTATTCATAGAAATAATTTTACTCATGATGTATTTTGCATAAAGATTATTTAAATACACCATGAAAAATCTTTTGTTTTTGTTTAGGCTTTATTATTATTAATAATCATAATTGTAATGATAATAATAAAAAATGAATCCGAAATTTTCAACAACATAAAATGTTTATAATATGCAAAATATAAAAATAAAGGGGCTTATTATTCAAAACAAACGAAGTCAAACACAATATGACTTAAATCCTTTCATTATATTACGAAGCACACACACACACAAAGAATATTATAACTCAATCCTTAAAATTCATACAAACACACCACACACTGAGTGTTTATAACACACAATATAATTATTTTGATGTTTTCCTATAAAACTGGGTAACAATAATAAAGGAAACAAATAATAAAGAAAAAAAAAAACGAAATATCAGAAGCAGCAACACAAAGCCACTAAAAAACAGTTAAAAGTATTATGATAATAATATAATAATGATGTTGAAGGTTCAAAATCAGAAAATATATTAACATTTTTAAGTACTTTTTATATGGAGCTTTATATATTTTACAGGAATTTTATAGAAGGTGGTGTAAAGTAAATTACTGTTGTAATTTTAAATGACCTTTCTTGTATACACAAAATTTATACACAAAAAATAAAAGTACTAACAAGATACAAAATATATTAAGAAAGAGAAAGAGAGCTTTACTTACGCACTCAAACCAAATTTAATTGTGCAGCTGAACACGTTTGTTTATCTGTTTTTTTTTCTTTGAAACAGAGAAGGATAAGATAAGAAAATTATAGTAAAGAAGAAGGAAAACTTGAAATGTTAGCATTAAATTGGGAGTGTAAGCGCATTTTTATATATCATTCAATCAGAAGGAAAAAAACAGGGATCAAATGGACTAGGCCAATGCCCATAGTAGGCAGGAGTGGATTGAAAATTATTAACGACCCTGGCATTTCCTCAAAATTACGCTAAACTTAACTTTTACAAGACGATCGACTGCGGCCATTCTGTCATTTGCCAGATTGTCCGTATGGCCAAACCGCCACTTATAGTAGAGGAACTTTTTTATCAAAAATCTGTAAGCACCTATTCATAAAGTGAATCGGGCCATTTTCTCCTCAGATTGACTTCCTTTGAAAAATTTCCCTAGTTTAAAACAGACAGAGCAATGAAATTCATTTTTTTTCCATACAAAGAATAACCATCTTATAATAAGATAGTAATTATTTTTATTCGCCATTATCATCAAGGATTTTCATTTCATCTTAAATGGAAATTATATATTTTATGTATACAATTATTCGAGCAAAGACGTGACATCTGATCAGCATTTCTATATAAAAATATAAGTAATCCGTTTAACTTGAAATTAGGTCTTACCTTTACTTGAGCGCCCTAATTGACTTTGTGGTATTGCTGATTGGACATATCCTATTACTAATATTAATGCAAAACAACCGATAATCCAATAGTTTTTCCACATTTTTACTTCTAATATAAATATTTATTTTTTTTTTACACCAATAACAACGTTTTTTTTTTATTTCACTTTTTTTTCAATATTTTTCTCGTTTTCAATATTATTATTGTATTTTTTTTTTTATTTTTTTTATGTATAATAAAAACTCTTTTCACGTAAAGGTTTAAATATTGTTTATCCCAATAGTATTAAGAACCCTTTAAAAATAAATAAACAGCCATTTAGTAATATATTTTTTTATAATATCTATATATGGTGTATTTAAAGCCCGTATTTAGAATACAAATCACCTACATAAATTGCGTAAATACAATAGAAAAAAAATAAGGATATTAGGATAAAAATAAGCAAACACACTCATACACACACTCAAACATCGTTTTCAATATTTAAAAGTCAATACATTTAAAGCAATAAAAAAACGCATACACGTTCTCACAATTTTTTATCATTATTATATTTTTTTTTGTCATCTTCGATGTATTTTAAAAAAAATGCGAAATAAAAAGTATATTGAGATACTAACACTTGTGCTTCTTTGGTCTATTCTCCCTTTTCTTATTTCCTAGTGAAATACAAAATAATAATATAATCAGAAGCACATTCAGCCTTATAGCTAGGAGGATTTTTCTGTTTGTTCATTTTTTTTTTACCATCTGTTATGATGATGCTCAACTGTTTGTATATGTGTGCGTATGCTTATTTTTCCTTCTATTTATATTTTTCTTCTTCTTCAACTTTATTGCTTTTACTTGAGAGATACAACGAAAAAAATATATATATATGCTCAGATTGTGACTAGATATTATTATTATTATTATTAAAATTTGTTTGTGAAACTTTTTTTTTGTGTTGTATTCCTTATTTTATTTAAACTTAATTTTTGTTATTCTTGTTATTTTAATGCCAGTTTAGCACTGCACTTACACACGATTGTGCCAATTTTTTATGTATATCAAAAAATTTTAATATTTCTTTTCTGAAATTTTATTCTTCATTTCCTACTTTTTTAAATTTAATTTCATATCTTTGAAAAAATACAAAAAAAAATAATTTTTTGCTCATCAAATCATTTGAAGTTGATAAAAAAAATTTTTTGTTCAGATTTAATTTAATATAAATGATAATAAATTTTCACCCTTAATTATTTAAATTAATATATTTTTTTTATCATATAATATCATAAAATTTAATTAATAACTGATAAAATATGAGACTATAAAACATACACTTTAATTAATTGAGTAAAATTCATGTTGTGGTTAAATGATTAATTTGGTTTATTTAAATTTTGTATCTGACAATAAATTTTATATTTATTATTATAATATTTTTTTTTAGCCGCATATAAATAATAATAATAACAATAAATAAATGTATCGCGATTACTTATTTTATATTATTATTTGAACGTCTGCACAGAACCGAGATCAAAGTAAAACTGAAATGAAAAATAAACTGGATGTTGTGTGTACAAAACTGGTCTACTCTTTGTTTGAATACAAAAATAATAATGTGTGATATAGTAGACATTCGTATGGAAAGTGGTAGCGGATTGCTGTCTCCTTATTTTGAGTATTCTTATATGAAGAAGAGAGTAGCCATAGAAGCTGAGCACAATTGAAAATGAAATTGTTAAAGAAGATGACGAAGATACTAAAAAGAAAGACAACTCAACATTATGTGAGAGTATCAATAATAATAATGAAAATAAATACGGAATGGATGATGAAAAGTGAGATGAACATTGGCGCAGACGCATAACTTTATATGATATAGTCTGTATTTGGGTGTAAAAACTATGTGCTACCAAGAAATTTTTGTACATATAATTATAGTTGGACACTTTAACATATATTTACCAGATGAAACTGATTTGAATCTAATCAAATACAAATAGACAGATGATGTCTCACATAGTAAAGGACACATACGATAGTTTTTTTTTTGTCTGAACTGTTTTGTCTTTTACCATTCTTACTTTGATATATAATAAGACATTACATGCGATCACATATTCTTGAAAGCTGTAAAATTGTTATTGACAAGTTATTGATATTATTGAAAGAAATAAAACTTTTGCTTATCAATGCAATTTTACACACACTCTGACAACATACATGATTAGATATCAAATATTTCTTATTTTGGCGCCTTTCAATTGAAATGACGGACAGTGAAAATATATGCGAAACAATTTCAATCAAATTCCTTCTCCAAAATGAGATACCGCAAAGCCTTATCACGATGAAAACAAATATTTTAAAGTAAATCAATCAGATTTTATCAAATTCTCGCACGATCTTTCAAACAGTTTCCGTTTTCGTTTTCTTTTGAAATGAAACATTTTTCATTTGTATATCCAAAGAACTTGTCATACATCAAATTGACACCTGATCCATTTAATTTATTTTATTGCTGTCAATTTGGTTTGATGTCAATTCATAGAACTTGGTAATAGACTGATAACCTCTTTAAAGAGAGAGAAATTGTTGTGTATAATTTTTTTAGGTTAATGTCAAAAATATTAATTTGTTCTAGTTCTGTTAATCACAATTAAAACGTAAATTATTTTGTCTAATATTTCCCAGTTTAAATGAAATTTAAATAAATACGTTTGATAATGAAATTGAGTTAATGTACTCGATTTGTGAATCACAAATCAAAGTCATGATACGCAAAATGACTTACGCGTATTTAATTTTTATTATTAATATTTTTCATATAATATTAATTTATATTTTTTTATTTTAAGTGGCGCGTTTCATTTTTTTTCTAAATAATTGTAGAAGAAGAAATTTTTGATATTTTCTTTTACACATTTTCTGTCTACAATGGATTTTAGGTACAAATTGCACAGATAGAGTGAGAGTAGATTAAATTTGAAGCTATTATAAGGGTTGTCAATCAATCATAAAGAAGAACATATTGTTGTGACTTAGATAGAGTAGAATGGTTGAAGGAAGACAATGGGTCGATAAAATACAAGAAAAAACATATGTAGGAGTTGTTTGAAATAAAACAAAAACTTATATCACTTACACACAGATAACGATTTACACTTGAGTTTTTATTTAATAAAAAAAAAGTTTTTTGAGTGATTTAATTTACTCAACAATTGAAGTGAATGTGATTGAGTTGCTTTGAGCACATCTGATCATTAAAGACTAAAAATCCCGTAGGATTGACATTAAATTTTCGTTTGATATCCATCCCTTAAAAGCTAGGCATGATATTACGTTTTACTATTTCTTAATAATTTGATTTATATTCCTACAGAGCCATTTAAAAGCTTTAACTTAAAATTTGTATACAGAAAACGACAATTAACATTAAAATATATGTTGATACCTAAAAACCTCATCCTTTTCCCCATTAAGCTTGTTTCTAACACATTTAATTCCTCCTTTTAATGATGTATTATTTCATTATAAACGACACAAAATTGTCTTCCTCTTCTGTAAAATACACAGAGAGAAACTGCTGATGAAAGATGAATTTTAAACATTTCCTTGTAAGTTTATAATGAATAATTTTCTATACATACATTTTTAATACACGTAAACTATATTTTTATATATATATATATGTTTGTATGTAAACGTATATTGATCTAACTTTAAACAAATAAATCCTTTTTTCCTTTGAAAGTATTGAGCAAATGAAGAAAATATGACATTTTAAAGGATGTAACTTACAAAATGTTTCTTTGTTATCCATTGATTCAGATCGTCTTCTGATGATATCATATTTTGTATTGTTTTTATTATGATTATCAAGAGAAAAAAATCATAATTTTACATGAAAGAGCCTGATTTAATCAAATCTTGTTATACTTGTTATTTGGAATCAACAAAATATGTCTGTATTAAACACACACATCACAAACTAACTTTGAGTTTAAGAAGCAAAAAAAAAATATATGTGTATAAAATTTTAATCATGGAAAAGCACGAAAATATTTATATAATATACAGATGATTTGTTGTATTTTTGCAGTCTCTCTCCGTTCTCTTACACAACATATTAGGAAAAATTTACATTTTACATCACAAGCAGATGACGCATCAACAGCACAGTACTAAATTACCAAGTTGTTAAATTTACTGTGTGTGTATATGGAAAAGTTGTTTTTTTTTATTATTATTTTTTTTCATCCTCTTATTACTCAATGACTTTACATTTAGACAGAATGAAGAGTTGGTGGTGTAGCATGATAGTAAATGATAGAACAATAATGTTTGGAAAATTTTATTAGATATGACAAGGATGTATTACTTGAATATGAATGAGATATTTATTACCAAGGGCAGGTGTAGCCGAGCAACGTCAAATATTAATTCTATTTTAAGAAAACTGAAATTCAATGTCACATGCGAATCTTGAAATATGTATTAAATTTCACTTCTCATCTTCTATAATTATAATTTCTTCAATGACATTCAACTTTTACGATTAGAACGACAAATTTTAACATGATTTTACGAGGGCGTATCAAAAAATTATTGAATACTGATTTGAACATGACAAATAATGTAAATTTATCTTCAGGCAATATCAAAAATGTAAGTTAATTAAATTGGTACACAGTGTTTTGAGTTTAGCCAAATATTGACTAGAATGAGGCTGCATGGCTGCAACAATTTAAAGTAATCATAACAAGCTTTAAATTTAAAGAACAATACGAATTTTCAGAAGATATTCATCAAAACAAATCCAATTTAAGTCGGTAATCGATCAAAGGTGGTTAAATTTATTACAAATTTATGACACACCCTAAGTTAAAAACGCCCCGCAGTATAAATTGATTTGGTCGGCAGACGGAGATCTTTGTTTGACGCTCACAGGACGTTTGATAAATGCTATTTTTATCGCATTTCTTGTTAATTTCGATAAAAATTTCGAACATTATTATTTTTTGTCTATGCATATTATGCGGGGTTGCCTGCAGGGCGTTTTCAACTTACAGCGTAAGCTTGCTAGATTACACGTTTCCAAATTTCCTATGAAATTACAAATTTCCAGTAATCTTCATTTCTCATAAAAATGAAGCAAAGTTTCATTGTTCCTCCACAAAAGCATTTTTTTTGTTCAATTATGGAAAAATTTTATTAATACAAAAGACAAATAATATCATTTGTCATCATTTTATTGCAAAACAAAGCAAAATTGGTGAAATAATAAATTAAAATTAAAATTTATACAAAATTTGTTATTTGCTATTATCACAATCTGTTGTTACGAATACGGAATTGTTTTATTACATTTAGGAAGTATAATAATTTTGAGATTGGGCAATAATTAAGTATGAATAAATTTAATTAAGTAAGCAAGACGTCTTGATAACCTTTTTTCCAAATTGAATTTTAGAATGCACATTTAAAATTCTCTTTGTTTGACAAAAATAAAAAAAAAAGTTTAATTTTAATAATAAATATAAATTGATGATAAGGGTTAAGTTCACGTTATCTGTAACTAACAGATGAATTGCGGTATTTCGTATGATGTTAAAAATAATTTTATTATGACTATCAGTTATTGATTTTGGTGAAATATTCTACCAGAATAAATAAGTAAATACGCAAAAATAAAGTTAAATTGTAAAAATTTACTTTGACCCCTTTGAAAGCAAATAACTGACGTCGTCTTATCAAATGCCTGGAAGAAAAAAAAACCAAAAAATATGACACACTTTAATATGCGCAACAAATCATAACACTCATAATCGCAAAAATATTATTATTATTATTTTAAAGTGTTATTTATTAATGTTTAGAATTAAACGTATATGTCATTATCAATTTTGACACACTTTTTCAAAAATATTCATTCAAAAGATTCATGATATCAAGTAACGATTCGTGAAATGAGACATCTAAATATAGAAGAAATTTCATAAATTTAAATTTTTTTTAAATTTAATAGTAAATGTGTGATGCCAGTGAATTACAGGAATAAGCACAATGAAACTACAATTTATCAAAGTCGGAACATATTCACTTGATTTTCTTCTTTTAAAAAAAAAATTGATACTACATCCACAGATGTCTTATGTGCACGCGTTAACATCTTATGTTTCGTGTTTTATGTTATCTTACTTAAAAATGTACAATATTCATTCTGACGATATGATGAAGTTTTTTAAGGCAAAAAAAAAAAAACAGTAAATCATATGAAGAGTTAACATGTAGTGGAATAATGATGATTTAAAGGACTTTAGACTTTAAAATTGTGATTAAGATGAAAAAAAGAGGATTTTCTTTAATCTTAACTGAAATTAATGGTCTTTTTAACAAATTTTTACTTCAAGAGTAATTATTATGACATGAAATTTGTTTTATATCAATTAATAGACCTAATTTTTTACCGAGCGGACTTGTTTGCTAACGTAAGTTGGAATCGCGAATTTTAACGAAATTGAATAGAGTCTGAGATCAGATTTACACTTAACTTAACTTTTACAAGACGATCGACTTTGGCCTTTCTGGCATTTGCCGTATGGTCAATCCGCTGAGATCAATTTAGGTACCAAAATATAAAAATTTCAGGAAATAACTTGAGCGTGAAGTTTTCCATATTATTAAAGGACCAAATGACATTTAAAGGACTGATGAAATTTTTCAGCGCGGTTCTGTCAATTTAGATTCCATTTAAAAAGGCTGCCAACCCTTTCATAAGTTCATTCATAAGTTAGAAATTCACTTCACTGCTTGCCACTTTAGCGCCACAAATTATTGTGACCACAACAGGACTCATCGAAACCGCTGTTGTGCCCTTGTAAAACCTAACCTAACTATGGCAAAAAACCAATTTTATATTAAATTTTAATCATAATTAGAATATAAACTAGTTCAAATTCAACAAAAAAACCAATTGAAACTAGACAGTGTCTGGATTAAATATGAGCAATTAATTAAAATTTACATATAATTTTATCACACAAACAATAATTGTAATAAAATTAAACGAGTAATTTTCTACCAAAGGTAATTCTCCATCAAAATACTGGTTTTACACAAATAACTCACTACGCACTTCACATACATAGTTAAATAAAAATTTTCTCGAACACTGTAATTATTACTTGATGGCTAATTCATGTGTTCAGTAATTCCGATAAAATTTGTAATGCCAACATGGTCTGATGCAACATTGTCTAACGATTGATACAGAAAGTTTTTGAATTACACATGTTTTATGTTGTATTTTTAGCGTATGTGTGATTTTAAATCAATCATAAGTTAAAATTATGACGAAAATGAATTAAAGAAAGAAATGATATGAATTGAAATGAAATATAAAGAACCGGTTTTGTTTTATTTTACTATATAGACAATTATTTGTACAAATTTCGTCTCAATTGAGTTTATGAATAAAGTTAATTATCCGAAGAATTTGTGATAAATGAATGAAATAATGGAATGAATAAAAACTGGGTAAATAAATACAAAAAAAATGAAAATAGAATAAAAAAAAGAGATAGGAGGTATTTTATCCAAATATATTTCTGACAAAACGTTTTCTAACAATAAAATAATGTAAAAATGATAGGGATATCACTTGACTCTTCGTCTTCCGCTTCGTTTTTATTGTTATTACTGTTATCATCATTTTGTATACCTTTATAAAATAAAGAGTACTGATAGGTATTTACAATTCAAAATTGTGTTGCCAGTTTTTTCATAATTGGAGGACTATATAGGGCAAAATGGGTTCCAGCAATCATAGGGGTGGCATTTTGATGCTTGTAATGAAACTGAGAAAGCTCAAATGTCCCATTTATACTCAAATTGTGTTCAACCTAGATTAAGATGGGGACTCATTGACATGTCAGAATAAAAGATTAGGCCCTCTGATGATTATATGGACAGCACAGTGGAATCTACTGATATCCTGTTAGGAGGGTTGAAAAGCCGCAGCATAAATTTAAATCCTTCATTCTCATAAAAAGGCCTGTTAAATACTTTTTTGCCCAAAAATTAAATCCTTGCATGAAAAATCCAATCGTTCTCTGGAATTTTTCATAAATAATTCAATTTTATTTACATTTTTCATACCAAAAAATAACAAATAATTTAAAAGTAAAATCAAACAAAATTGGAACATCCTTTTATTGGTGTATCTATCCATATAACACAACATACTTTTGATTAAGACGATGATGTCTCTTAAAGAATATACCATAGATTCTCTAATGACGTTTTTATTACATTGCAAATTGTTATCATTTACTTTTTATGTGAGTGAAGATAGTCTCTTCCCTGGTAAGTTACAGCAACTTGATCTATTATTGTTTTTTTTACGTTTGTATATTTTATTATAACAAAGGCTTTATTTATTACAATTGAACACACAAACAAACACACTGTACAGATGATATTCATTTCATAAGGGTATTACAATCATCAACCAAAATAAAAAAAAGTGGTGAAATATTGTGTAAGGTACATAAAACAAATCAATTCAATTGTGTGTATAACAAAAAAGCCTTCGATATAAATTTGATATTTAGTTTCTTATAACATTTCAAATATAATATAAATTTTCAGGAATTTTTTTTTGTTTTGTTAAAATCAGGTATTATACATAGATTTGTGTATGACAGCAAATGAATCGGAAAAAAACTTTGTGAATTGATGACAATTTTGTGTGAAAACGTGACTTGTTTAATAAAAAATCAAAAATAACAAACCATTTATTTTCCGAATTTAGACACACACACACACACACATTTGATACGTACAGGTGTTTGTATGGTTGAACAAAAAAAATAAAGAGAATTTTGATTTTATCTATGAAAAAGGAAGGAAAAGTGTTTCACAATAACAATTTTCCATCATCACCTTTTTGTACTTAAAAGTTTTGTTTTGTACGAGAGTATGTGTGTGTACGTGAGAATTAGTATATTTTAGATAAAAAAAAATAATATAAAAATAAAAAAGGGTTAAAACTTTGGTGCCTAAACTTTTTCTTATACATCTTTTTTAAAAAAAAAAAACATTTTACTCATAGAGAGGTCTTAACACCCATTAGCCAAATTTACACATACTATTTTTAATTAAATGTCATTTTGTACCATATTTTTCACCATTATAACATCATTAACTTTACGTTGATGCATATTTTACACCTGAATTTCACCTTTTCTCTTCTATATGTTTTTTTTTCTCCTTTATTTTAAATTACAACACTAGGCTAATGTTAGAAGTCAGACAAGCCATACACATAAGTTAATGTAGATTTTATTAGGTTTTTCACATGTGACTTTGCAACATCAATATCAAAAGGAGCAAAAATTATACACAACTATTATATTTAACAGCATGTTAGAAAAGTTAACATACATTCATCCGTAAAAAGTCATTTTGCTGCTCGCATATTCTCTCTGTACTTTATTTATGTATTTCTGAGATATTCCACTGGAAATGGGTTTTTCTTTTTAATAATTTAAACGCGATACTACCTCACAGATTCATATCACAATACACACAAATATGAAATTTACACATCCTGTGAGTGAAATTCCTCAGCTAAATATTAGAGACATTTTATATGTTTACATATAATATGATAATGAGCGTAATTTTTACACTTATTTGCATGAAGCACACATGTTTATTTTGCAAGAATTGTGTTATGAAGCGAACGGGTTGGAATTTATCACCTCTACTTAATGTTACCTTTTTTATAAATGTTATTGCACACATACATTATCAGATCACAACAAACTGCGAATTTTCCACTTGATAAGTGAATGCTCAGATTTTCCTTGTAAAAATAAAAATGAAAATGTTATTTTATATAATTGCAGTTAGTTTTAACATACATAGCAACATAACACCAGCATAAGATGAAAATAACTAGTGCAGTAATATTTATTATTATTGTTTGTTTATCTTATTCATTTATTTATTGCTTGTTTATCTGCGCAACTACAAAGTTTCAAGATTTAATGTAATTTTATTTATTTTATGTACTTTTTTCAGTTTCTTTTTATTTTATTTAAATTCAAATAAAATAAAAAAAATATTTGTTGCATAACTCTAGGGGTTTAAATGAATATATAAATGAAAATATGCCTGTTAACTATTGTGAATTTTATTGAGTTAACAAAACACCTTCAGGATAAAATCAATTTAACGGTTTTAAAATAAAATTAAGCAACTTTGTCGAGATTTTGATTTTTGAATGAAGATTTGAATTTTATTGAATCGGTCGTTGGTCAAATCGAGGTTAAATGCATACAACAAAGTTATATCTGAGTCAAAATGGAATCAAGCCTCAAACGTTGCACACCCTTGCAAGTTAATACAATGCCCAAAAATATTTCAACTTCTTGAAAATTGTATTGCAACTTTTTTTCTAGATTATTTAACTTGAATTTTTTTTTTTCATGTCATCCAAATCAAGTCAAACTGAAATAAGAACTTAAAATAAAATAAAATTTACTCGAATAGTTTTTATTACACTTTACAATGGAATATTTTTCAATAAGTTATTCATCAAACGTCTATCGCATTTTTTTATCATTTTTCCGTTATTTTCTTTTATATTCCATTGAAAACTCGAACAAAAGAATAAAAAATTGTGAAAAAAGAACAGGCTGAACTTTTCAAAACTTTTTTCCTTCAAATTCCATTTATTTCGATAAACATACTAAACATCAAGAAGAGATTTCAATTTTTTTTTTCTCTAAAATGCTTGGTATGTATTTATTCGAGAATCATTGGAAACGCCTTTCAAAATCAATCTAATGTTACTATTTCTACGACTCACATCTCTCAAACCATTTTCTTTATATTTTTTTTATTTAATATTTTTATTTTCTGTAAAAAATAAAGATAAATTGGACTAGAGGTGAACTTTTAAATTGAATTTTCATTAAAATTTTAATAAAAATTACCAAACTATCATTTTAAGTTTAAAAGAAAAACAAAAATTTGCCTGGATTCGAATAAGGACCTTTTTGCACCTGAAAGATCCCTTAAATCAAATATTTCCTTTCAAGGAATTCAATGACAATAACAATAATAAAAATTGTCGATGTTGTTTTGTCGCTTTGTATGTATGAATGTGTATTTGTGTACGTATTTTATTTTACAAAATCACTTCAAGGAAAACATTTTTTTTTGTACAATTATTTTCTTGTAGAACAATTCACACTCGTCGATATTTTATTGATTGTCGGAAAAGCTGTTTTTTTCGTTTTTTTTAAATATATTTTATCTTATTTCATCTTATAATGTGAAGTCACCATGAGTGTAACAAACAAGAAAGCAAACGATTTACACGACTGATTTAATATGATTTTGTAAAATCAAATGAGAAAAGAATGTGTGTGTGTGTGTGTAAGCGACACCTTGATTGTTCCTCAATTGATTTAATCCAAACATTTATTGCATTGAGATATCAGTTGGAAAGAATTTAATGAAGAATGGAATTTAATGTTACATGTTTTACATCAACAAAACATGAATTAAATTAAATTTTATTTCCAAGTTACATTACATTCAATTGATTTTATTGCAATTTGGATAATTTTCAATAGATGAACAAAAGTGATAATTATTTAATCTATGGCAACTGTCCATTACCTTTTACTTTAGGTCACACATAAACTGATCTTGATATTATAAATAGATATGATGATTAAATTATAATGTTTTAGTTAATTAGACAAACAACCCCGATTATTATTACTAAACTGATACACACACACACACACATACACACAGACAGATCGAGATGATAAACTGATTATTAGCAAACTAAATTAATTTGTTTCAATTAAAACTTGTGTACTTCATCGTTTCTTCCCTTTATTACAATTATAGTTAAAGTATTACAATTTACTAAGTGAGATAATTGAATTTCGTTTCAGTGAGGCAATCAAATGTAATGAATATTTTATTGTATTAGGATTATGAAAATTAACATAATTCGAGTTAGTATGCATGAGTTTTATTCGCTTCCTTCTTCTTTCGATTGATGAATGTAAAAATTGAATAAGCAGGAAAAGTAATAATAATAATGATGAATATATTTTTCATATAGATTTTTTTCAAAGTAAATATTATTTATATTTGTTCATGCATGTATAAATTTATAATAAAAGTAAATTGAAAATGGATCAACTGTATGTATGTCGATATTAAGAAAAATAGATTTTCTAAGCATGTTGGTTTAGATGATGCTAAAGGGTAAAAGGTATACTTTTATTAATACAAAATTGTAGTATGAACTTTTTATCATATTTTGATAAGAAATGAGAATTAAGCGCTTTTTATGGACAGGTAATTGATCCCCGTATAAATTGAAACATCGGCTGACATCGGTTAGGCGATCCGTCCCATTAAATGATGCTCATATTTCATAGATGACAAAAATTAATTGAGAGATAGGAACTTTATTAGACATTTTCAAGTTACCCGAGCCTCCATGCAAAAGTCAACATATTTTTATTTAATTTTCATTTTTATGTCATGAATCTTTGCCCTGTATTGCAACATCTTGCATTACATTATTTAGATTAAATTTTCACCATCTTCAAAACACAATAAAAGAATTTATTTAAAAGAATTTATTTCAACCTTAAAAATGTACTTTCATAACCCTTTCTAAGAAAAGCAAAGAAATTATATTTGAAGGAACTCTTTACAAACAGTACGATTTGAAAATACGCTTAAATTAAAAATTTATAACATCTCTTATTATTTCTCTGAATGTTTTATTTAGTTTTTAATAAAATTTATAATATACATTTTTCTTTTCACATACAAATAGAATACGATAGAAAAGAGAATTTAAATTTAACTTCATATCGATATGCAAAGTTATCATATTTTTTTTTTTTTTGTATAAATTGACGAACGAATTTCCTCGAAAGAAGAAAAATAAATTGGAAATGTTAAAAGTTTATCATTCATTTTTTTTTTGTATGTTGAATTTATTTTAAATAAATTTTCTATGAATTTTTTCAAAGTTCACATAAAAAATAAAACAACCAAAATGAAATAAATTTTTAACAAATTTAATTATTTCAAATGTCAAATTAATGTTGCACATGATGTTTGACTGAAATATAAGCTGATTGAATTTTTTTCATATTTATTTGATCTCGTTATTATTGAATATAATTGATAACCGATATTTTATCATTTTTTTTATGTTTGATCTTCAGTTGAATGAAATCAATGTAAAATCAGTGTTACAAGGAACAATTAAATGTATGTTAAATTTAAAATGATGATGTTTTTGTTCGAAATTTGGATTAAAAAACAAAAAAGCATTTTATTGAAGGCTTAAATTTTTTTATGTAGAAAAGTTTTTGTAAATTTAATATTCTCTATTATTACTTTTAATGTCTATCTTTTGTTATGGAATGACCTGAATCTCATATTTATGTATGTGAAATATGAGTAAATATGACTTTTCCATGTTCAAATGACACATACAGACATTGTAATGTCAGAAAAAGACAAACTGAAGAGTATCATTATTATTATGATATTGTCTGAATTGAGAACTTACGAGTGCAGCTTGAAGCATACTCAAATTTTAAACTTAATATTCAACAATTTATGAGTTATATGACACAGAGTTAAGTTTAACAAATCATATGAAATCTGTGAAAAATAGCAGATGTTTGTTTATTAAATTTTTTACTATTATTATTTAACTTTAATGATAGTTTTATGTAATTTTAATGTAAGAAAAATAGTATTTAAATTACAAACGAAGCTTATCAACAAAGATATACGAGAAAATTCATGTTACATAATTAATTAATTAATTACTAAAGAGTTTCTTATTTCTCGGTAAAAAAAAAATGTAAATCAAACAGATTATATATAACAAGTGTAGTACTGTATCAAAAATACATATGTTAAGTTAATTATTATTCTATCTTCATTAAATTTACCATACAATATTCTCTTTTACGGATATTTCACATTTTATTCGCATTACACACACACACAAACACACACAAGTACACACGCACACACACAAGCTTTGTAATGGAAAAGTAGCTCTTATCATTCTATAAATATTCATTATACTCTTTCCTTTTAATGGAGATCCCTATGTGCCTTTTTTGTAAAAGAAAAAAAAATAACGTGTGTGTATGTGTGTGTGTGTTTGTGTGAATAAAAGAATTTATGTTGTAAATATTTGAATAGGTGGAAGATTATACCTCTTGTTACACATATATTAAGTTTAATTTTTTTCCTACTGTAAAGTATTCCTTTATTATTCTCATATAATAGACAAATCTTTTGATATACATGAATCTCTTAAATGTGAATGAACAAACAAACAAGAGGAATAAAAATATATTGAGCCATTTTTGTAAGTTTTTTTTAAAAACCTTTTTTTTCCTTGAGAGAGAAAGTCTCTTTCATTCAACAGACAAATTTAATGAAATAACTTTACTTACTTACTTACTTGGAAATTGTTAACATTCATATATATTTATTATTATATGACAATTATATGTGGGAATGAGTATGTGATTTTCGCTTTGTTTTCTTTATGATTTTCTTGTAAGTGAAAACATGAAAAGCCTTTTAATCAAATGCGTTTTTGTTTAGATACACGAAAGGAGTTAAATTCATATGATTAAGTTGGCTGGAAAATTATAAATATGCATTTTTTTTCTTCTGAAATTAACAATTTCATGTTATAATTAGCCCAAAATCTAATTCATTCACACACTGTTATATACGAAACCAGAGCGTGAACGTGAAAACAATTTTTATTGGGCTTTTAAATATTAATTTTGAATTAAAGAAATTTCTGGAATTTTTCAAGGTTCACATATCTTTGAAGAAAACATAAACATTTATGTTTTTCTTAACATTCTTTTTCTTTCTATTGATTATCAAAAAAAGGCTGTAAACAAATACTCTTACAATTTTCCCGGAAACACCATTTATTGAATACTCTTTTCACAAACAGAAAGATCCTTCTTAGAATACAGGAGAGTAACAAAAAAAATTAGTATCAGTTTTATTTATTTTTCCCTGCAATTTTAAATTTTATGTCAAATTAATCCGCTTCCAAAAAAAATAAAAGAAAATAGCTTAGTAACCTAAATACAAAAAATATTTTTTCATCACATTCACAAAAAACGTTGTCATTCAAAATAGAAGCAAAATTTTTGTTTTTTTTTTTGAAAATCTCATAAATCAACAAACAGTCACATATGGTCATAAGAATACTTGAAAACAAATTGATATGAATTGAAAACAAAAAAAGTTAAATTTTAAACAAAGTCGTGAAAAGCTAAAACAGATATAAAGAGAAAAGAACCAAAATGATAGAAAAATGATGAAAAATAAACATTCATAACTCATATGAAACAGAAAATATTGTATACAATTCATAAAAGTATACACAAAAAAAAATCATAATATAATTCTAAAATATTGAAAATTCCTGTTTGTGTAAATAAAGTATAAAAACTTAATAACGTCTGATGCTTGTTTTATACCAAATTTTACCACTTAATCAAAACATGTGATGTTTTCAATACATTTTTACGGAAAATTCCCAATATATGGCATAAACATTTTCCGTTTTTGTTTATTTAATGATTTAAAAGCTTTGATTTTGGTACACATTCAGACAAATAATGACATTAATTTTTTTTGTGTAATAATTTTTCAAATCAATATAAACAATGAAATGTTGATTTTTTGATCATGTAAAAGTTAAAGATTAAATCAACATTAAACAGAATCATTGTAGCACATGCTCAGAATTTAACAAACCTTTACTTATTATTACAGTCATAATTTCTTTTGTCATTTTTTTTATCTATTCAATATTTTATTATTATTATTATTATATTTTTATAGCTGTGAAGAGAAGAGAAAAAATTATAAGAAAATTACAACACAAGGCAATTTTTACTGTGTACCAAAATAAACTATTAAAGCAAGCAAGTAGACACAAACACATGTTTGGTGGAGAGATACGTTGTCTTTTTTAAACAGAAAATGAACATTATTACATTATTGCTGCTGTTAGCATCATCAAATGATAAAGCAATTACACTAAAATTTTATGTGAAAAACGCACATAACAGATAATTGTGAAAAATATAAAAAGTTTCACATTAGATAACAAAAAAAAAAAAAGTAAGAAGATCGTGTTACTCCCATTCCATATCATTATCGGATGCCATTTCGTTTGTGTATGAAAGAGTAAAAAATAGCAAAAATAAAAAGGAATAAGATCTCATCTATAACATATTTTTTTCTTTTTTTAAATGGAATCCTAGTTTCTTTTTTTTTTAAATAGAACGAATTTTACAACACGACATCTAAATTATATATTTGTTTACTTTTTTTATTCATTTTAAGGTTATTCTGAGTAAAATTTACAAAATTATCAAATTATGTGTGTGATGCAGTGAATTCCAGAGTTAATACGCTCTTGTCCAATATTATTTTTCTGTTTTTTATGTGATACAAATACAAAATACTTACAAAAAAAAGGAAAATCTTTACCAAACAATTGAATTTGGTGTGTAGCCACGTTGATTCTTATTTTATATTTATCAGTCTTTTAACCATTTCGCTTTTCTTTGTTTATTAAATAAAAACAAAAAAAATTGGAAGAAATGAAAGGAAAAGAAAAGATATGATTCATTGCTTTGACGTGAGTTGCCCGAAAATATGTTTTTCTCTGAAACAATTATTATTTTTTTTGTTCTTTCTTCGACAGATAATTTCATGGAATATAAATTGTAAGAAATTGACTTATAATTTTGTTAGTATTTACTTTTCTTTTGTCGTTCCGCTTTCCTTTTCAAATTTCCAATCAATTTTTGTATTATTTTTTTTCTCTTTTGTTCTGTGCCACATGTCAAAAGGCATCTCAAGTTAAAGTAAAGAAAAAACTTATTTCATATATTTCTTGAAAAAAAAACAATTTTTAATGAACTCATTCAACTGTAAAATCAATAAAAAAAATAAAATAAAAATCACATTAAAAATTATTGCACAAAGATTTTCATTCAAGGAATTTTTTATTAATATAAAATTGGCTTTAAAGACTTTGGATTAACTCTTTGTTTCTTCACTTTTCATCGGTTTGATGAATTAATCCCAGTTTGTCATCAAAAGACCGAAACTCCAAATTAAAAAAAAAAAATAAAGACCAGCAAAATTATCTGGAAAAATGCTTAGTGGTGTGCTCAATTTTGTTATTTTGAATTTAAATTCCTTTATTCCTTTCTATCAAATGATGAAGGGTTAAAATTGCCATTTAATAAAAATAAAATAATAAACTTCTGCCTCAAAACTGTTTAAATATAAGAAAAAAATTATTTTACGATAACCTGCAGCTATAATAATTATTGTTATCAAAGTAATAGATGAGGGAATTGACCAACAAGAAGAACGACACACCAAAGGAAGAAAAAAACATGAATCAAATTTTTTGTTGTTGTTTTTTCTGCTATATAAATAAAAAATTTATTTGAAATATGAAGAAAATTGAAATATGAAAGGACTTGAAAGAAAAAAAAGCCATTTAATTGAATTTGTCAATGAAATGGAAAAATTTAAAAAAAATATATATTTTTTTTAACTTGGTTTATGGGAAAATAAGCAATGGAAAGAAATGCCAATAGAAAACTAAAATTATTTGTCACTTTAATGAATTTCAATGATATTTGGTTTAAGGAAGGTATAGAAAACAATATTTTCTTTAATTATTAGATTTCATAAAAGTTTACATGTCCGTTTCATTTATTTATTTTCATTTATTTCCCTTTTCAATAAGCTTTTGAAATATAACTTTTATCTAACTTGTCACACTTTCTGTCATTATACATTAATTCATTGATTTAGGTGTTAATATGGTGTAAGGATTAATCTGCCTCACTTGATTTTCCTCACACACGCAAACTTTGAAATAGCCTTTTTGTATCATGCACAAACTATCAACTGTGATAAAACAAAAACATTGAACTCATGTTTTCTCTATCATATTTCATTAATTTATATTTAATTAAATTAGATTTGGTTTCACCCATAAATTCATGAAATGTACGTGAGAGATTTTATTTCATGTACTTTATGAAATATAAAAAAAAACGTTTGTTGCATTTTCGGACTTACCTTTATCAGAGCTACACAAATCTGGTGCTTCGTCACTTTTATCATCACAATCTGGATCGCCGTCACAAACAAAAATTGTATGAATACATTTTCCACTTAAACACTGAAAAGTTCTATCACCACATTTTTGTTTCTTGTGTATTATCGAATATTCTGTAAAATATTTTAAAGAAAAATATTAAATTTTATTTGTGGTTGACTTAACAAAATCAATACAAGCATGTGAAAAGAGAAATTTAGTTTACCAAACTATTTTATTATATTTAAAAAAAAAAAGATGGAAAAGTAAAGTTTTTTTAAAAGAAAACCACAAAATAATCAGGATCTTATTAAATTAAATTAATAAATTTTCTTCTTTGTCAAATCACCCAAGCAGACTTTATTGTTTGTATATTTAGTTTATGAAAGAAAACTTGTGTACTTTGTGTTTTGTGCACAGATGGATGAAAGATTAAATTTTATTAATTCATTTTAGTTTTCTCTTTAAATTTTTACTATAAAGATAAAGCATTTCATTTAAAAATTTCAATCCAAACAATTTTCTGGTCAAAAACTTGTCACTCAATCATAACTCCAGAGAAGTTCACAAAGGAAGAGCGATAACGGAACTTATGGGAATTTGTAATCATTGATTGTTTTTCAGATTGGTTTTTTTCCGCCTGATTTTTCAATTAAAATCGTTAAAAACCGTTAGTTTATTTTTTAGAAGAGCTCTTAAAGAAGAGTTACTCTTAAAGAAATTTTCGAATCTTCAGGAAAATATACAAAAAAGGAAATTTTGATTTGAAAAAATAACTCTATAATTTAAAAGAGGCTAAAATACCACTTTGAGAGCAATTACTCTTTTTAAAGATATTATTACCCAAGATTCGTATCGATATTTCAGAGCAATCAATATCCCAATAAATTCTGCATTTCGCTTCGATCTTCATTTCTGATGTCTTACTTTGGCGATAACATTACAAACAAAATATACATCTATAAAAAGGTATCGCAAGGCAAAGAAACTATTATCATCGTTTTATTTTTTTTAAATTTTTATGCAAAAACAAAGAAAAACGAACGAAATTATATTAGTCCCAATTGGAATCCTTTTTTTCGTTATCAAAAACAACGAATGAAAGGCATCTTTGAAATGTATGCTCTACTTTTTTATGCAGACACATGCGAAAATTCAAACTGATATCATCGAATTCATGTTACAAATGTATCAATAGTGATAAAATAAAAACGATAAATGATCAGTTCGATTTTTTTTTTGCTTTTTTTTGGTATACATATAAAAATTTTCATATTCAAAATTATTTCCATTAATTTTTTATCAAAAGGAGTTTACGATTGAACAAAAAATTAAATTACTATCATGAAATTTATATTCATAAATGGAAAAACTCTTAGAACTACTAATACTAATCCGATATTCATACGTATATACATACAATTAATGGGTTGAATTATAGATTTATGTAAAATTTTCTTTGAACTATTTTTTTCTTTATGATTTCAAAAAAAAACGAAAGAAAAGAGGGGATAAAAAAAAAATTTTACTCAATCCTTTTTTATCTCTCAATGATAACGATCCGAATTGACATTTTGTCAATCTTCTTTGACAAATGTATTAGAAATGGAATTGAAAATCTTCGAAATGTAAAAAACTGACTGGTTTATTTCAGCTCATTCACCATTGGACTGTTGACACCGTTGATTCACCCAAAAATGTCGATAAGGTTTTTTTTTAAATGATTAAAAAAACATTTGAATATACAGTCAAGTCTCCATTTAGTGTACATGCAAGCTGTACGTGTGATTCTATTTAGTGACAAGTCAGTTTCCATGAATAAATATGAGTTTTCATCATATAGAACCATTACGTACAGCTTATTTTTCACTATATCGAGACTTATCTGTATGAAATAATGTTTAAAAAATATAAAAGATTTGCGAAAATTTGACCCATATCAAACGACATTTGTTACTCCAAAAATATCGAATGTATCTTTATTTTCTGAAAGGATTTCAATGACAAATACAAAATTATTGTTCTTTGTCTCTATTGAAGACATACTGCAGGTGATGGGATCGGAAAATACCTTTTCAAAGAGTAAAATATTATTTTCTTATACTTTTCCTTTTCTTTCATATAAATTAAAACCAAAAGTAAAATAATTCAGATAAAGGTCAATAATGAAATGCTGTCTCTCCCATTTCAAATCATAGTTGGATATCGAATTCTAAGATTACGCAGAAAATAAATATTAAATCGTTTATTCCGATAATCTTACTGTCAAATTGTCAAACTATTGTTATTTTTCTAGATTTTTAACTTTCTTAATATCTCTATTTTATCCCATTTCATTATAATATTACAATTTTTTTTGTTCATCGTCAATATGCGTGTGTGTTTGAGTGTGTGCAAATGCCGAACTATAATAAAAATAATAAAACTTTCAACACTCTTGTGTAGAATAAAACTTTTTTTTCTGCGCTAACGTAATCCAATTTGAAAAGTGTTAAAGTATGCAATGACAGATTATATGATCAACAGTATCATTTTTCTTCTCAAATATATGTGAAAAATATATCAAAAAAAAAATTGATATGTATTTGTAAGGAAAGTTTAAGTGAGTATTAAAGTAAGAGCTAATACTACAAAAAAAAAGTAATATTGAAGTACTTTTGAAGTGTATTCACATTATTGAATTGAATAAAAGTGAGAATTTGAGATGATTTTGGGTAATATGATAAAAGGGTTTAAGAAGGAAATTGCCATTCGATATAAATTCAAGTCAAATTTTCAATAGTTGAATGATTGAATTAATTATGGCATTTGATTGAACATGAGTGGTAATTTTTAGAACGTAAACACTAAAAGTAAAGTTGATAAAATTGTTTGTTTAAAAGTCTACTTGTTACAGTGAGTTGATTTTTAAATGAAATGTCCTTTTTTCGAAAATTCTAAATGATGAAACTGATAATGGCCTCAGCACAAGCTTTAAAAGACACGTGTTTGTGAAAAACTGGTTTAATGAGCAAGATCTCATCCAAAAAATATTTCATCAAAAGTTATTAATGCTCGTTTTTGTCTTATGTCATAAAATAACATTATGTAATCCTAGTGTTCATTCAATTTAATCTCGAATCCTTTTCCATTAAAAACTTAACATAGTAAAACTTGTTAAACAAATACATTTTCCTTCACTATACATTCATATAAAGGCAAAAATATTCTTTTATCATCTTTTTTATTCTATTTTCTCATTTTTTTTTTGTTACATCAAAAATAAACTGGATGAAATGCAAATTTACTCTTTTTTCCTCTTCCTTTTCTTCGTCAGCAAGCAGTCAGTGTCACTTGAAATATATATTTAGACAGTGGTTGTGGTAAAAGTAATAAACTCGGCGATATGATAAATGACACAACATGGCCAATTGTCTACAAACAATATGAAGGCTATGAAGAACATAGAACACGAGCAAATATTTAAAGTACGTTACATTTTAAGTTAATATTTTTTTTCAACGTTAAAAGGAGTTTTTCAAAAATAGAATATACGAAAAATGTAACTGCAGCTTTTGAAAAGGGACCACAAAATTGAATTTCAAATCCTAAACACAACACCAAATTCTCTCAAGAGGACTTCAATGGTATGAATTTTGTGAGTGACGTTATTTGACTTTTGAATCACCCAATTCTAGAACAAAAATAATTCAATTCTACCTCACCCTAGTTAATTTAGTGAAAACTCAAAGTCAAAAGGTATCTTTTCATTAAATTATTATTTCAGTGCATATATACATTTAAAAGCCATCGATCATGAATTTAAATTACCTGTCACACATACTGTTACACGAGTTTTTCCATTTTAAAATGCACCGTAAAATGTTATCTCTTGCATATTTTACACTATACTTCACTTGCGTGAAAATAAAACCACTAAAGTTCACATCAATATCATTATTATTAGTACTATGTTGCCTGAATGTGAAACGATAAAGTTTAGACAATTTTTTTGTATACGGAAATCGAGTGTGATACATAAAATTAAGGAATTTCCCCTTTTTTTTGGTTAAACTAATCAAATTCGAATTAAAACTAGTTCATTTATTAATAACAACAAAAAAAGTAATTATTTATACAATGCAAAAATGTCAATTTGAATTTTATTTTTAATTGAAAATATCCTTGTTTTTCAATTACTTTTTGTTTTACAAAAGTTAATAACTGTTGGACGTGACACAAATTTAAAAAAAAAAATGAAACAAAAAAGTTCAAATAAATTTGTATTCCCAAAAAAAAAGTAGAGCAAACAAATTTTAATGAAAGAATAGATAAAATGAGACTTTTTTTTAAATGTAACTCGTTATCACTATTTTAATATATTTTTACAACACAAAAAAATATAATTTTCAGTTCCATTTAATTTTTAATGTGATATGCAAAACATGACATTATCGAAAATTACTCCATTTAATTTTTTTTTTTGACGCTTTGGTCCCTTAAAAAAATGTAAATTATGGAAAATACATATTCAATTTCACGTATCAATAACCTTTTGACGGGAAACCAATATTTTAAATTTATGTAACCTGTGTTTGATATAAGCATACAAATACACACACACACACACACACACATTTGGCCAACAATAAATTTATGATTATATTTATTAATTGAATTAACTTTTCTATGGGTGTCATGTGCGATAAATGAAATCAGTGACGGGAAAAAATGTGGTTTAATTTATGATTATTGCATGTGATTGATTAGAATATTGGCCTATGAATGAATATAGGCATTGAAGAATAATTGATTTAAATGTTTTTTTTCTTATGGAGACAATGAATATTTAAATGAAGTGTAACGTATGACGCACTTTACCACTTAAAGAATTTTTTTTACGATAATTGACGTTTTATTATGTTAGAGAGTTAAGTACGGAATAACGCTATGAACGGAACTGTTAGAAATATTAAATTATATTAACAAGAATAAAATTAATCACGCTGTAACGTAAAACCTTTGAAAAAATAGCATTCAATTCAAAAATAGAATGGCTCGCATGCACGAAAATCGTATTGGATCGCAACAAAATCACTCTTTGATATAGAGGAGAGATCGAGTTGTCTGTTTTTGAATGTAATTTGGACAAACCTTTTTCAGAAACGCACTTGACACTTTGTCGTTTCGTAGGAAGAACCCTTAAAAGGTGGGATGTTCCAACCAAAATCGAGAACGTTATGTTCGATTGTTCGAATTGCTAGAATGAGAGAAACAAAAATTACTCTTTCAGACATTGCAGGAAGCGGAAATCATGTTTTGTTTCCAAAAGTTATCGCCTATTAAGCCATAGTTCATTACTATGATTATTTGTACTTTGACTGTTGCATTCCTGGAGGCTCAACTTAAGTTGGAATAAACGACGTATGGTTTAATGGTTTTCTCATAGTACTTTGAAACAGAGAGTACAGGACTGTCACATTTAAAAAGTCACTCATAACAACAACTTCCACAGCTTAATGTGCCCTCTAATACATCACATTCCTTATTTTGTTTTATTTTCACACGACAGGGTACCCTTCACTTCCATACATAAAATATTCAATATTTGTGGTGTTTTTAATCTACAAAACAAATTTTCCACGCTTGGTTTTTGTTTACAACTCGATTACATGTATTCAAAAATCATTGGCCTTCGAATTTTAATTAAATAAATTTTGTAAACCAAGTTTCCATTTTAGATGAAATTAAAATTACCAACATTTGTTCATTTTTTGTTGTTGTTCTCTTAAAATGTAAAATTATGCGTAAACATAAAAGTGCTTTGATTTTTAATGTTCCTTTAACACAAAACGATTATATTTTTAATATTCAAACACACACACACCTACATTCATACAGACAAAAAGAAATAAGGATGTTATTTTATTGCCTTACCATCCTCTCTTTCTCCGACAACCTCTAACAAATTGTTTCCCAGCGGTGTTTTCGTAGGTTGAGCCGTCGATCTGACTATATATAAAAGTATTATAAAAATAAAGTTAAACGGTGTAGCATTTTAGAAGGAAAAAAAAACTTGGACCCTCTTTTTTTCGCCTTTTCTTTTCATATCACACTCAGTATGAATTTTATTATCATTATATTCATAATAATAATAACAATAATTATTAAATTGTATTCCTTCTTTATTTTTTATCGGTGTCTTTTCACAAAAGAATGTTTCGCCGACTTTGTAATAAAAATAAAAAATATTTCTGACAACAGTTTGTCTTTCCAAAAAAAAAGAAGAAAAAATATTATAAACATAAAAAAGAAGAATGTGTTAAGTACAATTAAAATTAAATGATTCTCCATTACACTTTATTATTATTTTTTTTATGCTTGTACACATTTGTTGTCGTTATTTCCATCTCATTTTCGATCCTTATTAATTTTTCATTGAATAAAACACAGAAATAAGGGGGCGATATCTAAATCTTAATTAATGTTTCTTGATTTGGGTTGAATTTTTTTCTTTTTTGGCAAATGTCAACTTGGAAACCGCAAATTTTTTGAAATATTAATGAGGTTTCTCGATTGTTATGTGAAAAACAATTGGGTGTTTATAATTTAATCATTTGAATGTGTAAAATGAATGAGAGAGAGAGAGCAAAAATAATTGGAAAAATCTTTTAAAAGTGTCGAATGATGATTTATTTTTAAATTGTTTATAGTTATTTTTTATTCGTAGTTCATCATTCGAATGTTTATTTTTAAATCTATTTATTTACCGAGAAGGAATTTTCTTTAAATGAAGGCCATCTCTTTTAAATTTCACAATGCGAGAAATTATAATTTAAAATTTTATCTTATCAGATCAGAACGGACTTCTAGGTTGATCTCAGAAGAGAATCAGCACTCAGACCTACAGACTGGTTCAATGTGCATACCCATTTATTATCATATGTGATGAAGAAGGAACCAAATCTAGAGAAACACATAAAGAAAAAGGCCACTAGACCTGGTTCAGTTCAGAACACCTTCTCAGAAAACTAAACAGGGCAGACACCTTCACTTTTATGATAGAATCAATACTGGAGAAGTACTCACCCAGCGTGATTCCACGCAGACTGGCATACTTAGGACTTACACAAAGCAGATGTGCAGCGGTCTCCTCTTGTTCAGAGCAGTATTTGCACATTGGATCTCTTGAGTCGAAATGATTGAGATGATAGTCTAGAGTACAATGACCAATGAACATACCAATTTCAACTCTGAGCTCAGTACGGTTCCAGTACCGGAATCAGGGTCCTTGATAAAGCGAATGAAAAATTTCAGTAAAATAAGAATGAAAATAAATATCCAGGATATGTAACTTAAATACGCAGAAATTAATTTTAACTTTAAAATAAATATATGTTAATAAATTTTCTTGTTGTCTTTCTACTGAAAATTCATTCATATTAATCTTCAAGTAAAAGTACATAAAAAACTTTGCAAAAAAACTAAAACGACACATTCAATTTTTCATTCATACATTTACTAATTGCATGTGTTATGTTATTTTATTTTATTTCATTCAAATACGTAACGATGTGTATTTTCTTCTTTTTGTTCTCTCTCTTTCTCTGTTTTGTCTCATTCCTCTTCTTTTTTTAAAGTTATGTGTTTATTTCAGAGAAAGAATAAGAAAATCCATTGTGTTAACATAGCATAAATCATAATGAAAAATTAATCTTTAAACAGAATACCACACTTCATTGTTAGATATTACATGTTTAACGATATATCATGAGCACATTCTTCTACATTAGTAGTTACCAAGAACATTGTTATGAAGATATGAAATATGCAAGAGTTGGTAGTCAACCAGGATGACTATCATATCATATGTGTGTGTGTGTGCGTATTTGTTTATGAGCATGTTGTATTTCAAAGCAAAACCAGTGTCTATACCACATTTCACATTATTTGTTTTTTTGAAAATATATAAAGTGACTATGTTTTATTTGAAAGGAAAATAAAAACAGTTTTCCGTTTGTTTTTCGTTATTTTAAAGAAAAGAAATAAATGTGTGTGTCTCTTTGACATTCTCTTTACAATTTTAAGTGTTTATTTAGTCAGGAAAAAAATAATTTTTGTTGTTTTTGAAGCAAATTATCCCACTTTACATCAATTTTAATTGAAATGATCAAAAAATCATTAATATTATACTTGGATTACTAAAAACGTGCCTGAGTAAATTTTCCACGATTCATTTAAAAATTTAAATGATTTTCCATGAAAGTTATACAAAGAAATTCATGATAAAAAAATTAATTTTTAAATGAAACAAATGAAGCAGATGAATTTTTTATTAAAATTAGATCATTACACGCATCTAAAAGTGTCCTGACAAGTTCTTGTCAAAATAATTATACACACACACACAAAATTCTATAATGAATTATTTTTATTTTAATGTACAATACAATTTAAACGATACCAGAGTTTTCTCTTTTGTACGCTTTTATCCAAATGATTTAACAACTACTTTGAAGTTTTTACACGATTATTTCTACTTTTTTTTTGTTAGAATATTAACAACAACGTAAGGAAAAAAGACGCAACAACAAAATAAGGAAAATATCACGTGCCGTACTTGTTAAAATTCGCATCACACTCTATCAACTCCTCAATTTATAAACAAAAGAAAATTCTATTAAAATAAAAAGGCAAAGTAAAATTGAAAAAAAAAATAACAGAAGAGCACATACCCCAACAACTAGCACCCGATATTACATCGTAACTTAATATATGTATATATTTTAATAAGACAATGTGGACAACAGCAGCTTCAATATTCCCATTCTCTCTCTTTTTTTTGCTTTAAATGTACTGATGAAAAAAGTAAAGGAACAAAAAAAAATTAAGAAAAGCAATGGTGATTAAGGACCAAGTGCGTGCTTAATTTGCACTTTTTGAATTTACATTACATTGAATAGAGTATTAATAAGATTATTTTTAACTGTAACAAGGAAAACTCTTGAATTTTATCTGGTTTTTTTTATCATTAAAATATTGATGAGATACCTTATTATAGATATAAATATAATTTTGATACAGATTATAAGATTTAAATTAATTGTATAATGGATTTTTATTTAAAGTGATATGGAAATTAATTTACAGGTATGTTTAACAGAATTAGCACGAATTTGAGGTAACTATGAATGATTTATGAAAGTGCATTATCTTATCTTTTGAACCTTAGAACTTTAGACGCCAAATTTTGTATTTGTAGTACTCGTGCTGCATGCATGTAAACCTAGAAGGCTGTAAACACTATTTCCGTCGCGACCTTGAGTTGCTAATGACAGAAATTTAAGGAAGAACATAAATTAATTTACATCAAACTCAAACATTTTTTCATAATTTTTAGGTAAAACTGATGTGAGACAAATCTGTAGAGAATATTTCAAGCTTCAACTTTGCTGAAGTAACCAAAAACAAATTGAATATGGGGTTAATTTTTTTGTTGTGCAAGATTTTGGACGCGATTCAATTATATATTCTGAATCAACTGGATCTTATTTGGGTTTTCATACAAAAATATTGAGAAATCATCCAAGAACCATTCAAATTAAATTGAGCACTTTGAAATGGCAAATACATGGCATTGCTTCTACGATCTCTGATAGATGTCAAACTTTCGAGTTTGAATCTATCAGAGATCGCAGAAGAAATGCCACCGTAATGTTTGGGTTCGATATCTTGACAAACAAATTGAAATGCCCGGATATCCTTGCGAAGATGAATTTTCATTGTCCTGTCGTGCTTACAAGACACCAGCGGCTTTTTGTAAGGAATAATTTAAGATCAAACTATTTGAGCCAGTGAATCGTGTTTTAAAAGAGTTTAATTTAATTAGCCATAAGTTTGATTTTAATGTGAATAGATGTAGTTTTAAGAATAGTTTAAAAAATTGTGATTAATGTTAAGTAATTAATTTTTAAGTTAGGTCAATTTAATTTTTTTGAATTACACCAAGGGTTAACACCTGCTAAGTTTGCCAATAAATGAAATGAAAGAACATGAAAAATCGTTGTTTTGCGCGCGTCCAAAATCAGAAAACAGAAAAATAAATTTGCTTCAAAATCCATGTTACTTGAAGGAGACATGTAAATTCGGTGAATAATGTCCGGCAACTGTTATGACACTCATAAGACAATGCCAAACAGTGCCCATAATCTTCATATTCAATTAAAATCCGTATAAGCTTGAATAAATCACAAATTTATCTCATTATCTTTAATTTAAATTAATCTTCCTCAATGCATCATACGATTTTTTTTTAATATCATCAACTTGTACTTCCGAAAGATTAGATAATGTGAAGAAAATAAGTAAAAAAAACCCAATTAAATCAGTATCTGCACTGCATGAGATAAGATCAGAAATTTTTGTATTCCCCAAAAAATTATCTTACAATCCAATAAATAACAAACATAAATTTATTAAACGATAATGCATGAAATACAAAATTTATGAATGGACAGATAAAAATTATAATAACTTAATCTGTCTTTTATTGTATGTATATAAAAAAAAGTTTAAATTAAGAATTATGCGATTCTTTTTCATGCGAAAAATTGAATAACATTTTAGCAATTTTTTTTTTTTGTATTTAAATATCATAAAAGAAAATTGATTGAGTTATTTGGAATTTTAATTTAATCTGATTATTATTATTTAAATTTATTTTAAATTTTCCATGAATTTGAAAGTTAATAGTTATCGGATTACTATGTTTTTAATACTTTCATAACAATGAAATAAAATAAATTTTCACGTCATTAAATAATAATTTTTTTTTTGTTTTTTTTTTGCGTCATTAAATAAACAATTGAAGCCACTCTTGTTGTTTTGAGTTTAATTTGAAATAATATTATTGTAATTTCATTTAACAAAAAAAGTCAAAATATAAAGTTATATATAAACAAGGTAGTAAGAATTTTATTATGACTTTAATAACATCAAAGCTAAATGACACACAAAATTTGAAACAATCTCAAAACTTTACGATAATTGAGTTTCAATATATTAGATTAACTTCTCTTCCAACAATTCCAACAATAAAATGATCTAATGAACTTTAACAAATAGCAATCAATTGTGTTAACATATGTGTATAGATACACCAACCTACCTAAAGACATGGATACACATGGAAACTAAACTAAAATGTTATAATTTAGATGTTTAGTTTACGACCTCATTGTCACCCCAATTTTCAAAAGTATTTTTTTTCTAAGTGTATTTTGTTTATTATTTATTTATTATTAAATGTGATTTCGAATTGTTAATATTCATGGTCATGGTACATGTGTCGTTCATTTAATTTAAAATCAAGACATTTATTATTAACCAGAGAGAACAAAAACATTACCACAATTATGTTCAAAATGGATAAATTGGAGAATGGAAAGACATTAAATTTGTAAATGTACATGGAAAGTGTGGTTTTGTAGGACTTTGGTAATAAAGGGTTCGGTTATTGGATTCAATCAAAATAGATTTTATTTTATAAAGTTATTGCTTCGTTATCAATTCTCGGGTGAATTTAAAGTTAAATTTGGAAGATCAGGAAAAAATATTTCAAATAGATTTTTAAGAGCTATCCTAAAAATATTTTTTTAGTCCAAATTTCGGCCAATACTTAAAAAAAAAGATTCAATTTTTTATATTGCAAACCATCTTTAAGAAAATTTGAACCACCAGTTTGAGCCCTCTTTTCATTCCGGTTAAAAATAATGCAAAGCATTACCTCTGACATCACTTTTTTCAGTTCTAGGACTGATCATCACTCAATTTTCTATTGAAATTAAAAAAAAAATCATGTCTTTTCAATTAACCCTTTATTTAACAATGGTAAATTTTTTTAATTTTTCTATTGATAAGAAATCAGGTCAGATTTGTAGGGTGGCAATTAAGTCTTCACTTATGCCATCATTCGGGCCCATTGTGCATACCCGTTATTATTATCCGAGGGACTCAGCTTGTTAACAGTCATCCCAAGCAGTCGCCACCTTTAACCCAAATTAAGTAGCCTGTAAAAAGGACATTTGCGATTGTAAAGTTAAATGGTCAGAGCGAGAATCGTACTGCCAACCTTAAGATTGATAGTTCAACACGCTAACCATTCCATCGTATAATCCCCACAAATTCTGTCTTTTTAATCAACCGTTCATTTAACAAAAGTAAAGTTTTTCAAAAAATTTTCACTGATACCATATTTATTTTCGAACATTTAACTCATTCACGTCATCCGTTGCGTCAACGCAACACCTACTTTGAGGTCACTTTTCACGTTCAAATTAAAAAATTTCTTTGTCAATCTTTTTTATTTATTAGAGTCTTTATTCAAGATATTTTATATCAAACAGTTGAATCGTTTTTGAATTTAAACCAAAAACTTAAATAATTATGAGCTAAACTTTTAAGGAAAATCACGTTTTTTTCATTCTCGTACAAAATTTCTGTATGTATTTGTGTAGCACTTATACGTATTTTATTTTGGCTCTCTTGTAAAATGTTTATATGAAACTTAAAATTTTCACCGAAAAGAAAAGTCTTAATTTCAACCTAAAGATAAATCATACAAGAACTTTTTGTTCAAAACTCAATATTTCTAGGAGCGGCGTGGAATGCGTGAGTCACGGCTCGCAATTTTCCTACGGTTTTTTACGCACAAAAAGCTGGTTAGACCCCATAGGACACCGTTTGAAGAGTGAATCAGGGTGAACTCCGGACATGTATAACTAACAATTTAAAATGTCCAAAAAATGTGAGTTGATTAGGTCATTTTGGGTTAATATAAAGTTAAATAATTTGTAAAAAAAAAATAATCTTCTTAATAACAAGATAATGTCCGGTTCTTACTCATCTTCAATTTGAACAAGATTAAATAATAAAATAGTATCAATTTAAAATGTTATTAAGAAATTCCATATTTTTTTATGAATGATTCACATTAATCAACTAATAATAATAATAATCATTCAGTTTATTTTTTTTTTCATTTTAATTACACATTAAACCATATCAAGTACAATTATGTGACTCGAGATCAAATAACGATAAAATACAAATAAAAATTTCTTTATTATTATTTCAATACTGAAAATGAAGCTAATTAAGACAATTATGTTTTGATGTCTGGCCTGAGTAAACTAAATGATTCCCCAAACGATGTATGTTATTAAGTTTAAAAAAATAAATAAATTTATAATGTCCAATTGAAGTTTCATTTAAAAGTGTAAAAGACCTACAACAATATGGTATATAGACACAGAAAATAATAAAATAAGATGAATGAAATAGAAAAGAAAGAAAAAAATTGTATCTTAAGATCTCTTATAAAAGTAAAAGACACATACACAAGACGACTATAGATGAAGATGAATGAATTAAAATGAAACACTTGAGATTATGTTTATTTTATGTGTTTTTTTTTGTTTATCCTTCAAAAACATGTTTATAAATTAATTAAATCAGTTTGAAGATTCTTTTAATTATATTTTTTTTTTGTTAACAAGATCTTATAAAATAAAATTATATTTTACTCACTTTTAGAGAGAACATTATCAGTAGCCGGTCCAGATGTTGAAAACAATTGAATTTTATTTGGAATTTGATTTCTTAAAATTGATTCACTTTTATTTTTTATACAATAAACATTGATTACGAGGAAAATCCACCAAATACTAAGTCCCAATATAATATGAGAGCTTTTACAAGCTCCCAGTCTAAACATGTTCTTTTAATGAAATACCTTTTTTTCTTGTATTACACAATCTATACACAATTTACTCACTTTTTTCCTTAAGTATTGTTATTATGGACGTTAATTAAACACATAAAATTCCAATTTTTATTCTTAATTTTTAATTTTAATTCAAAAATTTAACAATTTCTTTGATATTATTTATTATTTTTTACTTTTTTTCCCACACACGATATTATTGTTTTTATTTTATATTATATTTTGTTACAAACACTCCGCACTGTTATTTTTTTGGTAACATAATCTCTGTGTAGTGTAAGAGCAAAGAACTAAGTTGAAACTGTACCACTTTCAAACCAAACTGGTCGTATTGCGTAAATATCGTGTGATACACACATGCGTCAAATGATGGATATTTTTAAGAGAAATTGTGAAACAAAATGAAAACAAACCTATCTTTACAATGCATTGAATTAAGATGAATATATTTTGTGTATTTGGTTTTCTTTTAAGAGCAAAACAGATTTTATTTTTTTATTTTTAAATATTTAAGGAAACTCTCTGTTATTCTCTCTCACGACACATGTTATACATATTATTATATGTGTATTGTGGATATGATGTTACTCAACAATATGTGAATTTTTTTTGCTATTTCATATTTGAAAATAAATTTTTCTACGAAAAAAATATTCATTTAAATTGTGATTTTGTTTCGTCTTAACACAAACTTGTAAATAATTGATCAATGAAACATTATCTTTTATTTAACTTTTATAACAATTACACTTAATTTTATTTCACGTGGATAAGTTTTTATCAGTTCACATATAATTTTTTAACTGAACATGTATCGTACGATAAATTTTTTTTAGCGAATGAAAAATGCGACTTATTCGCACCTGTGTGTTTGGCACATGTGTCGTCTCTGTTATGCACTTGCATTAAATGTGTGGATAAAAGAAGGAGAGATATATATTGTGGGTTTTTTATCTATCTCTATGAGTCATATTACGGAGAAGAGCAAATAGTACAGTAAGGCCTCGATTATATGATCACATATGAAATGGTAAATAAAAATGTAAAGTGACTTGATTTTGAAGTAAAATTAGGACATCAAAATCACTACGGAAAAAAAACTTGCTGATTCAGATCATAACGAATAATTATTCGCTTTTGGATCAGTTTATAGTTGCTTTGGTTTTCTTTGGCCAACATTTCGGCTTTTCATGAATAATACGTGTCTGGATGGTTAGCAGATCAAAATCCTCAAAGTATTTTTTCAAGGATAGACATATTTTTCAATATTTTGGATTCAATTCGACACAGTCCCAATATCTGTCCTTCCGAGTTAAAAAAATCTGTAATTTTTTTTCTATTACCCCTAAAGTAAAGCATTTTTGAAAGTCAAACAACTTAGGCCATCACAAGTCTCAAAATAATTTTGCGTTACTCCCCCATTGCTTTTCTTAATTTAAACTTGCGGAATTTTTTTTTTGTATATTTTTCTTTACATGCACACACAGAACTTCAATATTTTCTATCTAAATTTGCAAATGTAAAAATGAACGTGATTACGAACGACGATTGTAAAAAATTTAAATTCATGAAGATTTCTAATTAAAATTTACGTATTATTTTAAGTCGTATTCAGAACACTTCAAAAATCAACAAATAAATTAACATGGTCCAAAATTTTATGATTTTAAGCTCGTATTCGAAAAATTATATTAAAAAGTTATATTCCCCATCCCCATCATTTTTTCGCTCGAGTGAAACGCGAAATTATTTTGAAACTTGTGATGCCCTTAACATCCATTTCTTTCAATTTTTCAAAACTCTATAATAAAAAGACGATTTGTAGTTGCTTTGGAATCGAGATTGGTTTACGAGGAGGGAGCAAACTTTTTATTGATGTACAAAAAAATCTGAATCCGTCGCTGTTCAGAATAATTCAATTTTTTAATGAGTTTTAATAATAAAAAATCATTATAATACTTTCTTGCAATAATTTATTTTGTTCATCCTTAAATTATGATAATAATTATACATTTCAAATAAATTTCCTTTTTTTTTGTTTGTATCTCTCTTTTGATTTTTTTTTCTATTGTAGTTTTTTTTACTTCTCATCTTCAATTTTATTTCGATTCATTTTTTAACTTATTGTTTATTTACCATCAACTATTTAGTTTTAATGCAACTGTTTATAAATTTTAACTTTCATTTAATTAAATTACTGTACTTTTTTTTGTTTGTTTTGTAAAAAAGATCTTAAAGATAATGATAATAGTAATAATGATAAATATTAATATTTAAGAACGATTAATTACGGAAGTGGAGTAAAAAGGTACACTAAAGGATGGTTCCTATTTTTTTTAACAATAGTTTTAAAGATAAGAAGCATTTTTTTTTTATTTTAATGAGAATTTTATTTGGTTTCATGTTCATTATTCGGGTTTAAATATTATTTATTTTATTTGATTTTCTCTTATTAACTTTCAACTGTATTGTACTCTAACTATTGGAATTCCAACCATTTATTTGTTTTGGATCGGCTATTTAACGTTCTAAGTTATTTTAAAATATTTAAAATAATGAAAGAATTCGTTTTTCTTCAATGTTTAGAATCAGACCAGAAATTTCAGTTCATCGAATAATTTTAGTGCATTTTTTTCTTATCACTTATTAATTTATTTTATATTTTTTTACACAAACTTTAATTTTTATATTAAAAGAAGAAAAAATAGAACACATCATCATTTTTTATTTAAATATATATATTTTTTCTTTTTGCTTTGAATTAATTAGTTTTTTTTTTAATACTGATCAAGAACCTAAATTTATAAAAATCGTGGAAAAAATATTTTGTTTCTAGTAAATTTTTTTATTATTTTTTAGGTCCATTTTAATCTAGTTTTAGTAGTAGAAATTTTTAATCATTATGATAGAATTATCATTAAATTATTTTAATTTTCTTTTGTGATTGTTAAATTTGACATTTGTTCCAAAGCATTTCAGTTTTTAAATGTTATTTCCTTAAATTTTAAATTTTTTTTTTGATAATAATAGAATTTGTTACTATTTTAGAATTTTGAGTTTATATCTTGTAAAATGTGCTTGGCTGGACTCGAAATTCGTTAAACTTTATTTTAGTTTTTTTTTTGGTCTAATGCATTGACCTTTTTCCATGTTTGTTAAACTTTTAAATTGATAAAATAACTCTTTTACACACTTTTATCTTAATTTAATTTTTTTGTCATTATTTTGAAGAAAAAAAAGCATTTGGGGTTGTACAGCAAAAACTTTAAAGACATAATTTATCTAATATCTAGGATAATGATCCCGCTTTATTCAGAATCCTCTTCGCCATCATCAAATCCAGTCAAGTCAATGGATTGCAACATTCCACGCGTTATTGCGTATTCGATGAGTGCAAGATGACAAAAAACATACTGATCTGGCATTTGAATTGAGTATGCACGTTGAGATCTTATTTTTTCTACAGTACCTTTAATATCAGCGGTGCCAACATCCTCCAAACGTGATATACAAATATCAAGTGTGATGAATGTACCTATTAATGGAACGGAAATAGGAAAAAAAACTGTTAATTATTATAAATAAGAAATGAATTTAAAATTATTTTACCCGTTCGTCCAATGCCAGCACTGCAATGAACAATAATTGGAGGTCCTCGACTGTGTCCTGCCCATGTATCACCCAAATCATTCACCATTATTGCCTGTTGTTCACGAACTCGTTGGAGAAAATTGAGCATAGCAATTGCAGACGCCGGCACACCATAATCTGGCCAGCTCGTGAACTGCCAGTGTGATACGCTTCGGATTTCATCAGTCTTGGTATTTTTTATCTCTAAAGAAGCTACGGTATAGTCATCATTTGAATCGATTGTATTTGTCGTGACAATTATATTTCCATATTCCATTTGACCACCCTCTGTTGGTTCCCAATATTGACCACACTTGACACGACTTCGTTCCATCACACGTGTTGTCATTACAATCACCAGACAATGTTGTTCCCATACCATTCGCCAGAAATCACAAGCCGTTTTTGGAAGTGGTCCTATTGAAATTTATAGATATTTTTAATCATAATTTGATTAAATTTAAATTTAAAATTACCTTGAGTTGAAATATATGCATTTTTTTGTTTATAACCATCTACAAAATTAGCATTGATATAATCAGAATTTGGGTCTTCATCAACTTCAGATAACACTACTCGACTATGGTCATAGCAAAGTACATCTGTATATCGATTTTTGCCTAAATTATTTCTATGTTTTGCATTATTGAATGTGCCATCTGGAGGTCGTGCTCTTATTTCTGCATATTCCTTAATCAATCCAGTTCTACCCATAGCTTTGACCATCTCAACAATTTGTTCAATTGTTTTTGGATCACCTTCGGTTCCAGCTAAACTATCGTCATCACTAAAACCTGACGAAGCACTACTCGGTGAATTTTCTGTCCAATCATTCACTGCCGATCCTGGATCATTATTCTGATTTGTTTCAAGTGACATATCCTTCTGATGTGAGTCATTAAGATTAACTGTATTATTTGATGTGGTTGTTGTTGTTGTATTTGTGCTCAATGTTGTAGTTGATCCACTAGCAGTATTGCTACTATCAACTAAAGAAGACACTAGCAAACTATCACTTCCAAAATCAATGTTATTTTGATTTGTTATTTCAACATTTTGCACACTAATATTACTACTGTCATTGTTATCAGTCTGACAGTTACTGATATTGGCTAAGATTTCATCCTCACGATTCGTCATAGATTTGTAACAATGTAGCAACCTGAAATAATGATGTAAATTAAACATATGCATTAATAATCATAAAATTTAATTCACATACCATGTAGAATGATCCAATTCAAGAGTTCCTCCTAATCGACGTGGTAATGAATCACGTGGAATATGTAAACTTAGTTGAGGAACTGATACAGTAAACACTCGTTCTCGTAACTTTTCACGTACAAATAACCGGAGAATTTTAAAGGGAGCTTTAAACCACAATGGAGCCGTCACAATTAACACTTTCTTTAACCTTGCTGGATAACCACCCTATTTGAATAATAAATAGTAAATAAAATATTATTAGCAAATTCTTAAAGGAAACTATTTTGATAGCTTTCAACATTGACTTGTATTTTTTTATATTAAAAAAAAAAACAATAATACTCGTCATTGCTGCTTATGATTAAAAAAAAAATATATATAAAGGGGGAAAGCAAATGTATTTTATTATTTGCGATTATTATGCTATATACGAATTTTATATGGTCGCGTGTGTGCGTGTGTGTGATTCTGAATAATTTTGATAAACTTTTGTAACATTCCCTTATATCAAGGTGTACTAAAAATATTTTGAAAGTCAAATGGAGATTTTGATAAACTTGAACCAGATCATTAAATTTACTTTTATTTTTTAAACAAAATAATTTTCCTTTAACTTATTCGGCAAATATTACAATTGAACACATTCATATTCGAAATAATTTTTTTTTTGAAGTAAAAATACCTTTTAATAATAAATGAAAAATCACATACACACACACACAAGTGGTTTCTAAATTTAGCAAAGTACTTTTCACTTGTACATATTGAGAGTGTCAATAAGTTAAAATACAATTTTTATTTTATAATCATAAACAATTTCCACTTATTTCACATTACTGTGTTTTATTTCAATCAAATTTATATCAAAACTCAATGGAATGAAAATGAAATCATTATTCGAAGTCACTTGTTTGAATGAAATCAGTAATAAAAAATTCATTAGATACAAAATGACATTCACTTTTATCGATTGATTTAATGTGTTATTATAATTTAATACACATGAAAAGTTTTCGGAAACATATTAAAATGCATTACCCTGATATCAGAGAATAAATTTTTCTTTTTTATCGATTTTTCACATGAGTTTTTCTTATTTATATTTTCTTTTTACACATTAATTATGTAATAATTGACAAAGTTAGGTTCTGATTTCGTTTTTTCTGACTTTTAATGAAATTAAAATGTTTAATTTTTTGATTTTCACACTTTTCTTACTTCACAATAGATTAAAAACTGAGCTCTCTTGTATAAATGTCAGACAAAATAGAACCCAAATGGATTCGTACAAGTGAAAATTTTGATATACATATGAAGCGTGTATTGAGATTTGTGCGCACCAATATCTTATTTTTATATAATATAAAATATATATAGGTGGAAAATCTGTGCATACCCTTTTGTGTTATTTCTATTTATTATTTATTTTTCGAATTTATATGAATGTGTCTGTTTTAAATTCAATGATTAACTTTTCTACGTTTTATTAATTAAAATAATTTTATTTTACTTAGAATTTTATAGATGTATTTTTTTAAAAAAATAGAACGCAATATTAGAATTTGATTAGAAAATGGTTGTTGTTTACAATTTACTTGATTATTGCCGTCTAGTGTATGTTTTATACGGATTTTGTGTAGGATGCAAGCAAGGAACTCACTGTGTCCTTATTAAAATGATAATGTAACTCAAGCATGCGCATTAAAGTAAATTTACATATTGAGAGATATTTAAATATTATTTAACTTTTAATAATCAAAGGGGGTAGTTTTTTCACATTGTTTGTTATGCAATGATTTATAATCTACATTAACGTTTGTTTTTAGTGGGTTACAGTACGACCTCATTCCTTTCCTGATATTATTTTATACTGTGTTTAATTCTTAAATAGATTTGTCCGTTATTAAGTGCTCATGGAATATTGAAAATTAAAAATGATGAATGTAAAATCAATTTTAATTTAAATTATCATGAAATCCCACTCACCTTTAATAACGTCAATATTTTTTGTGATAATTCATAATCAAAATTTGAATATTTTGATTGACTCATGTCATAAATGAACACAAGACCGGCTTTTTGTGTTTGTGTACTGAGTAATGCTACATCAAGTTGATAGACGATTCCTTGTAATGTCAATTTGTGCGATATTGTTTCTGGATTATGTAAATTTGCGGTGAATAGGGCAATTGCAGCACCACTTGCATCACGTCCAGGCTATAAAATTACTGGATTAGACCAATTTTAATGTGATATGATATTGCAACTCACCAATATCGTAAATTTCCCCGTTTCAAGTTCCGTACGCAACTCCAATGTCATGGGATTAATATTGTACAGTCCTTCTCGGAGTCGGATCAACTCATGTTGCTCAAATAGCTGCACAGCTCGATGAACATCAAATTTCCTTGCAAATAAAAATTTCAAGGCAATCGCTTGTGTAACTGCCCCAGAATGTGGATTTTTATTTGACGAATTAACTAAATCCAAAAATTGATTTACAGCCTAGAATTACAATGAAATGGTATTATTTACATTTGAATTTCATTGCGTGTATCTTTTAAATGTTTTTCTTTTAACAGTTGATATGTACTTAGATATGCTAGCGAAAGACCTTACATACATTGTAGCGAAAAATTAAGATGATTTCGGTTATTTCAAGTGACTGCGTTTTTGCTTAAATTAAAATATCTCTCTAAATAATTCATACCACAATTATTAAGTGGATCAAGACATTCATTTTAACATTTTCTTTATTTAAATTACCTTAAACATCCATAATATGACTTTATCCAAAAGTGTTATTTTGATTTTCATAATTTCCGTCTAATTATACGAGATCCTCTTAATATTGAAATTTGTATCACTTTCATTTAATTTTTATATTTATCGATCAGTAACAGTTATCATGATAAGATACCACACCACTAACATATTTAGCTGTATTATCAAAAATCTTGTTTCAATTCATTTAAATCTCGTTTCTTAAATTTGACATATATATTTTCACGGCTGGTTTTTTCTTATTTTACTCAAGTTATTTGAATCAAAGGACTTTTTCAATAAATTTGAATTGAAATTAAAAATAAATTATTGATGATGTTAAATTTTGTTTAAATTAAAGTTAATTTCGATTTGTTTTCAGTTGAATTCAATTAAATTTGTAAGTATATACTAAAAACTATATGGATAAACGACCATGATTGAAGAAAGTTTCTTCTTAAATGAAAGAAATGATACAAATTGTATACTTAGCAATTTTTTCTTGCTTTACGTGTTTTTTCAATGTTTATTATCTTTCTTCTCTCAATTATTATTTCTCTCAATATATATGTTTCTTAGTTTTCATATGTGAAGCATTACAGTTAAAAAGTTACATTTAAAAAAAAAATCTATGAAGAGTAACGATTTTAACAGAACTTGTATCAAAGAAATGACAAAAAAACGTTTTTGTGAGTAGAAAATTAACAAATACTAGGGAGGTCAGAAATTTGTGGAATATCCATCTAATTTTAAAATACTTCTTCAATGAACTTGACCTCTAATTGAAATGAGAAACTGTTAACGTATAACTCTACAGATCATCCATACACACGTACAAGTTAATCCCAAATCCTTAGAAATAAAACCACAATTTTCTTTAAAACTAACATAAATTTATTTGAATTCTCTAATTTTTGCTCCCTAATCACTTTGAGTGGCCTTTTAAAAAATTACGTTGATTTCCGTCCTTTTGGTTTTTTTGTGTACAATTTTTCCTAAATAGGATGTTAAATGTCAAATAAACGCAAATTAAGTAAAATATTAAAAACAAAGATGATATTCATTATGACTCAGTTACTTTTTGTTTCACCTATTTTATTTTAATATTTTTTATTTTGTGTTCTTTCATGCGATATAGACTTTCACACAAATTACTCACGTTTATGAATAAGATTGGCCAAATACATGATTGTCGTCATCATTAATAAACTTTTTTTTTACTATAATTTCACGTCTGTACAGTGAATTAGCGTACTATACAAAAAAAGTGAGCGAAATGCAAATTTTACAGGATTTAGGATTTTACTGGAAAAAAATCGTTTAGAACTTAAATTCTTAGAAAAAAATTATACCTATTTCTTAGAATATTCAAATTTCTAATCGGTTTCGATACTCCAATTCAAATGACTTCAGACATTTAATTGAGAACAACACTGGGTCAAAAGTTCAATGAATTTTTGTAAACATATATAAGTGTCTCAAGGATCAACAAGTACATAATGACTTGTAAAAAATAAATAAATAAATTTACTGTATATATGTATGATATCATTATTTATTCCGAATCACAAGGTTAACGAAGATTAAAATGCAAATTTGAAGAAACTTCTAATTTTTTTTTACACTGAAGATTTTTTCTGTTAATTACTCATCCGCTTTTTACATGGAATTTTAGAGGGATTTCATGTTAAATAAACATTTTACATGGAATAATATTGATCATCACAATTGAATTCCGATGCATGTAAAATGTTTCAATATGTTTTGCAAAGATTCTGCGTAAAATTATAAATTTTTTGACTTACCGCCGTTTGTGACATAATTCTGACTAGTTTTGTACCTTATTTTGTGAATTTTTAGCTTGATTAAATGCACATTTTAATAATAATAATGGAATTCTTATACTTTTGTTCTACTTTTGTAATTCTATTGTATTTTTGTGTTGTTGCCTATAATTGTGTCAAAAATGACGTTTCATTACCCTCATGTCCGTGTTATTGTTTGTTTGTGTTTATAAAAGTGATCAGAATTTCTTTTGAATTCCAATTTTGACTAAAAAATATCATGAAATATTCAATGAAATACTTCAAAAGACGTCGAGAATTAAAATTTTATTTTAAAAGAATTCACAGGGCCCTTACTAACAGGAAATTGATTTAAATTCAATATTTTTTTCATGGAAAAATATTTTAGAGAGCGTTTTGTCCCCCATTTGGACGTTATTTTTTATGATATATAAAGGGCAATTAGTCTTTTTTTGATCAACCTCTGGTCTCATCTTTTGATTCAGAAATCTTCAATGATCTCTTTGAAATATTTTACTGTTTTTTTTTTCAAAAGAGGTGAAGGGTTAAGTGAATGCAATGTGCATGAGGGTATTAAAGCGGTTTCCAATGGAAACTGTTGTGTTGTGAATTTGTCCAAAAGATTTTATAAATGTTTTGTTATTTTATTTAATTTCAAGTGCAATTTTAATCTAATTCAAGTCTAAAAATATGGTAAATATATTCTGTTTTATTGGAAAAATATTCATAAATGATCACTTTAATTTTTTCTCCAGAACCGTTTCAAACAACTTCAACAGCAAAATTTGTCGAATATTGTGCAAGAAAATCGCAAATTTGAAAATTACCAAAAAGATTTATGGAAAATCGAAGCGAATAGTGTTGACAGAGCTATGACCCGAGCAAGGTCACGTCAAAGAGAACTTCTTGATTTAGAAAAAGCTCAAAAAGAAAAGGAAGAGCGTGAACAACAGCAACGTGTTGAGTATGAAAAACAAAAAGCAATTTCAGATGAACAATATGAAATTCAGCGAAAAAAGTTTTTAGACGAGAAATTGAGACAGCAAATCCGGGAATCAAATCAAGAACTTAAAGAACTAGAGTCAAAATTAAAGGCTGCATATGTAGCAAAAGGTCTGGCTGCACAACTGAAAGAACGTGAAGCAATGGTCTTACAAGATAAACTAAAATTACAAAATGAAATGATTGAATTCGAGAAAACTCGGTTGTCAAATGAAATTTATTGGAGACAGGAACGTGAAAAAGATGCTGAAAAGAAACGTCAGTTGAAAGAAGCATTGCAAGAACAAATTATCAATTCAAGATTGAAAAATCAAGTTATATTTGAAGAATTCTTGAAGGAGAAGAGATATCTCGATGAAATCGTTAAAAAGATACATGATGAACAATTAGAGTAAGATTATTTTTATATCCGTTTAAGTAAGAGTTAACGTTTTTTTTTTATTTCAGGGAAATTCAAAGGAAAATGATTTTGAAAGAACGTACAAAACAAGAAATGGAAGAGTTCAGAAAGGCAAAGGAAAGATTTATTGAAATGCAACGCATACAAACTCAAGAAGAAAATGAACGAATAATGAAATATTGCCTTGAACGTGAACAAAAACGTTTAACGGAAATTGAAATTCAAGAGAAGCAAAATAAGGAGCGAGAAGCTCTCAATGAAAAAATGGTTTCGAATTTAACTCAAATGATTGTAAGTACATTTATAACTCAATATTTTGGAACACGGTCACTAAAAGTCGTTAAAAACGCATGAACATGTGCTTGATCCGGCAAACATTGTCCAAAACATTCCAACATCATTGGCTTATTTCTAACCGTTTCCGTGTAATCTGCTTTTGAAACTTTATTATCACGATCCAAATCCATCATATTTACTATAATATCAACAAAATCTATGACCATTTCCTCAACCTCTTCAGCTTCATGGCGAAAAAATACCTTTTTCATAAGATTCATTATTTGGTCACGCCTTATTTCTCCTCTTCCTTGAACATCATAAATTTCAAAACAAAAGTTAATTTTCTCATCTAAAGTTCCTTTTAAGAAAATGTTCATCATTCTTATCCATCCTACAACGGAAATTGTTCTACCACCGTCTTTTAAGACTTGTAATATGCGAGGCATCAAATTACTGTGTGGCATTCCAAATACAACATCTAAAATGGAACTTAATTGACTTTGATTGATATTTTTTGACCCATCTGAATTTTCATTTTGTAATTTTTGATACATGTACAACAAAGCATGAAGTTCCTTTTTATTAAAATGAGTGGTACGCAAGAATTTGTGCTTTTTTATAAAATTTTCGGCTTTGTTACGAAAAGTAACATCTTCCAATGAGTCAAGAGTGAGATCAAAATGGGTTATCATGATGAAAGAATATTTAATTTGAGAAAAAAAATTTGAATTTGACACATTTTTCATGGCACTCAATGATTTTTTTTTCTTTTTAAATTTACAGGAAGAAGCAGAAAAACGTGAAAGAATATTGCAAGAATTGTATGAAATTGAAAAAGATGAGCAAGCAGCTCAACGTTTCCGCGAAGAATTGGAACAAAAAATTAGAATTAGAATTGAGACAAGACTTGCTTTGGATATGCAACGGGCAAATAATCAACTTAAAAAAGATTCTGAAGCTGCGGAGGAGCGCGCTTTTATGGATATTCAAATGAAACATTTAGCTGAAAAGGATAAACTAGAGCAGTTGTCTAATGAAAACCGAAGAAGGAAACAAATGGAACACCGCCAAGCCATAAGAGAGTTGATTGAAATCCGCAGGGCCCAGAGATTGGAAAAAATGAATGAAATGGTTAAAGAACAAGAATTAGAAGTGCAGGAAAGAGAACACAGGTAAATATTTGAATTTTACACTTTAAGAGAAAATTTAATCATTTTGATCAATTTATTATAGACAAAAATTAGTCGAAGAAGAACGTATCAAACTTCTCAAGGAACACGCAAAGGCTTTAATCGGCTTTTTACCCAATGGCATTTTAAAAGAACTTCAAAACAACTAACTTTTTTACTGGTAACCGCAATTGTAATTATGAAAAAACAAAATAAATGCAATTATTTCTAATTAAATGGTCTCTGATGCTTTTCGTGATTGTTTCCATTTTCTCTTCAAAATAAATAAACACAAAATTGCAGTAATTGTGCCATAAAATATCAATTTTGACACTAATTCGGCCCTAAGATCTCCCACTTTTTTCAACAACATACTTTTATCGCAAGTTGTCAACATTTCGGCTGCAATCCGAAAATTTCCATCATGACTTGGCCTCAAATAACCAACAGCTGTAATATAACCTCCATCAAGAATCAGGCTTTCAGTTTCTTGTATTCCCATTTCATGGGATCCACACAACATGATTTTCAATGGATTCGTTGATTCAGTATTTACAATGAATCGATCATGGACGATATTAGATGCAGGCCAAGATACATTTTTATATCCTGTAAATAAATCAGCGGCTGCTGTTTGTCCTGAAAAATGAAATTGATTTTAAATTAACATACCAAAGTATTTTATAAATTTAAAGACTTACGTAATGCATGTAATGGATTTTGAATAATAACATGGGTCTCATTTCCATCAACTGGTACATTATCTATCAAGGCAAAAAGAGTTGCCTTCTCACTAGTTACAGTCGTGGATATCCCTTTGCGTATCCAAAATCCAGCAATCCGAGTAATGCAATGTTTCCTGTCAAAGTATGGTAAAAGTTGCGATTCAAATTTTGCTTTAAATTACTTTTAAAAATTTACACTTTTTGAATTTGATGTACAACACCTTGAAGGGCCGATGTATACTGAGATGGGAGCGTTTCTGCTAAAGCTTTAATTTTCCCGGAAATTATAACATATTGCCCAATTAACGATGATAAGGTCTCCGAGTCAATTTTGATAACTGAAGTCGCCTTTTCTGTTTTATTATAGAAAGACCTGATTTTTATGTATTTTCTTCCATAATAAACAAGGACTAAGGCATTTACACCCAAACATATTAATTGAGTTGTGCTCATTCTGCCAAAAATAATCTGCAAAAAACTCTTCCTAAATGCAAGGCTCTACAAAGGCAGCTCCGAGGTCACTATGTTATTATTGTGATGAATTGTAAATATTTATACAGCTGATTGTCAATTTGAATCAGCCGGAAATTTGTTTACATTTTTTTGTGAACATGTGAGTGACAGATTTGAAATTTCATGAAAAAAAAAAATAAAAACATGATTCTGTATAAAAATTTAATAAAAAGTGCAATTTTATCACAAAATGGTCAAAAAGCCTATGGAGGTGTTTTAAGATTATCGTCCAAAGTCAAACTACTTCGAGAAAAACAAAGTCAAGAAGTTGAAGAATTGTTAAAAACATGTCAAGACAAAATATTGTACAGTTCATATTTGGAAAGCCTGGAACTCAAATTAGGATATAATCGAAATAGAATATTACAAAATAAAATTTTAAAACAAGAACAACGAGAAATGCTCAAATCAGGAGAAATTGTCAGTTTTCCAATTGCATTGAAATACCTCGATGAAAAGTCATATAATACCGTTACTCAATCAACAGACCATGATGATGAAGAGGGATCTAATGAAGAGCTTAAAAAATACTATATCCCATTTTCACATGCTCGAACTATATTTAATCCAGAAGAAGTAAGCAAATCTTCGATTGAACAATCTTTGAAAACAACTCAATGGATGCGAGACTACGAATATTACGAAGAGGAATCTGATGATGAGGAGTTAACTCAACACTCGCAGTATGGAACCCCAGATCCATCAATACCTGTTTCAAAAGTGCCATGTGGTGGTTGCGGTGCTCATTTACATTGTGCTGACGCATCAATACCAGGCTATCTTCCCAGTGAAATTTTTAAAAAGTGCAAAAAAGATGAACTTACTACAGTGGTATGCCAGAGATGTCACTTCCTCAAGAACTATAATACGGCTATTAACGTAACTGTAACACCAGACGACTATATTAACATTATTTCATCAATCAAGAACAAAAAGGCATTGGCAATTTTAATGGTTGACTTACTCGATATTCAAAATAGTATTTGGCCGGGTATTCGAGATATTTTGGGAAGTGATCGTCCAATAATCGTGGTAGGAAATAAAGTGGATCTCCTTCCAAGAGATTCTCCTGGACATTTAGATCATGTTCGAAAATGTGTAGAAAAAGCAATAATCGATGCAGGCTTTGATGAAAGTAACATCCGACACATTGGTTTAATTTCAGCCACAACAGGTTTCGGAGTAGAAAATCTCATTACAAAAATTCATAACATTTGGGGACGATCGGGTGATGTTTATATCTTAGGATGTACAAACGTTGGCAAAAGTTCTCTATTCAACACTTTTCTTAGATCAGATTTTTGCAAATCGGAAGCTTCAGATATTGTACAACGAGCAACTGCCTCACCATGGCCAGGAACAACAATACGTTTATTGAAATTCCCGATTTTAAGACCTTCAGATCATCGTATCTATCGAAGGATGTTACGATTAAAACAAGATCAAAAGATCAATTTCGAAGAAAATCGATTGAGACAATTGCAAGCAAATAAATCAAAAAAGGCTGAATATGCAACACTTATTGGACATATAGGAAGGACTTTTTTACCTTCCAAGGAACAAGTTAGAGATCCATTTTCAACGACTCTTGGTAGTGGTAATGTACAAGTTGTGATCCCCAAAGTAGACGAAAATCATAAAGATTACATTCATAGTAAATGGTGTTATGACACGCCTGGAGTTGTCCAAAATGAACAAGTATTAAATCTTTTGACTACTGAAGAGCTTTTGAAAGTTATTCCAAAAGAAATGATTGTACCAAGAACGTTCCTGTTCAAACGAGGAATGTCATTATTTTTAGCTGGGTTAGCTCGAGTTGACTTTCTCGAAGGACTCAAGTATGTTAGAGCTCAGGTTTATGCATCAAAAGAACTTCAAACATTAATTACAAATACAGAAGATGCAGACGAAATGTATCAAACATTGTTAGGATCACAAATATTGGGGGTTCCATTTGGGTCTGAAGAGCGATTACAACAATTTCCCAAACTTAAAGCAGCTGAGGAAGTTATTGCTGTAGAAGGAATTGACACTTCTGTAAATTGTGGTGATATCCTTCTCTCATCGTGTGGTTGGCTCGGAATAAGTGTGCCCGCCAATGAAACAGCAGTGTTTCGAGTATGGACGCCAGATGCTCGTGGTATTGTTTTGCGACAACCTTCTTTAATTCCATATGGAATCCAATTGAGAGGAAAAAAAATTAGAGCTTCTCCAGCTTATCGGTTATCAAAACCTTTTGTCAGTTTTAGACCGCACAAAAAAACCAAATAATTTTGTTGGAATTGTTATTATTATAAGTTTAGAAATATTACAGTTAATTATAATTTCATTTGAAATTTATTTTTTGTTGGTTCCAACTGTATTGAAAAGCTTATCTTTAGTAATTTGAGCCATCAAACCATGAATAAGTTCAATCGAGGCTTTACTACAATCACGAGTTGCTTTTGAAAGTTTATCCTCTGTTTTTTTATCACCATCTAATGGAAAATTCAGATTTAAAATTCATGTATATTTAAGTGTTTTTTTTTCACTCACCTGTAGCAATGAATTGACCACGAGCTAAACTAGCCTCACTCTGTTCCAATTTTTCAGATAAATCAAAAATTTGCCCTGTTGTGTATTCTGTGTTCATGAGTAAACCAGAGCTTCCCAGAGTGTTAACCCAATATTTGTTCCAAAGCGAATCCAAGAGCTTTCGATCTAAAGCTGATTTGAAATAGCTTACTTCTAATTGGTAGTATTGTTTACAATGTACACCAAAATCTTCAATTTTATTCAATGGAATCGTTTGATATTCTGAGGGTTCCTCATTTGGAGGCTTATATCCCTTTGGATATGTTCGGAATGCACCAAGACAAACCTTCCCTGAAGAAACAGTTCTTACTGGATCAACAACAATTGCTACAAACGGATCTTGAAAGTTTTGATTTAACATTTGTGTTGACACATCAATGCCAGACAACCAACAGCCATAACCAGGATGTGAGTGATACCAGCCAATTGCATTTTCTAAACGACCCACTTCTTTGGCAGACTCAATGTAAGCTGTCATATATTCATATGCCTGTGCTTGAGCATTAACTCGGGTTTCAGTGCCTTCTACTGGCAAAGCAAATGCATCCATTACATACATTGTGTTGTCTTCAACTTTTCCCAACAGTAATCCCATTACCTCCAATGTGCCACCAGATTTTGCATGCATTACCATTTTCAATAAGGCCAATGCTGAAATCCGAATATCCTTGAAATAGTGTGGATCTTTTTCCCATGGTCTAATAAATGAATTTCATTGAAATTTTAAATTATATATGACAAAGAAAACATTACCTTGCTGCAAGTGTTTGCTGCATTTTCTCGGCACTATAAACAAAGATTTCATCAGTTGCTGGAACAGTTTCTACATTGTTTTCAAGTTCCCATGTTTTTTTGGCTACTTCTGCGGATGATGTACTTGCCATAATTTCTGTATTTATTGAACTTTTCTTTATTTCTAATGTAAAAAAAATGTTGATGATAATTTCTTTTAAAACCCTGCTGTCACAATGACATTGCGAGTGCCCTGCTAGCGTACATCCAATTTGACAGCTTGTTGTTTATATAAAAACCAAACAATTGTAATTTATGTTAAAATTTGCAAAAATTATTAGTTTTATCTGAATATAAACCCATATAAAGTGAAAAATGTTTACGGTCAAAACAAATTTTGGCCAACATCGTGTTGTAACAACTCCATCATCAAAAACGTATCTTTGTGAGTATTTTAATCATCGATTTTTAGGCGTTTACCAAAATGGCATCTCTTTTTCACATTAGACACGCAATTTCCACAAGATATGCGAAATGTTTTGACTAAATTAGATTCTATTGAGTCTTTACTCAATCAATTAGTTGAAATTACACAGGCAATTGAAGAGCAACCGGCACCAAAACGAAGTCGCTACGAGGATGGATCTCAAAGTGCTTTTGGCACAGTTGTTCAGGTAATGAGTTGATGCATTTGTAAAGTGATACCAAATATAAAACATTTCAATTATTCATTTTAAATTAAGACTTAAATTTATTAACAAAAAAAATAATAATAATGATTTATAAAAATCGAAACAGGGCACTGTTGAGGATATTCGAGAGGTTATGACGACCGTTTCAGATAACATACATGAAAATATCATCATTAGAAATGACATAGATATTCAAGAGTTCCAAGATTACAAGAATTTCCTTGCCGGTAGTTCAGAACGCGAAGGAAATGCATTGAAAAGTTGTCATTTTATCACATCAGCTGAAGAATTGGAGGCGTTTGACGAATACTTGTCCAGTAATCAAGAAAAATTCGAACTATTTGTAAGAAAAATTTTCATTTTCTCCTTCTTGCAAGTTTAAAACAAATCGAAATTTTGCAGAAAATGTTCTTACAACAAAAGTTTTACAAATGTAACGATATGGAAAAAATAATTCGAGACATCTTAGCTGATGAGCTCTTTTTAGAATACAATTATGCTGGGAATTTAGGTAAACGGTCTCTTCAAAGCATGATCTTGTTTGAAACATTATTGTACGAAGTATGTTTTAACGGTGAAAACCAAGAAGAGTACATCGCAGAAGTTAAAAAAATTGTTCATCGAGCTAAAAATCGAATATACAAAAATCGGAGTTTACACAAAGCAAAGGAAGCTCTTGAAGCTGAAATTCGAGAAATTAACCCAGAGAATCCGATCATTGAGAGTGAAGCAGAGGCTTTGAGCAACACATTCGTAGTGGCATTGAGTAATGACTCCTTCTCATCTGACATGTATCCCATTTCAGATCCATTGAAACTTGAGGCGTTAGATCGAGTATTAAAAACTGATATTGAAAAGCAAAGACAATTTGTAAGAAAAACTAAAAAAAAACCGAAGAATTTCACAAATTATTGAAATTTAATATTTTATAGAAACAATTTTTGCGACTTTTGATGGTAAAACATGAAGATCCAGACAAAGTTCTTTTAGAATTAACATCAGCTGAGCTATATCTCAAATATAATTACTCTGGCACTGCTGGTAAACGACCCCTTAAAGATATGATGCTTTTCGATACATTATTTTTTGGTATTTATATTTCATTTAATTAATATTTTTTAACATTGTTGTCACACTTAAACTCCTTTCAGAAACCTGTTTTAAGGATACTACGCATGAAGATTATATTTCAGAGCTGAAACGCATAATTTTGCGAAATAAGAATCGGGCTTACAAGTCTACAAAAGCTTTAGAAAATCCAAAACCACCCGCCAACAATGAAGATGACGAAACACTCGAAAAATTTGAGGAATGGTTATATTCTGATTTAAACCAATCAGATCTCACCAATGCAAAAGTTTTTCCCATCGCAACTGGGCAACGTCTTGAAGCTCTCGATGCAGCATTAAAAAATGAACCTGAATTACAGAAACTCATGTCAAATCACTTGTCTAAATTAAATGAACGTTTTCATAGTTTGGATAAAACTGTTCAACGAGTTGTGGCAGATGAGGTATTCATGGATTACAATTATGCTGGTGTTTGGGGAAAAAATACCCTTAAAGATCATATTTTGTTTGAAAAGTTGTTGTATGAGACATTTTTCAAAGCACAACCTTTCCCAATTTATGTAAGGGAGTTAGTCAGGACAGTTCAGGTGGCTAAAAATCGAATTCATCGTAAAAATTCGGAACGAAAGAAAAAAGGTCCCATGTTACAAGAAAATGAAGAAAATGCTGCACAACTTGAAAACATGTTGGTTGAAGATGCTCTGGAAGAATTCAATGAAGAATTGAAATTGTTGGAAGGTAAAACAGATCTGAATGATTCAAAATTGTTTCCAATTCAAACAGCAGCTAACTTGAAAGCTCTTGACAAATGTTTACAAGCTGATCCAGAAAAAAGACAAACTTTTGTATGTTTTTAAATTTAATGTCATTATATTTCTTTTCTAAATTTTATTTATTTTTTATTTGCAGACATACTTTATTCGGAAATTAGGACAAACGATGGAACGTTCAATTGAACGCTTAATAAGAGATGACATTTTTCTGGAATATAATTTTCAAGGAATCAAAGGAAAGAAAGGTCTTTGTGATTTGGTGTTATTTGATCAGGTTTTGTTCGATGCATTTGGCCAACCCGAAGGCAATTCCTTTCAAAAGTACGTTAAAAGAATAAAAAAATATACCAGACGAGCTAGTAATCGAGTGCATAAAAAACAAAGACTAAAGAGACAGATGTTACGAAGGCCTCATGGAAGCCAAATCGTACAAGAAACAGTGAATGAAGATGGAGATATAATAAGTGAGGATATTGAGTTAGATAATGAAGAAGTTGTAACAGAAGCTGAAACTGAGGACTCTGAAGACGAAGATGTCTCTTCATAAATTATTAAATTGATTAAAGCTATTATCAGTATTTTCTATTTTTAAATTTGCCGCATTCTTTAAGATACGCATTGGACCACCTTGCAATCGATGTCTCTGTCGTTCAAGATTTTTACTGTATCGCTTATGTGCCTTTTTCGTAATAGCTTTTAAAAAATTTTCATATTGCTCAAAATCGATATGTTGAAACCATGTTTGATAAAAAAGTGTACTGAATAAAGGTAAGTCTTTCATTCGGAATTTTCCTTTTTGACCTTGCCAGTTAAGTTGGTGCATTAAATTATCAGCAATAACTTTTTGCAATGCCCTTTGAAAATTGTATTCAACAGAAGCGCTTATTTCTGTTAACTTATGTTTCATTGCTTCAACGGCTCTTTCATCATTTGATAAAAGATTATTCAATTTTTTCAGTTGATCTAATGTTGTGAGTGGAAAATCAAATTCTAGTTCTTCTGTAACTGCAACAATTTCATATCTTGTGTCATGCTGAATTTTGATTTCAATTGGTTCGGGTTTTGTTTCCAAAAAAGATCGTAATTGATTAGCAACCACTTCCTCTGAATCAACATTATCTTGAATGTTTTGATTGGCTGCCGCGGCTTCAATAATTATTTCCTCTGTAGATTGTGGCTCAGAATTCATAAAGTTCTGAATCGGGATAATTTCTTGTTTGATTTTTTTAACATTAGGTCCTGATTTTGAAGCGTTTGATTCTCTTCGTTTCCCTGTACTTTGAAAACTCATCTCACTGTCTGTCTGTCTCACATACTCATCATCAACATCCACAATATATTCCTCCGTTTCAATCCCATCCTCATCTTCCATTCCATGTTCAATTTCTTCTTGGGAATGATTATTACCATCATGTTGTATCATTATCGGATAAGCTTCATGTTCTTGATACTCATGGTCTTGACTCCTCTCTTCCGTATAATGTTTTGAGTGTTGAGCATCTTGTTGTTTTTGTTGCTGGTTTGCGATTATTAATACTAAATCTTCAATCCCGTTCATTTTATTCATAAGATCCTGCATCCCCTTTTCAATTTTTGATGCAAATTCCTGGAACATTTCTTGAGTAACGTACTTCGGCTCTTTGACATCTCGTCGATCTCTTTTCAGAATAATGTGGACTTCGTTGTCTTTCTTGTCAGGTATTTCGATTGCTGTAACAATAACGATTCAATGAAATAAATAGAAAACAAATTCACTATTCCTGTAAAATTAAGATTAAAATTTACCTTGCATTTTGAAAAGTTGTCTCCAGAAATTCAAATTTTCACAGGCGACAAAGTTAATTTCGCGCTTTGTGACAATTTTTTGTAGGTAATCAAATATTTATAAATTTCTTTTAATGTTTCAGGTACTTTTACCTTGAAATACCGTCCAAAAAGCTTAGAAAATTCCAAAAAATGCTATCAGCAAACAGCAAAACTACGTAAATTTACTGTAATTTTGATAGTTGGGCAATGGCCCTATTGACTTTTCGTGATTTGGGTTTGTTCATAAACGATGTATAACAAACAATTTAAATTTTTTTTTGAATAAACCGTTATATTTGAGTTTTGAAAGAAATTTGAAACTTTTACAAGTGGTTGAACGACTGAAATTTCTGGTGTATTATTTTCAAATGATAATGAAATTCAATAATGATTATTACTTCATTTGTTTTCTTTATTTCGTTTCTCATCTTTAATAATAAATAATAACACATTCAAATTCGGCAAAAATAGTTTAAATTGACTCAAAATTTAAATCAAATAAGTTGGAGGACTTTTAACAAAATTAAATTCATTTTTTGTTCTTTATAATGAAAATCTCAAATAATTTTCATTAAATTATAGGAAAAATTAACTATTTACAAAAGAACTTGTACGAAGTATGGCTGACTGTTTCTACTGAATTAAAAATTTTATGTACAAAAAACGAGGTAGGTGTTTTATGCAAAAACACATTTTTATGAGAAGTGGAATTTGAATTGGAACGGTGAGCCATGTTGGAAGTGATGGAAAGGATGTCCACCCCCTCTGAATGGATTTTGACCACTTTCAGGGTCCAATGGATCTTCTCCTTGATCGAATTGTTGCCGTTTCTCTGGATCTGTAAGCACTTCTTTTGCTGCAGCAATATCAATAAATTTCTTTTCAGCCAGTTTTTTCTCATCAGGATCTGGGAAATTATCTGGGTGCCATTTTTGGGCTGCCTTTCTATACGCTTTGATTATCTCTTGCTTATTTGCATTTCTTTTAACACCTAATATTTTGTAATAATCACGTTTTTCTGCTTGTTTTTGCATTTTCTTTGCTCTTTCAATGCCATCTTTAGCTCTCTGAAGATTTTCATCAATTTCAATTGCTGCCTGATAGTCATGAATTGCATCATCATAGCTATCTGAACCGAGATATGCCTCGGCTCTATCACATAAAACTTGAGGATCTTTGTAAATGTCTAACGCTTCTCTGCAATGTCTAATTGCTTCGGTGTATTGTTCATCTTTAACACTACAACTACACATTAATTGTTTTGCACTAAAAATAATCATCTGCACCTCTTTTTCATGTTTCAACACTTTACTGGCCGTATCGATACAATCCTGATATTTTTTGTTATCTAGAAACTCTTGAGCGTCAACCAAAAATTTATCAACTTTTTTGATTTTCTTGTACAATGGGAAACAGTCCTTGTGTTCA